>JAUIZM010000014.1:3849218-5049218 GCA_030848705.1 Heracleum sosnowskyi | reverse complement strand
ACACCAATCCAGGGGGAGCATCTACTTCAAGAAACAATTTGACACCAGCAAGGAAATGGACAAAAGATCATTCTCCTGATTTGATAATTGGAGATCCTGATGCAGGTGTTCAAACAAGAAGTGCAACTCAGAATGAATGTCTATACAATAACTTTCTATCAAAGGAGGAGCCTAAGAAAGTTGAAGATGCACTTAAAGATGCTGATTGGGTTACTGCAATGCAAGAAGAACTGAATGAATTTGAAAGGAATGAAGTCTGGAAACTGGTACCAAGACCAAAGAATAGATCAATTGTTGGTACAAAGTGGATTTTCAAGAACAAGACTGATTCTGATGGAGTCATTATCAGAAACAAAGCTAGACTAGTTGCAAAGGGGTATTCCCAACAAGAGGGAATTGACTATGATGAAACTTTTGCTCCTGTTGCAAGACTAGAAGCCATCAGGATATTTCTTGCTTATGCAGCACATAAGAAATTCAAGGTTTTCCAGATGGATGTTAAAAGTGCTTTCTTAAATGGTGAACTGGAGGAAGAAGTTTATGTTGAACAACCTCCTGGTTTCATTGATCCTATATATCCAGATCATGTCTACAGACTGGATAAGGCACTTTATGGACTAAAGCAAGCTCCAAGAACATGGTATGAAACCTTAGCTCAGTTCTTACTGGAAAGTGGATTCGAAAGAGGTGCAATTGATAAAACTCTATTTTATTTGAATCATGGTAAGGAGTTGCTGTTAGTTCAGATTTATGTTGATGATATCATTTTTGGGTCAACAAACAATAAGCTGTGTGAAAAGTTTTCCAAGCTTATGCAGTCAAGATATCAAATGAGCATGATGGGAGAAATGAGTTACTTTCTGGGTCTTCAAGTTAAACAGACTGATGAAGGGATTTTTATTAATCAGTCTAAATACACAAGGAATTTACTGACAAGGTTTAACATGCAAGACAGTACTCCTGCTTCAACTCTCATAGCTACAGCTACCAAACTTGATCCTGATCAAGGTGAAGAGGTAGATGTAACTCACTACAGAGGAATGATTGGCTCTTTATTGTATCTCACTGCCAGTAGACCAGATATCATGTTTGCAACCTGTCTATGTGCAAGATTTCAAGCAAAACCTAGAGAACCACATCTGATTGTAGTCAAAAGAATTTTCAGATATCTCAAAGGCACTCCTTCACTTGGCCTTTGGTATGCAAGGGAATCAGATTTTGGGTTGTGTGGTTATTCAGATGCTGATTTTGCAGGATGCAAAATAGACAGGAAAAGTACTTCAGGAAGTTGTCAGTTTTTGGGTGGAAGACTAGTTTCATGGTTCAGTAAAAAGCAGAAATCTATTTCCACTTCAACTGCAGAAGCTGAGTACATTGCTACAGGAAGTTGTTGTGCTCAGATAATGTGGATGAGAAATCAGTTGTTAGATTATGGCCTGTCATACTCAAAAATCCCTATTTATTGTGATAACCAAAGTGCTATTGCAATAACAGGAATTCCAGTTCAGCATTCTCTTACTAAACACATAAGTATCAGATATCACTTTATAAGAGAACAGGTTCTGGAAGGAACAATTGAACTTCACTTTGTTCCTACTGATCAACAACTAGCTGATATATTCACCAAGCCACTGCCTGAAGCTACTTTCAATAAGTTGGTGAATGAACTTGGAATGATGAATTTTGAGAATTTCTGAGGAAAAGCTACAGAGAGGAAATCCTGATAACTGTCAAATCCTGATGGTTATTCAGAAAGGTATGTATCTTTGATCAAATCCTGATAGGACTCAATCCTGACAGGAAATCAATTGGTCAAATCCTGATGCTCAGATATTGAAGCTGGTATGAAAACCAGAGGTTCTATGCTAATTTGTCATTAACACTCCTGGTAAACTCTGGACAATTAGATTATTACTTAGTCTTTGATTAAGTTTTCAGTCTTAATTATCAATTTCAATTTCATTATTATCAGAGTTTATTATTTATCATCTCTATATCACTATGAGTGTTACTAACAAATTTTGCAGGCAAGTACAGGAAGAAAACAATTGAGAAAATGGACAAATTTCATTAATACTTGAAGATTCATTACACATGAAAAATGGAAATTACATATTTGTTTTCCTAGTCTATTTTCTACTCAGGAACTCGTGCTTTACAGATAAGCATGAACACGTGCCCTGCAAATTAGCATGAATGCTCCTGAGCAGCTTCACAGTCCATCAGGATTGGAAGATTTCTATGTCCATCCTTAAAGGACAAGAAGAGGAGCAGACGCACTTGAAGGTGGCTCGTCCCCTTGATCACCGGAACTTTTCCGTGCTTCCAACTTGCAAGACATACAAGCATCACGGATCTTTCTATTTCTCTCAAGCTCTCGCTCGAGTTCCTCATCATCTTCATCATCACCGTCTTCTGGCTCTTCTTCATCGACGATGACTAAGTTGTGAAGAGGATTCCAGTCAGGATCAACCTGCTGGAAGTTATGGAGAAGGACTTCAGCCATTGCGTTGATAAATGCTTCATGTTCCTGAGGGTCAGGAACAGGTTGTGGTTCTTCGTGCTCTGCAATCTCAGCCAGAGCCTCATCCATCTCTTGCCAGATTAATGCGAGATCATCATATTCCTCATCAGGTAAATCGTTTTGATTGTTGGCAGCCATTGAAAAAACGAAGAAGGTGAAAGGTTTTCGTAAGTTTTTCTCTGGAAAGGGTTTGTGCTTTTAATAAATAAATGATGTTATGCTTAACAGTTCTCTTTTATAGAGAATGTGTATTAAGGGTGCAGGTCATTTCTACAATATCGATGAGACGGTTCAGTTTTCCATAAATATTTTTGCCTCGTTTGATGGTAAGCGTGTTTTAATTCTATGACCATTAATTTGGTTATTTTTCTTAAACCAAAACGCTATTCAGGATTGTTAAAATAAATTTTGTTTTCTTAAATAAAATTTTATTTTAATCTTATTGAATATTTTTTCAATCCTGATATGGCAAAATATTTTGTGCGGAAATGCTTTTATTCCTGATGAGGTTAGGTTTTTCTTACATCAGAAAATGCCTACTCATTATGGACTACTTTCTAATGCTATGGGGCAAGGCCCAACCCACCTTGTTCCTGACACAAGCATGCAACCTAAACAGTCTAAACAGTTAACAACAACCTCTACTGTCTCTCAAAAGACTTTAGTTGTAAAATCAAAGAAATCAGCTAGAACTGATGTGTCTGGAAGGCAATCAGGTTCAAAGGATTTTTCCTCTACACCACTCACTAAAAAGAAGATACAAGGGGGTGTACAAGGGGTCCTGGTCAAGAAAGCTGATAAGGTTGTTAGAGATGTTCCTGTGAAAAGGAAGTTAAGGTTGATTGATGAAAGTGATTCAGAGGATGACTTACCTATATCCTCTGTGATGAATGTGAACAAGGAAGTTGCTGATACTGCTACTAAAGTTGTGGTACCTTCATCAAAACCACAAAAGACAAGGAAATTATCAAAGAGCAGGTATCATATTCCTTTGACACTGCAAATGAAGGATACTGATATTCAGACATCAAATCCTGATGAGTCATCTACTCCTGATGCTCTAGCAAATCCTGATGTTAGTATTCCTGATGCAACAACAAAAGTTGTCTCTATATCAGACTCTCCAGCCTCTCCATCTCAGATTAGAGAAATTTCTTGGGAGAAGGTTTCTACAACTGCTTCCTTGGTTGGTCTTACACCTACATCAAAGAAAAAGAGGAATGCAGAAGAGTTAGTCTATCAGAGACAGAAGAAGCTGAAAGGATCAAGCCCACAAGAACTTGAATTTCAGAGTAATTCAGCAGCTACTGTTGATCCTGCCACACAAGAACCACTCAATCAAAGTTTGGGTGAAGGCTTAGCTAGTGGAATGGTCACACAAGAACCATTTTCTCAAAGGGAGAATGAAGACATCAACATTCCAGCTACACAAGAACCATCTTCTCAAAGTGAAGATGCAGGCAAAGCTACAGCTTCTGTTGAAAGATTGGTCGAGAACATTGTCAATGAGGGAAGCACACAAGAACCTTTAGCTCAAAGTGTTGAAGCAGCTTCTGAACCTCAAGCTCCACAAGAACCATTGGTAGCAAATACTGATGCAAGCATATCAAATCCTGACGATGTTCATCCTGACGCTAGTGGTGCTCCTGATACTGAGCCTATTTTGATACAGCCACTTCGTTCAAGACCAATGGATCATCCTATCTCAGAATTACAGGATAAACTGAAAGGTATTGCAATTCCTGATCCTGATTTTACTCAGGGTACTGATGATGATGTTACTTCTGATGATAGTGATGATGATAACGAGAATCGAAAAGAGAAGGAACAGCTTGCTACAGCACTCAAAATTAGTCTTGGAACTAATTTTGGTTCATCAAGTACATATATGGCTAGCAATGCTTCCACTGGGAAAGATCAGAGACAAGATTTTTCTATTCCTTCCTTTGATCCTGCAGAGGCATTTAGACAGAATGAATGGAACAATTCATGGCACAATTCTGATGAATCTATCAGTTTTTCTTCTGCTATTGAACATGCCTATAATGCAGTGAAATCTATAGAGAATCAAGACTTGAAGAATCATCTGAAGGCTACTACTCTGTTATCCAAAAGCCTGAAAAGTGAGATTGATTCTATCAAGGGTTCAACTGAAAAAGTGAGGACTGATATCTTTAATAATTTTACAAAGGTGCCTACTACTTTACAATTGAGGGTAGTGGAATCCCAAGTGAAATCTGTTGTTTCAGAACAAACCTCCATCACACAAAGAATTGATTCTCTGGATACTAAGGTAACTGAAATTCAAGCCTCTCTTTCCTTAATTTTGCAATTATTGTCAAATCCTGATGTCAAAAAGGGGGAGAAGGTTATTCAGACAAAATGTACACCTGATCTAGTATTAAGAAATAATGATGATGATACTGGAGATGATGGTGGTGACAAAGTGATACAAGGAGAAACCTCTGATGCTGTTGTTACGAAGACAATCCAAACTTCTCAAAGTCAAACAACGCAGTCAACTCATGTTTCTGATTCTGGAGTTAAGACAGTAAGAACATTGGTGCAATCTCAGATCCTGACGGAAGATCAAATCCTGACACCTGGTCATGGACACATTCTTGCTACAATTCCTGAAGGTGATGAAGATTTAATTATTGATAATCCTGAAGATGCATCAAATTTATTCCAGAAGTTTTCTACAAAAGACGGTAGAATTGTTACTCTTTATCACACTGATAAAAGAGTTCAACAATTATTTGCCAGAAAAGCACTCTCTACAGCAAGTGAAGAATATCCAGATCTCTCACATGAAGAATTCTTGAGATTACAGAGAGAGACAATGGAAAGCTATACTGCTCCTGCTAGAGGTAGAGGAAGCAGAGGTAGGAGAGGTGCTAGAAGAAATAGAAGAGGTTCTTCAACTCAAACAGTACCTAGACAGACAAGGTCTAGAGGGTTAAGAATTGAAGAAATTCCTGAAGCTTCACAAAATCTAACAGATCCTGTTATCAAGGATATCATGGAGAAAGAAGACAAGGAATTTGTTGAAGAAGAACCTGAATTGAGAAGAAAATCAAGTAAATCAACTCTCAGTAATACAAATCAAATTGAAGATTCTAATCCTGACAATATTCAAGATCCTGACGAATCTGAAATTATGCAAGAGGTTGATTTGATAATCTTATCTACTGTTGTTGATTGTCACAACAAAGAAGTAGATGAAGAAGAAGAAGCCAGAAGAAGAGATATTACAAAAAGAACATATGAAGATTTCAATCTCTATCTACAAAGGCTTAAACTTTCAAATGAAAGACAATGGAGAAATACAAGCAGGCAAGAATCTTTACTTGAAAGAAGTTACGCTCATGAAAATGAGAAATACAAGAAGTGGAAACATATAAGTACACTAAGGTGTGATAAACTCATCAATTTTCAGTCTGGTGGAATTATAACAAGTGCTTCAAGTGTTGTTGATTTGTCTGATATGGCTAGATCAAAAACACTCTGGTTAAAGATGTTTTCGAATCTGAAGCAAATGTCAAGTTACACAAGAGGAGGTATTGGACACAGGGATGCTGAATTTCTAAACATGACTTATGTTGATCCTTACTCCTTAACTGAAATTGGAGGTACTTTAACTTCTGAAAACCTGAACAATTTATTAGCCGTTGATATAGTTATAGATTGTCATGATGGTTTTGAAAAGAAAGAAAAGCTCCTGTACTTCATGAAAGATGGTAGTGTGAAGATTCTATCTATTCAAGATCTGCTGATGAAAACTACACAGGAACTGAAATATGTTCACTATCTGTTAAGATGGAAGAACCAAGTGTACAAAGTATGGGCTGACATGATTTTGTCAACTATAAGAAGAAGACTGGATGGAAACAGTAATTTCGATGGTAATTATATTCCCATGTACTTAAATCAAAGAGGTCAGGATGTGGAAATGCAAAGGGGTACTGCTGTTAAAGAAGTAACTTTTGGTATGACCCAACTTACTCTCAATCCTGATGGGAAGGAAATTGCTTATCTTTTGCTTGAAGAGCACAGTCTACAGAAAAGCTCCATACAGAATCTCAGAGCAGCTATCTACCAGATTAATGAGGAAGATGAAGAACTATGATCATCAGTATTTGATCAAGCGTCAGTATCTTACTGATCATCAGGATTCCTACTCAGACTATGATCAGGATTGATCATCAGAACTTGAAGCTGATCAGGATTCCTACTTCGAGTTATATTTGGAGTCTAGATAAACATGGAAGTTTATTCTATCTGTTCCTGGTTTGTAGAATGTAGCTATCGATTAAGGATAGGTTTCTATCTTTGTTATTGATTAGGACTTATCTTGTTATTGATAGAGAAGCTGTGTGCACTATATAAACACAGTCTTGGTTTCAATTTATGTAGAGGATTAGAGAGGATTCGAGAGAGAAAACATAATCGAATAGAAGCTCTTAAGAACAGAATTTCTTGAGAGAGTTTTTGTAAACTAGCAGCTCTCAAGAACATCAGAATTTCTTGAGAGAGTTTGTAACAGTTTTATATCAGATTTAATAAAGCTGTTATCTTTCTTTTCATATTTGTGATATATACATTAAGAAGTCGATTATCTTACACTATTGTATTCAACCCCCCTTCTACAATAGATTATTACTGGGCAACAATCACATCAGAATTTCTTGAGAGAGTTTGTAACAGTTTTATATCAGATTTAATAAAGCTGTTATCTTTCTTTTCATATTTGTGATATATACATTAAGAAGTCGATTATCTTACACTATTGTATTCAACCCCCCTTCTACAATAGATTATTACCGGGCAACAATTGGTATCAGAGCAAGGTCTCGTGGTCGAAACCCAACGAAGGCATTTGTACATCCATTGTACCCCTAACAGGGACTTCTTAGTGGTGGCACATGCTGGGGGGGGGGATTGTTGGGTTTGTCCAGCATGTCCCTCTAAATGTCGACACGTAGGCGCTTGGCTTCTGGCTAGTATATGGAAATAAAGTTGCACCTCTTCTACAAGCTCGGGCTTTTAGATCAACTGGTAAAGCGCTTGATCCTAAAACATGGGTCAGGTTGTCGGGGGTTTGGAAGCATTTTCGCAACCCAGTCTAATTAAACAAGTTTGAATTTTTTTAATCCAACTCACAAAAAATTAATTCGTGACCCAACCGTACTTATCGTCCTTAAGTTTGCGTCGGGTTGGGTTGGTTTGGATGTGTTAAATAATTTTTATAAAAAATAAATATTACACAATGTCATCATTTCAAAAATTCAAGTAAAGCTAAAATACGTATAACTTACGATTTTAGTGCTAATATTTTTTTTATTAACATAATAATCTTAGTTATGTACAGATCTATAAATAAGATGATATATTGTATTATATAATGTATAGTTACATATAATTATTTGAATATATATATATATATAAATTATCGAACAAAATTTGTAATTTAAATAGGGTTGGGTTGGGTCGGCCGAAATATATAAAACTGATATGCAACCATTAAAATCGGTTTGAAATTTTTTTAGACCCAATTAAGTATCGGGTTTTCTTTGTCGGCTTGGTTGGTCGAAAAAGGGGTTGGGTTGATTTTGTTCGGTTTAATCGGTTCGTAAGCCAATTTTTGACCGATTAAACCAATGTGTGCCCAGTTAATCCAAATTATATGATTTTTAGATCGATTTTTATAAAAATTTATTTTACGATCCGATTTTAACACATTCGGATTGATTAATCATCTTCTAGCGGCTAATCGCCAGCGTTTAAAACATATATTATACATATAAATACAATTGAGTCTAGACAAAAAAAATATTAAATTAATTAATAATTACTCTACACGGATGTTAAATTATTTAAGTATATTATAATTCATATAAGATCAAACACAATATTGTTTATAATTCAAATATTAAAATCGCATGGGATAAAATTTTATGTTTGTGTTAAAAAATGATTCTAAATTACATATATAAAAATTTTCAATTTATATAATTCTTAAACTACGATCTTAGATATTTTATAATTAAAACTAGAGTAAACATATACAATTGAGTTTAAAAGGGTACAAATATGTATATATGAAGGAAAGAGTAAGACAACTTCAAAATTGACTTTTACATAAAATAAAGAGATTTTATATTGTGTTCACTGTATAGTCTTACATGAATGACCAATTTTATATTTTATAAATATACTTTTATTTCATTAAAATTATATTACTTTACATACGTCTTATATACGAAATTAAAAGTAAGAAATTTTATGATGTATTTAAAGTATATTCGTACATTTGTGACCAATATTATATTACAAATATACTGTTATTTTATTAACAATACATGAGTTTACATACATTCATTTTATATATGGAGAACTCTGATAAAATACCATTTAAAATATCTTGAACTTTTAAATTTGATAAAATTCACGTCACGACATTCAAAACTAAACCATTATTTTGAAGACTAAAAACAATCATTTGATCTTTATCTCATAGGAATTTATCCAAATTTTATGAAATCTTATTCAATTAGAATATATATATATATATATATATATATATATATATATATATATATATATATATATAATACTATGCACATATAATATAAATTCAAAATACTATCATTTACCATATTTACAAAATTATTTTGATATGTGTACATATTGGTGCAAATTTATTTTTTCAGTATATAAACAGGTTCGTGCCTCGCACGGGTTTTTACGCTAGTTCATTTTAATCTCTCACAAACAGATTGATACAAAGCCCATATCAGACATGGGCCGGAAGAAATTTATGATTGCCTTCTTAAAAACTCATTTGTGTTGCCTCCTTCAAAAATCATCTAGATTCCGGAGCCCGTTTAAGGGACCATTTGGCAGATCAGAACTATTTTTATATGAATGGTTAATATATCTGAATGATAAAAAATCTGAATTCTGAATGAATAATATTGTTTGGTAAATAAAATTTTATAATATCTGAATGATATTTTATATTTTTGTAATTTTACTTATTTGTCACATGTTATTTAAAATTTAATATTTAACATTACAAATTACAAATTAAAATAATATATTTATGATACATAGTACACAATATTAAGTATTTTTATTTATTTTAAAACTATTGAAAAACAAAAAATTAATTCAACTATAACATTCATAAATAAAATATTATTATTAAAAATAAACAAATTAAAGAGTCTTGTTGTTGTTATGCATAGCACGTATGAGTAGTGAGTTTGTAATTGTTTGTTTACAAAGAAAAAAATAGCATGTCACGAAGAAGCAACGGAAAATAATAAAATCAAAGGGTTGCTTGAGTATTCAAATTTTTTCATGAATCATTCTGCTACAAATTTGAAACTGATCGATTCAGTGGTGTATGATTGATTCATGTGGAACAAGATAAGAGCCAAACAATCTTAATAAACAGAATCGCTCAGCTAAAGTTCAGTCAGCGGTCATTCATGAGCAAACAAATGGGCCCTAAATCTTGAATTAATTTGAGCAACTCGTTAGCCAAAATACTTGTCTGTCTCTAGTCTACCACATCAATTTCATATATTATTATAAAAATTACTGAATTTTTTTATATATACAAACTCACTAAAAAAATGATGATTTATATGTTTATTCATTGTTTTTATAAATTCAATTTTAATAAATTTTAGTGTATAAATATTAAAATTATATTACTTTTATTATTCCTTACTTTTATAAAAATATTACTTTTTCTCTAAAATATAATAGAGTATTATTAATAACTCTAATTGTGTAATTGTTTTATAAAAGAGATGTTTTAGCTATGTAGGACCGTTGACCACTGCTTTACACTAATTATATATAAAGATAGAATTTCCTCTCTCATTCATTTCACTATTAGCAATTTTTGTTTAAAATATACTCCAATAATTGGCAACTTTAAAAATTGCCAATGTGATCTCATTCATAAATGATAATAATATGAAACATACAAAAATGGGTATAGATTATTTAGCAAAAAATTAAATAAAATAGGTATAGATTCATACACTTTTGAATAAAAGTATGTGGTTTTACTAAATGAGGTTTGTCAACTTTGGTCGGCAACTTGTTGGCAACCCTACAACTCCAATAGGTGGGCACTGTTGCCATGCCACGTTGGAGATGCTCTTATTTTCCGGTCTTTTTTTGTAACGCGTCTATTTTTATATATAAAGTTAATTTGAGAATCCATTATAGAATTTCGTTTCCTAGACATGAAAATAGTTCACTCTTACACAAAATGTCAGCAAAGTTTTACCAGTTAAACAAGTTAAACAACCAAATTATGCTAACATAGAATAAAACAACAACTAAACTTTCTTCCATGTCTCAAGCCCCGGGGCCGACCTGGAGACTACGATCTCCTTTTGGTCCCTTGGTGGCACCAACAACAGCCTGACCACCATCTCCAACTCCATCACATCGTGCATTTTCCTCCACTCTACATTGAGTCTTCTCTATCCCCTGTTTATATGGTCTCTGATCCTGATTTTTTCTCTACAAGAGCGGTCCAGCTATGAGTCCCCCATGAGTCAATTGGTGCATATTGACATCAGGAGTTGCAAACTTCCTTGGACGTCCTCTACCTCTTTTAGAAGGTGCTTGCTCCGCCCCTTTGGGTTCAAAAGCACAAATTTCATCCTCCGTCCCCGCAACTGCAGACTCAGACTTTCTTGGCCTTCCTCTCTTCCGTTTAGTCTCAACACAGTGTACAACCTTAGCATCAATCATTTTAGAAGTAGAAACAACACTAGACTTCAAACTCGAAGTAGGACCAGAAGATCTTCCACCGTTGAGGTCCATAGTCCTTCCCCTATTTCTCTTTGTTAGCATACCGGGTTCCAAGGACCCACTGTGAACATTCTCTCTAGATGAAAAAAATATCATTAAAATTCAAGATAGACCCAAGAGTCCACCTATTACTCTTCATATAAATCAGAATTCCAGACCTCCTTGAGGTGAGCACAACTAGATGTTTCATGTGATATTTGATGACAAATGTCACATGCATCATAATCATAAAGATAGAGCATAGGAACCTTAGGCATGGCTTCATTCTTACTATCCAAACTGGCAAGGATAACCGTAGGTCTAGAACTGAGCACAGACATCCTCACACAAATAACAACATCATTAATGGTTGTTAAATTTCTCAAGTTTTCCAAAGTTCGCTAATCAAATCCCAGAGGAGTGCCTAATATACTAGTTAACATATAAAGGCCCTTGACAGACAAATAGCAGAATGGAGCCCTTTACAATTGAACCCAATCTCGTGAAATACACCTTCATTTCATGGTTTAAACAACAACTCCCAATTATCAATATTAATAGTTCCCTTAGATACAACAGTCCATAAGTTTTGATTAGTACTGAACTTAAACACCAAGAACCCTAAATGGTGTCTAAAGACACATAAAATACCAAAATCCTTAAGATCATTCATAGCCAAATTGCGAATAAGGGAAAAATCGGAATTTTCCTTAATGATAGCAACAAACTTCCACTGTTCAAAAGCATCAACATAAAAGGAATATGACGGTTTAACCAGAATTGAACCATCCTTACTAAGACTATGTGAATTAAACCTCTTAACATCATAATGGGTAAATAGATTCAGAGAATTACCAGATCTGGGAAAGGAGGCAGTGGCACCACCAGTAGCTGGAGTAAAACAGGTTGGTGACCTCGAGACACCTTCCGTTTTAGGAATAGTCCTCTGTTCCACACCGAAATCCACCTTCCCGAGCCAGGAACCATACACTTTCAAAAATGAGAAACATTCTCAGCCATAGTTGTTATGAACAAACCCGGAGAAAATCGAAGGGTCAAGTAACCAGTAGGAAAGAAGGGTAAAAGGGTGTTGTTAGGAGAATTTCGTACAACAGTGTGTTGGAGGTTTATGGAAAGTTGTGGCTGGACTTGTATGATGACTCCTCAGAAATTGAATAGAGAATGGGTTTTTTCTCTTGCTCTTGCCGAGTGTCAATTGTGTATCATACAAGGTGCCTACGTACCCCTTTATATAGGGATCAAGCCTCACGTAGTTCTTGGAAAACAAGTTATTGAATAAGCCCATTCAGTCCAAGCCCATAAAATAGTCAGGATTTATGTTCCCATAAATAACTCAAGGATTATCAATCCACCTCATGTTCCCATAAATAGTCCAAGAATCATCAATCCACTTCATGTTCCCATAAATAGTCCAAGGATCATCAATCCACTTCATGTTCCCATAAATAATCCGGTCTTCACACGTTTTACTACAATCTCGCGGCATCTCCGCATTTCTTCCCATGATTGTAGGTCTGTCCCGTGTCAACCAAGAAACATTCCATAAACATGAATTTCCATATTTTGGGCTTCACCCACGATGCGATCTGGCCAGGCTCGCATCGCACAAAATTTATGAAAATTACCCTTTCGTAGTGTAAGTGGTGCGAGCTCACCTATGTTCAATTATTTTCATTTCTGATAAGTAACACGAGCCCATTACTTCATAATGGTGAGAGCCCATAAGCTTATGGCGAGGGTTGATAAATAAAGACGCGAGCCCATCAAAGTGAACTCATAAGGAAGAGAGCCCAACATTCATTTTAGCGAAGCGAGCCCAATTATGATGCGACCCCTTGTCAAGGTGAGGACTCATAACGAAGCGAGCCCACCATACTTAGAGGGATTTTGACTCAACATCACTAATGATGCGAGCTCGATCCCAGTCCACACCAATCTTTCCCAAAACATAATTTATTTCTTAAGCCCAAATCACTTAGGGACCTGTCTAGGGCCCATTACCGAAAATCCAGTATAACAACTACCCCCCCCCCTAAATTCCTTAGTAATTTTAGATAAGGAATTTTCATTTGCTTCAAATAATACGATGCGAGCTCGATTTCCAGCTCGCATAGCATCCAGCTCGCATAGCATCCAGTTCTCTTACTATTGTTAGACGCGTGTTTACCCAATCGTTTGACAGCTGTTCATAAAAAGATGTGCCATCCATTCATATTCTGACACGTATCTCTTGTATTCTCTCTCATCTCCTCTATAAATACCTCAGAATTTCCTTTCATAAACTCATTCTATCAGAAACAGTAAGGAAACTCTGCCCAATTTTGCTCAAGGATCAAACACGGCGAGAATTATTATAACTTCCCGGCGTTCGTCCGCATCTTCCTCAAGTTCTTCAAGTTCATCCTCTAATTCTTCCCAGAGTAAGTATTTCAATCTTACAAACCTTTTTCATATGCATTTTTCATGTTTCTATAACACGCTTGTTCGAACTTATAGAGTTGCGAACTGAGTTCCCTCATCGAGGTGAACTCATATCACGGTTCGAGCTGAACCTGGATATAATATGAGAACGAGACATGTGTTCACATCGAACAATAGTGTCAAATTGTTCGTGCGAGGCGAGGACACTTAGGATTCCTTTTTCTTTTATTTTTTTAGAGGCACACACTAATTTTCACCATCTTTTTCAGATGTCGAGTGCGCCCCCATCTCCTTCTGCCGGTTCGCTCAATAATACCCCGAGCCCGGCTCGTTCTTCTGCCACCCCAGCTCCTTTGAATCAATATCCTCCTGAGCTTAGGGGTTCCAAGGAGTTTCAGCGTGAATTGACATCTATCTCAGACCGTTTAAGCCAGCCCATCTCCCCCAATTCAGCTATCACTCCTGAAGGAGCTGCGGGTAGAAAGCGCGATGCGAGCTAGCGGTTCCAGCTCATTGGGACTTCAACTCGATCCCAACTCCACTCCAGAAAATTACACTAGAGAGAAAAACCTATATTCATGGAGAAACAAGAAAACAGGACCAAATGTCCCCAGCTCGTTTGATCTTGATGATCTTTTCAGTCGTCCCTTACCACCTATGAGCGAAGAGGAGGCTAATGCTCGTATAAATCAACTGCTTCAAGAAAGAAAGGCAAAGCTTCGCCTCGCCCCAGATTCTGCTCATGTTCCTATTGAAATTTCGGAGTCGTCCACAGATAATTCTCTAGGGAGCGCTTTTTATGCCAAACGTAAAGGAAAAGCTATGGCTCGCATCGCATCTCCTCAAGATGAGTTCGACCAAGATGATGAAGACGAGGATACCAGTTCACATTGGTCCTATGATAGCCCTGCTAGCGAAGAGATAGCAGATGTATCCAAAGAAGTTGATTTCTGTAATTACACTTACATTCCCGAACCGTCTCCCATACCATACGAAGCCATCAAACAGCCCGAGCTCGAAGGAGTGGTGTTTCTCAAAACACGCATTATTCCAGATGGCGATGAGAGCTCATCTTCTTTTCACGAGGATGGGAAGATTCTAGCTTGTAGAGATTTGCCCACCTCGTTGATTGAGGATTCTTTGCGCGACCTCGTGGAGCAGTTTAGGCTAGAAGGCCGTATAATCCTCCCCGCACCGCATATGAGATGCTATCAGTTTAATCATCCAGAAAATGGAGGACGGGCGCCTCATATGGTTCTTTCATCTTTTCTGTTAAAGCTGGGAATTTCTACACCCCTTCATCCTTTTATTCAAGAAATTTTGGAGTACTATGGGCTCGCACCATTACAAATTAACCCTAACGATTACAGGTCTGCCATCGCTTTGTATATTCTTTACAAAAAACAAGGCTACCCAACTCTCACCGCCAGGCAACTTGGGTATTTTTTGAACTTGAAGCATTCGGCTGAATTTGGGTATTTTTATTTATCTGTCTGGCCTTATTACAATAAGAAAAAGTTAATCTATGGGGGCCCAAGCAACTCAGGAAAATGGAAAGACCCTTTCTTTTACGTGCACGAAGTTCCTCGAGTTCAGACCCATTTCTATTACGACCCTGGTAAGCATTTCATTTAAGCTCGCATCGCTTTGTTTTGTCACCTCGCATCGCTCTTTGAACTCGCGTCGTTCTTATAGTGTATTTCTATTCATTCAGAACCTCCCGTGAGAACGTCCTTGCAAGGTCAAGAGAAGACAAATGCTGATAACCTCTTAAAGATCCCCGTCTTAGAACGGAATATTAGAAATTTGATTACTACTGACAACCTCGTTGAATATGGCTTTTTGAAAGAAGGGACTAGATTGACCCCTAGCAAAAAGTCTAGGAGAAAAAGAAAAGGTAAGTTCCCTTCGATGCGAGCCCTCAGCTCGCATCGTTACTTTATTTTTAGCACCTTTATTTATTGTGTACTAACTCTTTTGTCTTCATTTTATTTCAGAAATGGCAATTTCTCCTCCTCCATTTTTGGACGAGCAAGAGGTTCAGGCTCGCACTGTTCCTTCTGCCAGCCAAACTGGCTCGCAAGCTGTGGGCTTGAATAAGGTTACTCGTACAAAAGAGATCCCTCCCCAAAAAACAACTCTCACAGAATATTTGGCTACTGGGGGGGCCTCTCCTCTCAAAAGGAAGACCAAGCAGTCCAAGGACTCCGCTCCTGAACTTGATGTTGCGAAGCGGGCTCGTAAGGATCTCCCCCCAAATCCTCAAGGAAACGTTGTGGCTAGTACTTTGGTTCGACTCGGAGCCCCACACGTTTCTGAGAGTGACTTAAGGGCATGGACCTCGAGCTCGTTTGAGGCAAATAACGATGCCCTCACCAAGGCTACAGCTGAGGTGTTCATAAGGCAAATCAACAGACATAGGGAGCTTCGCTCTATGGGTCAGGCTTCTGCCCGTCTAGATAAGGACAACAGGATTTTGAAGGGTAAGCTGGATGAAGCGAGAAGGGCAAATGTGGCCTTGGTTGAAGAATCCAAGAAAAGCATTCTTGATGTGACCACAAGTCTCGAGAAGGATCTTCGCGAGTCCAGAGCACTTGTGGAAAAAATGAAAAAGGAACATTCCAATGCCCTAGCTGATGCCACCTCTGAGATCGACTCTCTGAAAGCCCAAGTTGCTGAGACCGAAGCTAAGATGGCTGCCCAAAATACTAAATTTGAGGCCAAAGTTTCAATGCTAGAGGCGAGCCGGGCTGAAGAGATCAGGGACGCGAAGGCCTTAGGATCCAAGAATTTCATGAAGGGCTTCATGGCGAAGGTCCCTGAATTCGATTGGAGTCCTTTGGGTGCAGCCACTATCAACTATGCTGAAAAGCTTCGAAAAGAGATGGAGGAGGAGGCTGCAGAGAGGGCTCGCATCGCAGACGAGGCCCAGCCCGAACTGGAAGCTCTGCCTATCCAAGAAACAAATGAGGAGACTCCTCAAACTTAGGTTTATTTCAATTACTTTCTTTTGGGGATGCGGGCACCCAGTTTGCCTCGTAATCTGTAAACATTTAATGGTCTTTGAACCAGTAAAACTTGCAAGTAACTTTTATCAAGTTTTTTGTGCTCGCCCATGATTTTGTATTTTTCCCTATTCATGTCTTTACCCTTCTTTACATAGTAATTTTTGTTCAACCCTCCCCAGGTTCACTTCGCACGGGACTACTTCACCTGTTCACGCGAGGTCTCACCTCGCACCGTATTTAGTCCCACTTCGCACAAAGTTCCACCTCGCACCAGTTCAGTTTTTTATTTTCCCAACTTTCCTGAGCTCGTTTCTAGAGAGGGCTCGCCTCGCACGAGTTTTTTTTGCAAAATTGATGGGCCGAGGCCCAATCTAATGTACTAAAAAGAAAGTAAAATTTACTAAATGCACAATAAACTTCAACTTTATTTAGATAATAAAACTTCCATCTTCTTAAATAATAACAGACCTAGACTTATTACATTGTATGCCAAGGGAAGGTGCCTATATGACACTACCCCCCGAGACTTAGGATAAATATCATTGCATGCTAAGTCTTAAATAGATAAAAACTACTGATAATATCTCCTCAAGTGCTCAGCATTCCAGGCCCTTGGTATGAGCTTTCCCCGTATGTCATTGAGATGATAAGTTCCCTCCCATAGAACTGATTTGATCTGATATGGGCCTTCCCAATTTGCACCAAACACTCCATGATTAACTACCTTGGTGTTAGGCATAACTCGACGGAGAACCAAGTCCCCTACCCGGAAAGGTCGGGCTCTCACCTTGCGGTTATAATGCCTTACGGTTCTCTGGTGATATGCTAGCAGCCTTGCTTGGGAATCAACCCGTGTTTCTTCAATCATGTCCAAGTAAAGACGATGATTCTTCTCACTATTCTCTGGGTCATAATGAGTTTTTCTAAAAGATCCAGCTCCCACTTCCACCGGGACCATAGCCTCACATCCATACACCAAGGAGAATGGGGTCTCACCCGTTGTGGTTCGGGGAGTGGTGTTATAAGACCATAAGACTTGTGGAAGTTCTTCTGGCCAATTTCCCTTAGCATCCTCTAGCTTTGTCTTCAGTGTGTGCTTGAGAATTTTGTTGATTGCCTCAGTCTGACCATTCGTCTGTGGATGGCTCACTGCACTGAAACTCTTCAGAATCCCCAACCGATCACAAAATTCTCTCATCTCCTTACTGTCAAACTGTTTACCATTATCCGAGATCAACTTGTAGGGTATTCCAAATCGACAAACAATAGCCCGATACACAAAATCAATGAGCTTCTTTGCAGTTATTGTGGCTAAGGGCTCGGCCTCTGCCCACTTAGTGAAATAATCCACCGCAACCACAGCATACTTCACACTTCCTTTGGCCTTAGGCAGTTCTCCAATCAAATCTATCCCCCACATGGCAAAGGGACAAGGGCTCATGAGTGAGGTTAAAGGTGCCACCGGGCTGTTATAAAAATTTGCATACCTTTGGCATTTGTCACAAGCTCTAGCAAACTCGAAAGCATCTTTCTTGAGAGTCGGCCAATAATATCCTTGACGAAGTATCTTTTGTGCCAATGAGCTACCCCCCGAGTGATTACCATAGATACCTTCATGAACTTCCCTTAGTATGTAGTTGCACTCGTCTCCATCAACACACTTGAGTAGGGGCACATTGAAGTCTCTCCTATATAAGTCTCCATCATATATTGCATATCTAGCCGCCATATACCGCACCCGTTGTGCTTCATTCTTTTCATCTGGTAAGGCACCATTTTTTATATAAGCCAAGAGTGGGGACATCCATGTTGCCCCATTTTCTACCACCATAAGCTCTACCTCTGGCACGCTAGGCCTTCTCTGTATTTCCAAGGGTGTTGACCCTAACAGAGTGGTCTCGCGACGTGAACCGAACTTTGCAAGTTCGTCTGCCCATTCTGGCCCCGAGGGATGAGCTCCAAGTTCACCTCATTAAATAACTTGATCAACCTTTCCACACAGCGCAAATACAACTCCGTTCTAGGTCCCCGTGCTTGATACCCTCCATTTATCTGGTATACCACTATCATGGAGTCACTAAAAGCGTTAAGGTTTTCCACCTTTAGTTCCAATGCCAACTTGAATCCGTTGATCAAGGCCTCATACTCAGCATCATCGTTTGTTGCATAAAAAGTGAAGTGAACAGCCATCTTCACTCTACATCCTTCTGGGCTCACTAACTCGAATCCGGCTCCAGCCCCGTCTCCATTAGAGGCCCCATCCACATACAAGCTCCACCATGGGGCACTATTCTGACTTTCCTCTGCTGGCATTTCTGAAAAAATTTGCAACGCCCTAGAGTCCTCTTCTGTTTGTGATGAGAACTCTAACATAAAGTCTGCTAGTGTTTGTCCTTTAATCGCAACCCGAGGCTTATATTCCACATCGAACTGTCCTAGCTTTACAGCCCACTTCAACATTCTTCCTGAAGTTTCTGGTTTGTGCAACACTTGTCTAAGTGGATAAGCCGTCCTCACCTCAACTTTATGAGCCTGAAAATAAGGACGGAGCTTCCTTGAGGCGAGAATTAGAGCATACACCAGTTTTTCCATGTTCAAGTATCGAGTTTCCGCGCCCACCAGTCTTTTGCTCACATAATAAACCGGGAGCTGAACTTCATCTTCCTCTCGAATTAGCACCGCACTTACCGCATATTCCGACACGGCCAAATAAAGCACCAGTACCTCCCCTTGCTGCGGGTTAGACAATAGAGGTGGTGTGCTCAAATGTCTCTTGATATTTTGAAAGGCCCCCTCACATTCCTCTGTCCATTGAAAATTCTTGCCCACCTTCTTAATAGCCTTAAAGAACTCTAGGCACTTGTCAGAAGATTTTGAGACAAATCTGTTCAACGCCGCAATTCTCCCTGTGAGACTCTGCACATCCCTCACCCTACGAGGTGACATCATCTCCATTAGAGCCTTGATCTTGGCCGGGTTAGCTTCAATTCCTCGATGGTTGACAATAAACCCCAGGAATTTCCCCGACTCTACCCCAAACACACATTTTTGGGGGTTGAGCTTCATTCTGTAGATACGCAAGATAGTGAACATCTCTGCCAAATGCTGAATGTGGTCCTTGGCCTCCTTTGATTTTACAAGCATGTCATCAACATATACCTCCTTTGTCTTCCCGATGTGGTCTTTAAACATCTTATTCACCAATCGCTGATAAGTTGCTCCCGCATTAACCAACCCGAAAGGCATCCCAATATAACAGTATATGCCTCGATCAGTGATGAACGAAGTGTGTTCTTGATCTGGCCCTACATAGGAATTTGATTATAGCCTGAGTAAGCATCCATGAAGCTTAACAATGTGTGTCCTGCAGTGGCATCTACAAGCTGATCGATACGAGGAAGTGGGAAGCTATCATTTGGACAAGCTTTGTTCAAGTCGGTGAAGTCAACGCAGGTTCTCCATTTCCCATTTGGCTTCTTCACCAGCACAGGATTATCCAACCAAGTCGGGTAGAATGACTCCTTGATGAGCCCGACTTCCATCAATCTGTCCACCTCTTCTCTAAGGGCCTCGGCCCTCTCTCCGCTAATAGGTCTTCTCTTCTGCCTTGTTCCCTTCTTGCTGGGGTCTAAGTTCAACCTGTGGCACATCACTTCTGGGTCGATCCCTACCATGTCAGCGTGAGACCATGCAAACACATCCAGGTTCTCCTTGAGGAATGAGACGAGGTTGTTTCTCATTTCGAGGCCGAGGTTTGCTCCAATCCTCAAAACTTTAGCCGAGTCGTTTGGGTCCATCAAGATAGGAATGACATCCTCGAATGTTCCAGCTCCATCTGGTAGGGGAGGCATTCTTGGGTCCAAATCAACATCAACGCTTCTATCCATGCTAGGCTCTCCTACTTCAGTAACACTAAGATGGTCCCCATTATTGATGGACAACTCCGGTGTTTCTTGCTGGATGTTCCCTTCTGTTGTAATGGTGACCTCTCGGGAGACTCCAGTTGGCAAGTTTATCAGAATTGAGGTCTCTTTCTTCATCCACTTTCCTTTATTCAATCTGGAGGCTATCTGTGTCGGGCTCTCTTCATCATCGCTGGCCTCCTCCACTATGCCTTCCTGCAATTTCATTATGGGTTGGGAGGGCTCCATCATTAAGGCTCCGGGCCTAGGCTCCACTTCAATTCCTAGATTTTCGAAGTAGTCTTCCGGGAGTTCCTCTATAGATATCATGTTACAGACATCCATCATGAGAGTGTCCACACGCTTCCTTTTCTTCTCTTCACTATCTTCCACAGGCTCTGGTTCTCTAAGGTCTACCACTTCTCGTCGAACATCTAACTTCTCTGCCCCTTTCACGGCTTGGTTGTAGCATACTCTTGAGTCATATTGGCATCCCTTCACTTGTCCGACGCCTGTAGGAGTTGGAAACTTCATGGTTAAGTGATAGACAGAGGTAACTACCCTCATCTCCTTAAGGAGTGGTCTCCCAATGATGGTGTTATAAGCACACGGCTGGTCCACCACAGTAAAAGTGACAATTTGTGTGGCCACGTGGGGGTTGTCTCCTAAACTGACCGGTAGCTGGATTGTTCCCCGAATTCCTACTGAAGCCCCGGTGAACCCGTAGAGCTGGTTTCCGCTTGAGGCCAACTCTCTGTCCAGGAATCCAAGTCTTTTGTAAGTGTCGTAGGTTAAGACATTTACAGCGCTCCCATTGTCCACCAGCACCCGATATACATTAGTAGACCCGATTTTTATCCTTACCACAAGAGCATCAGCATGAGGATGGTGTACCCATTTGGCATCTTCTTCACTAAACATGATTTCATCTCTCTCTTTTGTGAACAGATAAGGAGGCCTTTGTTCAAGACGATGAACATTGGTTAGAGGACGGTCCTTTGCCTCTCGAGCATATCTCTCCATGGCTTTCTTACTATCTCCTCCCACATGAGGTCCTCCACTAATAACGTGAATGCTATCAACCCTAGCAGTCCTCTCTGTGTCACCATCCTTTACTATCGGGGGTGGAGGGGGCACCTGACGGTATTCAGACTTATGTTTTCGTACTTCCTTCACGACCCATTCCGTTAGCTTTCCCTGTCGAATCAGACTTTCAATCTCATCCTTCAACTGTCGGCAATCAGCCGTGTGATGTCCTGTGGATTCATGGTAAGCACAGTATTTAGAGGTGTCCCTTTTGCTATATTCTGTCAGAGGGGTGGCCTTCTTGAATACCCCTTTCCCAGCGTAAGTGGCGTATATATGATCAATGGAGGCGACCAAGGGGGTATGATTCTGCCATTTTGTCGTGTAAGGCCTCCCAGTCTCCTTATTGACATTTTCCTTAGCCCTATTAAACTTCTTTGGACTGGGGCTCCTTTTATAAGTCTTTCTCCTTTCTTCAGGACTAGAAGATCTCCCTCTCTTCTCCATCCTTCGGCCACTGCTTCTTAGATCCCTCATGGATTTTTCTACCCGCTTGTGAGGCTCCGCCTGTTCATAAAATTCAGCCAAAGTTTCTGGCTCCCTAGCCTGTAGAGTCTTCCAGAATTTTGAGCCCTCTCTCAACCCAGTAATTAGGAAATTCTTCTGGGCTTCTTCTGTTGCCCCTTGAACTCTAGGAACCTCGGCATTAAATCGCATGAAATAATCCTGCAGGGACTCTTCCTCTCCCTGCTTAATGTTTGCAAGGGTAGCCACTGGGGGGCATAATGAAGAGTGGATTGAAATTGCCTTAAG
The DNA here is from genome assembly GCA_030848705.1 of Heracleum sosnowskyi. Taxonomy (NCBI): domain Eukaryota; kingdom Viridiplantae; phylum Streptophyta; class Magnoliopsida; order Apiales; family Apiaceae; genus Heracleum; species Heracleum sosnowskyi. The sequence goes on along the minus strand of JAUIZM010000014.1, from coordinate 5,026,680 downwards.
AATAGATCTCCCAACTGCCTCCATGTTCTAATACTAGCTGGTCCTAGCTTAGTAAACCACTGCTGGGCACTTCCCCTTAATGAGGCAGCGAATAATCGGCAACGAGTTAGATCAGGAACCTGGTAGACCTCCATCTCGGTGTTGAAACGAGGTATTCAGCAGGATCCGCATCCCCATTGAAGGCTAGCTCGAGGATGCTTCTAAATGCCGGGGGCAAAGGAGATGTCCTTATTGCATGAGTGAAAGGAGATGGGGCCGTAGCCGGGGGTGGTGCTCTCTTCTTATTTTCCATCTGCACCAGCAAGCGTCTCAAATCACCAACTCTTAGGTCTCCAATTCTTTCATCAGACCTTTTTTCACTTGAACGATGAGAGGAGGTCCTCTCTCTTCGCTCCCTTCTATGAGTTCGAGGCGGGGTCCTCTCCCTCCTTTCTGTTCTAGGCGGAGCCTTCTCCCTCCACTTTGTTCTAGGTGGAGTCTTCTCCCTTTTTTCTTTTATAGGTGGAGTCCTCTCCTTTCTTTCTTCTCTAGGTGGAGTCCTCTCCCTTCGTTCTTTAGACTTTTCCAATCTAAGCCTTAGATCATGCTCAGTTAGCTTCTTCCCGATTCGATCTAGAACACTAGTGGATCTAGCCTCGGACGAAGCTGGATCGTGCCACGGCTCGCTCGGAGCCTGGCTGCCTCGCTCCTCCTGGCTTGGAGATATCTCGTCCGTCTAAAGAGACCCGGTTTTCTTTAGCCCATCAGCTACCTCGTCGAACTCATGTATGAGTTTTTTAGAGGTTTCATCCTTCTTGTCCCTAGTGCCCCTAAGCCTTCGAGCCTTCCTTTTCGCATTCTTGATTGAGTTCTGCTCGACCTTAGCTAGTCGGGCGTTCATAGTTTTGAACTGGAACTCGATCCCCTCGAGGTAGCCTAGGATCTTCTGGCCATCTAGTGTAACTGGTGCGACTTGAGGCATGACAGGGGTGGTTTTGCTTGGTCCTCCCTCTACGTGGGGTGGTGGATCTGTCTTCCCTCCTTGTGGTGTGGCATCCTTCTTGTGCTCAATCCCCTTGTCACTGTTCTTGTTGTTCTTCGACATCCTTCTCCTTAAGATGTAAAGTCCCCTACTTCTAGCGCCAATTGTTGTTAGGAGAATTTTGTACAACAGTGTGTTGGAGGTTTATGGAAAGTTGTGGCTGGACTTGTATGATGACTCCTCAGAAATTGAATAGAGAATGGGTTTTTTTCTCTTGCTCTTGCCGAGTGTCAATTGTGTATCATACAAGGTGCCTACGTACCCCTTTATATAGGGATCAAGCCTCACGTAGTTCTTGGAAAACAAGTTATTGAATAAGCCCATTCAGTCCAAGCCCATAAAATAGTCAGGATTTATGTTCCCATAAATAACTCAAGGATTATCAATCTACCTCATGTTCCCACAAATAGTCCAAGAATCATCAATCCACTTCATGTTCCCATAAATAGTCCAAGGATCACCAATCCACTTCATGTTCCCATAAATAATCCGGTCTTCACACGTTTTCCTACAATCTCGCGGCATCTCCGCATATCTTCCCATGATTGTAGGTTTGTCCCGTGTCAACCAAGAAACATTCCATAAACAGGAATTTCCATATTTTGGGCTTCACCCACGATGCGAGCTGGCCAGGCTCGCATCGCACAAAATTTATGAAAATTACCCTTTCGTAGTGTAAGTGGTGCGAGCTCACCTATGTTCAATTATTTTCATTTCTGATAAGTAACACGAGCCCATTACTTCATAATGGTGAGAGCCCATAAGCTTATGGTGAGGGTTGATAAATAAAGACGCGAGCCCATCAAAGTGAACTCATAAGGAAGAGAGCCCAACATTCATTTTAGCGAAGCGAGCCCAATTATGATGCGACCCCTTGTCAAGGTGAGGACTCATAACGAAGCGAGCCCACCATACTTAGAGGGATTTTGACTCAACATCACGAATGATGCGAGCTCGATCCCAGTCCACACCAATCTTTCCCAAAACATAATTTATTTCTTAAGCCCAAATCACTTAGGGACCTGTCTAGGGCCCATTACCGAAAATCCAGTATAACAAAGGGTTTAGGATGGGGGAAGAAGAAAGGAGATGAAAAGAAGGGAGAAGAGGAATTGAATTAAAAGAAGAATGAAGAGAAAGATGGGAAGAGTTTTTGGGGATGAGAGCCGACTCTCATTGATCTTTTACCTGCCAGTCTTTTACATGCGGTACCAATTCCAATATATTAAATTTTGATATAAATATATGTTTTGTTTTAATATTATAATAATAATAATCTAAAATAAATTTTGTTTTAACAAATGGAGATTTTTTATTAATGAAAATAAATTATCACTTAGTTGCAAGAAGATGACAAAAACTTTAACATTTTTACTAAACAATTATGTAAAATATAAACTAGATTTTAAGCTAAGGATGTTAACATGTTGGATATACCCTTCTATCCATAAAATGCAATAGACTTTTATTTATAAAATTCAACTTACCGATGTAAAAATATTTTAAACCTATTTTACTCAAATTACATGAAGGTTAGTAGAGTAAGTAGCTTTTAGGATCTACATGATTAGAACCGATGATAACAAATAGTAAGGCAAGAATTTTATCAAGGACTGCAACTAATTGATGGGAGTTACTCTTGGAAGTATTCATTAGTCAGGAAGCTGGGTTAAAATGCATTTACTTATCTATAGTTCAGGCTGTACTTTATAAATGATGGTATTTTTACTGAGTAACTGGGAATTTATTCTGCAACAAGCTATATGATTCTTAAGTTGTGGTATTAGCAAACAAATGGGGTTTCTACAAAATAACTCAAGTAGATGATTCGACCAGTATGGGTTCGAGAAGCTAAGGAATGCATATTCGAGATGTCGAGAATTCATATTCAAGAAGTCAAGGAAATAGTCTATTCGAGAAGTCAAGGAAATGGTCTATTCGAGAAGTCAAGGAAATGGTCTATTCGAGAAGTCAAGGAAATGGTCTATTCGAGAAGTGAAGGAAACTATCTAATTGAAAAGTCCATGAAATGACTTAATAAGAAAGGTAACCCAAAAGATTGATTTCCAAATTGTTTCATCCAAGAATAGCTCAGCAAGTGCAAAGACCTATTGACTGGCAAGTTACTATCATATCATACTTGACAACAATATGACAGTTCCAACAGGTTATATTCAAACAAAAGACATCTTTGCAAAGATATCACATGTGTTTGGAAACTAAGTCAATTCACAAACTTAGTCATTTCTTGAAAACAGCAGCATGCACAGACTTAAAGCATTTCTGGAATTACCAAGTTTATAAGTAAAGATGTTCAAGTGATTTCCTGAAATGGTGTAGCTTTAAGGATGAACATGTGACAAACTTTACTAAAAATGTATTTTCCATTTTATGTATATTGTTCATTACATACAGTATATAACTACTGTATGTGCAGTATAGAAAAAATGAGTGAGATATGGAGAAAATTAGAATCTTCATAAATGAACATATGGCAAGACTTGTTGGGATCTTCATGAAAAAAACATCAAATATATCATGCAAAACATATTCAAACAAATAAAAAATTAAAAATAAGGAATGAAATAAACTCTACTTCGTTCATCGTTTTGATTTTGAGAGGAATTGGTCCCAAAATGCTCAAAGGAAGTGAAATTGTTTTTACAGTATTTGATGAATTTTGAATTTTGTGTTAAGAAAGGTATGGTCATTAAAAGTTATTAGGTGAGTATTAGAGTGTTAGTTAAGTAAATACAACAAACAAATTTAGATCTGAATAAAAACAGAAGCCAACGGGTATTAATATGTTGCTTCAGACAAAAGTTTGTATAATTCAAAATTTCAAAAAAATTAAAGAGTCAAAACACGAGTTTTTAATATTTATAATAATCATTGCACTTGTCCACATATCAACATCACGTGCAACATTAAAGGATGGAACAATTGGCAGCAATTGAAGGTAGGTAATCTTGTAAATAAAACCAACATTGAGGGCAATTTTCCAAATTATGACCTACTGTTGCAAACACGCAACAGGCACTATTATATACATAGATTTATCTTACCATCTTAGACCCATGAAACATTTTATTATTCCATTAAGAATTTTTTTTAAATAATAAATCTCCACGTTCAATAATTAATCTTACTTTTATTTGTTAGTCACATTTTTTATTTTAAAACTGGAGAGGTGGTGTAACGCCCCCAAATTCGGGGTCAGAAGATTTGGTCGTCACGCTAAAATCTCAATTTAAAACAACCTGTTAAATGTTAAATCAATACAAATATAACATCTGCGACCCCAACTCTACCAAGATCTTTAAGGCTATAGTGCTAGAAACAAGAATCCAAAATTTTACCAACTTTAACTTCCTTTTACAACAATACTCTTTGCACAAATTCTATAACACTGGTATAACTTCGATAAGAAGTATACCAGGCAAACTAATCTGATATAATATGGTATTTAATAGAAATCAACTTTATACAATAACCTTATACTAGATCCAAATGCTCTACATCGACTCGTCTTCCCAACATCATCTTGACTCTTCTCGTTCCATAGTTATACGATTAAATACTGTCAATATACTTTTCACTGGAGGGTTAAAAAAAGTGAAACAAGCAAGAGTGAACCAACATGCTCAGCCAGTGTGATAGAATATAACTCTGAATATCAACGTATGATCCAATAAGTATGTAATTTAACAAAATAGTACTGGACATGTAATTTGCAATTCTCAATGGAATTTAAGAACAATGAAACTTGATTATCAATAACAAACCATAACTTTAAAAGTAATACGGTTCCATATAAATAAAACTCTTTTCAGTTTATCATCAAAATAAATGAATTGGAATTCACTCGACGCTACGAGCTAAGCCGACGATCAATCGCTCATAGCTCGCCAACCAAACTGTGGTACACAGCAGGCTCATTACATATTGGGGTTCCCCGGGCATTTATCCGCCTCTCGGCACTTATTTCTATTGGCCATAATTAATCATACTCGACCGGCGCGCGGCCATGTGCATTTCCAACTCACTGGTTCAATATAAAACCCTAGTTTTTCAATAAATCTCCGTTTTCACCCTTATCGGGCTCACAACTCAAATCACGGTTTTACCCTTATCGGGTTCAGAACTCAAATCACAGTTTTACCCTTATCGGGTTCAAAACTTCCCAATCATTTAGGAAATCCACATTTCAGCAAAATAATTAAACTTTTCTCATTTAACATGGCAATATGAATCTGATAAGTAAGAATATCAATCAGAGGGTTTATTGAATACTGAAAGAAATAGTTCAAGTCCTTCAAAAAGTATACTTATAACAGATAAGCCTTACATTCTGAAGGAAATAAACTGAATTATGCATAACATATATGAGTTCGAATAAGGGACTTGATCAGATAATTGCATTAACAAGAAGAACATAAAATAATAACACTTGCATAGGTGCAAGATGGAAATAGAATACTTGTATAGGTACAAGATAGGGATAAAATACTTGCAATTTACTTTGAAGGTAACATTCACATAATAGTTGAAGAAAAATATCACTTGAACAATGAGTGAAGGGTATAGACACTTACCTCTGGTCCTTAGCTATTACGTAAGGCTGAAATAATACGACTTCATTTCTCTTTGATTTTATGGCATCATAATTCTCTTTCTTGATCATTCATGGATATGACATTCTTGTAGTTGTCGCAAGTCTGATTCCCCGAGATTGAATTCACGTGTCTATTTCTCTATTGGAATAAAATACTTGGAAAGATCCTCTAAGAGTGTTGATGTTTCCTTGGTGTTAAATCACCTCACAAATAAACCAACTAGTCATAAACAATATTCCATCCATCTCTGTCTTCCTTTATTTAACATATTTCAATAATCTGGCTCGTCTCGTCCAATAGCCTCTGTTACATAGATAACCATATTTCAATTGATAGAATAGTTACGATTGACTAAATAAATAATTCACGTATCACGCTCGTCGAAAATCTCTATAATATACAAGTCAACATCTAAGTCAACGGTCTCGTCAATCTCATTTTCTAGCAATACTGACAAATTTCTGTTCTAACTACCCCTCGTGATAATATTATACACGATTAAAATATTTAAACACGTCACAAAACAATTATTCGTATTTATGACTCAATAACCATATAGTTCACATAATTTTTTATATAGCACATATTGGCATTTAAATGCAATAAATAAATCACATAAGTCATGTAACATTCAAGAAATAATTTGTAACTCGAAAGAAAGACCTAAAATGATTTTATAAACCATTTAGGAATTTTAAATAATTAATAAAACATTTTTAGGAATATTTTCCCAATTTAAATCATTTTTAAATCATATTCCAAAATAATTAAAGAATTTTGGAAAATAAATAATTACTTAAATAAATAAAAAATTTGAAATATTTCCTTAAATAATTAAGGAATAATTAAATTAAAAAATTCAGAATTTAAAAGAAATTTTTAGAATTTAAAAATCATTTTTAAAACAATTTTTAAAAATTTACATAAACAAAATAGATTTTTATAAATTAAAAATAAATAATTTAGAAAATAATTTGGTCAGGGGATCAATTTTCAATTTTGTAAAACTTCAGGGACCAAACTTCATCATCTTCAAAACTTGAGGTACTAAACTGTAAAAAGCTCCATTGCCAGCTTTAATGGCTGCCACCGGCCGGAAAGGCGCCGGCGACACCTAAATCCGGCCAAAAATCCGACTAACACAAATCCTTTACCAAACTCAATGTTCTATATATTAAAACAAAGCTTGGAACACGTACAATCTAACCCCCATATCCACATACACGAACAATCAACAGATTTTATGTACGAATCAATCAAAATTTGAAAAGTAACTTTAAAAATTGAACTTGATAAAAACGGGTTAAAACAACTAAATTAAGCATGCAAATCGATTGTATGTGATCATATAAAGCTATCCCAGCCATCAAAACAAGCGAACGAACTCAGAATCAAAAAGCCCCAATTTTTGAATATGAACCCTAATTTATTTATTTATCCAGAATTAAAGAAAAAATTATATAAAATTGAAACTTTATCCTCTGATGAAAACTATTGCAGATTACGAAACTAGATCATAAGAGCTTCGATTAGACTACTTGAACTCCAAAATACGATATCAATAACACCTTCAAAATTAGTTTTGATTCTCAAGAACACGAAGAACACGACAATCAAACCTCGATTTCTATACGTTACTGAACTCTAAATTCAACATATAATATATGAAATTGACCAGAAAAACATACTCTACACGATGGTAATATCAAAATCAGCAACTAATCACGTTTACAAAAATTCATAATTTTAATATATATATATATATATATATATATAATCGAATTTGATAAAAATAATAGAAATCCAGAATTTTACCCCACATGAAATCCGATGGTATATTATGATATTGGATTCCAAGACCTTCGATTTGACTATAAGAGTGTTGAAATCGGACTCCGGTAACGCCTTCGAATTTTGATTTGATTATGAAGAACACGAAGAACACATCTCGTGAATTTCGGGTATTTTTGGATAATTATCAAGATTTTTATATGTTGAATAAAATACAATACGCCTATTTATATTAAACGGAAGATAATACCCCAAACGACATTTTTGGTTCAATATTGATCCATTAGATCGATTTTAATACGAATAAATAGAATACACGTTTTACGAGACGATAATTATCAAGAATATATGGATAATTACAAGAATTGTTTAATAATAGATACGAACCAGAATATCTCTATCACGAATGTTCCTGAATATTTCCCACTTCAACGAATAAAATATTAGTACGAACGATATACCAATTTCCCGAATGATTATAAAACGAACTAAATTTTCTTTTCGATAATTAAAATAAAACGAAATAAAATAACATCCTCTTAAAATAAATTCTAATCACCACAAATATTCACATAGCATCCCAAGGACACATATTTGACCATTTAACGAATAATTTAGCACATTTAAACGGATAAAACATTTAATAAATATAGATATGAAAATAAAATTTCATTCTAAATCAAATATTAACACGTAATTTTCCCGGATCTTACAGGTGGTCCGTGCTAAGTAACGGTCTAACGGATATCTTACAACACCCGTATATTTCAAATTATTATATTCCATCATCCCCAATTTCCACAACTCTCTTCGTTCTAAAATCACATCCAAGCTTCTTAAAATTTATTATCCTTCTCATGGAGCTGAATTGACATCCGCCGTGGATGATTAATCACATTTGATGGTCTCTGTATCATGAAACTAATGGGCCATTTTCAAGAAACATACTGTTACCGGTAATGTCACAATAAATTTCTTTCTTTTTTGAAATCTTGAATGGATTTAATTATCTATCAATAAAATTAATGTTCTTCTTGTTTAATAGCCCTCCTCGTACTTAAAATTTATCAGTAAGATCTTTTATAATCCAAAGATACAAGTTTAGAACATTTGATACATAAATTTATATTTCAAAAGATGATTCTAGAGATTTGATCAACCTAGACTTTCAACATTCCTTTGTCTTTCATATTTCTAGTGACTCCTACAATATGTAATTATAAATTCTAGATAGATCATATTAATTTCCAGAACATGCAACCAAAATCAACAAATCCTTGCAATTACAAATTAATTAACTTTTTAACACCGTCTCTTAATTTATAATTTTCAAATAGTTTTTGAACTTATTTAGCTTGTTAGATGTGACTGCTTTTGTAAGAACATCAGCTAGCTGATCTTGTGTATGAATGTACTTCAAGAGAATTTCATTACTACTAATATTGTGATATTATTCCATGAATTTGAAGGAACATTTGAAATTCATTTGATACATATGCATCACCTGAATCAGATTGCAAAACTCTGATTTTTGCAGAGAATTGTGTTTCAATTAAAGCATGGAAAGTTTTAAACACATGAAAGACCTCACTTTTAACTCGAAGAAAATATACTCAAGTAAAACGAGTGAAATCATCTATGAAAGTAACAAAATATTTTTAGTGTTGATGAGAAATTACCGGTGAAATTCCCATAAGTATGCAGAAGTTCAAAACTTTTGGTGGTGTGGGATTTATGCAATGAAAAAGGAAGAGTTTTGTTTTTACCAAGTTTGCAAGATGCATAATCAACAATATTTGTATTTGAAGATTTCGAAACTTTATTCCCAAAAAAACTAGATTTGAGTAAAACACTAAGAACGTGAGAATTTGGATGTCCTAACCGTTTATGTCACACTTGATTATTACATTCCCCGGCAGTACAAGAAACATAATTTGACACTAGAGGGGATGATGGGAGTAAAGGAAAGAGAATCACTTTAGGCCCCTTTGCGATCATCTTCCCGATCATTTGATCATGCACTAAGCAACCAGAATTTGAGAATTGAACTGTATAATTGTTATCAACTAATTGCCCAACAGATATAAGATTAGTGTACAACTTTGGGGACACAAAAACAATATTAAGAGAGATTGAAATATCACCAACAACAGTTATAGGTAAAGAGTTACCGCGGATGGTTTGAATATGAAGATCTCCTTTATATTTTTGAACATATAATGGATGCAAGTATCAATTGAAGTAACTAGATTCATATTCATGAGGTTTGACCTGATTGGTTCAAAACCGCCCAGTAGTTTCATTAAAAATTGGTCACGTTTGCTCATCTCATGTACACTTCGGACATCAGCTAGTCCTTCAGAAGGCACACTCTCGTACACAATATCCGTGTATTCACCCCATAAATTCTTAAAAGAAGAATAAAACTCTTGAATTATCATGCTCCCTTGACTGAGTTGCCCCAACTCGAGCTCTAATTGAAAACATCGGGTCGCGTTGCTTTGGTTGTAAACTTTCTTCAAGTAACTCCACATATCTTTAGAAGTCCTATAAGGCCTGAGATTGAGAATCATGGAGGGCTCCATACTCCCGAGAATCCAAGACATAATCTGAGCATCCTTCACATTTCATTTCGAAAGTTGCTCCTTTTCTATGGTGTCAGACGCAGAAACTGTTCTATTAACATAACCCCATAATTCTTTTCCCTTGACAAGAATTTAAAAATTGAAAAGCCCAAGAAGAGTAGTTCTTCCCATCAAATCGAACAAGGAAGTTATCAGATCGCTTTAATGACATGATTTAAAAAGAAACAAGAACAAGAAGATGAAATCCAAGAAAGACAAAGTAAAAAAAACACTACGATTTGAAACTAGACAAGAAACGCAAGAGCGGATTTTTAAATAAGTAGCTCTAATACCATGACAAAGATATGAGAAAATGCTTTGATTCTCAATCAATAGTTGTACAAACAAATTCATGTATTTATAGGTAAAACAGAGCTAATCAGACCTACTAATCAGTTGACATATCCTTTGATATCAGCTTGTTAATCAAACTACAATATCCCCTCATATCAGCTTATCATATCACATATTATTGGCCTTTAATTAAGCCTAATACAACTATTACATAACACATGTTTACAACTATCAATAAGATATTTACAACTCACTTAACAGCTGGCATATACACTAATGATGTAATCCTTCGTTACCCTGACTCTTCAATTTTGCCCTCACACCTGTGTCGATCAAATATGACAGGGGTGTGGGTATGGAATTTGATTCGGATCCTCCATATGAAAAGCGGACACTTCAACTTCAAAGTAATCTATCTCAAATTGATTTAGAAGGTCTCAAAACAACTTGTTTCTAGAGAGGGATGTCCATAGATTAGTATTTCTATGTTATCCTTTTGATTTATGCTATAATTTTGATATAAACAATTATGAATTTTTATTGGTAAAAGACACTAAAATATGTAAAAAGTAGGTATAATTTCACTTATGTGAAGGTTATATGCCGAATCCCTGCACCCGTGTCCAATTTCAAATTCGTATCCACAAATTCTATTTTTTTATAAACTAAGAATTTGGCACTTGGATCCGCACTTGTGTTCGCTGGATTACCCGAGTGCGGGTAACATAGATGTAATTATATCAGTGATTATATTGACAATGATGACATATTTCAATGTTCTTCAACCTTGCGTGAAACACATGATTTTTTTATCATGGCAATATCTGATATGTTATCGCACATAATTATTGTTGGCTTTGAGATATCCTCTCACAATTTGGAAATGAGATATCCTGTCACAATTGAAAAAAATGCTAAGAGAGTTGATCAACCACTTTCAACATTCCTCGGACTTTCATGTTTATACTGACCCCTAGATTAATTTTCTATAAATGCTAGATAAATCAAATTAATTTCCATAACCTGCAACCAAGTTCACCGAAGGAGTAACACTAAGTGACTCGGCAAAATATCCCAAAATTTGTATATGATAATTTTTAATTCTTGAGCTCATATGTATGTACGAGATCCCATATTTTTATAAAGAATATTACCATTAAGGATGAATGTGGCCTCTAGCATTTTTCTCACCTAATTCTTAAAAAGTACACATTAATTAACTTCTTAACAAAAGTATCGTTAATTATATGCTTAATGCTATATCTTCTGTTAAGTGGAGTACAATATTTATGTTAGACCTTCAACATTGAAAAATAAATCAATTAACTTGCAAAGTTTTTTACACTTTAAAGTTTTTGTTACGTTTTTCGACTTAAATAATGAACTGTGATACGCATGAATGATTCTCTTAAAGTGTTGGGCTGATTGTCACGGGATCTATGACAATGTAAGCAATTACCCAAATCCTTTGTTGGGGCCATATCACGTTTTTCTGCCACTTTCTCTAGGTGGTCATGAGACGATCCTGTCTTACTTGATGGGTTTTTTATTGAATGTCCATCCCGTAATGTCCGAATGTCTATCCAAAAGCCCGGAACAAACACTTTGTGCTCGTCCAATGTAACGATGATGACTCTTAGAAAGATATCGAGGATATTACTTGACACGGGTACCACGCTCAATTTTCTTTTACGGTGAATTAATTTCAATATATAGACTTGTATTGAACCTTTTGTATTATTGTCCAGGTGTTGTCCAATTGGTGGAGTATCCTACTAAGTAGAGAATTAATCTAACTATTAGGTTATCAGTACAGTAAAGCAACTAAATGTGCATCTTATATATCTAACAGCCTTGAAAAATCTATTGCAACTAGACAATTTCCCACGGACATCCTCCTGAATTTCACATAAAATTTTCCCAGTTTGTCTTTGCCCGGATTATGCAATTGAATATTCCTTTCCTTCCGTATTTTCAAGAATAAAAATATTGATTGCCACTGTGAAAAATGACACTGACATTTCCTTCTTTATAGAAGTGGCTTGCGTTGCAAAGTAGTTTCCTTAAAGAAAATCCATCCATGCATGTTGTTGCATGGGGTAACCTCTCCTGAACCAATTGACCCACAACGCTATATATAGCACCGTCATTCCATCCTAGAAGGTCCCGGAAACCTAAACCCCCTTCAACCTTCGATATATATACACCAATAGCTTGTATTCCAAAAAAGATAGTTATGTATTCATTTTGAAATAAAACTTAAAAAGTAAACTTGCCCAACTTTTAAAAAACTAAGTATGTAGTTCAAGTATTTTGTAGTGATTACTTTATAATTCTGGTATATACACAATTATAAAATAGGACACTCAAATACATTTTTGTCAATATATATATATATATATATATATATATATTCAGTTAATTTTTGTCACATACATCTTTTATTTACCAATCTCTGTCAATTTCAATCATTTCAATGCACAGCTTGAAGCAAAAGGCATATTTTGCGATCCTCGGTGTTATTGAGTTCAGAGATCTCCCCCGAGTTGGAAGTAAGGACTGCAGAGAGATGACAATAGAGTGCTTTTGTGGGGCATTGTCGATGACTTGCACTACAAGGAAACAGTGAGAAATGGTGGCCTAATTATAGAGTACGACTTGACAGGACCAGAACAAAGCTCGAGGCACAATTTGAAAATTAATAATGGTGGCTTGAGGGGGCAAGTGAAGCTTGATGTGATCCCTAAATTTAGGGGAATCTTTTGTTGTGGTGTATATGTTATGATGCAGGTTGGTTCGTTGATTTGGTATTTGCCATTGTGGTATAATATGTAGAGTTTAGGGGTGATTATTTTCTGGAAATTCTATGACTAGCTAACCATGGCACATTGAAAACACCAGTTTAAGGATGATGCATAGCTTGAATAGCTTGAGGGTAGCTTCATTGCCACATTGAAATGACTAGTTCGGACCCTTTTCTACCCATTCTTCAAATAAAATGTCTTTGATGTTAGTTTAAGGGTAGCTTCATTGCCACGTTGAAATGACTAGTTTAAGGATGATGCATAGCTTCATCGATATCATTTTCGGGTCGTATAACCAAGTTTTTATAAATATTCTAGAACTCTTGTAAATAAATATTCTACCCATATTCCTCAAATAAAATGTGTTTGATGTTAGTTTATGCATGAACTATATTTCATAGTATGTTATTTTCACGCAAAATTAAGGTAGTATCTCACTGATACCTAATTGGGTCTCAATTGGCATTGTTTTGGGGGGTAATATCTCTGGGGTTAGTGCAAACATGAGCAACATTTCTAGAGGAAAACATACATGAGTTTTTATCTCACTGAACTTAAAAGATTTTCATAATCTTTGAACGCACAACATCAGGCTAACTGTGTAATATCAATGTAGAGCATATCATTCAGCCATACATCAACTTGTATCTTGGAAATCTGGGGGCGCTTAGAAGAATCCAACCTATTTTTCACTCAAGTACTCGTTCTCAATAGTATACCACTAAAACTGTCTCATCTTTATAGCATCCTTTAGAAAACTAAAAAACTAATCAAACAGTTTTATGCCAATTAGGTATCAGCAGCCACCCCACAAAGTCCAGTCAAAAATACAATTACTCTTTGATAAATAAATCGACTATGAGAATACAAAACCTGGAATATTCATGCTCTTTAGTCAACTGTAGTTACTAGATTATCTACTTTCCAGCATATCTTTCCGGACAAATAGTATCATCGTGTAACAAAAATAAGAAAGCAAAATTTAACATAAAAAAAACAAGCTTCTGATAGCATAGAGTATCATGTTGCGGCAACGGAAAAACACTCTCAACCCTTGCTAACTGTGAATTCCTCTATTAGGACTGACCATAAGGACTGAACCATCTATTTGACTGTGAATATTCTTACACCCCATGATTAGGATTTTTCAACATATAATTAACCAATGTAATTTATATAGAAATAAATTTTGTCCTTAAACATTAAACAATAATAAATACTTTCCAGACTCAAGACTCAAGTATGTTGTTTCACTTCTCAACCCTTGCTAACTGTGAATTCCTCTAGGACTGACCATAAGGACTGAACCATCTATTTAATAGAAATAACCCTTGCGTCATGTACTGTATCATCTCCAGCATCATCATATCTAGGGGGTCCAATAAGCTATTATGCAATGGTACGTCCCTGAAAATTGGTCACACTTGTATGACAGACAACCCTAATCTCTTTCTTTATGTGTCTGTAATCACCAACTTGTTAATGATTGCAATGTTGTGTGTGTCAGTCCTTGTTCTGCCATGTTCCTGTTCCCTGCCTCTAGCGGTTGTCAAGGGCAGATGTATTTCTAATGTTGATTAAACTTGCCACTATCAGGTGAGTGTGATAAAGTACTTTAAAGATGCTACTATATAAAATAGAGCTATGTCCTTACTCATAGTGGCAAGTTTTATTTGAAGCTATTCATGTTCATGTGCTTAGTTCCTTCAGAAATGTTTGTTCATGATTTTGATTGATTAGCATATTTTCAAGTTCTGGTAGAAAAAAACTTGTGCATTGAGTTCGGGGAGAGACTTGATTTAGTTTGCCATGTTTTATTATAAAAATGCTAATAATAAGCACACAAGTACATTCAAGTATACAGTACATCAACTTAATATGTTTGTTTATTCGTTAGAAAATGTTATCTATCGAATATAATCTCAGTCTCACCAGCCTCCTTAAACTACAAAGAGAAGAAAAGATGATAAATTTGACCCAAAGATAATTCTAGCAGTTTCTTTAACTTTATGAAGATGGAACGAAAGGTATAAGATGAGATTCTAATCGGTGGCATCGCCCTGTGTGCGTACTGCGTAGGGGGGGGGGACTTAAAACCTGAGCAAACAGTCAAATGATTATTTCCATTGCGATTTCACAAATCAGAAACTTCTATCTATATTCCAGTACTACTACATGTCAGTTTTACTTGTTTTCCTAGCAACTGCTAAGCAGTAGCATATGGCATATCGAAGGTACTGCAGTAGTTGGTCACATGCGAGAGGCGACCTATTAGTGGGAATGGTCGTTACAGAGAATGTGTCATCTACATAAATGCACAGACGTAGGTATTATAACTAGCAAAAAGTTTTCTCCAGTAAGACTCTCACTAGTAAGTACAATAATCCTGACCTTAATTACTATGGGTGTAAAATTCTGCTATTGGAATGTTATCGTGGAAAACCTGACCTATCTCTTGTTTAAATGCTGCTTATACTTGAGCTGATAAAGCGCGTGTCTTAGGTCATTAAGAAGTAAGAACTTGGAGATGAAAACAATTATGGAGTTAATTGACTAGCTGAAACCAAAAACCTTCCTCTTACTGACTAGCTGAAATTTAAAGTTAATTGACTATACACTGAATCTCAAAAATGGAATCAGATGTCAAATTGCAAGAATACCACTTAGTTAGATTATATAGTTAAGTAACTAATATTGCATTTAGTTGAGACTTTGGCAAAATCGGTTTTGAGAACATTTCTATAGTAATTCTGGGTCAGGTGCCATGTATGAGCTGGAGATTATGTGAGCTGCCTTGAGCTAGAAGAGATGTCTTGCACTTTGGTTGAATGAGCTGTACAACAGAAGAAAGGTGTGCAGGTTAATCAACTTGACATGCAGCTTCTCTTCCACACTTTTCTTTACGTTTTGATTTGGTTCCTTTCTTACCATCATTTGTGTCAGCCAGTAATCCGTATTTATGGAATTTACACTACTATACAATGCAAATGTTCTCATAAAAATAAGAACAGAGTCCATAAAGGTACATTATGATGCTTGTACTTCTACATACATATATATATATATATATATATATATATATATATATATATATATATATATATATATATATATATATCTATTTCAAGGAACAATTTGGGCGATTTTCTTATATTTGCAAATTTAACATTTTATGATGATCACTGGTAACCATGGTAATTTCTAAATGTTTGAAGAGGCGAGTCATGAAGTCATGAGGATTCTTCCATCGTTTCTTCGCTGATAATACACACAAACACACATATATTCACCTACATTTTATCATTTGCAATTTTATTCACACATATTTTCCTGCTAAATTGAATCTGCTCCTCGTTCAAATTAAGTTGTTTGTATATTTGTAATTGTTTCTTTTCTTCATTGTGTTCCGATTAGGATATACATGAATTCTTTGGATAAATGGCTTCTTTGTCCACCAAGAAAGTTTAGTGTGGAGCTCTTTTGTCTGCCTTCAAACGAGTGGGCTAGGGGTAAATTTTCAGGTCTGAACAAGGACTCCTAACATATTACCATCTTTCTTCCTCACAAATTAAGCAAAAACTCACTTGTTTCTCTTTGTAATCCGACAAAGCCGATTTTGTATCCAAAGATTGCAGCCAACAGTCTTGATAAGATTCATTCTTTCATATGTTCCCTTTTTTTATATATATTTGTTCAACAGTTTACAGAAGAAAATTAACTTCTTATATGTATTTGTCTGCCCTTTTATTTTTGTGTGTAACAATGATCAGTTTATGATATATTTATGGATTTAAACTGGTTAGATGTTTATTTGACTACTATGGGTGATTGCGGGAAAGGAGTAATATGTTCAACCTTAATTAATATCAATAGATTTTGGTTTGGTGATTTAGCCGGTGATCTTAGTGTTATATCTACAGAGCCATATAATTTTTGGCTATCAAACTTTGACAGCAGTAGGAGGATCCGTTTCATTTGTAGTTCGCTTTATTTGACATGATAAATAGGCACAAGATAATTAATTTACAAATTATTTTCTCATGTATTAGGGTTGTTGTCATACAAGCTACTCAATATTCTAACATGATGCCTCTATCCCTGCCAGTTTGAATGTGAATATATTACTCTACAATGTAAGTGTAAGTGATCTTCAAATTAGTTTACCTTAGCCACATGTGTTATTAAAAAACTTAAACTATATCAATGTTTGACAGAATACAAGAATCGCAAGTGCAAGTACTAGTGTAGTGTATTTCAGAAAACTAAAATATAACAACTTCTATGATCAATTTAAACAAACAGATTGCAGGCAAAATATATAATGTATTAGTTGAATTAAAAGGGATTAGAAAATGGCCTGGTGAGGCGTGTGAAAACACTGCCCTAAGGAATCGTGCCCCTTCTCGTGCAAGGTTATTCGGCAACTCCTTAGCGGTACAACACCCAAATCTTTTATTCCCTTCTCGTGCACGAACGATAAAGGACTCAACAATGATTTTCCGAATGCTCCAAAATAACACCCAAAACAATAATATCATATATGAACTTAGTAATAATATGTATCCTTGTGATTTATATGTATGTAAGTAAAATGATAATAGCTGATGTAAAACACACACCGGGCAGTGGGCTATATGTATGCGTATTGTTTTTCCTGATGATCTTTCAGAGCTTCTGTGCTTCTCTTTTTATACAGGTGCAAAACTTCAACTGATACATAGCATAATTAGGCCTAATAATACCTAAAAGTGTAACGGTTCACTCAACGGGTGAAAAAACAACGGGTGAAAAAGAAAATATCTTTGACCAATCAATATATAGTTATTACCTATATATATAAATTTATAATAAATAAAATTCTAATAAAATAAAATAAATTTTCTAAATTTTATTTTTTTTAAGATAATAAATATTTTATAAATATCCAACAACATGTACATGATCTTGATGAATGAAATATTTACAAGTTTATAGTTTTTAAATGTTCTTCTTGTTGTGATCACCAAATAGTAAATCCCGCGCTTACATGGGCATGTGTATAAGTGGTTGTCAATTTGTAGGCTCCATCACTATTAGCCTATTATGACATAAACGTGTTCCTCCGCTGATGTATTTCTTTTTGTTTACAAAACAATTTTTTTTTATTAATTGTATACATATATTTATCATTCTATAAAAAAAGTTAGAATATGAGTTTGATGCTAGTAATAATAAATTACATAGGAACTTCTAAACCATACAGGGAATAGAAATAGTGAGGGGGAGAAAAAAAGTGACTTCTTCCGTTCTTTAAGACATGAATAATGAGATATAGATGTAACAAGTATTTAGGACAGTAGATACCAATAAAATATTGTGCTGACCATGTTGGATATTAATCAATTTCTCTATATTTGCTCAATTTAGCTCGACAAATATAAATTAATCCTTGTGAAAAATTCAAGTTGTCCACATTTATGAGGAAGTCTCGTAGTTACAGTTTATTTTGACGGTGATCCATTTGTGTGAGAATATGAAATTTGTCTCTTCCGGCGATTTAGTGATGCAGGACAACAATAAAAACAAGTAAAAGGATAAATATTTGTGGATTAACAGCATAAAAGCCACAATCTAAGGTGTTATCCTAGGGTTTCTCAACCGCATAAAACCGCATAAAAGAAGGATTCATAATGGATCGTAACCCATAACAAGAGAGAACAGTCTCAATTTAATATCAATCAAAGTCTCCATAATAATAAAAGATTGCATGTTATATAGCCTAAATCCCTAAACGTAGCCATCAAGTAATAATATTCTAATAAAGAAAACAATTTTTTTTATTATTATATTAATATAATCTCGAATATTCTTAGTAATCTACTTATCTAATATAACTTACCTAATAATTTACAATCAAATCTATTTTTAATTAATAACATAAAATAAAAATAAATCAATATTTTAATTCCTTGTTCCACATCATTCTCCTCGCCTTTGAAAAAAACTCGTCCACGAGTCTTATAATATTTGAGAATCAACGAACAAAGAGATGATTTGTAGTGGCACCCAAAAACATATTATTCCAATTTCATAAGCAAGTACTTCGAAAACATCACACTCATAATAAGATTATTTGATGTGGTAGACGTTCCCAATATGTTGTCAATGCCCAAAAAGTCAATTGGTTCCACCTTCACAATGTTCTTTTCGTGGTTTACAAGTTTATAGGTTTTAAATGTTCTTCTTGTTGTGATCATGCAGATAGATTTGATACTGGGAAGAAAGCCGTCCTGGGCCTCTTGGCTATTGCCTCGATGTAACTTTACCTGAGTAATAAGAGAAGTGACAACAACATTATAAATTTACGTCCAATGGCTGAAGGGGATGTAGCATGCAGCTACGAAATAGTAAATCCCGCGCTTACAGGGGCATGTGGTCGTCAATTTGTAGGCTCCATCCTATTACAGTATGATATAAACTTGTTCCTCCGCTGATGTATTTCTTTTTGTTTACAAAACAATTTTTTTTATTAATTGTATCCAAATTCATTATGTATAATTTTTTACATGCAAATAATTTAACAAGTATACGAGATATAGGTTTAACAAGTATTTAGGACGGTAGATACCAATAAAATATTGGGCTGACCATGTTGGATATTAATCAATTTCTCTATATTTGCTCAATTTAGCTCGACAAAAGCTTTAATCTCACTACAAGAAACAGGGGTTATAAGCGACCATTAATTGCGACTAATTATTGGTTGGAAAAACAACTTCTATTTACGACTAATTCATGCGACTAAATATTGGTTGGAAATGCAAGTTTCATTTAGGACCAATTATTTGTGACTCAGTTTTGGTCGTAAATGCTGTTGACTTGGCTTGTCACAGTGGCATGGCATGTGGGACCAACACTCACGAGACTTAAATTTCATAACCGACTATCAATAATGGTCGTAAATAGTCACCATTTGCGACTATTGTGTCAAAAGCGACCAGACTTTTTACGACCAAATGACTTGATCGGTCTTCAGTCGGTTTTGACTATATTTGCGACTGTCAAGGATCAATTGTGACCATTTCTTGCGATCATTTATGACACCTGTTTCTTGTAGTGAAACACAAATTAACCCTTGTGAAAAATTCAAGTTGTCCACATTTATGAGGAAGTCTCGTAGTTACAGTTTATTTTGACGGTGATCCATTTGTGTGACAGTGTGAGAATATGGAATTTGTCTCTTCCGGCGATTATAGTTTCTTGGTTTTCCGACGATCTACAAGATTTGAATTTTTATACAACAATAACAAATATACACGTGTGCAGAAGCGGTGGGATATACAAAAGTTTAGTGATGCAGGACAACAATAAAAATAAGTAAAAGGATAAATATTTGTGGAATTAACCGTAGGAAAAGCCACAATCTAAGGTGTTATCCTAGGGTTTCTCAACCGCATAATAAAAGAAGGATTCGTAATGGATCGTAACCCATAACAAGAGAGAACAGTCTCAATTTAATATCAATCAAAGTCTCCATAATAATAAAAGATTGCATGTTATATAGCCTAAATCCCTAAACTTAGCCATCAAGTAATAATCTTCTAATAAAGAAAATAATTTTTTTATTATTATTCTATTCCTATAATCTCGATTATTCTTAGTAATTTACTTATCTAATATAACTTACCTAATAATTTACAATCAAATTTATTTTTAATTAATAAAATAAAATAAAAACAAATTAATATTTTAATTCCTTGTTCCACGTCATTTAGTTATTTGTTGCGTTTGGCGGGACATCATTCCATTCCGTGTCAAGAAAGACACACCTTTATTTTCTGTTCGGAACGGTTTTGTAAATACATTTTCTATAATCTTGAGTATTAGAAAAGTTTCAATACAAGTATATAAAGGAATACAAAAGCTTCAAGTAGTGACTATATAGGCCGCACAAGCTAAGTCCCTCTAAAGAAAATCATGGGCAAATGTATATTTTAGATCATTTTACGCGTTAGGTGATTAATTTGATATTTGTTTATTATTAGTACTTATTTTATTTTTTCATGTGTTTTTATCTTTTGATTTATTTTAATATATCATTTTTAATATGTTGCACACATACACACAAGTCAGGATCTTTCTGAAAATATAAACAGCCTATTCATTCTTATAAATAAGGGCAAGGTTGTGTAAATCTTACTCTTCTCAGACACTGCAAAAAACAATATAAATGGATATGTTTAGTTTGGGTTGGTCTGGTCTCATAGACTCATAGTTCGATATTCAAACTAGAGTTATTAGCTTAAAAAACCAATAAAATTATTTATTTTTGTATTTTAACCAACTTTCTTTCTTTCTTGCATATAAACTTAATAAACTTTTCTAAAATGTAAAAAGATATCGCCCATAGTTAAGTTTATGCAATCTGGACTAAGACTAAGTCTAAGAGCATCTTCAACCCCATTGAACTGTTAACAAAAAGATCTATGTGGCAACTTAACAGTACATATTATACATAATCAAATCAAAATACACCTCTTCAACCATCCATTCCCCTTGGCTATAATTCATTGGTCAAATTTGGCAAAGCACTACAGATCTGTAGTGATAGCCACGTAAGCGTGTAACCTCTCTGCATTGGACTGGACAACAATTGTTGATGAGGGTTGTCATTTCTTTTCCGGCAACTATGAGTTGGGCTGGGGTGATATATTGCTATTAACTAAATGTACATGAAAATTACAAAGACCATTAAACATGCAACAAAATGAATTTAAGTTATAATCTACTTTTTAATTAAGAAAATACAATTTTACTTGATTTTAATAGAATTATTATACAGTTGTTCTAAAAATACATGAGTACATTATAAGATCAATTAGTATCAATATTAATATATTAAATTTAGAAAATGTATAGTTTAAAAGAATAAAATACCATTTTCAAAATATAGCTAACCAATATAGCCAATCCCATTGGAGGACAACGCCTCAACAAATTATAACCAACCATTATTTTATATTATTTTAGTCAACCATTTTAGCTAACGTCATCGGAGATGCTCTAACTATGGTCCACGTTATAATAATAATTAAATAATAAGACAACTTGGACTTTTATTTTTTGATTTTACATTATTTGTATTTAAATAGGCATCATCAATTACTGTGATGTATTACGAAAGTATTATTGTGATTAAATATTACAATTTAAATACAATTCATATGTAATAAAAATGTGCATAATGTTAACTATTTTATCTTTTAAAAAAATTATTTCCCAAAAATGATTTTAAAAAAATTATCACTTGTAGTAATTTAATTTTGGTACGTGTAGTGTGTAGTCGCGCATGACATCAACAATGAATAAGGTTAACTACGGTTAATTTTTTAAGAAAAAATGCCCAAAATAAATACTTTTTGGGGTCACTTAGAGTGACCATCACTCTAACTAAAATACCCAATAAATGTATGGATGGATGCCAACTGTGTGCATGGGACCATAAAATGAAGCATATCAGAACAAAATACTACTCGTTACATGTACTAGGGAATTAACCGGTGCCACGCACGGGTGAAATATTTATAATATATTTAAGTTAATTATAATATTTTATTTATATTGAAAATTTTGGATATAATAATTTATATTTAGAATAACACAAAATATAATATAGAAGAAAAACAAATTTAAAAGAAGAAATAATAGTAATTAAAATTAATGGAGATTTGTTAGTAAAATTTATAAAGTATGTTGGACACATGAATTAAAAATAAAGGTAAATAATTATATAATAAAACAATTTTAAATTAAGTAACCTTGATATGCTAACATTATTTTTCTTGCCACAAATTAAAGGTCTTCAAATTTTTTTATGTACTTTCCAATTTTATTCTCTTCGGATTCATGCAAACTGGTTAGAATTTACATAAAAAATCTCATTACAATCAACATTGATAAAATTTATATTTTGAAAATCAATATTGACAATCTCTATAACTTTATTTGAATGAGAAGTTATGAAAAATTAATAAAAAAAATTGAAAATTTTGACGAACAAAAATTAAATGTATAAAGCATTTATTGCAACCTGTCTGATGCTGATCTAATTCACACGTTGTCATTTGAAAAAATAATATGGGAAGCGAAACATATAAAGTTTTATAAAATTTTCGGACAGTAACCGGGAATAGCGTCACCATGCTTTGATCTTTATTCTGTAATTAATGTAAGTAATATATTATGCATGCATTTTGAATAAATTAAAAAAACAATATCTATAAATTTATTTAAATTTTGAACTGTTTTATATACTATTTTGTTCCATGCTATATAAGAATGAAAGTATGTAAAATACAATAATTTTGAAGTAATTTTATAGAGAAAGATTTCTCGGCATCGCCGTTTGCGATAACTCGTATCATATATAAAAAATGTAAGAAATATGATACAATATATTTTAAAAAATATAATTTTTTAATCTAACTTCTATTTATCCACAATATAGTAACAATAATAAATAAAAATAATTAAACTTAGTAATTTTTGTATGTAATAATAAGATAAGATAAATGTAATTAAGATAATGTGACTCTGAAAATGATGAAAATTGTAAAAGTTGGTGCAAAATAATTTTTTTGTACTATTATACTCATTGTTATTAGAGTTAAGACTTCAATTTTTAAATAAACAATTAATACAAAATAAATACAAAATAAATTAGAATAAATTAATTTTTTTGATAAAAAGATTTGCATCGAACTATTCTCATATTTCTGATTCTTTTTATTTATTTATTTGGAAAGTGATGATAAATTTGTTCAGCATTACTAAAATTTTATTATATCACATATTTTACTTGCATTGTAGGCATGCATACAAAAATAATCATATAAAAAGACATATAAAATTTTGAGTTAGAAGGTTTCTCGTTGACGGCGACCATAATTTTACATACTCCCCCCGTCCCACTAATATTTGTCATGTTTATTTTACCATATTTTTTTCGGTGAAAATAAAATATAGTTTCGTAAATTTTTTTTCAGAATTAAAATTTACTCTTAAAATATTAATTCGGAAAAGGAAAATTTTGAAAAAAAGTTATGGAAATATATTTATTTGCAACCAAAAATGCATGTAAAAATTAGGATGACCAATATTAGTGAGACGGGGGAGTACATTGTATCAAAAAAGCTAAAAAAGATTGAAATTTTTATTAGACCAATATATACATTGTGCAACTTGTTCAACCTTGGAAAAATAACGTCAAAATATATTAAATTTAAGGGAAAAAAATCAGTTCAAAATAATTAAAAATCATTATATTATATATGTATTTACATTATGAACATACATTAAAAAAAAAAAAAAATTTGATGGTCAAGTTTGGTGTCACTTTAAACACAAATAAAAATGAAATATTATTCGACAAAATATGAAACTAAATTTACAAAAAATAAACGTAGATAACAAATTTCTGATTAAACAAATAAACATAAACATATGAAAAATATGTGGAGAGGACGAAGATTAGCCCGAGTGAGCAGTCAAGTCGTATATTATATTTAAAATTATCAACAAACTTCTGTCAAAATTTTCATCAAACATATCAACCGCATAACCAAAATATACACAATAATAAATTACTGTAAAATTGTCTGAGAAATAGATGAGACTATAAAGATCAACATCGTAATTTTTAAGTTAACAATTTTTACCTAATTTAGAGAATACGTATCTCTAAAATATGATTATTGGAATCAATTGAGACTTTTTCACCACTATAAAATCTGTATCACAACAAAAACATGAAAAATATCGTAAAATAAGAGATATACATGTTTATATATAAAGTTCCAACTCACAGAGAGAAATAAAAATGGAGAAGAAGAAAAGAATGAAAATGCATGGATTTAAAATCTAAAAAGGATAAAATTGAGGACAATCAAAAATTTGAAAGTAATAACAAAAAAATGTTGAGAAAGCAATCAAGATTGTTAAACATGTCTTAAATTTTGTGTATATCTAATACAATATTCATGTATGATATCACATAAATACTGATTGCGTGAAATGATGATATATGGATGATAGAATCTTTAATAAAACGTGACAAAATCACAGTTTCGAAAATCTTAAAAATCTAAAATTGAAGAAAATCAAGGATATGAAAACAATAACAATTTAAATTTCAGAAAAATAACAATTAAAGTGGGTTGAAAATAATCAAAGATCGTTAAATATCCCTTTAATTGCATATAAATGTGATACAAAACTTATGCATCAATATCAAATAAATAGACCTGGTAGCTTGAAATTAGGATATGTGATAGGTACATATTACTATTATGAGGAAAAGAATAAATGGAAGTAATTTAAAATTTAAAATGTTGTAAATCATGTGATATTTAATATGATTTAAGAGATTAATTAATAATTTAAAGAACTGGACTGAAAATGGATAATTCATGAATTATGCAAACCCTTATACAAAATAAGCTTGCAAATTGTAATAAGTAAAACATAGGTAAATTTTGTTATTGTTATAAATGAGATAATAAGAAAATTACTTTTGTACCCGTAATTTATATTGAAAATAAAGACTTTTCCCTGGTACTCATTAAGAATATATAAACTTTTTATGTTAGAACAAAGAGAATTAGATAAACAAAATTTGATGTTGAAAAAGTGGTAACAATTAAGGAGTGATATAAAACAGTTTATTATACAGATATCGTTTATTGATTGATTAACAATATAAAAATATTAAAAAAAAATCAGTGAAATGTTTCTCGGCGTCGCCTAACAGCGACACCTCACAATTCGGACACTAAACAATTAAAAACTCAACAAAGAAAAAAGATAAAATAACTAAATATTTAGAATGTAAAATTACTATATGTGGCACAGTATCATCCATTAAAAATGTATATATCAATAAAACACTTGATTTAAGTACTCTGGTTTGATTGAGTAATCAACGAAAAAGAAATTGAATGATCTTTTAAAATTTCAAAAATTATGAGATCGGATGATTTGAGTGTTGAGATGATACAAATTATAAAATTTAGAATTAAAAAATATATATCAAATAGTAATTAATTTGCCATAAAACTTCAATTAAAGTCTTCTCGGTGTCGCCTAACAGCAATCTCTCGCAAGTTGAACCACATACATTTTAAAACTCAACAAAAAGAAAGATTAAGTAACGAAATACATATGATGTAAATTACCAAGTGTAGTATCAATGTAACCTACCAAAATGTGTACATATTTTTGTTTATAACAAAATACTATAATTATTTATTATATATTGCATATGTTATATAATTAAAATATTTTAAATAAATATAAGTGTAGCATACACGTAAACATATAAAATATTTAACATCCGAAAGAGGCATAAACTACTAAAAGAAAATTAAGTGGGCGTTTGGGGTATCAAACAAAAGTTGACTTATAGCTTAAAATGAGTAAGTGCTTTATAAGTGATAAGTTGATGGATTCTTATAAGTGTTTGGGAGAACTTGAAAAAGTGAACTTATAACTTATAATGAGTAAGTGTTATATAAGTGATAAGTTGATGCAAACTTAGAAGTTACGTAAGTGTTTGGATAAATTTACTTATAAGTTAATATTTTTTTTGTTAAATTAAATTGAAAAAATAATTAATTAATATAACGATCTCGATAAATACATTTTAGATTAAAAAATATTTAAAAGTATAAATATAAAAATATAAACTACTAAAATGTTAGTATAAATATAAAAATATAATCTACTAAAATGTTAGTAAAATATAAAAATAACATTTTAGATTAAATATAAACATTTAAAAGTATAAATAGATAAAGAAATCATGAAAAATGAAATAAGTTGAGCAAAATGTTAGTATTTTCTAACATTCAACTTATCATCTTATAAGTTATAAGTTAGATTATAAGTTGGGTAGACAAACACCCCCCATTAGTCATAAGCTAAAAAAATAGGTTATAATTTATAAGTTAATGAAATAAGCTGAGTACACAAACACCCCTCATAAGCTGAAATGGGTTTATAAGTCATAAGCTGACTTATAAACCCTCAGCCAAACAGGCCCTAAAATTACAAACATCAAAAATTAATCCAAACAAATGTAATTATGAGTAACAGAGTAAGTCACAATTATACGAATATCTCAAGTTGCAATCACGCATACAATTTTTTTAAAACATAGATATCATTATACTAAATATCATAAACATAAAAAGAAGTATGCTTAAACATCTATCAAACTAATATCATGCCAATATCAAACCAATATAGCAATACATTATATTAACATTAGTTGATTCCATTGAGAAATTCGAGTCCATGGATACCACGATCTATTCCGATCAGGAGTTTCATGAATATCACAATCTCTTCCAGTCGAGAATTTTAATATATATGACTTGAGATTCACCTGCAATTGTTTTAACCTTCAACACAAAATAAATAAATATTTAGCAAATTTAAGTAAACAACGAATATATTCGACAAAAAGTGTATATATGCATTACATAAGTCAATGACACATTACATAAATATTAAATTTATTGGAGAAAATCATAATGCTTAGCATGAAATTAATGTATATAAATCTGTTTCAAATCATTAAAAATTATTATATACAAATATAAACAAAATATGAAAAATATACAAATATAAAAATTTTCAGTGAAAGGTTTCCCGGCGTTGCCTAACGGCGACACCTCGCAATTCGAACACTATACAATTAAAAACTCAACAAAAAAGATGATAAAATAACTAAATACCTTAGATGTAAAATTACTATATGTGGCACATTATCATCCACCAAAAAATGTACATATATTTATTTCAGATCAAGTAATTTATTTTTAATCATATATTGCATATTTTTGTAATTAAAAAAACTAAACAAATATAAGTGTACATATAAACGAACATACTAAAAATTTAACATCTAAAATAGACATAAACTACTAAGAGAAAAAGAACACTAAAATTACAAATATCATAGGTTAATCTAATAAAATATAATTATAAACAAAATTAATTGAATTAAAACCTGATTTCTTTGACGAATTGAATTCTACGGATACTACGAACGCTTGTGATCAAGTGGTACAACGAACACGGTGTTGAAACACTCTGTCATGGATACACATACCAATTAGTTCGCACGTAATGATTCGGGTCTTTAAAAATATGCAAACAAATTCATGAAAATACAAACAGAAAAAATCCCTCATGAGTAAATAAATACAAAGAAAAACAAAACTAACGAAAAAGAAGAAAGTTCAGATACAAAACAAAGTATACTAAATACATCAAACATATATCAATATTATATGAATATAGAGAAAAACATAATGAATGGAATAGAAGAAATTTCAGATACAAAACAAAATATACTAAACACATCAAACATATATCAATATTATACACAACAATATAGTGTTCAGTTATACATACTTAAGTACAATTTGATTAAAAAATTACAGTAATTTAACATTATCTTGTCTATCTTCTGTAGATATAAAAATCAATTTAAATAAATGTACCAATGTTTCTTATGTATTGACGAATACATTTATGTATTTTGCCGGAATTAACAATCGCTAAAGCAACTTCGTTAAAGATATCCATGTTTCGTATACTGCAAATATTGTTTTAGTAATACATATTAAAACCTACACTTATAAATATTATTTTAATGTGTTTATGCCAACTATATATGTGGATACACTTGTGGGAACAATGGAGATTATTTTCTATTTTAAAACATATTTTAGTGCTTTTAATCAACAATACATATTTATAACCGATTACCTTTTTATATTGAAACACATTACTTTTTCTATTCTTTCAATAAAATCCCCTCGTTTTCCAAAAATATAACGGGAAATTATCTTTTTTCAACTAAAACATGTTACATTTTCTATTTATTCTACTTAAAACCCTTCATTTTTCAAAAATATCAAGAGAAAAACATTACTTATTTATTTTAAAATCTATTTTAATTCTTTTAATTATTTAAAAGAGTTTACCTATTTTAACATGTTTACTTTTTTTTTTTTTTAATAAATGTGATTAATAAAATATTAAAACATATATAATAAAATAACAACTATGAAAAATAATACGTGCATCGCACGGGGTTTAAGATAGAATATATAGTGTAAGTAATAGGGTTTTATATCAAAGTTGTCACCGTTCTCATCAAAATATCTCACCTAACTACCCGATCTCCACAGGGACTCATTTAAAGCACTCAAATAATTTAAAGCTAATACTTCATTAAATTTAGGAAAAAAAATTAACAGAAAACTTTACGGAATGCTAGTTACTGGATGAAGTGTTCTACACATGACTCATATACACAATCACATATATAAACACTCACACACAAAAAAGCTTTTGAGTATAAGAGAAAGATAGAAGATGAAAAAGGAGAAAAGAAAAGGATAGATCAAAGAAATGATCATTAAGCTAACTAAAATATTGAATTTTTATGTTAAAATTAAGAGAATGAGTTATACGTATGTATAAGCAATCAAGATTTTGAATTTGAAAAAAATGATAACAACAATTAAGGATTGATTTGAAACAATTTTTATATTTTAAAAATTGTTTATAGATTGATCCATAATATAGGCAAAGTATTGAATTCACGTATATCTATTGTAGGTGTCAAAATGGGCAAAAATTAAATGGTTTAGGTTATAACAAAATTAATGAATTTTTTTAGTTTACAATGAAAAATGACATAATAGTAGTGAATTTGAATTTGAAAAATGTAAGGTTGTAGAAAATTTTGAAAGATCTGATTGAAAAAATTAATTATAATTTGTACAATGATTTAATTTTCATATTTACTTGTGTATGTATGTACTTCAACTAATTATCTAAATAAATATATGATACTTTATTAATTTATATACTACAAACGTCACATATTGTATTTAAAAATGTATGACTTTCTTATAGATTAACAAACCTCTGTAAGAATTTTCATCAAACATATAGACAGTATAACCAATTGTGATTATTTGAACCAATTGAGACTTCTTCGTCATTTTAAAATATGTATCACAGTAGAAACATGAAAAATATCATCAAATAAGAGAGATACATGTGTGTGTGTGTGTGTGTAAAACTCCAACATATAGAGATAAAAATAACGGAGAAGAAAAAGAGAATGAAAATGTATGGATTGACAATTCATATTAATAAAAGTAGTCATATTAAAATCCATAGCTAAATTGGAATTTAAAATTTGAAAGAGAGATAATTAAAGAGGAAATAAGATAAATATTATTATTATTATTATTATTTTCAATTTATATCGGGCAATGAGATATGAGTAGTGAATTTAAAATTTGAAATTATGAGGATTGATAAATTTGGAAAGAAATTGATAGACGTTTGTTATGGAACGAAAAGTAAATTTAGATATTGACGGCTGTATTCAATGAATGATGGTGGACAATCGTGTCTTAATGGCTGCTCTCGTGGTTCGTGACTAAACAAGTCCTCACAAGATGCCTACGTATCTCTGCTGTATAGAGAATCAAGCCAATAAAACGTAGTTCTGATTGTAGGATCAGGGGTCCTTATATAGGCGTCAGGAGCCTTGCATTTAGAATAGAATTAGGTGACTTGGGGGCCAAGTCGCCTTCTTAGATCAGGATTGTGAATCCTATTTTGTAGGAGACTGACTCCTAGTTGGTTTGTGTGTCTTGATTGCTGATTCTTGAAGAGTTTAATATGCTTTGGACTCATTTAATGAGCTGGTAATTTCCCTTATTTATTAATTACGAAATTAATAAATGATTAGGGTTTTGGGCCTTTTTATCGGGCCTAATTCTTGGACCGAACTTGGTCTAATTAATATATCATTAATTATCTCTAGGGTTATATTTAAGCCCATATCATTTGCCCCCCAATTTCTGGAAAAATCCTTCAAGGTTTTTGTAGAAATTATTTCATATTCTCCCCGGAAATTTCCATTTTTCAAGGCATTTTTCAACCTCAAATTGTCATGGAATTTGGTCATTTTGACCAGGGATCCAGGTCATTTTCGACCAGGATTCCAAGTCATTTTCGACCAGGAATCGAGGTCGAATTCGACCTGGAATGGGAACGAGATCGACAACATCGACCAGGAATTACAGTGTATTTTCGAGCTCAAAGTTTCGACCTCAACCTCGTGTAATTTCGACCAGAAACTTTATTCAGTTTTTCGACCTCAAACTGTCTTCAGATCGAACGTGTCGAACTCATTTTTTAGTTCGTTTTCGAACAGGTTTGTTCGACCAGGATGCAGTGTAAATTCGAGTAGGAATCTTGGTCGAAATCGACCAGGAAAGGATGGCGAGGTCGACTATGTCGACTAAGAATCCTAGCTATTTTTCGAATAGGATTTTTCGACCAGGAATCCAGGATATTTCGACCTGGATTCTTTGATCAGGAATCCCAGGTCATTTTTGACCTGGATTTTTCGATCAGGAATCCTGGGTCATTTTCGACCAGAATTCTCCAGGCTTTTTTCAACCTGAAAAGGGGACAAGGTCGAACATGCCGACCAGGATTTCTAGTATGATTTCGACCAGGAATTTTCGACCAGGAATCCAGGATATTTCGACCCGGATTCTTTGATCAGGAATCCTAGGTCATTTTCGACCTGGATCTTTCGACCAGGAATCCTGGGTCATTTTCGACCAGGATTCTCCAGGCTATTTTCGACCTGAAAAGGGGACAAGGTCGAACATGCCGACCAGGATTTCTAGTATGATTTCGACCAGGAATTTTCGACCAGGAATCCAGGATATTTCGACCTGGATTCTTTGATCAGGAATCCTAGGTCATTTTCGACCTGGATCTTTCGACTAGGAATCCTGGGTCATTTTCGACCAGGATTCTCCAGGCTATTTTCGACCTGAAAAGGGGACAAGGTCGAACATGTCGACCAAGATTTTTAGTATGAATTCGACCAGGATTTTTCGAACTCAATTCCCCGATCTTGGTCTTTGGCATATTTTCGACTTTGAATTCGCTTTATTGCCTTATACCAATTGTTTTTCTTGACTTTTGTTTGCAGCTGCTGAGTTTATCAACAAGCAGAATGAGCCAGAAGGCGGGCAGACAGCCAGGATCAAGAGGGCTTGCTTGAATGATCCTAGGCTGGTCGAGAAAGGCCCTGCTATTTTGAGGCCTCATGTGGCTGAGGAGGTCGAGGCATCTGCTAAAAGTTCTGTATGATGCCCCAATTGGGGGATAAGGAAAAAGGATACCATAGTAGGGGTGTCTACTCACGCTGTTGAATGGTCACACCATTCATTGACTCTTTGTGACTACAAGGATTTTGTCTCCAACTCCACCATCGAAGGGGTGGAGCATGCTGGATCTCAAGCTATGGCTGCTGTAAGTATTTTTTCTCCCCTTTTTCTTTGTAGTTAATAATGTATTTCAAGTTTAAGTATTTGACTTGTAACTTGCTTGTAGGTTAATGCCAACTACCAAGGAGCTTTATTTCAAGCCAAAGCCTGGCGCTCATCTTCTGAGGCCAACAAGGCTAAGTATGATCAAGCCCAGCTGGAGGTGGGTTCATTTAAAGCTTCCTTGGATCGAAGGGAGAAGGAGCTGTTGGATGCTCAAGCGGAGCTGGTGGAGCTCAGGAAGGGGAAAGATCGCATCATTGATGAGTATTTTGATTCTGCCGAGTACCAGGGGATCATTACTCAGCATGATGATCTCTTTTTCCCTGTCCAGTTCACCAAAGGATGGGACGAGGCTTTGGCTGAGGTATCGAGGAGAATTCCTGGATCTCTTACTATTTCAGACTTCCCCAGCCCCCATGCTCCTAATCAGTTGGAGAGGGCCTTGGCTGGAGAGGATGTTATGGATGAGGATGACAGGATTCTCCATCCTGAACATGCCCCCCAAGATGGTGAAGAGTCAGAAGAATCCAGCTCCGGTGAGGAGGAGTCTGGTGAGGAGGAAGAAGGTGTGGCAGGAGAGGAGTCTGGAGAGGAGTCTAGCTCCGAGGATGGTGACGCTTAGTCATAGCTAGTTATTAGCTTTTTATTTATTTTCTGTACTTCTGCCTTCAGGCATAACTTAAACTTTATTGCAAGTTGCTTAACTTATTTACCTTTTAATTTCTCGCGTTTGCATAGTTAATTAGTACTTTGGATCATATAAACACCAATATGCAATGCTTGTAGAATATTTTTGAAATTGTTGAATAAATTCATAACTTGAAAAATGGGTTTAACCCTTACATAGTATACTACTTCTACCTCAACTTTAAAAAATTGGATTGGTTTCATCAACCTTATTTCTACTTGTCCTAATAGTGAGTCCAATTAGGACACACTCAAACATAATAAACTTTCAAGTTTGCAGCGTGCCAAGTTCTAGGCACTTCAATCCCTTCCAGAGTTTCCAGCTTGTATGAGCCTCGTCCATACACATTTTTAACCCGATAGGGTCCTTCCCAGTTTGGGGCTAACTTTCCCTTTTGTCCAACTCCAGATGCTTCAATCTTTCTAAGGACCAAGTCACCTTGACGGAAGAATCTTTCTTTAACCCTTAGGTTGTAGTAGAAATATGCTCGTTTCTGATGTTCAACTATCTTGGCATTCGCCTCATCTCTAACTTCGTCAATTAGATCTAAAGCTAACCTCAAGCCTTCTTTGTTTGCCTCTAGTTCATATGCTTCAACTCTAGGAGATGCATGAGTGATTTCTAAAGGAACCACTGCTTCTGCTCCATAGGCTAGCAGGAATGGAGTTGCCCCAGTAGTGACTTTGCAAGTAGTACGATATGCCCATAGAATGGGGAGCAATTCATCTACCCAAGTATTTCTGGAGCGTTCAACCCTTTTCTTCAGTCCATCTAGGATTATCCGATTTGCAACCTCAGCTTGCCCATTTGCTTGAGGATGGGCAACAGAAGTGAAGCGCAACTTGATATCATTTTCATCGCAATATTTCTTGAACTCGTCATTATTGAACTGAGTTCCATTGTCCGTTACAAGGACTCGTGGAATTCCATACCTGCATATCACATTTTCCCAGAAGAATTGCATCACTTGCTTGGTGGTTATCTTGGCTAATGGCTTAGCCTCAATCCACTTGGTGAAGTAGTCAATCGCAACTATCAAGAATTTTCTTTGAGCACTTGCCGTTGGAAATGGCCCAAGTATATCCATTCCCCACATAGCAAAAGGGATAGGAGAGTTAATGGATGTCATCATCTCAGGTGGTTGTCTAACCACGGGTGCATGTTTCTGGCATCGTTCACATTTTCTCACATAGCTTTTTGCATCAGCAAGCATGCTTGGCCAATAGAAACCTAGACGGGTGACTTTATGTGCAAGGGCTCTGCCCCCCAAGTGTTGCCCACAGATTCCTTCATGTACTTCCTTTAGGGCCAATTCCGCCTCTTGGGGTCTCAAACACTTCAGATAAGGAATGATGAAAGACTTTTTGTATAGGATTCCCTCAATTAGGGCATACCTTAGTGCTCTGACGTATAGCTTTCGTGCTTCTGAAGTGTCGTTGGGCAGCCACCCAGTTTCCAGATGTGCTTTGATGGGATCTATCCAACAGCTGGTAATACCAATGGGTGCTACCAACTTTCCGTTGATGCTCGGGGTCTTCAAGACCTGAAAGTATACACTCCCTGCATAATTTTCAATTTCAGATGAGGCAAACTTAGACAAGGCATCAGCCTTCACGTTTTCCTCCCTCGGAACGTGCTCCACATAACATTCATCAAACTGAGTCATGATGGCCTTAACAAGTTTCAAGTACTTGGCCATGACTTCATCTCTTGCTTCAAACTCCCCATTTACTTGGGAAACCACCAACCTCGAGTCTCCACATACTTTTAGAGTTTTGGCCCTCAGGGCTCCAGCCAGCCCTAAGCCAGCAATCAAAGCTTCATACTCCGCCTCATTGTTTGTCGTTGGGAAGTCAAGTTTGAGTGCATACTCTATTATGAATCCATCAGGACTTTGTAGCACTAAGCCAGCTCCACTTGATTTTGTTTTTGATGCTCCATCAAAATAGAGCACCTGTAAAGCATAATGTAACATAAGATGTAAAAGAGATAACTACAACTCAACAAAGGACAAGACAGACAATAGTATTAACAGAAGCACGGGAATCCAGAATCAAAGAAGAAAAGGTAAACACAAAAAATCAAAATACGTTATGTATTCTTGAAGTCCGTAAACAGGTCACAGAAAGAAGTTCATGAAAATGTTCAAGCCTCAGTGACAACAAAAGAAACAAGACTTTCAAGACGACAGAAGTATGTGAATGATTTAGGGTTCAGTACCACGGGATTCCAGTGATTTAAATGAAGCAACTAGAAGGACAGGGGACGTATCAGCAGCACTATATTGAAGACATAAAATAAGAATTGATCAAGTGTTATTCATCTGTGAACCAGACCAGTTGCACGAGGTGA
The DNA here is from genome assembly GCA_030848705.1 of Heracleum sosnowskyi. Classification (NCBI taxonomy): domain Eukaryota; kingdom Viridiplantae; phylum Streptophyta; class Magnoliopsida; order Apiales; family Apiaceae; genus Heracleum; species Heracleum sosnowskyi. The sequence goes on along the minus strand of JAUIZM010000014.1, from coordinate 4,991,066 downwards.
CTGCACTAAAAAGATCAAGTTGTTTTATCGTCTCTGAAGAAATTGATACAGTCTATTTCTTAAACACCCGGAAGCCCTGCAGAGTCATTTATGACTTGCACAGAATTAAAGAGGAGAGAGAGTAATTCGATAGTTTTCCAATTGGAAAAACTATCGAATGGCTAGTGGAATGATTTAATAAAAAACAAAAGTAAATTAATTAGGCATCCGATAGTTTTGTTTTTAAAACTATCGAATGGCTATTTAATTGATTTAATTTCGATGGATTTTTATTCCTTCGATAGTTTTTTATTAAGGGGCAGGTGAAAAGTATTCCTATCTGAAAAGTTGAAGAGATCCAACGGCCAGGATTTGTCCAAAGCATTTCCAGTTCGATGGTTTTCTAAGTCTACAAATAGACAGAAGAAGTTCGTCTTCTTCAGTAGTTCATTTTGAAAGTTCATAGTTTTTGAAAAGAGAGAGATAGCCGGAGAAGAGGTTAAGAGCTGGAACATTTATAAATTCGTAGACAGCCTTAAACTCTAATCCGTGTTTGTATTAAGTGAGCTTGAACTATTTGCAGCTAATCCTACGGATTAGAATTTGTAGCACCCCTCGAGGATTATATTTATAAAAAGATATATTCCCCGAAACTTGATTTGGTTTGGTGTGTTTGATTTCGTTATATAACTGAATGATTATCCGCGAACGAAATTGAATTATTTGTGAGTATCGTATTCAACCCCCCCCCCTTCTACGATACTTCGGGACCTAACAATTGGTATCAAAGCTTGTTAATCGACATACAGATTAGATCCGGGTATTTCAGACCAGTCAGACAAGAATTCTGAGGAGGCCAACTTCTAAATAAATTTATTTTATAAATTTATATTTTAATAAGTTTATTTTATAAATTTAAGTTAAAATGAATTTATCTTATAAATTTAATTTAAATAAGTTCATTATTTAAACTTGAATAAGTTTATTTGATTAACTTAATTTAAATAAATTTATTTTATAAATTCAAGTTAAATAAATTTATATTTTAAACTTAAGTAAATTTAATTTATGTTATGAATTTATTTTAGAGGTGCGGCACAGAGCAATTTGTAGTGTTCTAAAGAGACCCCTTATTTAGGTGGCCAATTTTGGGTTATGGTGACCTGACCTCGATAGTTTTGTTTTAAAACTATCGAAGTAGTTTTTGTAATGTTTTTAACAAAAATTGGTCAGCCATCGATGGTTTTCTAAATTGAGGTTTTAAAACTATCGATGGTTTTCTAACCATTATTAACCTTTTGTTTTAAAAAACAATTCAAGTGTTTGAATTGGCCAGCTTTACAAAAACACCCCGAATTAATATATTTCTGAGTTATTTATTTATTTTGAATTTTTGTTAAAAAAATTTTCTTAAATTCTAATTTTTCTTAAATATTAATTTACATGATTTAATTTTTAAGAATTCGAAATTCTTGAAAATTAAATGTTTTGTAAATATTTATTTTTGATTAATTTATTTTTAAGGAAAATTAAAAATTCTGAATATTTAAATTTTTCTTAAGTATTAAATTGAGGGTGCTCAAGGGCTTGTAGAAGAAGATTTCTCCGGGTGTTAAACTGATTTTTATCTTTCGAAGAAAAAGATGACCATGAAGCTGATTTCAGGAAGAAGTTTCTACGGATATATTTTTTTTCTAAGGAGATTTAATCAAATCTAAAGAGATTATGAAGCGAGGAATAAAGGGTGTTAGAGAATTGAACGGACAAACAAATATCTCAGTAACATGCATTAATGTTGGAACCTCAGAACAGAATAGAAGAATTTCTAGTATCTGAATCAGAAGAAGCTCAGGTAGAAAACCTCGAGAGACTAGACTAAAGATCAGTGTTTCACTTGTCAAGGAAGTTTAGTCACATCAGATTCAGAAGGAGTACAAAAGCCACATCCATGGATCAGGCTTATTTATTACGAAGCAAAGATTCTTCAGGATTCAGTTCAAGAGGTAGTTACAGACTGAGATGGTAACAAAATCAAGACTGATAGTTTCAACTTTGATAAGAACTATGTAACGAGAAGCTATCAGGGTGTGCTACACAATGAAGGAGCCTAACAAACAAAGAAGAATGGGGACTAAGTTAATGAGCTGAAACAGAAGTGGAATGCTTTGTTGAAGAAGCATCAGCAAAACTTATGTTGCTTAAGGAAAGAGTTGGGATGGATCAGATGACGAGAAAATCATGGATATCTTGCTTTCATAGCAATCTCTGAAGATGATTCACCTCACATATCTCAGGTATCTTTTCCTTGAACCAATGCAGTATTTAATTCTCAATATTCAACGCATGTACATAGTGATCATATATATGTGTGTATGAATATTTGTAGAATAAGATTTGCAAGTGAGATAGAAGCTTTCTTAAGAAACAACTCTTAGTTTTAGGGGTTAAGTTTCTGGCACATAAGACCTTAGTTAAGCTAAGTTTCAGTATCCCTAGTAGAACAAGATTTGCTCATTTATTCTGAATTGTTTGTTAAGGGATAATCAGTTTGAAGGATGGATGAATTACCTTTAGAGTCAGTAGAATTTGTAGAACACCAAGCTGTATCTAAAACTGACTTAGGTAATAGAGAAAGTTAGATGCCATACAACAACAGAGTGGATTAGATAGAATTAGTGATTTAATTGTTAATTCTTTTATTCCATGTGTGCTTAGAAAATTATTGAATATCTGTAAATCTACTTGCTACCTGTTACACATGTGTATATTGGTTAAAGTAGAAAGTACTGAATTTTCTAAGATGCCTAATTTGCACATCTCTTATCTGCAATGTCAAAATGCTCAATGTATGCCATTTATTCTTATTAACATGTTTGCTTATTTAAATATTATGAATGCATCTCTTAGAACTTGCATTAATCATAGAAAAAACATGTTTAAAGAATTACATTAGAGCAACGACTGCAAGGTCAGTCAGAGATAAGAATAAGCATGTATAGGTTGAAGCTGTTGTTACCACTTTTAAAAGCAAAATCTCTAATCCATCTGGACCCAAGCAAATAAGTTGGGTACCAAGAACTGTCAATCCATTTGTGAGTGCAGGCAAATCAGGTTAATCGATTTATATGCTTTCTTGGTCTTTACTACTGAAGACATATGATCGAAGAAAGAACTTGCCATCAAATGTGATTGAGAAAGCTGTTCCGTTAATAATCTTTGGAGATGACAGCAAAGGTTTTCATCACGGGACATGGCTACGTTGGAAATGGAATGTCATCATGTTTATAATAATTGGTATCATTGATAACAACTAATAGTTGGAGTCAAGGATAACAATTAGAAGCAACTCTCTTGCTGAAGATTCAAAGCACAAATCTTTTTATTCAATGAAGGAGCAGTGTTTATCTCAAGCAGGAAGGTTGAGAAGCTCTCACCTTTGCATGACAATACAAGGAACTCTTTTCTAAAGATGGTATTGGTGAGAGGACTGCCTCATCTGGGATTCAAGCTAGATGAAATATATGAGGCATGTCATTAAGGGAAGTCAAAGAAACATCACAGAAAAGCTATAATGTGATAAGCATTACTGAGCCGCTTCAGATGATACGTATGGAACTCTACGGACTAGTTAATGTCTTATCTACAACAAAGTAAAGATATACTTCAGTGATGGTTGATGACTACTCTTAATACAAACTGGTGTTGTTCATTCAATCTGAAGGACAGGACATCACAGATGAGGTTAATCACATTTCCCTGATGGCCAATAGAAGCAAACACTGAATTTCTTTCAGGGGTTTGGAGGAAAATGTTTTACAAGTAAGCATCTTGGCAAGATTGGCAGCTAAGGCTCTTTAGGATATGTTCCTCGGCTAATCAGTGGAATAAGCCTACGAGGTAAATTTGATTAATCAACAAGAGGTGATTGAAAGTCTGAATATGATGTTCAACAACTCCAAGCTCTCAGCTGTTATGTGTGAAATTAATGGTAATGATTATTCAAATCCAAGCAGTGGTAATGGTAGTTTAACTACACAGCTCAGTACTTCAACAGAACCACTCAGCGAGGATGAGGATTCTCAGGAAATCCCAGCAACAGCTTAGGGGGAGCAAAAGAAGGATCAATTAGTCAGATCAACACCACAATGAAAATCAAGAGGATACTTCAAGAACGTATCTGTCAAGACAAAGGGTTTAGATTCAATATCATTCCTGATGTCTAGTTCTTAGTGATCCTAGTGGTGGAGTAAAGACCGGAGCTATAGAGTATGAATGATTATTTTCTTGGTTTTCTTTCTGAAGAAGAAACAAAGAAAGGTAAAGAAGCTCTGATGGATCCAGATTGGGTGATTGCAAAGCAAAATGAACTCAATCAATCTGAAAGGCAGAAAGTTTGGAAGATGGTACCCAGGCCTAAGGGAAAATCTGTTATTGGAACAAGATGGGTATCCAGTTTACTGGATGACATTGGCATTGTTATGAGGGACAAGGCCAAACTGGATGCTAGGTTACTATTAGGAAGCAGTATCTAACAAGAAGCACCAGTGACGAGACTTGAGGATATCAGGATATATCTGGCACCTACTGCATATTCAAATTTTAATATCTATATGGTGAATATGTTCAAGTGCACTCCTGGTTGGTGAGATAGTAGAAGAAGTCAATGTACAACAGCTCATGACATTTGCTGTTGCAGATCAATTGGACGTTGTATAACTTCTCTTCACAAGATCACTACAGGTTGGTATGAACCGGTATCAATACTCAAGCAATCGTCAAAGACATGGTATGACACTCTAACTGAACTTTTACAGAATATGAATTTATTAGAGTCGTCATAAGGCACAAACATAATGTCATATATGTGCAGTGATATCATGATTATATTATATGTTGGTCTACTAACGAAAACTTGTGCAAGAAATTTGCCAAGTCATTGCAGAGAATGTACAAGATGAGTAAGTTGGGAAAGTTGCAATTCTTTTTGGAATTACATTGAGCAAGCCAAAAGAATAATTCTTTTAGGAGCACAAGTAAGCCAAAAGAGTGATGGCAATAAAAGTAAGTCAAGAATCTTTTGAATGTGCACAATTGAGAAGATTCTAGACATGCCAAGACTCCCTGCCAACAGCAGCCACTAAAGCTTGATCAGGACAAATCAGGTAATAGACAGAAATGACAAGCTAGAGAGGTATGCGTCTCATTAAGTTATTAGCTGCAAATTGACACCACATATTTTATTCTCAAGTTGCCAATGTGCAAGGTTCCGAGTGGAAGGAAATCTAGTCTTATAGCTATTAACATGATTTTTAGATATCTTAAGGGAATACCAAATCTCAGAATATGGTAACCTAAAGATACTTGTTAACATGTTTAGCTATTTAGATATAAAATACGCAGGTTGTAAGAAAGACAGGGGAAGCATCTCTGGAAGCTGTCAACCCAAATGACAGGAGAAGCATCTCTAGAAGCTGTCAACTTCGTGGAGGAAGATTGATTTCTTTTTAAGATAAAAGGAAATAAATTAATCTCCAACAACTCTGTGGACCACTCCACGACAATGCACCTTGACAACAGGTATCATCTCTTTCAAAAGCATGTCTTCAAACATCCAGTCCTCACATTAATAATTTAGTGCTAATATCTAGCTCATAGATACTTAGTATTAATTTATTATTATTTATTTTATGAAATTTGAATTATGGAAATTGAAGCAGTTCAATATCTTATTTGCTCCATAATTTAAAATACATAAAATAAATATGCAGCATAATTTATTGGATTTTAATTGGTTAATATCATTCAATGATATTTAGTCGATTTTATTCTGAGAAAATTGTGAATTTTCTGTTGACAATTGATTTTGGTAAATTTGAAAAGATTTATTAGAATTAAAACTTGACAGGAAATGAAAGGTTTGAATTTTAGAACATGAACAGGTTCTGGAATTTGAACAGAAGCAAAAAATATCGAATTTAGGAAATTCGATAGTTTTTCAAGTACATAGATAAATCTATCGAAATAAATTTTCGATAGTTTTTGAAAAGGAAAAAGAAAAACTATTGAAAACATTTCTCGATACTTTTTGAGGAAAATTTGAAAAAGCATCGAATTGAATTTCTTAATTCTTTATCTAAATTCTCGATGGTTTTTGAATTAAAATGAAAATCTATCTGAGAGAATTAATTTTTCCTTTATTTTAATTCTCGATAGTTTTTCCACAAAGGATCCCTCGATAGTTTTTCAAGCTTTAAAAGGTAACATGTTCGATAGTTTTTCAGAAAAACTTTTTAAATTCTGATTTTCAAACTCTTCGTTATTTTTTAAAATTTATCGAAGTAAAGTTGACAGTTTTACCCCCCTTCTGAAAACCATCGAACATACTATTAAAAACATCGAACACTGTAAAGACAATATTGCCCCTGTCAATTCAATAAGTATTTAACAACCCCTTACGTTTTTTTTCTTATTATCAGATCTAAGGGCTTTTGTTTATACTTACTAGAATACATATAACCAAGAACATCACTGCCTCAAGAACTTGTTTCTAAGAAAACTATTTTCACTATTGTTCTTTAGAAGTTAATTGTTTTCAATTGATTTCTTCAGATAATTCTGATTATTTGTGTTACCAAAAGTAGGGTTCTTGATAATAGTGATTCGAAGTTGTGTTTATTAAGAAAAAGGGGTAATTTTGTTTTAAGGGTATTTTGTGTCAAGTTTGATTAATTAGTAATAATTAATTAAATTAAATTGGTTTTAGTTTTGGTTTAAAAGTAACCAAGACTAATCATGTCTCGTTTCAAAACTTGCAAGCCATTACGAATTTACAGTTTCGTGCATGGGCAGAGTTTCTGAACACACGTTCATTAGTGGCATATGCCTTGAGTACTCCCGTAGTCCTTTGCTTCAATCAATTGACTGCGTTGTACACAACCGCCACGGATACAAGTGAGAATAACGTAAGATCCTTCAGTTTTGTTGTGCCAGGGGGCAGAACAATAAGGGTGACGGAACATGACTTTAACAGAATACTACATTTTCCTATAGAAAACCATGTTCCGGATCCCACAACTGAGGAGATACATGCTTTCTTCACTCTCATCAGAAGTCAATAACCTAACTTCTTTGTGGGAGAGTTCCTTAAGCATTACCTGACATGGGACCACTGGATGAAAGAACAGGCATAGATGATGTGCTTTGTTTCTATCCTAGGTTCCTACAGCTAATTCTCAATGATATCTTAACAGATGATGAGCGTGAGACATTCGCCGAAGAGGAGACCATGGAGTGCATGAAGATGAAGAGCAATGCAATAACCGCTCTGATAAGAAAGAATATCTTCCAGGGGTACCCACTGTTCAAACTTGAATATCTAAGAACGGTGCCCCTACCACTTCTACCCCCAGGGGAACAGGTAAATCAAGGTAACATTCCTGAACCTGAACTGGCTCCTAAACCACAACAATGGATGTTGATCCAGAGCCCTCAGTGGCCATCCAGACCATGAGATTGCAACCCACAATCTCTAACCACGGTCGAAGAGCCTTTGGAAGTGCCAAATGAAAACATAAACGAGCCTCCTTACCCTCCTATACCCAATATTCAGACATCCGTGAGTGTAGAGGGAGATAGTGCCAAAGCAGCACCACATAAGGAGATACGCCATTCAACAACAACTCTGCCTTACTCTAAAAGGAGAAGAACAGAAAACGAGGCAACTGTTGAAACTTCATTTCAATCATCCAAAGCGCCCTTTATTGATTTTTCTGATGCTGATTGGACTACGCTAACGAAAGCTATATCTGAACCAATAGCTCAATCAAGTAAGGAAGAATTGACGGAAGCAACTGGTGTTCCGACCATATTACGGTCAGGTTCACTGGTTGAAGGTTCTTTACTGAACCAAGAGTCTTCACAGACGTCGAGAGAAGGCTTTGACCTAAATGCACAATCTAAAGGGTCAATGTCTACCTCCCCAGATGGAACATATCTGGATCCTGCGGGTACAGGGTCTGACGTAGGTGCAGATCGGCAACTCGGTGACAATGAATCAATTTTAATTGAGGAGTCTGCTGAGGAAAAGTCTTCACAGACTATTGGGGAAGATTGGGATCTCTGCTGTTAAAAAGAGCCTGTTTCTAACCCCCTAGAGATTCAAACTCTAGATCCTTCAAAGGATATATCATTTAAAGATGATCAGCAACTTGGTTTAACCAAGGACGGGGACTTGCGAAGCCCCATTGCACCACCGGTGACCTCCTTAAGGACGGCTACGGTGTTTTCTTCTGCAGGTACAACTAGCACTAAGGGAATGAGTGAAACAAAAACACTTACACCTGGCCTGAGTGGGAAAGGAAATATGAGTGAAACACTGACAGAAACTGTGAGTGTACACCCAGAGCCAAACGTGAGGAGTGACACCCTAACCCTTACAAATATCGATGATTTGCTATTACCGAGAGGTACATGTTCAATTCATCCTCAAGGAGATGACAGTTCACAACAATCAAGGAAATCCACTATGGAAGAACTGGTCGAATTGAGGACTGATGTCAAAGAGAATCAATGTGACGGGGTACAGTCTATTTGGAATATGCTGAGGAACCAACAACCCGGACCTTCACAACAACAACCTGATCCTTCTACTACCTTTTGGAATGAGGATAACTTCTTCGAGGATTCCTCAACTAAGGGGGAGAAAGTTGGAGAAGGGGAGGATAAATGGAAAAGTTGGAGAAGGGGACAAGGACAAATGGGGAGTTTGGGAACCAATGAAGTCATTCCAGTTAGACAGTACTGGATTGAGGACATGTACTAGAAGAAGAAAGTGAAGAGGGATTTGAATTCATGCGAGAGCAACCGAATCAGGAGGAGCATGAGCCAAAGAAGCAAATTCTCTATCACTAAAAGAAAGACACCAAGCAGCTCAAAACTGCAGGTGATTCTCATCAAGATACAAAGGACTACAAGGCTAAATGAACTGCTCCAAGAGCATGTTAAGGAGATCTTGATGAAAGTCAGTCCAGAGATTACTGAAAACCCTCCTATGGTTAGATTCATGATGAATGACTTGTTCAGAATCTGCTACATGACGGAGGACAAACTGAGAGATTACCCAAACGAATATCTAATATCAGTTGAGAAGTATCTTAGATCCACTAGATTCTTCAACGGAGAAGGACAAAAGCAGCCGACACTCTAAGAAAATATCTTATGGAGAATGTTCCCTACGATAGGAAGAGAGTGGAGAAATGATTGGAAGTGCTTCCCAGACTACCAAACATGCCAAAGCTAAACAAGAAAGATGTTAACATTGCATGGCTGTGGGCTGGAGTGGGTCAAGAGGTTGGATATATTGGAAGACACATCCTAGGAGCAATCCTTAAACCTGGAGAACCACTGCACTATCTATCAGTGATTGATTATCACGCTGCTAACTCCGATCCAATGAGCGAAGAAGGTGAGATTGGAATGGACTGAAAAACAGAAGCAAAGAACAACAGAACTATCAGCTCAGACAGGAGGAGCAACTTCAATGTGAAAAGGTTTATTGTTTCTTTGATTTATGAAATCTGGAAAGTATATATATCTGATCCAGAATGCATTAATATTATTACGCTGTCTTACTTTAAGTAGTTTCATGTTTCCTTAGTTAGTTGAGTTATCCTCGAAGTATTTGCTTGTCGAACTCTATCCAATCAAATAGGGGGAGATTGTAAAGCATAATGTAACATAAGATGTAAAAGAGATAACTACAACTCAACAAAGGACAAGACAAACAATAGTATTAACAGAAGCACGGGAATCCAGAATCAAAGAAGAAAAGGTAAACACAAAAAATCAAAATACGTTATGTATTCTTGAAGTCCGTAAACAGGTCACAGAAAGAAGTTCATGAAAATGTTCAAGCCTCAGTGACAACAAAAGAAACAAGACTTTCAAGACGACAGAAGTATGTGAATGATTTAGGGTTCAGTACCACGGGATTCCAGTGATTTAAATGAAGCAACTAGAAGGACAGGGGACGTATCAGCAGCACTATATTGAAGACATAAAATAAGAATTGATCAAGTGTTATTCATCTGTGAACCAGACCAGTTGCACGAGGTGACTGCACTAAAAAGATCAAGTTGTTTTATCGTCTCTGAAGAAATTGATACAGTCTATTTCTTAAACACCCGGAAGCCCTGCAGAGTCATTTATGACTTGCACAGAATTAAAGAGGAGAGAGAGTAATTCGATAGTTTTCCAATTGGAAAAACTATCGAATGGCTAGTGGAATGATTTAATAAAAAACAAAAGTAAATTAATTAGGCATCCGATAGTTTTGTTTTTAAAACTATCGAATGGCTATTTAATTGATTTAATTTCGATGGATTTTTATTCCTTCGATAGTTTTTTATTAAGGGGCAGGTGAAAAGTATTCCTATCTGAAAAGTTGAAGAGATCCAACGGCCAGGATTTGTCCAAAGCATTTCCAGTTCGATGGTTTTCTAAGTCTACAAATAGACAGAAGAAGTTCGTCTTCTTCAGTAGTTCATTTTGAAAGTTCATAGTTTTTGAAAAGAGAGAGATAGCCGGAGAAGAGGTTAAGAGCTGGAACATTTATAAATTCGTAGACAGCCTTAAACTCTAATCCGTGTTTGTATTAAGTGAGCTTGAACTATTTGCAGCTAATCCTACGGATTAGAATTTGTAGCACCCCTCGAGGATTATATTTATAAAAAGATATATTCCCCGAAACTTGATTTGGTTTGGTGTGTTTGATTTCGTTATATAACTGAATGATTATCCGCGAACGAAATTGAATTATTTGTGAGTATCGTATTCAACCCCCCCCTTCTACGATACTTCGGGACCTAACAGCACCCAACATTCTTTGGACACCATGTCTTCATCTTTGCTATCTTCCACTAATACTTCCTGCCCCCCCCCCCCCCCGACTTCTTGGTTGTCAATGGTACATTCAACCATGAAGTCAGCGAGTGCTTGAGCTTTTATGGCCGTGCGAGGCTTATACTTGATATCAAATTCCCCCAACTCAATAGCCCATTTGATCAACCTTCCACTAACTTGAGGGCTGTGCAGAATGTTCCTTAGAGGCTGATTAGTCAAAACTTCTATTTTGTGTGCCTGAAAGTATGGACGTAACTTTCTTGAGGCCATTATCAAGGCTAAAGCAAATTTCTGTATGGTAGAGTAGTTTATTTCTGCCCCATGCAAAATCTTACTCACATAGTAGATGGGTTTCTGAACCTTCAATTCTTCCTTTACTAAAACAGCTCCAAGGGTAGTGTTGGAGACTGCCAAGTACAGATAGAGAATTTCTCTTGGCTTTGGTTTTGCCAACAATGGCGCTTCAGCCATGTATTTCTTCAGGGCCTCAAAGGCTTCTTGGCTTTCAGGTGTCCACTCGAAATTTTTTACATTTTTGAGTGCTTTGAAGAAAGGTAAGCACTTTTCTCCTGACTTGGAGATGAACCTTCCCAAAGCCGCAACTCTTCCTGTCAATTTCTGCACATCCTTAACAGACTTGGGTGGTTCCATGTCTAGAATTGGTTTGATTTTATCGGGATTAGCCTCAATCCCTCTCTTGGAGACCATCAAGCCTAAAAACTTCCCTGAGCCTACCCCGAAGGCACACTTTGCTGGATTTAACATCATTTTGTGGTGCCTCAGCACTTCAAACGCTTCCTTAAGATGTTTTATATGGTCTGCCCTATCGAGGCTCTTGACTAGCATGTCATCCACATAAACTTCCATTGTTTTGCCAATTAGTGGTTCAAAAATCTTGTTCACCAACCTTTGGTATGTTGCCCCTGCATTCTTAAGTCCAAAAGCCATGACTAAATAACAGAAAACACCAAAGTCGGTTATGAATGATACCTTGGAGATGTCGTCCTTGTGCATCTTGATTTGGTGGTATCCACTGAAGCCATCCATAAAACTTAACATCTCATGCCCAGCAGTGGCATCTATCAACGCATCAATCCTCGGTAAGGGAAAGCAATCTTTAGGACATGCATCGTTCAAGTCGGTGAAGTCCACACACATTCTCCACTTTCCATTAGCCTTCTTGACCATCACGGGGTTAGCCAGCCATTCAGGGAACTGAATTTCTTCTATAAAGCCTGCTTCCAAAAGTTTTTCTACCTCCTGCTTAATGGCTTCTTGTCTTTCTGGAGCGAAATTTCTTTTCTTTTGTTTCACTGTCTTCCTTTCAGGATCCACATTCAATTTGTGGGTTATCAATTGGGGATCAATCCCTGGCATATCAGCTGCCGTCCAGGCAAATACATCGCTGTTTTCTTGAAGAAAAGATGTCAACTTGCTTTTCATAGATTCAGGTAGTAGAGCTCCAATATAAGTGACCTTGTCTAGTTCTCCTGGAATGAGGGGAATGGAAACAAGATCCTCAGCTGGCTTTCCTCTCCTTTCTTCATCATTTTTGATGTCCATGTCTTCAATTGGGAGAACCTGCCCCCCGACTCCGTCTGGCCTTAACGCGGCTACATAACAGCTCCTGGCTGTCTTCTGATCACCCCTTTCTTCTCCAACACCATTCCTGGTTGGAAACTTGATTTTTAGGTGGTAAGTTGAGGCCACAGCCTTAAAAGCGTGAAGGCCGGTCCTTCCAAGGATGGCGTTGTAGGTCGAGGATGCCTTAATTACCACAAAATTCAACATTTGAGTTACCTCTTTTGGTTCCTTACCAATAGTTACAGGCAACAGAATTGTGCCTTCCACTTTAGATTCCACCCCATTGAACCCGTAAATGGGCATGTTTGTGGGGATCAGTTGGGAATCATTATACCCCATCTTTAAGAACGTGTCATGGAAAAGAACATCAACAGAGGCCCCATTGTCCACCAGGCCTCGTTTTACCTCATTGTTTCCAATTACTGGGGCTATCACCAGAGGATCATCATGGGGGAACTTCACCCCTTCAAGGTCAGAATCATCAAACCCAATTGTCATCTCGGTTTTTGCACGCTTGGGTGCTTCTCCAACAATATGCATTACTTCCCGGGCATAAGCCTTCCGAGAGTTCCTTGTAGTTCCGGCTGCGGTTGGTCCTCCTGAAATCATGTTGATCACCGGTCCTCGGGTTGGCGGATTACGACCTTGATCTCGGTCCCCATCCCTTCGATCATAGTCCCTTCTAGGGGGGTTCCTGTCTTCGTCCTTGGTGAATTTATTCAACTTCCCTTTTCGAATCAGAAACTCAATTTCATCCTTAAGTTGCCTGCAATCATCAGTATCATGGCCTGAATCTTTATGGTACCTACAGTACTTGTTCTTATCTCTCTTTTCTGGATCTCCCCTTAGTGGCTTCGGCCATCGAAAGTCCCTATCTTTCTCAATGTCATAAAGGATTTGACTCCTTGGGGCATTCAATCTTGCATATTCAGTAAACTTTGTGCCTGGATTGCTCTTCACTGGAGCTGAATCAGAGTCTCTAGTCGTACGAGGATATTTGTCCTTGACATCATACTCTTGCTCCGCCTTCCAGCTGGAATAATAGTGGTTGGAAGAAGCGGAAGGCGGAGATGGTGGACAATCGTGTCTTAATGGCTGCTCTCGTGGTTCGTGACTAAACAGGTCCTCACAAGATGCCTACGTATCTCTGCTGTATAGAGAATCAAGCCAATAAAACGTAGTTCTGATTGTAGGATCAGGGGTCCTTATATAGGCGTCAGGAGCCTTGCATTTAGAATAGAATTAGGTGACTTGGGGGCCAAGTCGCCTTCTTAGATCAGGATTGTGAATCCTATTTTGTAGGAGACTGACTCCTAGTTGGTTTGTGTGTCTTGATTGCTGATTCTTGAAGAGTTTAATATGCTTTGGACTCATTTAATGAGCTGGTAATTTCCCTTATTTATTAATTACGAAATTAATAAATGATTAGGGTTTTGGGCCTTTTTATCGGGCCTAATTCTTGGACCGAACTTGGTCTAATTAATATATCATTAATTATCTCTAGGGTTATATTTCAGCCCATATCAACGTTGATTATCATTGAAGTATACTGATTTGATTTAGATATTTACTCTATGCAAATTTTTTGAGATGAAGGTAAAAAAAATACAATTATTTAATTTTTTCTCACTGATTGAGAAAATAAATAGATATTACCTTAATTAAAGCACATATGGTATGCATATTTATCGTTGGAAGATGGAGAAAAATATAGTGAAGTCGGATTTCAAAAAAAGTTCACCGATTCACGGGAAAAATCAAATTAAAAAATGAAGGGAATTAGGTGGGATTGTGTATGTGAGGGTGTATTTTAACTGTGTGTGGTGCAGTAGAGGCCCATTAGATTAGATTAATCTAAGGGCTTAGATTAGTTTTTAGTTTCTATTTTAATTTTAGTTTCTAGTTGAACAAAAGCCTATATATATATATATATATATAAATGTAATATAATTTTATATAATTATTAATAAGTTTTTAACTATATTTTTAAGGACATTGTCTGTTTTATATTTTTTAATTGAAACAACTCATATTCGAATTAAAAATAACACGGGCAAAATATATAAATAATGACAATATTATTATATTAAACTTATAAAATCCATGTTTAATATAACTTTTTTTATAATATTCAATTTAAATAAGATAATTAATAAAAAAAATAAAAGTAATAGCATATGTTAAAAGAACTCCGGCACATTACATGACACATATTTTATTATTTGCACTTTAGCCACTCTTAGATTTTTAAGAGCAAATAAATACGAACCGTTAAATCTATTATTTAAAATTAGTTTTCTATTTTAATATCTAAAATACTATTAAAAATCACGTCAACAATTTATTAAATTAAAATACTTATATTGTTAGATATATAAATTCAATTTATTATATACACATATAAATATATATCAAAATTTCATCAAAAAATATATAATTACAAAAATCTAAATGAAAATAATAAAATATTAAAGAAAACTGTGCATCGCACGAGATATAAGCTAGTATTAATGTATTTCTAAAATATAGAATATCATGCCTTATTTGAAATTATATTTCAAAATAAAATCACAATAGTGCATCTCATTCAATGACCTCCGACACATTACATGACACATATTTTGTTATTTGCACTTTAGCCACTCTTAGATTTTTAAGAGCAAATAAATACGAACCGTTAGATCTATTATTTAAAATTAGTTTTCTATTTTAATATCTAAAATACTACTAAAGATTACGTCAATAATTTATTAAATTAAAATACTTATATCGTTAGATATATAAATTCAATTTATTATATACACATATAAATATATATCAAAATTTCATCAAAAAATATATAATTACAAAAATTTAAATAAAAATAATAAAATATTAAAGAAAACTGTGCATCGCACGGAATATAAGCTAGTATTAATGTATTTCTAAAATATAGAATATCATG
This sequence comes from Heracleum sosnowskyi, assembly GCA_030848705.1. Lineage (NCBI taxonomy): Eukaryota > Viridiplantae > Streptophyta > Magnoliopsida > Apiales > Apiaceae > Heracleum > Heracleum sosnowskyi. The sequence goes on along the minus strand of JAUIZM010000014.1, from coordinate 4,975,660 downwards.
CCTTATTTGAAATTATATTTCAAAATAAAATCACAATAATGCATCTCATTCAATGCTCTTTTTGAAATAATTACATGATGGTGTCTTTATTCTAATTATGGCAAGATTTAGTATTCTAATTGCATGACGATGTCTTTATCTTTAAGTCTTTATCTAATATACATAGATAACTAGCATAAAAACCAGTGCAAGGCACGGACCGCTAGCTTAGATTGTGATTTTAAACTAAACTACACATTATCAATGTCATTTGTTAGATCAGAATTCAATGATCGTCAGAAGCTAGACTCAACTGATCAGGATTGCTGACGTCATCAGTATTGCATGGTCATCAGTATTTGATCAAGCGTCAGTATCTTATTGATCATCAGGATTCCTACTCAGACTATGATCAGGATTGATCATCAGAACTTGAAGCTGATCAGGATTCCTACTTCGAGTTATATTTGGAGTCTAGATAAACATGGAAGTTTATTCTATCTGTTCCTGGTTTGTAGAATGTAGCTATCGATTAAGGATAGGTTTCTATCTTTGTTATTGATAAGGACTTATCTTGTTATTGATAGAGAAGCTGTGTGCACTATATAAACACAGTCTTGGTTTCGATTTATTAAGATTCATTCGAGGGTGAACATAATCGAATAGAAGCTCTGGAGAACATAGAATTTCTTGAGAGGGTTTTTGTAAACTAGCAGCTCTCAAGAACATCAGAATTTCTTGAGAGAGTTTGTAACAGTTTTATATCAGATTTAATAAAGTTGTTATCTTTCTTTTCATATTTGTGATATATACATTAAGAAGTCGATTATCTTACACTATTGTATTCAACCCCCCTTCTACAATAGATTATTACTGGGCAAAAATTGGTATCAGAGCAAACTGATTTAATTCTGAATCAGATACGATCTAAAGATGTCGACAACCAAGTATGAAAGCATGAAGATTCCCATCTTAAAGATATCAGAATATCCTACATGGAGGGTAAAGATGCTGATGTACCTGGAGGCTATGGATCCTGACTACTTGGACAGGATTCGTGATGGACCATATATACCAACAAAGTTCGTAGAACGAACAGATACAGTACCAGAACATTATGTGGTCAAAGCTAAAGCTGAATGGACTCCAGAAGAAAAAGCTCATGTACTCAGGGAACCAAAGATAAAGAATATCTTGCATAATAGCCTTGATGCTGTCATGTCAAACAGGGTGATTGCATGCAAGTCTTCAAAAGAAATCTGGGATACTTTGGAAACTCAGTGCCAGGGATCTGCATCTGTCAAGAAAAACAGAAGGGCTCTATTGATTCAAGAATATGAACAATTCGATGCAAGACCTGAAGAGAGCCTGACTGAGCTATATGATAGATTCCTGACACTATTGAACAGCTTATCCTTAGTTGACAAAGTATATGAAACTGAAGATACAAACACCAAATTTCTTAGAGCTTTACCTGAAGAATGGGATACTCAGACCTCAATCATTAGACACCAGTATGATCTGAACATTGTGTCTCTTGATGAGATCTATGGGATGCTAAGAACTCATGATCTTGAAGTTCAACAGAGGAAGAACAGGAAAAGCAGCAAGGCAAAGTCAATTGCTTTGAAAGCAGAGGCTAAATCAAAAGGAAAAGCTATGGAGGTCTCTAGAAGTAAATCAAGAGTAGCTGAATCAGATCCTGACGACTCTTCATCAGATACTGATGGCAATCCTGATGCCAATACTGGTGATGATTCTTCTGACTCAGACATGGAAGAGATGGTTGCTATGATTGTCAGAAACTTCAGAAGGATGAAGTTCAGGAAGAATAGAAGACAAGGCAACTTTCAGAAAAAGACCTTCAAAGCAGACAAATACAAGTATATCAAAAAGGACAGCAAGGGTAGCAAATTTGACAAGTCAAAGGTTAGATGCTACAAGTGTAATGGTATGGGTCACTTTGCTTCTGAATGCAACAAGACAAAGGCACTCATCACATCAAGCAAGGATTGGATGGACTCTTCCTCAGAATCTGATACTGAGGTAGTCAACTATGCGTTAATGGCCAATGCTGATGTAACTGCTGCTCCTGATGATAAGGTACTAAATACTATCTTTGATTTTGATACTGATAATGCTTCTGAGTTAAGACGTTTTCTAAAGTCATTACATATTAGCTTTAGAAGTCAAACTGCTGAGAATTCTAGAATCTTATCTGAGATGTCTGACCTTAGAAAGAGGAATGAGATATTAGAAGCTGAATTTTCTCGTATGCAAGAAGTACAAAAAGAATGTGATAATGCTAAACACATGTACTTAGAGATGACATCTAAATGTACTTCCCTTGAAAAAGAACTTGAATATGCTAATGAGAAAATCAGAACCTGGACAGACTCTGGTAGGAAATTTCATGAGATTAATACCTCTAAGAATTGGAAAGAGTGTCTAGGATATAAGTCAGATGAGGATAAGAAATTGAAAGAGAAAATTGTCATTGATGAGACAGTCAGTCCAAAGACCTATAGACATGTTATAAACTCAACCAAATCTAAGATTACTCCTGTTAATTTTGTTTTTGGTAAGGATTCCAATTCTACTTTTGAAAAGGGATCTACCTCTACTCAAGGAGTTAAAATCGTAAAGTCTAAACCTGTCATGAACAAAGTCACTAAGAATGTAGGTCTATTGTCTCAGAAACAGCTTAAGGATAAAATCTGTGAGGTTACAGATAAGAAAAAGGAAGCTACTGTTAAGAGAAACAGGAATGGTAAAATTGGGATCAATAAAGAAAATGGTTATAAGTATATCCCAAATGCACCTAGAAAGAGTTGTTTTAACTGTGGTAACTCTAATCATCTTGCTATTGATTGTAAAAAGAGTAAGAAGAAAATTGTTGAAATTCCTAAGTCTGATGTTAGGAATAGATCAGTATTTTACAAACCACATAATTCCTGTTTTCATTGTGGTAGTCTATGGCATTCTATTTATACATGTAAAGAGTATCATGATTTGTACTATAACTTTTATGATCCATTGCCTAAGTTTGAAAGTAGTACAAAGTCTGATAGAACTGAAAATGTCATAGTGAATCATGCTTTTGTTAATACTGATACTGACAAAGCAAATCCTGATGGAGTAAATCCTGTCAGGACTGCTAAAGTCAAAAAGTCTTCTGCTGTTAAATTTAATAAAATGCATGAACAAGGAATCCAACAAGTGTGGGTTCCTAAACATTCTGACTAGTGTTTTACTATTCTGATGCAGGGTAAAAGGAAAAATGTGTTAGTCATGGATAGTGGATGTTCTGTGCACATGACTGGAAACAAAGCCCTGTTATCATAATATAAGGAAAAAGCTGGCCCAACTGTGTCTTATGGAGATGGCAACATTGGACAAACCTTGGGATATGACAATATAATCATTGGAAATGTCATCATTGAAAAAGTAGCTCTAGTGAAGGGACTAAAACACAACTTGTTGAGTATTAGTCAAATCACTGACAGAGGTTATCATGTCAATTTCTATTCCACACATTGTGAAGTAGTCAGTAAAGCAACAGGAAAGATAGCACTAACTAGCTACAGGCATGGTAACATATATGAAGCCAACATTCTCTCAGATATTGATGGCTCCCCTACATGTTTCATCAGTAAAGCTTCAGTAGATGAAAGTTGGAATTGGCACAAGAAGCTTTCTCATCTCAACTTCAGCAACATCAATGAGTTGGTTAAGAAAGAATTAGTAAGAGGACTACCTAATGTCTTGTATACACCTGATGGACTCTGTGATGCATGCCAAAAAGCAAAACAAAGAAGGACATCATTCCAGAGTAAATCAGAATCCTCTATTGAAGAACCATATCACATGCTACATCTTGATCTGTTTGGTCCAGTCAACATCATGTCCATCAGTAAGAAAAGGTACACTCTTGTAATTGTTGATGAATATTCTAGATTCACCTGGGTGTATTTTCTGCACAGAAAAGATGAAACTCCTGAAGTTCTGTTGGATCATGTGAGAATGATTGAGACAACCACAAAGTACAAAGTCAAGATTCTGAGAAGTGATAATGGTACTGAATTTAAGAATCCAAAGATGGAAGAGTTCTGCAAATACAAAGGAATCATTCAACAATTCTCTGCTCCTGGCACACCTCAGCAAAATGGAGTAGTAGAAAGGAAGAATAGAACTCTTATTGAAGCTGGCAGAACTATGTTGGAAGAAGCTAAATTACCTACATATTTCTGGGCAGAAGCAGTCAACACAGCATGCTATACACAAAATCTCACATTGATAAACAGACATGGTGTTACTCCTTATCAGTCACTCAAGGAGAAGAAACCTAGTCTGAAGCATTTGCATGTGTTTGGCTGTAAATGTTTTGTTCTCAGAACTCATCCTGAACAGCTAGGGAAATTTGAAACAAAGGCTGATGAAGGAATATTCATAGGTTATCCTACATCAAGAGCCTTCAGAGTTTTTAATTTGAGAACAAGAACTGTCATGAAGTCAATTCATGTATCTTTTGATGATAAGAAGATAACTGGAATCCTTGAAGACTCGCATGATAGATTGTTATTTGAAAATGAAGCTTCCAAGGAACCTGAAGAAAGTGAATCAGAAGCTGTCCATTCATCCAGTACTGATGGGTCACCAAATCCTGATGACTCACCAGGTACTGATGGTGCTAATACTGATGATGCAAACAACAGTAATACAACTAGTAGTGCTAATGTTGAGGGGGAGCAGCGGCATTCAACTACAAGTTCAGAGTCAACTCAATCATCAGGACAGAATTCTTCAGATACTGATTCAAGTGAAGATCCTGATGACACATCAGGAGGGCATAGCAATAATTCAGGGAGAGCTTCAAATCAATCAAATTCTTTCAATCAAGATAACACCAATCCAGGGGGAGCATCTACTTCAAGAAACAATTTGACACCAGCAAGGAAATGGACAAAAGATCATACTCCTGATTTGATAATTGGAGATCCTGATGCAGGTGTTCAAACAAGAAGTGCAACTCAGAATGAATGTCTATACAATAACTTTCTATCCAAGGAGGAAGCCCTGCATTTACCCGTTCTTGGTGATGCTGTTCCTGCTAATGTTTCGGACTCTACTCTTTTTGAGTTTGTTACAAAATTGGGCTACAATGGTGAAGTAAAGAGATATGGAAATCTCTTCAGGACAAAGCTTAAGAAGGAATGGAATTTCTTCTTTGATACAATCAGCCGCTGTTTCCTGAACAAGACATCAAATTTTGATGCTCTTCCATCAGGATCTCTTAAAATTGGGTACTCTCTTATCCATTCTACAGTGTTTGATTATGGGTCTTTTATCTTAAAAGCTTTAAGTGATAGTAAATCAGATAAATTGGGTTCTGTCTGTTTTCTTAGATTTTTACAGTTGATATTTAATCACTTTTGTCCTAATGTTGTTTTTGAGGATGATGTAGTTCTACCAATCTGTAGAATTACTGAGAATAATATTAAGTCCTTAGTCAACAGTGATAAGGCAAATGGTTTCATAGGAAATGCTTTTATTCCTGATGAGGTTAGGTTTTTCTTACATCAGAAAATGCCTACTCGTTATGGACTACTTTCTAATGCTATGGGGCAAGCCTCAACCCACCTTGTTCCTGACACAAGCATGCAACCTAAACAGTCTAAACAGTTAACAACCACCTCTACTGTCTCTCAAAAGACTTTAGTTGTAAAATCAAAGAAATCAGCTAGAACTGATGTGTCTGGAAGGCAATCAGGTTCAAAGGATTTTTCCTCTACACCACTCACTAAAAAGAAGATACAAGGGGGTGTACAAGGGGTCCTGGTCAAGAAAGCTGATAAGGTTGTTAAGAATGTTCCTGTGAAAAGGAAGTTAAGGTTGATTGATGAAAGTGATTCAGAGGATGACTTACCTATATCCTCTGTGATGAATGTGAACAAGGAAGTTGCTGATACTGCTATTAAAGTTGTGGTACCTTCATCAAAACCACAAAAGACAAAGAAATTATCAAAGAGCAGGTATCATATTCCTTTGACAGTGCAAATGAAGGATACTGATATTCAGACATCAAATCCTGATGAGTCATCTACTCCTGATGCTCTAGCAAATCCTGATGTTAGTATTCCTGATGCAACAACAAAAGTTGTCTCTATATCAGACTCTCCAGCCTCTCCATCTCAGATTCGAGAAAATTCTTGGGAGAAGGTTTCTACAACTGCTTCCTTGGTTGGTCTTACACCTACATCAAAGAAAAAGAGGAATGCAGAGGAGTTAGTCTATCAGAGATAGAAGAAGCTGAAAGGATCAAGCCCACAAGAACCTGAATTTCAGAGTAATTCAGCAGCTACTGTTGATCCTGCCACACAAGAACCACTCAATCAAAGTTTGAGTGAAGGCTTAGCTAGTGGAATGGTCACACAAGAACCATTTTCTCAAAGGGAGAATGAAGACATCAACATTCCAGCTACACAAGAACCATCTTCTCAAAGTGAAGATGCAGGCACAGCTACAGCTTCTGTTGAAAGATTGGTCGAGAACATTGTCAATGAGGGAAGCACACAAGAACCTTTAACTCAAAGTGTTGAAGCAGCTTCTGAACCTCAAGCTCCACAAGAACCATTGGTAGCAAATACTGATGCAAGCATATCAAATCCTGACGATGTTCATCCTGACGCTAGTGGTGCTCCTGATAATGAACCTATTTTGATACAGCCACTTCGTTCAAGACCAATGGATCATCCTATCTCAGAACCACAGGATAAACTGAAAGGTATTGCTATTCCTGATCCTGATATTACTCATGGTACTGATGATGATACTTCTGATGATAGTGATGATGATAATGAGAATCGAAAAGAGAAAGAACAGCTTGCTACAGCACTCAAAATTAGTCTTGGAACTAATTTTGGTTCATCAAGTACATATATGGCTAGCAATGCTTCCACTGGGAAAGATCAGAGACAAGATTTTTCTATTCCTTCCTTTGATCCTGCAGAGGCATTTAGACAGAATGAATGGAACAATTCATGGCATCAATCTGCTGAATCTATCAGTTTTTCTTCTGCTATTGAACATGCCTATAATGCAGTGAAATCTATAGAGAATCAAGACTTGAAGAATCATCTGAAGGCTACTACTCTGTTATCCAAAAGCCTGAAAAGTGAGATTGATTCTATCAAGGGTTCAACTGAAAAAGTGAGGACTGATATCTTTAATAATTTTACAAAGGTGCCTACTACTTTACAATTGAGGGTAGTGGAATCCCAAGTGAAATCTGTTGTTTCAGAACAAACCTCCATCACACAAAGAATTGATTCTCTGGATACTAAGGTAACTGAAATTCAAGCCTCTCTTTCCTTAATTTTGCAATTATTGTCAAATCCTGATGTCAAAAAGGGGGAGAAGGTTATTCAGACAAAATGTACACCTGATCTAGTATTAAGAAATAATGATGATGATACTGGAGATGATGGTGGTGACAAAGTGATACAAGGAGAAACCTCTGATGCTGTTGTTATGAAGACAATCCAAACTTCTCAAAGTCAAACAACGCAGTCAACTCATGTTTCTGATTCTGGAGTTAAGACAGTAAGAACATTGGTGCAATCTCAGATCCTGACGGAAGATCAAATCCTGACACCTGGTCATGGACACATTCTTGCTACAATTCCTGAAGGTGATGAAGATTTAATTATTGATAATCCTGAAGATGCATCAAATTTATTCCAGAAGTTTTCTACAAAAGACGGTAGAATTGTTACTCTTTATCACACTGATAAAAGAGTTCAACAATTATTTGCCAGAAAAGCACTCTCTACAGCAAGTGAAGAATATCCAGATCTCTCACATGAAGAATTCTTGAGACTACAAAGAGAGACAATGGAAAGCTATACTGCTCCTGCTAGAGGTAGAGGAAGCAGAGGTAGAAGAGGTGCTAGAAGAAGTAAAAGAGGTTCTTCAACTCAAACAGTACCTAGACAGACAAGGTCTAGAGGGTTAAGAATTGAAGAAATTCCTGAATCTATTCAAATTCTAGTAGTTCCTGACAGATCTACTTTTGGTGATGATGGAATTGTTGAAGAAGAACCTGAACTGAGAAGAAAATCAACTCTCAACAATACAAATCAAATTGAAGATTCTAATCCTGACAATATTCAAGATCCTGACGAATCTGAAATTCTGCAAGAGGTTGATTTGATAATCTTATCTACTGTTGTTGATTGTCACAACAAAGAAGTAGATGAAGAAGAAGAAGCCAGAAGAAGAGATATTACAAAGAGAACAAATGAAGATTTCAATCTCTATCTACAAAGGCTTAAACTCTCAAATGAAAGAAAATGGAGAAATTCAAGCAGACAAGAATCTTTACTTGAAAGAAGCTACGCTCATGAAAAGGAGAAATACAAGAAGTGGAAACATATAAGTACACTAAGGTGTAATAAACTTATCAATTTTCAGTCTGGTGGAATTATAACAAGTGCTTCAAGTGTTGTTGATTTGTCTGATATGGCTAGATCAAAAACTCTGGTTAAAGATGTTTTCGAATCTGAAGCAAATGTCAAGTTACACAAGAGGAGGTATTGGACACAGGGATGCTGAATTTCTAAACATGACTTATGTTGATCCTTACTCCTTAACTGAAATTGGAGGTACTTTAACTTCTGAAAACCTGAACAATTTATTAGCTGTTGATATAGTTATAGATTGTCATGATGGTTTTGAAAAGAAAGAAAAGCTTCTGTACTTCATGAAAGATGGTAGTGTGAAGATTCTATCTATTCAAGATCTGCTGATGAAAACTACACAGGAACTGAAATATGTTCACTATCTGTTAAGATGGAAGAACCAAGTGTACAAAGTATGGGCTGATATGATTTTGTCAACTATAAGAAGAAGACTGGATGGAAACAGTAATTTCAATGGTAATTATATTCCCATGTACTTAAATCAAAGAGGTCAGGATGTGGAAATGCAAAGGGGTACTGCTGTTAAAGAAGTAACTTTTGGTATGACCCAACTTACTCTCAATCCTGATGGGAAGGAAATTGCTTATCTTTTGCTTGAAGAGCACAGTCTACAGAAAAGCTCCATACAGAATCTCAGAGCAGCTATCTACCAGATTAATGAGGAAGATGAAGAACTCAGAAATCTTAAGGAAAGACTGATTCAAATTCTTGAAGAAAAAGAAGAAAGTTTATTATCCAACTTCTTGAAGATGAATCTGTTCTATCAAAAAGCTTAAACAGATAAGTTGTTTCTGAAGATACTTGTACATTTTGATACATGTTTTTGACATCATTGAATATTTGGAATCTATACTTTATTTCACAAAGTATGAGATTGGGGGAGATTGTTAGATCAGAATTCAATGATCGTCAGAAGCTAGACTCAACTGATCAGGATTGCTGACGTCATCAGTATTGCATGGTCATCAGTATTTGATCAAGCGTCAGTATCTTATTGATCATCAGGATTCCTACTCAGACTATGATCAGGATTGATCATCAGAACTTGAAGCTGATCAGGATTCCTACTTCGAGTTATATTTGGAGTCTAGATAAACATGGAAGTTTATTCTATCTGTTCCTGGTTTGTAGAATGTAGCTATCGATTAAGGATAGGTTTCTATCTTTGTTATTGATAAGGACTTATCTTGTTATTGATAGAGAAGTTGTGTGCACTATATAAACACAGTCTTGGTTTCGATTTATTAAGATTCATTCGAGGGTGAACATAATCGAATAGAAGCTCTTGAGAACATAGAATTTCTTGAGAGAGTTTTTGTAAACTAGCAGCTCTCAAGAACATCAGAATTTCTTGAGAGAGTTTGTAACAGTTTTATATCAGATTTAATAAAGCTGTTATCTTTCTTTTCATATTTGTGATATATACATTAAGAAGTCGATTATCTTACACTATTGTATTCAACCCCCCTTCTACAATAGATTATTACTGGGCAACATCATTTGACATATATGATTGTATATTTTTGATGTTCACAGAGTTTTTATTGTTAATGTTATGATTATGCTGTACTTGTTTAAATATGTTGAAGTTTATAATTTTAAAACTAATACGAGTAGTTTTGATAAATATGTTTTTTTTTTAATTTTTGTCGTGGATCATAGAATAGAATTAGAGTGTTCTATGAATGTTTTCTAATTAAGACGACATTTTTAAAATTATAATCCTAAAATTTTTCTAGTTCTTCAAAAATGATGCATTCATTTAGTTCATCTCCGACAATATTCAAGGTAGAAACTAAATAGCCTTCAAGATGTTGCAATATGAGATTGTAGGTTTTAGTACTGATTTTACTCAAAAGCCTTCCTAAATCTTCTAATACTCTACTTAGGCCTTGCATTTTCAGTTCTTAAAACTTTCTTTGTAACTCTTTTATGTCTTTTCTTCTGACCTCTTGATTTTAAGAATTTTTTACCTTTATTTCTCTTCCCCTGTCTATCTAACTTTCAAAGGACAATGTAGCTAATTGACTTAAGTGGAACTACCTTGTGCCAAATCATTCTATTATTAAGTACGTTTGGTACCATTTCGATGTGTTTCAATTCTTCCAAACAAACAGACTTTTTTTAACTCTGAACTTGAGAATTGATCAATTATGGCTAGATAAATATTTTTTGCTTATATCATCGTAAGTTAAAATTGCGCATATGTCTTCTGAGTTCTATCCGTGTTTTGACAATGAATTCATCCTTTATTTTTTTCAAAATACAACTTCATCCAGGAAAATATCTTTACTAATTAAAACACCGGTCATTTTTCTAGCAATTAACATAAATTTCTATTCTTTGCGGTTAATTTTTTTTTCTACAATGTACTTACTTTTATTTATATAGATAATTTGATTGATCGGAGACTATAATTTTAAATAACCCGGGCTGTATAATGTGATTTGATCTAATTTTTAAAAATTTTAAAATTTGTTATAGACTATATATTTTAATCTGTTTATTGTTTACACAAATTATTATCAAAATTTTAGAATATATAATTAATTTAATTGTTTTGTTGTACTATCTATTTATTTTTATTATCTCATCTTTTACAATATTTTAACTCAAAACAAATAGTTTTTCATATGTTTTTTTAGTTATTATATATATATATATATATATATATATATATATATATACTGTATTATTAAAACCGAAACATTGAACGTTTGATAGTCGGTCAATACGGTTCTCATATTTTGATATTTGTACTTTAGTTCTTTTATTTTTACTACTTTATTTAATTTATTAAAAACAACAATTTTATTCAAAATATAGTTTGGTAGTCGGTCGGTCAATACGACATTCATATTCTGATATTTGCACTTTAGTCCCTTTTCTTTTGCAATTTGACCTTAATTTATTAAAAACAACAATTTTAATTAAATATATTTTTAAAATATCGTTAACCAGAAAACTCTTAAAGCACAATTTAATCACACTCAAACATAAATACACACGTCAATTCAACATTAAGTTCAACAATCACATAAAACTTTTCAAATTTAAAATGAATTTCAAACGAAGTAAATATAAATTTAAAATAAGAAGAATATGAATGTTGTATGCATCACACTGACTCTATACTTGTAGTATAGATAAGAACAAATAATTATAAATATCATGTATACATGTTATCAATATGTGCTTTTTAACAATTATTATTGTGCGATAAATAAAGTAATCCTCATTCGAGCATTGAGGCGGGTTCGACGAATGAGTTCATGTTCGGAGTCTCCCCGACCCCGAAGTGACCGATCGCCCATACCTAAATTATTGTCTAATTTTTACACATGTTTTAACACTAATTTCATTAATTTAAAAATAAATAAGTCATAAATATGTAAATAAAGTACTTGTAATATGTTATTTATGTTATATCAACATTTAATAATACATTTTATATATTAAATATTTGAATAATTCAAATATATTGTGTAGTACAAGAAAAGTTCGACTGTGATGCAAGAAAATAGAATATATTATAGTTATCGATACATATACAAAATATTTGTCTAGTTAAAAGAAAAATAAAAAGCACCACACATAATATTGTTTTTAAAACTTAATATTAATATTTTATAAGACTGGTAGTATATATGATTCTGTATGATATTTTAAGTATTAAAAAAATAAAGTTTAATAAATATTATAAATCACCTTAATTTTCACTCAAAAATTTAAATAATAATAAATATATGATAAGAAAGATGTGAGGTTTATGTCATATGATTTTTAGATTAAAATCAAAAAGAGTCTTGTAGCTCAATGATTATAAGGATGACTTCTTTAGTGAATGTCAGGGGTTCGATCCCTGACTAAAACATTATTTATTTAAAAACTTTCCTTAGATAAGAGAGTAGTAATTTCACAAGGGGTTTATTGGCTCAAATGCCCCTAAATTATCTCTGTGGGAATTATCTTTAATGTAATGATGATTTAATAATTATTATCTAACTAGTCCTACCAATAAAATGAAGAGAAAAGAGAGTTACGAATTTTTACATAAATTTTTTTATTAAATATAGAAAACCCACTTATAATTGGCTTTAATTATCAAAGTATACCTTTCAGTATTTAAATATAATCCTACTATTAATCCAATACATTTTTTAATATTAGACCTAACGGTCCTAATCTATTTATTTAAGATCTAACGGTTGTTATTAATTTGGTCATACAATTTGGTCATACCGTACTACCGAAATTTTGGATAATATCCCTCTTATACGTATTATATATAAGGATATAATTGTTAAATATCTTAAAATTTTATCAAATTTCAAAAAACATATAAACTTTATAAAATTTAGTAAATTTAAATGTTTTTTAGTCTTGGTATCACTAATTATCAGCGACAATTTTCCTCTGGCATTATATATGTGTTAACTGAGGAATTTGGTATTAACAAATTTTGAGCTTTATCGCCAAAATTAAGATTTATAACGATGATTCTTCGCCGAAAAATCTACGAAGATATATTAGAAAAATATATCTATGTACTGTATACCATAAATCATGAATGATTTTAATTAGGTATAAAAGTAATTTCACATCACAAAAATAATCCTAAATAAAGCTATCTCATCTTAGTATATTCAATGCTCTTTTTGAAATAATTACATGATGGTGTCTTTATTCTAATCATGGCAAGATTTAGTATTCTAATTGCATGACGGTGTCTTTATCTTTAAGTCTTTATCTAATATACATAGATAATATTTATAAGTAATTTATTAAGACTTGCATTAACATGTGAAATATACGACCTCCTTTTTTTAAAAAAAATAAAAGTTATTTATATTAATTTTGATTTTTATCAAATAAAAAAATTATTAAGAATAATAAAAAATTCTTGATGTACATAGTAAAAAAATTACCAAAATCAATATATATATATACATATAAAGAAGGATACGCGTGAGATTTGGTGACGCCCCTAATTTTATATAAAATAATAAAAAATTATGATTTTTCTTTTTTTGCTAGTTAAATTAAATACATAACATCTCCGCAAGGCGCAAAGAGATACAGTATATGCACACCAAGAGATAGTTGTAGACTTCGCACAGTTATTTTACAATCCAATTCGGTTACTGTTTGGAAATTTGAAAAAAATCAATTTTTTTCTCATTCCAAATCGGTTACCGTTTACATTTTCCTGAAGCTATAAGTACAGGTTAAAGGGCAAAGGCCAAAACAACCGAAATTTATTCCATTGAAATTGAAATTGAGATTTTTGGTCTCAAGTAATGGCTACAGAACAAGGTGTACTTGCTGTAATTAGAGCTTTTCCTCCCACCTTTCAACGCTCCCACGATAGAGTTGCCTACGCTATCCACTCCTCTTTTCTCGCCGCCGGCTATATTCTCATCGGCGCCGGCTATTTTGTCACCGGCGCCGGCCCTCCAGCCTTGTTGGACGACGTTTTAACCACTTCTTCTGCTGGTAAAAATCCCATCTTTTAAATTTTTAGTGCTCTTCATTTTTATTTTCTTTGGTAAAAATCCCATCCTTTTCATTACTTCCTGCAGTTTTCATCAATTTTTATTCGATTTTCTTGGTAAAAATTATATCTTTAGTTTCTTTAATTTTTACTCACCACTGTTTGAATGCTAAGATGTTTGTTTTGATATGATTTTGGTGTTTAGGTGAGGTGATGATCAATGGGTGGACTCGGTTAGGTGGCAAATATGCTTTCGTTTATTTGGGTCCGGGTAAGGGTTCAAAGAAGATTTTGGTCAAGTGTTCGGCTATGAGTGATATTTTGTTTGTTGAGGTTTTGAAGAATAATGATCAAGAGACGTTGCATCTTCAAATCAGGTAATTTTTTGCTCTTGTTTACGTTTTGCAATTTGATTGTATGCTAGTTCTTTATTGGGGCTGTAGTTCGAACCGTTTTGCTTGTTGAGCTTATAATGTATTCATTTCCAATCGTGTATTAATCAAAATAGTTTTCGAGTATATTTACGAGATTTTAGAATCAACCTATTTGAAACTTTAATTTCTCTTTTAAGCATAGTAAAGAGATATGATTTTTGAGTACATAATGAAGCTTGTTGAAAATTTGGTTGCCGTTAAGCAAAATACTTGTTTGTGGTCACATAAACGATTTTGAGAGCACAAGCCTAGCTCGGTTCGAGTTACAGCCTCATCCTTTTCTGGTTCTACTGAATTCTTTACAAATTGGGTATGTTTTTTTGGAATATGCAGTGTTAATAATTATACTGTGAAGAATGGAAGCAATAATTACAGCACAGAATTCAAGGATCTGGGAAAACTTGTGAGTATCATCGACAAAGGAATACTGGGTAAACTGAGTGCCACTTCAGAATCTAGCTTGGAAACTGCCAAGTCAAGGTAGTAAACTCTAAATTCTTGAACGTCGCTAATAATTTATAAAATGCACTAGTACATACATTACCTCTATCACCTGTAGTAGAGTTTGGCACACTGATTGAGCTTAGCGGTGTTCATTTATCTAGATTATTTATAAATTGAGGTCATTATTCGTTTAACGAGGAATAGACGATACTCATCTATCAAGATTCTACTGTACACAATCTGAAAGGTTCTTGAAGTTTGGTGAACAAGGCATTGGTAGGGTTAGTTTCTAGGGTTAATTCAGTGATAAGAAGTAGGCCTAGTTAAGTAGTTATTAGTACGTCTATAACGACCAAAAATACACTCCTGCCTTTAGATCTGGGTAATCCTGGTGGATGGGTCAGAATGGCCCTCAACTCCCAGGGACTGTTACTCTCAGGATTTTGCATACCCAGTCGTTACAACTAACTACATACAAGAAGTCTATTATGTAGATGCACCTCATTTGGTCCCCCGTTGCTATCACCTGATGTTGTTAAGTATTAATGACACCAAGGATCATCCAACAAGCTTTCTTGAACTACCCTGTTCATGGACCATTTCAGAAACTATCTGCAGCTTCGGTTTTTATACCCTTCTTTATTACATCTTATAATTCGAGGCAAGAAATCGAAATTTAGGAAGTCATTTTTGCCATAAATTCATAGTAAACCCATTGAGATAATAGTACTATAATGTTTGGTGATTGATGATAGTAAACCCTTCGAGACAAAAAGTGGTAGTAGTGCAAATAGTACCTCAGAAGCTTCCATCATTATTTGCGTCCTTGTTGAAACTTCATCCCCGATAAAACAACAGACGCAGAGGTTCTTTGTTAAATGTGCTTGGTGTAACTTGTATAACATTAGGCAGCTGGTAATGAAATTGTTTTTTGGAGTCTGGAAAATTTTGATTTGAGCGTTGTCAGTAATGTTGCAAGTTGTGTTAAACAACAGATTGTTTAGTCACTCATTACTAATCTCAATGACCTCAACTCTATGACTTCAAATCTAAACCGACTTTTATATTGTTATTAGTATAGGAATGAGAAGCTGATTTAATAATTTAAAGATGTAGTACAGGAAGTTAAAAAAGTAAACACTATTAATTCTAGATCACTCTTGCTTCATTAAACAATGTGATCCCAATAATATCTATTGTGTGGCTATTAAATATCACATTCTCATGCCCTACTCACTTGGAAGCTGAGGTTCTCTATGGTCCAAACACTTAAGAAACTAATAGTATAGTTCATTAAGGCTGAATTGGAATATAGATCTTATGATAGGCTTGTATATATGGTTATGGTGGATGTGGTACTTTTAACTTACCTACAAAGAAGTGAGTTTTATGCGGACTTTATAATCCAGAAGTAAAATTTCAAGGCATGTGAACTTCAAATAATCCCTGTGAATTCAAATGGTAACTTAAATATATGATTTTATTATATTCTTAATTCCTCATACAGTTTCTGACTCTCTCAAGTTTATTTCGTTCACAGGAACATTTCCCGCATCATTAATCACATAAGCAAAATGTCTTGGGCTGACCTACCTGTTGATATACTCTTCATCATCTTTGGATTCCTTCATGATAAGAACATCCATGACTTTCTTGATCTTTATCAGTGTCTTGCTGTTTGTCGTTCATGGCGATCTGTTGCTAAACAAATATGGCAGACCCGCATCTTGCCAACAACTCCGTGGTTATTGTTCCATGTAGATCAATCTAAAAAGATTTTTTTGAAGAAAAACCTATATAAGTGCCATGAATATTCTCCTAGCCTTGCAACTACAGATAATGATGCCAGCTTTTCATGTCCCCTTAATCTTTTACATTTCCAAACTTATGCTTCATATGATGGATGGTTACTTCTTGGCAATACTGATAATTTACCTTTTCTTTATAATCCTATTACATCACTTCTTCTCCCACTTCCCCCACTTCCCCCTCTGCCACAACATTGTTTTCTTCAGTTCCATATGAAATTTGTGTCTTCTGGAGCTTCACCTACTAATCATAATTGCATTATATGTATCAAGTTTTCTAATAAAAGAGAATTAATGGACTACGACTATACTTCCCTCGCCTTTTGTAGACCAGCTGTATCGACTTCATGGGTCGTGCTGCAGGAAAAGGCCGAAGACGTTATTTTTAGTGGTGGAAACTTTTACACCATTGGTAGCGGAGGAGATCTCTTTGTTTACAACAGTGATAGTATCAACGGCAACACCAGTTTCAGCATGTGTCTGCCATGGAAGGTGATAAAGATGGCAGAAGCAGTGTTTAATACTAAGTCACTTCCGTGGTATGGTGACTGCTGCTGCTGCTTCTATCTGGTGGAATCAAAAGATAGAGAATTGTTGATGATCATGAGGACAGTTGATAGAGATAATTACTTCACCAAATCATTTCGTATTTTCAAGTTGAACCCGAATGACAATAGTTATAATGGGAGAAGAAATCACTACTGCCACTACTACTGGAAAGAGATAAGCAGCCTCCCTATAAAAGAATCCATAATATTGCTATGGAATGAAGCTATGTGTATATCAGTTGATGATCACAATGGATACAAACCCAACTCCATATATTTCTATGATGAAGAACGTTGGGGTCAGACTACGACTTATGGTATTTATGACTTGGGAAGTTGTAAAATCAATCACAAAACTGAAGATGCAGACTGCCAGTATTCTAAATTATTTACCCCTTCTAAAATCTCAAACGTTTAATTTATTGATTGCTATGTAACTTCTGATGATATTCATAGGACTTCAAATTTTTTCAACAATACATTTGGCTTTGTTGTGAGTAAGAATTATTTGTTTTTCTAATCATATTTGTACTTGGCATGTATCAATTTACAAATGAAGTGTATATTTTCTATCAACTAATATTGTTTCTTAGCATATATTCAATCCAAATGAAGTGGGTTTTCTGTCAGATGTGGGTTAGAATTTTGTGGTCCCATGTTTTGACTATTTAGCAAGAAGTGGGTTTTTGTTTTGAAGGATTTGTCTATATATTGATATTGCATTGCTCTGAGAAAATTGCAATTTGAGGGGCTTGATTTCAATTGCATGTTCAGTCTTCCTTCTGGGAATAAGGGTGTTAACATCTTGAGATGCACTGCGGATTCTGCACGAGTAATGCTGGAGATTTTAATTTGTCCAGATAATGTCACTATGAATCTGATTCTCATTCTCGGTATGGTGTGAATATAACTTGCTACAATATGTGTAATTGTGGTTGCTTCAAATACGCCTTGATTATAAAGCTATTGTGCATCTGGTGAGGCTGCTGTAATATTCATCATGTCAGAATTCTTACTTGGAAGCAGAATTTGTGCTTGTCCTCTGGTTCGTGATCTGAGTTATGTGCTACTGATAAATTTTGCAAGATGTGTTAATTGTAAATCTTGACGTCTATGCAAATTTGTTGCAGATTTGTGGAGAGAACAGATTTGATTTGTTTTTAGTTTTCTACAATCTCTCTGTAGTTGTAGTACGCATTTCTGTTGGTTCTTGTGTGCTTTATGGAAGATTGAGGCTGTGTTCGAAGATCAAAATCATGATTGTTTCTTCCCCTTGTCTCTCTACATACATATATAAACAATTGAACCGAAAAATTGAACATCAAACATCTTACTAGAATTAAACTCTCAATTTCGTGACATTGTCCTTAAGGTATATTGGTTCCCTTTATTTTCAAAAGTACTCCCTTCGTCCCGACATTTATTACATTTGAGTTGGGCACGGAGTTTAAAAAAAATCAATAATGTTATGGAAAAAATAGAAAAAGTGAGTTTAGTGGTTGAACCAATCAAGATGTAAGAACCGGGAAAACTGCGTGTAAAATTTCGAAGTTTAATATAATTTTTTTTGTATTATTCGTGAATTAAATGTTTATCTGTTTAAATGTGACAAATTATTCGTTAAATGATTAAATGTGTGTCCTATAAATGCTATGTGAATTTTTGGGATAATTAGTTTTTATTTAAAAAGGGTGTTTATTTTATTCAAATTTATGGTTAATTATTGAACGAAGAATTTAATTCGTTTCATTATCATTCGGGTAATTGGTATATCATTCGTACCAATATTTCGTTCATTTAAGTGGGATATATCCTTAAACATTCGTTAAAATATGTTTTGGTTCGTATATATATATATATATATATATATATATATATATATATATATATATATATATATATATATATATATATATACTAGCCTATAACCCGTGCCATGCACGGACTTCATTTAAAATTCTATAATTTTCTTATTTTATTTGAATTGAAATTTATAGAAAAAGTAGAAGCAATATGAATTTTGGAGGTAAATTATTAAAAAAAATATGATTTGATAATAATTAAAAGTGTTGACCTGATTATAATTTGAAATGTGACATATTTAGAAATAGAATTCTCCCTGTAAAATTCGTGACTCTTTTTTCTCTTCCATTTATAGATAGTTTCAATTAGAAAAAAATTGTTAAATCGTCATTAAATTAAAGATAATTTTGTTAGTTTCGCGTGGGCTATAAAATCGTCAAAATCCGATTTTTATAACCCAAGATAAAGTCCAAATTAGTAAAGTGAGTATCTAAATTCTTATAATAATAATTATGTCATTATTATTTTAACACATGTATAATTTAATTTAATTCAATTGTTTTTGTTAAATTATATGAATTTTAATTTATTATTTGATTTTTGTTTTCTTGGAATGTGTTAATCAACCAACCAAATTATCCTAAATTTTTTGGGTAGTTTTTTAATGAAGTAATTTGGAACGTAAGAGAGTTATTATTATTTATTATTATTATAATTTGAAATGTGACATATTTAGAAGTGTGACATTTATAATTTTTATATTTATATTCTCATATGTAATAATTGTAAGAGAAATCTCATTCAAAATTTTGGTTCGGTTATTGTCAAATTAATAAAAAACGTTAAATCTTAAATGGAGAACTGTTAGATTTAATTTTAAAAGTGTACTGATTAATATGAGGATTATAATTAAATACGAATATGTGTATATTGATAATTTAAACTTCTATATTGAATAGAATTCTCCCTGTAAAAATTTGTGACTCCTTTTCCTCTTCCATTTATAGATAGTTTCAATTAGATAAAAATTATTAAATCATCATTAAATTAAAGATAATTTTGTTAGCTTCGCGTGGGCTGTAAAATCGTCGAAATCCGATTTTTATAACCCAAGATAAAGTCCAAATTAATAAAGTGAGTATCTAAATTCTTATAATAATAATTATGTCATTATTATTTTAACACGTGTATAATTTAATTTAATTCAATTGTTTTTGTTAAAGTATTTGAATTTTAATTTATTATTTCATTTTTGTTTTCTTGGAAGGTGTCCTAGGGTAGTTTTTCAATGAAGTAATTTGAAACGTAAGAGAGTTATTATTATTTATTATTATTATTATATTTATTCCTGAAAATGTTATTTTTAAATTAACTCTTTTAGGAAAGTAGTATAGATTTTTTTGGAAGGTGTTAACCAAGTACCAAATTATACCCTATTTCGCTTATAATAGTATAGTATAGACTAGCTTAAAACCCGTGCTATGCACGGATTGTTAATTGTTATTTTATTATTATTTTTAAATATTTTATTAATTGTATTTGTTAAAAAAATAAGTAGGCATGTTAAAATAGCTAAACACTTTTAATTAATTAAAAACATTAAAATAGATTTTAAAATAAATAAGTAAGGGTTTGCCCATTACATTTTTGGAAAAGGAGAGGTTTTAGTAATAAAAAATAAAAAATGTAATATATATATTTAGTTTAAAAAAGGAAAATGCCCGTGATATTTTTGAAAAATGAGGTTTTAAAATTTAATAATTAAAAATATTTAAATACGTTTTAAAATAAATACGTAAAAGATTTGTCCGTGATATTTTTAGAAAAAGAATGGATTTAATTTAGTGAAAAAAATAGAAAAAGTAAGTTGAAAAAGGTAATTTCCCGTGATATATTTAGAAAATGAGGGACTTTGTTACAAAAAATCTATAATGTGTTTTAACTGAAAAGGTAATTCGTTATAAATAGGTATTTGATCATTTATATTTTTAATATTTTTAGTAATTACATTTGTTAAAAAAATAAGCAGACTTGTTAAAATAGGTAATTTTAAAAAAATAATTATAATATTAAAATATGTTTAAAAATAATTAACTAAATGTTTATTCGGGATATTTTTCGAAAAAGAGGGTTTTAGTAAGGAAAAATAGAAAAACTAACATGTTTTAGTTAAAAAGGTAATTGTCCGTGATATATTTGAAAAAGTAGGGGAATTTTTTAGAAAAAATAATGTATTTTAGGTATAAAAAAAAGGTAATTGGTTATAAATAGGTAAAAAAATGGTATATATTTCGTCTATTATATAATAGTATTGATAGCTTAAAACTCGTGCGATGCACAGATTATTTTTAATAATTATTAATTTTATTGTTTAAATTTTATTAATCGCATTTATTAAAAAAATAAGTACGCGTGTTAAACATTTTTAAATAATTAAAAGTATTAAAATAGATTTTAAAATAAATAAGTAACGGTTTGTCCGTGATATTTTGGAAAAAGAGGGGTTTTAGTAAGAAAAATAGAAAGTAACATGTTTTCGTTGAATTTTAAAATATAAAAGTAACGATTTGCCCGTGATAGTTTTGAAAAAAGAGGGGTTTTAGTAAGAAAAATTGAAAATGTGACATGTTTTAGTTGAAAACGGTAATTGTCAATTTAAAGTATTAAAATAGATTTTAAAGTAAATAAGTAAGGGGTTTGCCGTGATATATTTGGAAAAGGAAGGATTTTAGTAAGGAAAATAGAAAATATAACATGTTTTAGCTGAAAAAGTTAATTGTCCGTGATTTTTCTAGAAAAAGAGGGGAAAGGTAATTACCAATTAAAAGTATTAAAATAGTTTTAAAATAAATAAATAAGGGTTTGCTCGTGATATATTTGGAAAATGAGGGATTTTAGTAAGGGAAATAGAAAAAGTAACATGTTTTAGCTGAAAAGGAAATTGCCCGTGATTTTTTTAGAAAAGAAAGGTAATGTATTTTAACTGAAAAGGTAACTGATTATAATAATTTTTATAATAAGTAAATAAACAACTAAATAAGGCAAGTACCGTACCAAAAAAGAGATACCAAAAAATAGGTACCAAAACTTTCAATGTTTCGTATTTAATAATATAGTATAAATAGATAGATAGATACATAGATTTATAATATTAGTATTTTATGTTACTAAATGGAATAACTCGTCATATTTTAGAGTTTTTAGTTAGGAGAAATATTAGTTAGAAAATATAAAAAGAATAGATGTTTTGGAAAAAAAAAACTAATCAGTTAG
Organism: Heracleum sosnowskyi; assembly: GCA_030848705.1. Lineage (NCBI taxonomy): Eukaryota > Viridiplantae > Streptophyta > Magnoliopsida > Apiales > Apiaceae > Heracleum > Heracleum sosnowskyi. The sequence continues at coordinate 4,953,397 of JAUIZM010000014.1, read as the reverse complement.
TTATTAATAATTATAATATTATTATTTTATTTTATTAAATAGAATTGTTCGTGATATATTTGGAAAATGAGAGGTTTTATTTAGAAAATGTAGAAAAGTAGAAATTTTAGTTAGAAAATATTTAAAAAAATATACACTTTGGCTAAAAATGGTAATGGGTTAGGTATTAGCAATTATAACCTTATTATGTTATTTTATTTATAACCTTATTATGTTATTTTATTAAATGAAACTGTCTGCGATATTTTTGGAAAATGAGATGTTTTTAGTTAGGAAAAATAGAAAAGATATTCTATATAATAATTTTAATATTTATCTAACGGTTCTCATCGATTTGATCAGAGATATCTAACCGCTATGAATGGAGTGACCAGACTACAAAAACTTTTGTGACCAGACTACAAAACTTTCAATGTTTCGTCTTTAATATAATAATATAGATATATATATTATTAATCAATTCTTGTAATTATCCGTAATTTTTGATAATTATCATTTTATAACCGTTACGTTTTACTTAAATTAATAATGATCCAATGGATCAATATTGATCCAAAAATATCATTTGGGATATTATTTTTCGTTTAATAAAAATAACTTATTCATTAATTTATTTTTATCGAAAAATTCGTAAAATACCAAAAAATCCCCAAATAATGTTTTTCGTGTTCTTGATAATTAAACCCGAACTTGAAAGTGTTACCGGAGTCCGATTTCAACGCTCTAGTGGTCAAATCGAAGCTCTCAACATCCTATATACAAATCCATTATCAATTTCGTGTGGGTATGAATTCTTGAATTTTCCCTAATTTTATTAATTCGAATTTAATTTTAATTTTGGGGAAAATTGTAAATCTTCATTGTTCTTGCTAATTGAGGGCATACTGTGTTTGTTATGTGATTTAGAGTATGAGTATGATTTTTAATTTAAATTTCTAGCTAAAAATAGAGTAGATCGAAATTTTATGAGGTCGCCGGAATTTTCTTATTTTGGCCGGAGTTTTAGTTAGGATGATTGGTTTTTGATGATGTTTATACCAATGAATAGATCGTGAAGTTTAGAGCATATCTAGGTGAACAAACTCGAAGTTGCTGACCGGAAAATCTATACGCCGCCGACGGGGTTTTGGTTCAATTTCAGGGTTGTTTACTTGCGTTTTGGCTCGATTGTGGATAGGTATTGATGTTGCCATATGATTCCCTATTTCCTCTGTGAAAAACGTGTGTGTTGGTGTGTTTTTGGGCTCGCCAGAATCGGGTTTGGGGTGCCGGAAAAACGCCTTCGGTGGGTTGTTCTTGGTGACCCATTTCCGTTCTTGGCGACCCGTTTACCCAATTTCCCGACCCGGTTTTGATCTCCCAATTCCTAACTGCATTTCAGAAAAGTGTTTTTGGAGTTTTATTTTCCAAAAAAATTCAAAAATCAGTTTTAAATTCTAAAATTTCAATTAATTATTTAAATCTTTTTAATAAATTCAAGTTATATTTATTTAATTTGAAAAATTGATTAAATTTAATTATATTAATTATTTTTAATTAATAATTAAATTTAATTGATTGATTAATTTATTAATCAGTTAATTTTATTAATTATTTATTAATTAAATCTAATTAATTTAAATTGAGTTTAATTATTTTTCTTAATGATTTTTATCATCTAATATTTGTTTAATTAGTTATAATTAGTCAATTAATTTTATTAGTTGACTAATTTAATTATTAAATACCTTTATATTATGAAAAACGATTCAATTTTCGATCTAAAAATGTTTTATGATTAAATTATTTTAAAACGAGAGTCGAATATTTTTCTAAAAATATTTCTTGAATATTACGTGATGTATGTGATTTAATTATTGCATTTAAATGCCAATATGTGCTACATAAATTTTGTGAATGATCTAGTTATCGAGTCGTAATGGCGAATAATTGCTCTGAGACTTATTTAAATGTTTTGACTGTGTTTAATATTATCACGAGGGGTAGTTAAATTATAAATTGGTTGGTATTATTAGAAAATGAGAGTGATAAGACAGTGGACTGAAACATTGACTTTTATATTATAGAGACGTTAGACGAGCGAGACTAGCCATAGTACATAGTATTCAGGGTTGCATACAGTTGATCAGAAACGCTAGACAAAGGCAAGTGTCTATACCCTTCACTTATTGTTCAAGTGAAATTTTCTTCTATTGTTATGTGATTGTTATCTTCAAAGTAAATTGCAAGTGTTTTATCTAATCTCGTAAATTCACGAGTATTCTTTCATACCTTTTGATATCAGATTCTTATTGTCATATTAATTGGGAAACATAAGTATTGTGTTGGAATAATTTAAAAGACAGTTATTGGATTTATACGAATTCTTTCTTTCGAACATCCTGATTTGGAATATTGAGTTAAAATGTTGCAAACCCTAAATGATTGGGAATTTGTGAGCCCGATAAGGGTAAAATGAGATTTTAAAATTTTGGGTTTTATATGAACCCGAGGTAAATTGGAACAGTAGGGCTGTGGCGCCGGTCCAGCGAGATAAATTTGTGGACATTGTCAATAAGTGCCTTTGGGGCTAATGAGTGTCCGGGATCCCTTGAAAGTGCATAGAACCTGTTGTGTACCACAGTAAGGTTGACGAGCTTTGAGCGATTGATCATCGATTTAGCTCATAAAGTCGTATGAATTCCAATTTATTTGATAAGTGAGAAAATGGTTGGTTCGGTGATTAATAAAAAGGGGTTTTTAATTCTGCTGAAATTGTTTACTTTTAAATTACTGTGGTTTTTCAATATATAAACATTCGCTTTCTTTATTCCATTTCCAGTTGTGAGATACCTATCTTGTTTTGTTTTATTTATATTGCATATTCAGTTGATACCATGTTGAAGTCTTAAATTACGTTCTTTATCCAATGGATGAGCATTTTGGCTCATTCTTGCTTCTCTATTATTCTAACCTTTCAGCTAGGTACGAGGATGTCTCATAAGAGACGAGCGGTTATGGTGAGGGTGAACCCTCAGGTTCTCAGGGTCGGTGGTCAGGTAGTAGTTATTGGTTGTAACCAGTAGACAGTTTGTAAGGATGATGTAAGCCTAAAACTGAATTAGTGTGTAAAACTTATGTAGACATTTGGTTGTTAGCGTAATTCCCTATCGGGGTTATTCTAATAACATAAGTGGTTTGTAATAATTTTAATAGTCTTGATAACTTATTTCATATTATAACATGTGTTCGATCCTTAGTGTTTCGGGGTCATTGCTATATTTATATTTATAATTCCAGGATTGTGATTTATATCGGTTGAGCGCAACCCGATCTTGACCCCGGGTCGGGAGGGCGTTACATATTTAATGGATAAAGTAAGTAGAATGGAGGAAAGTAGTGGAAGTAATTGATTTTTATATTATATAAGTTTACTACTTTTGGAAAGTTTAGAAATGTAAAGAATTGGGAGGGACATCCCAAAAAAAGAAAGTGTAAAGAATTGGTTGGACAGAGGGAGTAATATTTAATTAGAAATTTGAAATGTCAACGGCTATATTTAAACATTAATAATTTAACGTCTATATTCCAACAGTCATATTTCAACGGATATATTTTTCCAACAACTATATTCTAACAGTCATATTACAACGGCTATATTTCAGTGCTTATATATAGATGATATTTCAGAAAAAAGTCCTAATATACTATCCAAGCATACTTAAATTCATTCCACGATGTCAAATAATTTACGAACAATTCATGAGTTGATGAATGCAAAAGAAGATGAAGTTCAAGTTTACTAGCGATGGCCGATATTGCTTATCAATATCATCAACACCAAAGAGCAAATATGATAACACATCCCGGAGGATCAATAATTAAATTTAATAATACTAATAATAAAAATTTTGACTATTAGAGATGGACAAATATTTTGATAGTTTTATCATGAATAAATTTAAAATGGTATAAAAAAAATTATAGGATGCGGGTTCTTTGAGCATGCAATTGATGAGTTTATAAGTTGTTATCAACGATCGTTAAAAAGGAACTCATATATAATTTAAAACAAATTAAGGATCCCTTTTTTTGAAGAAATAAATTAATGATCTTAGATGTGAAGAGAATAAAGTGGTAGGCGACTTATTCTTTATTTCGTAATTAATTAAATGTAGTTATTCGACTCCAATATTCTCCATTTTTAAACTTTTAAAACCATAATACATAGGAAGGTGATACGTAATTTATAAGGCTTGCATTCTCAAATTAAGTCTAAATCGTGGTTCTACGGATGTGACTCATGGTCTTTGTCATTGACAATATCTATAAACGTGAATGTGGCAAAATTATTTCATACCCGAACAAGAGGTATCAATCAAATGCTTTTAACATATTTTTATTCTTCCTTTTTAAAATAAATATGTATAATTTTATTAGATTGACGGTGCCCGTCTACATTACTGATCCAACTAAAATAATTTAAATATCGTGATGTGAAGCAGTTAATATCAACGAATACTAACGACGACCTCAGTAGTCAGTAATGACATAATAAATATAAAATCCTAAAATATATAGTATATGAATTTATTCTAACACATTTAAAACCTTCATTACAAGAAGAGAAAAGAGACCGAAATCCAAAAAAGTTAAAAAGCATCACAAGAAAGAATCGGACACTCGCTATATATTTGAAAGTTAGTCCATATTAAAATAATATATTTCGCTTCAAATGTGGTAAAAAGAGTACAAACCTATGTAATTTTTACGCTCTTCCAAAAATCTAAAATCACCTCATACAATGTTGATTTTGTCGGGAATAAAAATTTCAATTAAAACAATTAATTTGATATTTATCTACCATCAAATATGACTTTCTCACTATTAATAACTCGACTATTTTATCGTTTTGAAATAGGTGTCTGATTCCGCTATTAATGGTACTTTTGAGTCAAAATCGGGAAAAAATATACACATTCACTCTAATGATGATGAAGTTAATAAGAACAAATATATACATCCACGTAAATAATAATGCAGTTAATAAGAAGAATAAATTTAAGATGGTTAAACGTGTTCAACATTTGTTACGTTTCAAACAAATTCTAATATCGTATTTTAATGTTATTTTGTTACGATGGTGACATTTTATTTACCAGTTCAATTAATATTTTATGTATTTAACATTTGTATTTAATAATAAACATTTATTTTTTTAACAACCAAAAACATAACTCATATTTAATACATGTATGTCTATTTAAATAAAAAAATCGACTAAATGTTTAGTCATAACAATATAAAACGTTCGTGAAAATATGTAAAAAAATAAATATGACTTTTATTATAAATATAATAATCATTTTTAAAATTTTAAGATTGTGCTTTTAGTGTATAATAAAATGGGTAAAATGCTAGTTATATATAAGAATATAGTATAATTTTAAAATCCGTGACTTTTATCGAATTATATACTATTATATAATAAGACTAAAAAGGATAATAAGGGTGTACAACCATAGATCAAAGGATCGATTCCGACTAGCTACGTTTTAATTTACAATAATATTGTTGGATAATATTTAATGTACTAATTTGCGTAGGTAATTAGCATGTACTAATTTGCGTAGGTAATTTTAAAACTAATTCAACCTAGTTTTGAAAGCCGCGCTTCGCGGCGGCGTTATAATTTGTTTTTTGAAAATTCTATCAATTACCCATTCTTCTCTGATAAGTCGTACTTCCGTGAAACACATTTTACTTATTAAGATTGAAATCCCAAATTTAATATATTGAAAACTTGTCCTATAGATTAATTTTGATGTTAACATACTCATTTCTAATGAGCCGCTATCTCGTTTAAAAAATACCTATAAAATTCGCACTCCTATTTTACTTCCAATAAATTTTTTAATTATATCTTACAAGCACCTATTTTACTTTCAATTAAACTTTCAGTTATATGTATTTCTTATAAATTCGAATTCTTCTATTTTATAAATTTGAAAACCTATTCTACTTCCGAGAAAAACTTTTAATTATATGTCTAACCTATAAATTTGAATTATTCTTCTTTACAAATTTGAACACCTATTATATTTCAAATATAACTTTTATTTACGTGTATTCCCTATAAATTCGAACCGTTCACCTCTATAAATTCGAACACATTTTCTACTTTTAATAAGTTAAAGGATATTGTTTTAAAATTACAACAATTTCTCGTTCCTCCCTAAAAATCCGTCCTTTCGTTAAACACGCTTACCTCTTTAAGATCGAAATCTCAAGTTTAACATATTGAATACTTGTCTATATATTAATAAGGCGCTCTCTTATTGAAAAAATACTGATTTAAATTCGCACCCCTATTTTTACTTTCAATAGAACGTTTAACTATGTCTTACAAACACCTATACTAACTCCAATAAATTTTTTAATTATATGTGTTTCTTATAAATTCAAAAAGATATTCTACTTTTAATTGAATTTTTAGTTCTATATCGTACATATAAATTCGAACTATTTTCCTTTATAAATTTGTACACTTATTTTACTTCAAATATAAATTTTATTTATATGTCTTGCCTCTCAGTTCGAACTTTGCCCCTCCTTAAATTCGAACCTTATTCTATTTCTAATATGTTAAAAGATATTTTTTTTATTTAGTAGTATTTAAAATTCTAAAACTTTAAATTCAGACTTTAAACCTGTTTTTCAGACTTTAAACAAAATCGGAGAGTTACTGTGATTATAAATATACAACAGTACACATTCATGCACGATAAATGACTATTAGGAATCATATTAATAAATTTTACCAACAAATGCATTGTGATTTGTGAGAGGTTAAGAGTAGTGGGGTTCTTAGGGGATTATTTTTTTTATTTAGAGAATCTACATCTACAACAGATAAAAATGCATTAGCAATAAATTTAAAGTACAATTCAATAAGAAGGGCTTATGGCTTGAAAATGTATCAACTATACATAAAAAATTATATAGAATCATACATAATAATCAACCAACTATATTTGATGAACATGTATATGATAATTAAAACGTTATATACAATTTGACGAAGAAAAAAAGTAGTGCACAAAGTCATAAACATTAAATCAATATGGAAACGATTGATCTAAACATATATTATCAGTTAAAACTTAAGATCAAAAATAAGAAAAAATCCTTTCAAATTTCAATAGAGTAAACGTAAAATCTGATCTGTTGGAAGAACCGAAGAATTAGACTGGTAGTTTACAAACAGTCAAACACAACCTGACCAGTTCGTTTTTCTTTTTATATATCGTCCGATGCTTCGTTTTTTTACTACAAATTCGAACTATTCTCCTTTATAAATTCGAACATTTATTCTAATTGAATTAAACTTTTATTTATATGTTTTCTCGTTTATAAATTCAAACTCTTGTCCTCGTTAAATTCGAACACTTATTCTCTAGTTTTAATATGTTAAAGAATATTTTTTTATTTGGTAATATTTAAAATTTAAAAAATAAAAAATTAGAAAAATAGATTGAGATTATTTTAGAGGCGTCACCTCATCTCTCGCGTATTCTCGTTAATATATATATAGTTGCACTCTAGTAAGAACACCTTATATAAAGAACAATAAAAAACACCATCATAAACACTTTATTTTTCATAAAAATTGATTTTTTAAAATTAGAATCATAAAATTGAATAACAATTAAGCCTAACATGTCGAATTTAACGTAAAATCTCATCTAAATTTAAAAATTAAACATTACATATAATCCAGTATAGAATCCAGTACAGAATCTTGTATATATATTTATCACAATGAAATTACATGTAATCATGTTTTATTTGATTCTAATTTTTTGTTAGATTCTATTTTTATTCGTAATAAACATTTTTTGGTGAGAAAATTAGAATCAACATGTAATTTATGTAAGATTTTATGGTGTTGTTTCTTGTTCTTTATATAAGAGTATTTTTCATAGAGAAATTAACTATATATATATATATTGATGATTCTTAATATTGAGATGGTTCATGATTCATACTATGTGCTAAATTTATAATCAAAGTACGTTGCTTTTAGACATAAAAGATTATATTAAAAATACTTATAATTGAAATATAAAATTTCCCTAATATAATTGAAGAATGGTCAAAATAAAGACATGGGTATTTTACAAACATTAATATGGATACAAAACTGATAAATGAATAATTTATTGGGTAAAATTAAAGTTAAAACTTTTATCCAAATCTAAATATGAATATCAAATCTAAGAAATGAGTTATACATAAATACGATCGGAATTAAAATTTAAGTATCGAATCTAATTACAAAAATAATAATAATTAAGTTGAGTAATTAAATAAAATAATTAAGTATGATCACTGCCAAAAAATAGGTATATGTATTTAATAATATAATATAGACACCCTTCAAAGGTCAAAATTTGATACAAATTATCACTATATTACATCATATTATATTCTAATATACATACACTTAAAATTTTATCCAAAATTTCCATAGTTACTGTATATTACAACAGTAAACGTAATAAAAGATGTTAGAATTTAAAAATAAAAATATATTGGATTTAGGATTAAAAAGTTTAATTCCTTTTAAGTAAAATTAAATTTAAATACTAAAAGGTGTATTTTAATGATTTACACTAAATATAAGTAGATCCAAACTAAATGAATTCTCAAGATAAACATCCATTAATGTGTTTCTCGCATAGAATATTTAGGTATATAGTCTTTGAATTTCTTATGAAAAATAATAAGGGTTTTATAATAATATGTCCCATTTTAAAAGATGCTTTATGAATATATCCCATTTATAATTATATTTATAAATATATCCTATATTCAAAAAAAATTACAATTTTAAATTAATCATGATTAATTTCACTACTTCAAATTTTTAATGACATGTATAACCTTTTTTATCAACAACAAGTTTACAGGCAAGTTTGTTATTAATTACTTATCAACGTACATGATTACAGTCTACAAGGTTACAATTTAAAGTAGACACCTTAGCTACAATTTGGTTGATATATAAATGAAAAATATAAGAATTCAATTTGGTCGATACATAAATGAAAAATACAAGAATTCAGAATAGTTTATACAAAGTTAAGTTTGTACTTGTACTTTGTACAAGTTATATACTAGGATTGAAATATTATGTCAACTTATGTTAGTAATTTGGGGTTCATATATTTATGATCACCTTAGAAAAACATGTTTCATTCTACACATATATCAATCAATAGGTTGTTTCGGTGAAATGGTCAAATTATATGCTTGCTTAGGTCTGAGGAACCTACCTCACTCCATACCTAGAAAAGTTATGGTCCATGTTGGTCCTTGTGTATTGCAGAAGGGGGGGGGGGGATGAATGCAATACTGATAAAATTCAATCTCAGTTTCAACAACTAAAACTAAGATTTAATGTTATCAATAATATGTATGCATTCACAAACAGTAAAATAGAGAAGACAGGATTCACAAAATAAATGTTTTATTTATTTTGCAAAGTGTTGCTACAACCTCAAGAGAGAATTCTTGAGCTTCGATTTTCTTCAAGGCACTTGCTTGTCTTCGTTACATATCTAGAATGAATTGATAGTAGGTATAAGACTAATCCTATCACTATCAGTCACGGGTTTGTGAAGCTGCTGTCATTGTCAAGTGGCAGCTTCTTACAGATTGTCTTACCCTTGTGACTTTCCTAAATTGCTAATATGTCAGATATACATTATAACAAAAGCAACCTAGATTCATTCTATTTCCAGCTTAAGCAATTCAGCAAATAAAGACTTGACCTTGCTCTTGAATTGATTCGCTTTTGTTTTGCAGTGCTTGAAGCTTCTGTCGTAGTCTTGAGTACATTATTCTATGATTTTATCAACTAGTTCTAACGTCTCTGCCTTAATTTCTTCTTCAGAGCGACCTTCTTCTCTGAGAAGTGCCTGAAGCTCTTTCTCTTCTTCCTGAGCCTTGGCCTCCTCTTCCTGTTTCTTTTCCTCGTCTATCTCATCGAGGGCATCCAACAGCACCTCGAAGAGCTCCTCAATCTCTTCATTGTAGGGTTCACTATCACACTTCTTTAGCCCAACTTCAATCCCTACTTTGTTTTCCATTATTTACTTTAAAACAGATAGCAGACTAGTAAAACCTAAGGTTAATTTATAGGCAAAACCGTCTAAGGATTAAAGTCTAATGGTCAACAGTTAGAGTACCCATACAACTACCATAAATGTAATTAATGGTCGTGTCCTCCTTTAATCCTACAGATTAATGCAAAAAGGTGTGAAAGTCCAATGGAACAGATTTTTATCTCTCAAACTTAACAAGTAACCACATTAATGTCATACACGGTTTAAAAGTATGAGACTGGCACAAAATACTGACATGAAAAGTCAAATCAACACATGCTGTCACATAACAGACATAGACCAAGTAGACAGTAACTTCTCTTGACAGCAGGTTTGAAGTTGCTGTCATGAGCTTCATTAGAGAATTTGGAATTATAGAAAACTGAGTAAATCAACATACCAGGTTCAGCATTCCCAATTCACTTACCAACCTGTTGAAGGTTGCTTCATCCAATGGCTTAGTGAAGATGTCAGCAAGTTGCTTGTCAGTTGGGACATAGATCAGCTTCACAGTTCCTTGTTCAACATGCTCTCTGATAAAGTGATGTCTTATATCAATGTGTTTTGTCCTAGAGTGTTGAACTGGATTGTCTGAAATGGCTATGGCACTAGTGTTGTCACAGTAGATAGGAATTTCACTTAACACTAGACCATAATCCAGAAGTTGATTCTTCATCCATAGAATTTGTGCACAGCAACTGCCTGCAGCAATATACTCAGCTTCTGCAGTTGAGGTAGAAACTGAATGCTGCTTCTTGCTAAACCATGAGACCAATCTTCCACCGAGAAATTGACAGCTACCAGTAGTACTTTTTCTGTCAATCTTGCATCCAGCATAGTCTGAGTCTGAGTAGCCAATGAGATCAAATCCAGTGTTCTTGGGATACCAAAGACCTAGGTTAGGAGTGCCTTTTAGGTATCTAAAGATTCTCTTGATGGCTACTAAGTGAGACTCCTTTGGATCACTCTGAAACCTTGCACAGAGACATGTAGCAAACATGATGCCAGGTCTGCTAGCAGTTAGGTATAGGAGAGATCCTACCATGCCTCTATAGGTGCTTGAGTCAACTTTCTTCCCTTTAGGATCAAGATCCAGACTGGTTGAGGTGGACATTGATGTTTTTGCAGGTGATGAATCTTCCAAGTTGAACTTTCTGAGAAGTTCCTTGATGTATTTAGCTTGAAAATGAAGATTCCATCAGATTGTTGAAGAATTTGTAATCCCAGAAAGAATGACAATTCTCCCATCATACTCATCTCATATTTGTTACTCATGAGAGAGGAAAACTTCTCACACAGTCTCTCATTTGTTGAACCAAATATGATATCATCCACATAGATTTGTACTAGAATGATGTCCTTGCCATGGTGTTTGTAGAAAAGTGTCTTGTCCACAACTCCTCTAGTAAACTGATTGTCCAAGAGAAAAGTGGAGAGTGTGTCATACCAAGCCCTGGGTGCTTGCTTTAGTCCATACAAAGCTTTGAAGAGTTTGTATACAAAATCATACACTTCAGCATCCTCAAACCCTGGTGGCTGTTCAACATACACTTCTTCTTCCAATTCTCCATTTAGGAAGGCACTTTTGACATCCATCTGAAATACTTTGAAGTTGCAGTGTGCAGCATAGGCTAGAAAGATTCTTATAGCTTCAAGTCTTGCAACAGGTGCAAATGTCTCATCATAATCTATTCCCTCCTGTTGACAGTAACCCTTAGCTACTAGCCTTGCTTTGTTTCTTGTCAATGATCCATTTTCATCAAGCTTGTTTCTGAAAACCCATTTGGTCTCAATGACTGACTTTCCCTTAGGTCTTGGAACTAGCTTCCATACATTGTTCCTTTCAAACTGATTTAGCTCTTCTTGCATGGCTATCACCCAGTCAGAATCCAACAACGCTTCATCAATTGTCTTAGGTTCCATTTGAGACATGAAGCATGAAAACATGCTGTCAGCAGAGACTTTGTTCCTGGTCCTCACTCCAGAATTAGGGTCACCAATGATGAGGTCACTTGAGTGATCTTTGTTCCACTTGGTGATTCTGGGCAAGCTACTTGACTGTACAGGAACATTTTCTTCAGTTTGTTGAGTTGAATGATCACCAATCCCATTGTCTTCACCATGTTCTTCATTGTCTCCAGAGTCACCATTGTCATGAATGTTAGAGATTATGGTCTGTGACTGAGCTGGAGTTTGGTTGACAGTAGTGGCATTGACAGTATCTTTATCAACTTCAACAATTTGAGTGAAGCTAGGTTCTTCATCCACAATTTCTTTAGCTTCCAAGTATCCTTGATTCTCAAATCTGAATGTCTGCATCTTTCCTTCTTCATGCAGTCCTGGAAACTTGGTTTCATCAAATGTGACATTAACACTTTCTTCAATAATCCCGTGTTCCATAACATAAACTCTGTAGGCAGTCCTTTCAGTACTGTAACCCAGGAATAGTCCTTCAAAAGCCTTGGTGTCAAATTTTCCTTTCTTCTCATGGTTATCCTTCATCATAAAGCATTTGCTCCCAAACACATGAAAATATTTGACAGTAGGTTTCTTTCCAGTTAACAGACAGTAAGGTGTACTTGCATGAGTTTTGTTGATCATGGTTCTGTTCTGAGTATAACATGCTGTGTTGATAGCTTCAGCCCAGAAATATGTTGGCAGTTTGGCATCATGCAACATAGTTCTAGCTGCTTCAATGAGAGTCCTGTTCTTTCTTTCTACAACTCCATTATGCTGTGGAGTTCTTGCAGCAGAGAATTGTTGTACAATTCCTTCATCTTTACAGAAATTTCCAAGAGTGGCATTTCTGAATTCTGTACCATTGTCACTCCTCAAGATTTGAACTTTTGAGTTTGGAGTTCTATCAAGAACTCTGACTTGATCAATAATCACTTGAGCAGCTTCATCTTTGGATTCTAGAAACTTCACCCAAGTGTACCTTGAGTAATCATCCACCATTACTAAGGCATATCTCTTCTTGGCCATTGATGGTACATTGACTGGTCCAAAGAGATCTATGTGAATCAACTTGAGTGCTTCAATGTTGGTGTTCAATTGCTTGGACTTGTGCACAGCTCTTCTTAGTTTGCCCATTTGACAATCTTCACACAGTCCTTCTTGACAGAATTCCTGTTGGGGCAAACCTCTCACTAACTCCTTCTTCATCAGAATGTTCATTGTCTTGAAGTTGAGATGTGAGAGCTTCCTGTGCCAAAGCATACTGTCACCAACAGTAGCTTTACTGTAGAAACAGTAAACCTTATCCTTCTTTGTTGAATTTAAGTCAGCAACAAACAAGCTTCCTTTTCTAACCCCTTTTAGAGAGAGGCTACTTTCCTTCTTGTGATAGATGTTGCACAACATCATATCAAAATCAACCTTGAATCCCCTGTCACTGAATTGGCTGACACTGAGTAGATTGTGCTTCAATCCATCCACAAGAGCAATATCTTCAATGACAACATTTCCAATTTCTAGACAGCCATATCCCACTGTGTAACCCTTGCTGTTGTCTCCAAAGGTTATGATTGGGCCAGCTTTCTCAACATAATGTGATAGCAGGGCTTTATCACCTGTCATGTGTCTTGAGCAGCCACTGTCAATGATCCACATGACTTGATCTTTCTTCTTGCCCTGACTTGAGGATGTTGATGTTACTTCATTAGTGCTAGCCATGAGAGCTAGGTTGACATATTCTTCTTCATCTTCATCATCAGACTCATCCCAACACTTTCCTTCAGCCACATAGGCTCTACCTTGATTCTTCTTGGAGTATCCACCAGTTCCTTTCTCAAATCTCTGAACCTGTTTGGGTCTTTTGCACTCAGTGGCAAAATGACCAGGTTCACCACAGTTGTAACACTTGAATTTAGATCTATCCACAAATCCAGTCTTGTATCCTCCTTTGAATGAGCTTCCCACAGCAGCCTTTGATGAGCTTCCCTTGGTGAACTTGGATGCTTGGCCTTGGGGCCTGAATGACCTATCCTTCTTGAACCTAAAGTTCTTGAACTTTTTGGCCATGTAGGCCATAGTAGGATTGTCCATGCTTTCCAGTTCCTCCATAGTGTAGAAGTCTTCATCTTCCACATCCTTGAGCTGTAGTACTACTTTCTCATCATCTTCAACAACCTCTTCTATCTTCAAGGATTGTACAGGGGTTGGTTGAGTGATTTGTAGTGCTTCACTAGGTTGTGTGATCCTTGGCTTTTGTGCTACTAGGGCACTTGACATATTAGCCATCTTGTTCCTTGTTCCACTTTGTATGGCTCTCTTTTGAAAGAGTTCAAGTTCATACGATTTCAGAATGCCATAAAGTGTCTCAAAGGTTATATTGTTGAGATCTCTTCCTTCTCGTATGGTTGTTGTCTTGTGTTCAAGATGATCAGGCAGTGTAAGCAAGAACTTGACATTCAATTATTTTATGTCATAGTACTTGCCATGTATCTGCAGTTCAGTTAAGAGCTTACTGAACCTTTCAAACATGGAGGTTAAGTCTTCACCAGGCTTGGCCATAAATGCCTCATATTGAGATATAAGTATTTGCCTTTGGTTGCCCTTAACTTCTTCACTTCCTTCACAGAGTAAGGCTAACCTGATCCACATCTCCTTGGCTGATGTGAAACTTATCACACTTCCACACATGGCTTTATCCAACGTGAGAGAATCGAGCAAGATGAGTTGCAAGTGATCATCTAACACCATTTTCTCCTTCTCAGTTTCCAAAAATTCCGAGGGATCTTTGGGAACCCAATGTGCAGGAATGATCTCACCATTTACTGTTGTGGCTTCAATTTCCTTTCTTGGTATGAAAGGACCATTCTCGAGTATACCTGGGTATAGTGGATTCGCAGCTTTGATAAACAACAAGATTTTTCTTTTCTAAATGCTGTAGTTCTCTTTATCAAAAGCTGGGATCTTGATACTGTTTGATTTCTGCATTGTCGTCGGGATCTCAGATATGTATGTTAATCTAAGAGCTCTGATACCAGTTGTTGGTCCTTGTGTATTGCAGAAGGGGGGGGGGGATGAATGCAATACTGATAAAATTCAATCTCAGTTTCAACAACTAAAACTAAGATTTAATGTTATCAATAATATGTATGCATTCACAAACAGTAAAATAGAGAAGACAGGATTCACAAAATAAATGTTTTATTTATTTTGCAAAGTGTTGCTACAACCTCAAGAGAGAATTCTTGAGCTTCGATTTTCTTCAAGGCACTTGCTTGTCTTCGTTACATATCTAAAATGAATTGATAGTAGGTATAAGACTAATCCTATCACTATCAGTCACGGGTTTGTGAAGCTGCTGTCATTGTCAAGTGGCAGCTTCTTACAGATTGTCTTACCCTTGTGACTTTCCTAAATTGCTAATATGTCAGATATACATTATAACAAAAGCAACCTAGATTCATTCTATTTCCAGCTTAAGCAATTCAGCAAATAAAGACTTGACCTTGCTCTTGAATTGATTCGCTTTTGTTTTGCAGTGCTTGAAGCTTCTGTCGTAGTCTTGCAGACTTGGTGCAGCTTAGGGATACTGCATCACGCCTGTTTCTTGAACATTGAAACTGTCACGGGATTTGACTGAGAAAGATACTTTGAACAAGGGTCTTTCTCGAGACAGTTACTTTTGCCACAAAGCTTGCTGTCACAGGAATGTGTTTTTGGTGACAGTAGGAGTTCCCCGCATAGTGTGCTATCGAGGTTTCCAAACTTGCTGTCGAGGGCTAAAGTTGCTGTCGCGTAGTCTTCCGCCAATGTTGCTGTCAGAGTGAATATGCTGTCTTGACTTGCAACATTCTGTCTTCTTGTAATCTTACTGTCGAAGCTTTAGGACAGTAACCTTTATTCATGTTGTCATCTAAATATGTATCCTTTGAGGCTTGAACACAACAAGTGAACTTCTTTCAAGTTATACAACTAGAATAACATTACATACTGATTACAAGAACATACTTTGGCTGTGACAGTATGTTCTACTTAATTAAAAATTAAGTACAATCAAAGTTAAGTTGTTTCTATGTTATCACCCATAAATCTCAATAATCCATATTAAACCCAGGTCAAGTTCTTTCTGTCCTCGACGTCAGTAATCATAAACTATTTCCGGATAGAGGTAATAGATAGGATTTCACACACATATAACATAAATAATTGCCGGGTGATTTTAGCTGATTTTCTGAAACTAATTTCCATTCTTCTATCTTAAAAATATTGTAATCGAGGCATTTTAGTCATAGTAAATACACAGATATTTATATTTATAATTATTTATATTTATATAAGTTATATATGAACTAAAAGTTAACTATAGGATATATTTATAATTATTGAATAAAGAGGGACATATTGATAAAGTGACTCATTAACTTGGGATATATTATACAAATTCCCAAATAATTATTGGGTTTAATTTATTACTCACTACTAACTTAAAACCCGTGTGATGCACACAATGTTTTAATAATTATTATTTTATTTTTTATGTTTTAATATTTTATTAATTGCAATTGTTAAAATAAATAAACATGTTAAAATAGGTAAAAAAATTTAAATAAATATAAATAAGGGTTTGCCCGTGATATTTTTGGAAAATCAGTGGTTTTAGTAATGAAAAATAGAAAAGGTAACATGTTTTAGTTGAAAATTAAGTAGACATGTTAAAATAGGTAAACTTTTTTAAATATATATAAGTAAGGTTTGCCCATGATATTTTTGAAAAAAGAGGGGTTTTAGTAAAGAAAAATAGAAAAAGTAACATGTAGATAAAAAAGATAATTGTTCGTGATATTTTTGAAAAATAAGTTGATTTTGTTAGAAAAAATTAAAAAAGTAAAAGGTTTTGGCTGAAAAAGATAATCAGTTATAAATAGATATTTTTATTATTTAATAATATTTAAGATAAGTAAAGGTAATCAAACTTTTAATATTTCGTGTTTAATGATATACTAGCTTATATCTCGTGCGATGCACGGTTTTCTTTAATATTTTATTAGTTTTATTTAAATTTTTATAATTATATTTTTTGATGAAATTTTAATATATATTTATATGTGTATATAATAAATTGGATTTATATATCTAACAATATAAATTTTATAATTTAATAAATTGTTTAATTAATCTTTAGTAGTATTTTAGATAATAAAATAGAAAAATATTTTTAAATAATAGATCTAACGGTTCGTATTTACAGTATCCGTGCCAAAAATAACAAATCAAGTTTAGTTCAAGATATTTACATTCTTCAAATACTTATAAAATATTTGTATATTTTTCCTCTTTAATTATGTAATAGGATATGATATAAAGTATATAGTTTAAAACTCGTGCGATTCACAGATTTTTTTAATAATTATTATTTTTATTATTTATGTTATAATATTTTATTAATTGCATTTGTTAAAAACAAATAAGTAGGTGTATTGAACTTTTTAAAAATAATTAAAAGTATTAAAATCAATTTTAAAATAAATAAGTAACGACTTATATTTTTTGGAAAATGAGAGGTTTTAGTGAATAAATTTTTTTAAAATTAACATGTTTTAGTTGAAAAAGGTAATTGTCCGTAATTAAAAGTATTAAAATGGGTTTTAATTAAATAATGAAGGATTTGCCCATGATATTTTTGAAAAATGAGGGAATTTAGTAAGGAAAAATAGAAAAAGTAATGTGTTTTAGTTGAAAAAGGTAATTGTCGGTGATTTTTTTAGGAAATGAGGGGATTTTGTTAAAAAAAAGAAATAATAATGTATTTTAGCTGAAAAGATAATTTATTATAAATAATTTTATAATTTAAAAATAAGTAAGGGTAATTAAGTAAAATCACCGACGGCCCAAAATTTTATTATTTTATCTATTGTAATATTGTATAGATAGATAATATAAATGTCCATATTTAACTTTTTCATTTATATTTTTCTACGCATATTAAGAAATTTAAATATTATGCGTGTCGTCTCTTCATACCCATGATAAATGTATTAATATTAAAATTAAAATAAAAGGAAAAAGTCGGCATTAGAAATGATAAATAATTGAGAGCTTTTGTGAAGAATTGGTCACAAATTTGTGTTAATTAAAGACGGACAATTAATTTGAAACATTTTTTTTAAAAGAGACAAATAAATAAGAACATAAGAATATTAAATAACAAATTATTCAACAATTATGAATAAAATTAATTCAAGAAGAAGTCAGCTAGTAACATATATATAATTATTATTATTTTATCTTATCCAAAATTTTGATTGTTAATATCTTTCTCTATATATTAAAAGCCAACAAAGGGCAAAGTTTGCCATTTTAATGGCTGTGAAGTTACGATTTTACCCTTATATTTTCTAAAATTACAAAAATACCATTCTTTAATAAAAATGTAAAAATTGTGAAATTATGTTAATGATGGGAATCGAACCCTTAACATATCCATGTCAAACTCATGTCATAACCAACTGTGCTACACTTTGTTTTGAGTTTATATTCAAACTCTTATTAGATAAACCACCTCTTCTTCCAATTTTTTTATTTTTTGAGTTAATAAACATTGATTTATATTATTTTTAGAATATTGCACAATACATAGTTATAATAAATATTTTTAGCAATTGAGCATAATCTACAATTCTCTTTTATCAATTTAAATTTTTGATATATGTCATTTTAATACCTTGAATTTATGATTTTGCCCCTACATGCTAAAAAATTACAAAAACGTCAACTCTTTTATATTTATGCAAATAGTAGATAAGATTATGTTAGTGTAGTAAATTGAACCATTAATCTTCTCTAATCAAGCTCATGCATAAGTAGCATAGTACATTTTGTTTTAAGTTTTCTTTAAAATCTTATTAATGTTAATTTCTCTTCTTCTCTCATCTTCTTTTTTATAATTTTTTATTTTTAAATAAATAAAATGTTGGTTTATATTATTTATAAAATATTGCATTGTATATAATTACCAAAAATATTTTAATGGATTGAGCATACTCTACGATTCTCTTTCTTTTATTTTAAATGATTGATATAAAAAATAAAATTTTAAAAGAGTATAAGATTATAGATAACGTATAATTTCTACATAATAATAAGATTATAGATAACATATAAGATTAGAGTATAAAATTTTTATAAAATTTTAAAAGTAAAAAAATTGAGTGAGACGCCGCATGGATGACTTTTAAATAATATTAATAGATTTTGTAATAAGTCTCAGCCCTACGTTTATATCTGACAATGTTAAGACTGCATCGCCTATGTTATATACCGACAATTTTGTAATTTACTTCGCAAGATAGGGAATCTATCTACACAAATGATTTACATAAATATTTTTCATATTTTTTTTGTAAATCTAACGGTACTAAAAGAAAAGATCGTACAAAAATAACAAATTACACAAAATATTATAAATTTCACCCGTAGAAAATAAGATTATTTTAATATTATAAATTTTATTTATTTGCATTAAATATATAACGGTTTGAACTTTATATCGTATTAGATTACAAATTGCGTCGTCTATCATATAAATGTTTTCATAAATTAATATACTCGATAATTATTACGTCATCTTTTCATCTATATGATTGAACTTACAATTTTTTTAAGAAAAATAATTTGAATTTAAGAACGTTTCGGTTGAAATAATACATATATAGCCGAATGTTTTAATTTCTTTTAAATGTTTTTAAAAATAGTAGACGAATGTTTTCATCTATAACATATTTTGTTTTTTGCAAATGTAACCATGCAACTATACATAGATAGTGGTTCATATTTTTTATATATAAATTACAATTTGCATCATCTATGCACTAATTTGTAATTTGTAAGTAACTTAATTAATACATTTAACAATTTTTACGTAACTACTGTTTCGTTTGTATGATTGCATCTACGATTTAAAAAAAAACACAATATGAATTTAAAGGAGTTTGGATCGAAAAATATTTAATCAAATTAATATATATGAGATTTAAATTTTGGACTCTATTTCAATTATCTCTTAAATAATAACATATAAAAAAAACATAAATAAATAAGCACGAAAACAACTTGTTCTAAAATTGACCCAAAAATAATAGAATTACTTTTATATTGTAAATAATATTTATTTGTATCAAGTAGACAAAGACTCAAATTTTATATCCTATAAATTATAAATTGCATCATTAACCATGCCAATTTGTACATAAGTTAATATACTCAAAAACAATTATGTAATCTTTTTTCAAATATATGGTTGGATCTACGATTTCAATATATATATATATTCATATATATATATATATATATGAATTTAAGGGCGTTCCGGTCGCCAATATATATGTATATATATTAAATTAATCGAAATGAGATTTGAATTTTGAATTCGATATTATTAACGCTTAATTAATTACATAAAATACATATATATAGTCAAGTTAAAATACATTATTATTAGTACACGATGATCATTTATAAAAAAAATTGGATTAAAATTTGTAACTGTAAAACGACATTCCAAACATATTATTAAAGTACTAAGTGTGTTCATATAATTTAATACTGTGATGGACACAAGAGAGAAGTGCGAAATCAGTTCCCAAGTTAAAAAAATAAACAAGTGATATGAATACTCCATATTGCAATAGGTGCTCATCTCCCAAAGTATTTGTCTTGTGAGAGTGTGCAAAGATGCACCAACCTTCAGCTTCTTTTTAAAATCCTCTATCTCATTCACATGTGTTCGATTATATTACAACAACATTGTGTGCATTTAACGATTTATATTCTAGACTGCAAAAAAATAAAAAAAACCAAATCAATTGATCACTGAAAAACAAACAACAACTACTAAGGCAAAATACCTATTTACAAATTATACTTTCTCCAACATAGAAAACTCCGGTAAACCTAATTATAATTGCAACAAGAACAATAGTTCGACCGTGTTTCAAATTTTACATTGTTTATATTTGTTCTTAATATCAATAATACTCACTATGAACAAGTCCCAAAGCCTTGGGTTTGGCACAGTTACGTTATCATATTAATTTACATACACTAATGTTATATACGGACTTTAGACTAAAAGATTTTAAGATGTGATCACGGTGTGTAGTCTTACGTACCTGACCAACTTTATATTTTATTTACAAGTATATTGTCATTTCGTTAAAAACACATTAGTTTAGATACATCCATATCATATATGAACAACTATACTAAAATAATTATTTAGATTATATTTAATTGTTGAATTTGATAAAATGCATTTCACGACATTTAAAACTAAATTAATATTTTGTCAAATGAAAATAATAATTTGATCTTTATTTTATAGATTTTTTTTCCAAATTTTGTGAAATCTTATTAAATATTAAAAAAAATTAAAAATTTTTTATACAAATATAAGATAAATTCAAAATTAATTTTAATTACAAAATTGTTTCGATATATATACATTTTCGTGCGAAAAATTATTTCAGTAAATAAGCAGGCCCGTGCTTCGCACGGGTTTTTAGGCTAGTATATATATATAATACTACAATGAGATTAAGAAAATAAGAATTGTTGGATGTTTATAATAATATTATAAAAATGTTACCTGTAAGATAAAGAAATATTCAATATTCAATTTGGTAAATTACTTCTTAAAAAGTTCAAGTTTGACCCGTTAACAAAATATATTAAAGTTAAAAAATATTATAGTTAAATATTTATAAATCGAAACAAACTAACAAAGATTTTTTATTACCCTAATTTTAATAATAAAATAAATATTATCTAATCAGTATGCATATACAATGAATATTTGTCTAAGATATCATGCATCGAAGATGCTAACAACAAAAATACTATAATTATATAAAGCACAAGGGTTGAATCTCACAAACTACTTCATAACTTTTGATAAATTATAAACTATATCTAATTTATTTATTATACTTTACCTTCTTGATTCATAGTCCCAGGACTTTTATATATCGATTCAATATAAATGAAGTACGAAAAAATTTATTGTACGGTCATAATTCACACTCACGTTTTCTATGGTGATTTAAAAGAGTTATTTGACATGTGATAATATGATGTTTATATAATAGTAACTAGTAACTAGTAACTGTATCTCTAAATGTCATATGTCGTATTAATAGTTTCATTGAAAAATTAATTGTTAAATTATTAATGAATCAAAATTATTTTGTAATTGTGTGCGTTGCAAAGTTGTTTAAATTTAATTTTAAAATTCAACGTCCAAAAAGTAAAATGAGTCATTTAAATCTATAAATTATCTATTTAGCTTAATTATAATTTTTTTTAATATAAATAAATGTTATATATTTTAATAAATAATTACTTCTTCAAAATTTCAAGATTCTATTAACAATGTATTAAAATTAAAAAATTCATGATAATATAATTGTAAATATTAAAAAAAATAAGCTAGTTTTCTTAAAATGGGAACTCATATGGAATTTAAAGTTTAATGCCGGATCGGATGCCCGTTTAAGATGTTCGGGGCGGGCCGAATCGGAATGGTCTTTTTTCCGAGTCAAGCTTTTTGTGCTTTTGTTTCAGATGAGATTCGGATCTAGGGTTTCGACTTTTTAACATTTCTTGCGGTCCACAAAGGGTGCCATTTGTAAGCTTCATTTTATACAATCACTAAAATTTCCTGCTATTAATGGGCTTATTTCATACATTTGTGCTCTGATTAGAGTTTTAAAGTTTGAATTTTTCGTAGTTACTTATTAAATTACTCGTTAGATTTTGAGAAATGCCTTAACATATGCATATTATTTAGAGATTTCATGTATATTTAGCTCACACATAAACTGTTCCAGGGTAGCATTCTGTATTCCCCCTCATTGAGAGTGCAGTTGTGCGTCTGATCGTATGAATCATGAGATACGTGTCGTCGCTGTAATACATTTAGACAAAATTTGAAATTACATGTAAATTTAGGTCGCTGATATATACATTTCATTGTAAGACTCTCTACGCAAATTAAATAGTCAAACAAAGTGTATACCTGAAACTGAAATTATCATTAGTCGCGACACTTTTATGCCCTGTATTTTAGTAGCTTGTTTTTAGAGGCACGCGGTTTTAATATTCCTGAAAGAGGTAGAATTAGCTTTAAAGTCAAGAATAAATGAATAGTGTACCCGCACTTGTCTTTCTATGCTAATCTTGGTTATAAATTATAATACTTGCTATGGTGTTTCAATGGATCCCCAAAAGGTCAGATTTATATTTTCTATTTAAAAGTTTTATCTGTATTCACATGTAGTTATTGTTTATGTTAATTTGTTCTTTCCCTTATTGGTTAATATCTATTGGTATGTGGTTCATATGTACTCATATATTATATGGTTTAATTGTGAAGTTTGTATTTGTTGCTATGTTGTTAATTTGTGATATGCTAGGAATTTTGGCCTTTACTGTTGTTATCTATAACTGAGTACCTAAAAAGCATGCTTACTTTTTTCAGAAGGTTGGGGTAATTTCAAGATTTTGCCTTTCTTAAAGAAACGCATCTTTGTCAAAAATACTGTGAGGAAGGTTGATGCGAATGCACATCATGTGAGGAGTAAATAGGCTTTAAAACTGGCCTTGTTTGATAGTAAGGGGATGAGGTTGAGCTGAACAAATGAGACTATAAAGATTTTATGTATTGCCTGCTATTTCCGCTGACTGAAAGAAATCGTGACTAATTAAAAAAAGTACTTAAATGGTTCACCTCAAAATTTTCAACAAAATGATTATGTAATTATTCTTGGGCCACTAGCACACCTTAAGTCCACATCACAAAGTATGGTTTACCTGCTTTGGACCAAGTGCACAAGCTTGTTTCTGGAAAATACACAAAAAGTCTCATATTAATGAAATGCTTGGATGGTTTATAAATGTATTTCTTCATGTACTGCATTTCCCTGATGTATGCATTTTCCAGCAAGCATTCTAATATTTGTTTTTGCTTACACTTTAGAGGGGATATCGCAACATGAATGCTCATACATTAGGTCTCTGGTACACTATTCATTACAGGTCATTATGGTATATATGTAATATGGTTTTCCTTCTATAACTTGGACGACCTTATGAAGGCAGTACAAGTACAGATGCGCGTGGTAGATAGTTAATATAGATAGATTTATTTCAGCTTCAGGATTTAATTAACAGGACATTGTGTATGGAATGGAGTAACGACAGTGCAACTGGAGTGTCAGATTGGGCATAAGTAATAGTGTGGGCCTCCTCTGGTCTTAGTATTTATAACTTAAATTTCTATTCACTTGTACAAACATTTTAAAGTCACTATGTTGCTTGAGATGAAACAAGTAATTTAAGGATTTATTCATTAAAAAGTTTCCTTGTGCCATATTTCGTTGTACAAACTGTTCCATGTGAAAGCTCCTGGGGAAAGACACTGCAATAGTCATGAATCAGGCTACTAGAAAAAGAGGGTGGCTAAGACTAACTGACGCTAAAGATGTCGTAGAAGGGCGTAGGTTGTCTAAGTAGAAGCATATGATGCTCACCGTAGTAGTTTGCATGGAATATATTCTGAAAACCATAACATGCAAGTCAGATACCTCATTACCTTGATGTCTTGATTGTTTCTATATTTTAGTGTAGAATCGTTTTTTTGTGAAAGCTCCTGTTTGAATGCCACATCTGAACCCATGCATGAGGCTGCTTGAAAAAGAGAGTGGCCCAGACTCACCATCCCTAAGAGCAAGTCCAATGCTAAATCTAAAATGTCTATACTTATTGCAATAATATGGAAAAAAAGTGATTCTTGGTGCTAAAATACATCATGCAACTCCAATGCTAGTGGCATTTTGCAACAAAATAATTCCATATTTGACCAACTTTTTGTCCAACTCACCCAAATTTCATTTAAAGTAGATCAAATTGCATTATATTTTTGGTTAATTGATGACGTGGCTAGATGAAATTTGGCATATGCATATTTGGATATGCAACTCCTTTGGAGTTGATTTTTTTTTCATTTGGTTCCAAATTATAGAAATGGCACCAAATTTGGCATTGCATTAGACTTGCTCTAAAGATGTGGTGAAACGGCGATGGTTGTCAAAGTAGAGGCCTGGGGCTCCTCGTAGTACTTTACACTGTATATTCTGAAAACCATATTTTTCAATGGAGGCACCTCATTACCTTATTGTTTTGCTAAGTTCATTACTTTGTTGTAGAAACCGTTCCACGTGAAAGCTCCAGTGGATTTGGTGCAGGTGAAGTCATTACAGGTATTGTACGTGTCCAGGCTAATATTTTGGTATAAATAGATTTCTTCAAATACCAAATCCACTTATTGTGCACTTATTTCAACTAGCATTATAACTTTATTTTTTGTTTGCAATATCCTGTAGAAACGACTTCGAACAGGAGCGCTCATACGTTAGGTCTCCCGTACATGAGGCCTTTGGAGCCGGTGATGCATATAATGTAGCAAGAATTTAAGGTATGTGCTTGCGCGATATACATGTAAACTAAATTGAGGTTAAATAGATTGTTAAAAAATCTGTGATCTTGGCAGTCTATGTACAACCATTGGTCTGGTCTTGCTTATGTTTAACCTGACGAAAATACTTTTACACTGATCATGATTTATACATATCCGAGACTTCTCATCTATATATAATAGGAGAACATAGAGGTATTTTGAGCCAAAAAAACTCCCCGTGAAATTACCAATACGCCCCTGCTTATCAGAAAATTACATATTTGCCATGTCCAATACAAGCTGCCGCACCATTACTTTGCATTGCATTTCACTTTGTCTCGTTCAGCCTAACTTCTCAGTTTCCCGGTACGGTTCACAATCCCATTTCCAGTCATGCAGGTAGTCTTCACTGCTTTGCCTCAATTTCTGTTTCATATATACACGCACATCTGTCTGTGTTTCCTTTAGAATCACAATCCTAAACCTCAACCTCAATTTCTTTTTATATATAAACCTTTTATTTTATCCACACCCTTTTTATTGAAGGCAGCAATTTGTTACAATAATTTTGAGTTCTTTTTTGAATTTTTCCCTCCGGTGGGAAAAATTCCACCCTTTTAAGAGACATTGGCTATGTAATTACAAAATATTGTGACTGTGAAAGAAGTTGCGCTGATTCTAAATTGAATGTTGTGTTGAATGATCAAGATTGGTATGTGAAATGCAGCATAGTTTGATTTTTCTTACCCCTGTTGAAATCAATAGGTTTTGTTCAATTTAGTATACTTTTGGACTATTTATTGGCTATATAAATGTAAAATATGATTGTGAAAGAATTTGCATTGAATTTCATTTCAAAAATTTGTGGAAGAAAGTTTTGTAGTCATGATTGTTACTTGAAGAAAAACAATGATATGCTAAAATATTCCTGAAAAGAGAGCATTTCAACTACACTTAGGTTTTTCTTTGTTAATATTAATATATGCTATCTTCTATGTTTGTCTCGACAAGAAAGCTGGTTTCTTTGTGTTTTTCTTGGTTTTGCATACCGGGCTTCACTTTCACTGTCTCGATAAAAACCGGACTCTCACTTTCTCTATAGAAACAGACTTTGCCTACTCTGTCGGCGTTCCCTGTCCAAGATGTTGTGAAAATTGTGTGATGATCTCTTAGTCCTACTTCTCTCTTTTCAGGTTCATTATATATATATATATAGGGAGGTGCTCAAATGAGACCCTCTTTTAAAATGAGAACTGAGACCCATTACCAGCCACACATTTTTTATATTTATGTTAAATTCTGACCACACAATTTAGATGTTATTCATATTTCTTCTCCACCCCGGACATTCATTTCTTATCCATTTACTTCCACCTACCACTCTTATTTCACTTTTTCTTCTTTCATGTCGATGAGCTCTCCTGCTTCACCATCAGATCTACTTTTTTCTTCTGACCTCTTTTCTTCATCGTCAACATTCCTCCATCTCCGATGAATTAGACTCTTAACATCACATTTATTTTGTCTGACCTTAATTCTCTATTGTCACCGTACATCGTTGTCATACAATTACCACCGCCACAACCTATGCCGCCGCCATAAACGTCATTGCAACTCTCCGTATTTATATGTTTTTACAAATTTTTTGTTTAAATCTTGAAAGCTTCCCCTAATAACTAATATCTTTTAACTTTTTAAGATAAAGCATCTACATTTATACAAATCTCTTCATCTGAGGGCAAATTACCAAAGTTTACATACAAATCACCTTTTTTAAAGTACAAATCACCTTTTTATTTGGTGATTTGTATAAGTATATTTGGTGATTCGTATGTAAAATGTAGTGATTTGAACTCAAATCAGTTATTAAAAATTATGTCAACTACTGATGTGAATCAGCGTCGACGATGTTTTGAGATGCATCAGATCTAAAAAAGGTATTTGAACCCAAATCTTCAAAAAAAATTGAATACAAATTAGAAAAAACATTATATATGGACTATCACCATTCATCTCTTAAATAATCACCAAAATTGGAACAGAAATCACTAAAATTTACACAAAAATCAATCAAAAATTGACTACAAATTTATCAAAAAAGTTGAAATCTGAGTTCGTGGTAGTGTCATCACAGAATTGTGATAGCGACAAGAAAAATAACATTGACGCGAGGGAGATGAAGGTGTACAAACAAAGAAACAAAATGAACCACACCTATAACCATCAGGAGCAGATCTGATCAAAAAAATTCAAAACTCTAGCATCAAATAAACAAAATCCTTTACATAAAACGTATATCAAAGAATGATCTACAAGAATATGAACTGTATATCAGAATTCATGGCTTGTAAATTTGAGAAATGAGGACTGAAATGGCGGAAGAACGACGGAGAAGATGAATAGATCGGGGTGAATGATGGTAATTGGAGGTTGGTGCCTTGGTGGTGGTAGATGGTGTGGAATGGCGAGGATTGGGTAGAGATGCAGAGAACGATCCACGTGTATGTATATATTTAAATTGTGTGTTTAGGTTTTTAGATTGTATGGCTCGGATTATATTAAAATAAAGGGCTGAGATTTGGTC
This sequence comes from Heracleum sosnowskyi, assembly GCA_030848705.1. Classification (NCBI taxonomy): domain Eukaryota; kingdom Viridiplantae; phylum Streptophyta; class Magnoliopsida; order Apiales; family Apiaceae; genus Heracleum; species Heracleum sosnowskyi. The sequence goes on along the minus strand of JAUIZM010000014.1, from coordinate 4,925,202 downwards.
TCAGTTCTCATTTTAATACAGGGTCTCATTTGAGCACTTGCCTATATATATATATATAATATATATATATATATATATATATATATGCATAACGTTTTCTAAATTTTTGGTTTAAGCTCTAAGTGTTAACTTGTTCTAAATCAAAAGAAACTTCTTTCTTTTGGTTAGTTCCTATACATGTGATACAATTTTCATGTTGGTTGCTTGCAAATATAGGTGACTGCACAGATTGCTGTCAAACTATATAATATTATCCGCAGATACAAGTTAGCTTCCGAGATCTTGTAGTCAGTGACTTGTTTTTGTTCTGGTTTGGTTATAAATGCTTTTGAAGCTCCAATCCTCTGTATTTCGCCGATGGCATTTAATGCTTAGACTGACATTGCTCGGCTCTAATTCAGTCTCATGTGGTTTCATAAGAATGTCTTTCTTGCATGGATTCTTATATTCTTTTAACAACAGGAGTTTCGAGATATTTGTCTGTTGTATGAAACCTAATTTTTTTTCAAAATTGCGTCCAATTGGCTTTGATAATCATCTTATTGTAGAGACAGTACTCATCTTTTGTAACTGTTAGTTCATTGTCTTGCCTTATGTTCTGTTAACAGCAGTATATAGCGAAGAGGTCTTTTTTGAAGTGTTTCTTGCAATGTTTAATTCACCTGGTTATTTGCGATGCATATTTATATACTTTTCTAAACTTTCAACCCTAATCTGGTATATTTGGCAAAAAGATTCAGGTACAGCAGTCCAGAATCTCCGGCATGTAGTCTTTGTGTGTGGGGATCAGACACCCAACAAAGGAGGCAGTCCCAGAGTATTCCTCGCCATTCACCAAGGGTGTTGTCGAAAGACAGATTGTTGAAGAAGCTTAATGATTTTTGCAGGAATCAGGATTTTGCATGGTATGTCCTGTTAATGTTGTCTTTTGCACTGCATTTCTTTTGCTTTAAAGTAATGTACTACAGCACCTTAATGAGGAAGAGGTAATGATTGATTCTTTTATTTTCCCTCCTCACTTACCTTGTCAAATCCTCCACTTGGATCTTTTCCCAAGCACTGTTAATTTTTCCCGTGCTTCTTTATGCTATTAGTGCTGGAGGTCCCCATCAGGTCTAGGATGCTCACATTGAAGGCAATGCCAACGACGGCAACTTGAAGAAGAAACAAAAGTATGCTTGAATAATACCAAAAGCTTAACATACATATATATATAGACATTTATCTCATTCAGGTTTGCAACCTATGCATTTTATATATTTCCCTCTTATGAAAAAAAATAGCTGCATTTGTAGGCTTAAAATATCTTAATGGTCTGTTTGGATAGCATCATTTCATTTGAAATGCTGAATTTGGCTGAATTACCTTGTTTGGATAGATCAAGAATTTGGCCCAAAGTCCACTTATTTAAAATTAGAGCCTATATATGAGAATTTGAAATAACAATTTAATACATGCCATTTAAAATTAAACACTGCCCCAAATATTCTCAAGTCACGACACACACTCTTTCACTACTCTCTCTACTCTGACTTAATTGATCAATGTTATCTCACACGGACACATATATAATACAATAGAACATATCTGTATGTTTGATGAGGAAAATATCTAATTTTGTTCATTTTATTTTGTAGTTCGACGGGGAAATCAGCTCAGTGGTAAGTATATACACGTTTATCTTGATTTTTTTACTCATCAGTCTTGATTTGTACCCTGTATATCTGTATTAATTCAATTGTTGCCTTCAAGCGAGTTAATATTTGCATTTATGCTTGAGCATGCTTCAATTTGTGTATATTTAGGATTTGTTAGTTTAATTGGAATTAAGTTGATAATTGTATTTTTTTTACAATCGAAATACAAAGCTTTCGTGTCTCAAACATTTCACAAAAGCGTCGAAGGGATGATGATGATGCGGAATTTCTACCATCACTTTTAGCGCAATGCCCTGCATCATTCTGTTATATTGTAGGATCTCTTTTTCAATTAATTATTTTCATTAATTCTTTAATCCGAGTATTAGTGATTGAGATTAAATCATGATTATTTGTGGGTTCTACTATCATTCTTTGGTACACAGTCCTGCATCATTGGATTGTTATTTTAATCCGGTCGTTTTTAAGATAAAGAGGATTCTGTTCTCCATTAGATATGCTATTTCTTCTGTCTTTCTGCTGTTGTATGCAGAGATACCCAGCCATATAAATATACACAAAATGCTATACAATTATCTTATATACAATACAAGTACATATTACATTCACTGCTTTAATATTTGCAATTACGTGCACTGCTTTAATTACATGGCATATATGATAGTGTACACCAGACTAGTCATTTTGCATTGTATAATTTTTAGGATTCCATGTGATAGTGGTCGACGCCGCTCGGCGCCTCTGCCCTTTAGAAACTTCTTCAATGTCTAGTGATGCCAGCTTTTTTGGAGCTACATTTTCTGTCTCTTTAGGTTGCAAAAGTTGCAAAGTATTTGGAGGCAGTGTGAATGACCTTTCGTCTAAATAATCTACTGATGTGCACAATATGTGCTCTGTATCGGCAATATTACCCAGAATAAAGCTTGGATAGGGAATGTGAAAATTTTACTTCATGGGAAATTAATAATTACATATACTTTTGCATGAAAGAGAACTAGTTGTAATTTATAAACAAAATTGTTTTTTAGTTTCTCAGATTTTTTGTGATCTTGTGTTCGTTTTGCAGATTTTGTTTCCACATGTTGATTATGCATCGTATTTGCAGGTTTTCTATTTTTTGTTTTTCGTATTTCTGCAAATTCATAGATTATAATCTATGCTATGATCGCCGAAATTCAGACTTATACCAAGTTTAAGTGGGACGAAGAAAAAAAGATGTTGGTGATACCAATAGAAGATTTTGCAGAATGGAAAGCTTATTGTGAGGTAATTTTTATGTTAGTTTTTTGTATACAAAGTCTTGATCCCGAAAGGAAATCTGTCTATATATTTTTTTATCGGTCGATGTTTGTATAGTTCCTTGCCTAGTCTGTTTTGCTGTCTTGTTTGGTACTCTAGTATGTTAAAGCATTATTTTTTGTTTTCTCATCTAGCCCTTTCTTATTTTGATTCTTGTTTCTGCAATACAGTATTTTTAGTGATGGTCAGTTACAGACTCACACATATATGCCTCAACCTCCATCGTTCTCTTCTTACCAAGAAGGAGAGGGAGTCTGTGATAGCTTATTTTGTCAATTTTATGAACTAATTAATCCTTCATCTAAGACTGTATTGCTGGTAGTATTGGCCTATTGAGGTTCTGAAATCAGGAAGTTTATACTCATTTGTTTGCTTTTACTTAATTTTATGATATTAATATACACTTTGTTTTCTTAGAAATTTATTATCTGAAACTTACATAAATTTTGGACGGGAGAATGGGAATATATTTTTTCCTGATTGAGTGATTAGATATTGATAAGTAAATAGCTACTTGATGGGAGAATGACTTGTGCTGATTAAGGATTTAACTAAAAAAATTTGCGGAGTTGAATTTTGCAGAGTTTAATCACATTTTGAGTTTGAAGGTGTTAATCATTCCTGGAAAGAACATTAAATGAAAATTCAAACACAAGCATACTTTCTGGCAGTCTCTGCAACACTTTTCAGAATTCGAGTCCATTTGCAGAGTTGTGCATTTGATTTTAATATGATTTATGTTCACTGCATGGTTCATATACATAAAATTTTAAGCATGCATCTCGGCCAAGAAGATAATTGCACCTGGTAGCTGATAGAGTAAACAGTTATTTGTACAAGTTTGTGCTTTCTAGTGATTTCCAGGTTGAATTGGTCCAGCTACCTTTTCAGCTTTTTTAATCAACCGATTTGGTATAGGAAGTCCATTAACTGCAACAATTTGACTAGATTTAAATTTGGCGTGCCGTCCGAGATGAGTCTGGTACAAAGATAGCTGCTGGTGCTACTTTTCTTAGTGTCCTATATAATGTTCTTGCTGCAGAAACTCGTACAGCCTTTCTCTAGTTGCATCCTTTGGTTATACTGATTTCTCAGTTGAGTCAGATTGTCAAAATGCTCTATATTTGGTCTCAAAGAAAGATGGGACTTGTGATGATTTAGATGTGTTGGCCTGTGATATTCATAATCTTAACTGTTGAATCCATGTTACATTATTCCCTTTGATCCCTTTTGCGAATTGTTTTGAATGGCTGGTGCGTGGTAACTTTGCTAATGATGCTCTGACCTCTCTAACAAGTTTATGTTGCAAGTTGAAATATGTCCCTTGCCGTCTTATATTGCTATTTATTAAAATAATGCAACCCCTCTATCGTTACTATCACTTTGGTACATGTTATCCTAGTCTAAATTATTTTTGAATTAAACACTACTTGTTATCTTTATACTGATTTCGAGTTGCTGATTTAATTTTTTACCCTGCTATGAAATATGAATTGCTTGGACAGGGAGTTGAATACGTGAATAAAGTAAAAGAGCCTCCAAGACTCACATGCAAAGAAATATATGAGATTGTGTCTAATGTTGGCGGCATTACTGATGATGAAGCTACGAGCGGTGTCAAAAGATTGGTGAATGGAAAAGTTGATGAATTTGACATGCTTTAAAGTCTATCGGACGATCGGGCTTATTAATGATTAGTTTTATTTCAAAATGTTTCTTAGTTTGTTCAAGGATTAGTCTTAAAATGTATTCTAAGATTGTTTAAAATGTATTCCCAGGAATTTCTAATGGATATTTAAATTGTATTAGCAAATAAAGCCTTGTACTGTTTCGCTGGTGGCCAACATGCACAAACCTTGCTATGTAACATGCATAGACTTTTAGACTAGTTACGTTTAATTCGGGAAAAATGTATTCAAATTTAAGTAAATTATATGGCATGCCAGTTCATTTAGACTTATGTTATGTAACACAATTATGGGTGCTCAATGGTGGAACTTACACGATGACAAGTAAATTGAACTTTTTCCATCCAACTCAACTTACAGCCGGATTACTTAACAAAAAAAAAAAAAAAAAAAACTTACAGCCGGTTTGGCTCCTACATAAAGCCCGAAATTAAAGTGATTTTTGACTAAGAGTTGCTCGGATGTATTTTTTTGAATAAATTATTTTAGTTTAGTAATTTTATTTGATAAAAGTTATTGTCTTCATATAAATATATTATTTATCAAACTTTTTTTTTATTTTTTCATTTTGAATAACTCATAAGTTACTCATAATACAAAATTACCAAAATAGATAATAACTTGTTCACTTTTAACTTATCACTTCAATATATCATCAATATCAATATATATATATATATATATATAAAGGAGGATATGCGGGAAGTGAGGTGGCGCCTAAGATTGTCGTAATCTAATTTTCTGATTTTCTAGAATTTTTGAATTTTAGATACTAATAAATCAAAAAATATACTCTAACATATTAGAAGTAGAATATGTGTTTGAATTTATTAGGGAGAAGAGTTCGAATTTATAGCGAAGACATATAATTAAAAGTTCTATTTGAAGTTGAAGTAGAATAGGTGTTTGAATTTGTAGACGGGAAGAGTTCAAATATAAAAGAAGTACTTACAAAGTTCTATTTGAAGTAGAATAAATGTTTCAATTTATAGAGGACAAGAGTTCAGATATAAAAGAAGTACTTGCAATTAAAAGTTTTATTGGAAATAAAATAAGTGTTTGTAATACATAACTAAAAGTTTTATTTGAAGTAAAATATGTGAAGTTATATATGTGTTTTTTCAACGAAAGAGTGACTCAATAGAAAGGAGTATGATAACATAAAAATTAATATATAAGACAAGTATATATTCAATATATTAAATTTGAGATTTTGATATTAAAAAGGAAAGCGTGTTTCACGGGATGACGATTTATTAACGAGAATCGAGTAATTTTCGTAATTTAATTGATAGAATTTTAAAAAAAAAAATTATTACGCCGCCGCGAAGCGCGGCTTTTTCAACTAGTATATATATATATATATATATATATATATATATATATATATATATATGAGGATACGCGTGAGGTTAGGTGACACCTCTAAGATAGTTTCAATTTATTTTTCTAATTTTCTAGAATTTTTGAATTTTAGATACTAATAAATCAAAAAATATCCTTTAACATATTAAAAGTAGAATATGTGTTCAAATTTATTGAGGAGAAGATTTCAAATTTATAGCGAAGACATATAATTAAAAGTTCTATATGAAGTAGAATATGTATTTGAATTTATATAAGTGTTTTTTTCAATGAGAGAGCGGTTCATTAGAAAGGAGTATGTAAATAAGAAAATTAATATATGAGACAAGTATTCAATATATAAAATTTACGATTTCGATCTTAACAAGAAAAATGTATTTAACGAGAGGACGACTTATTAGGGAGAAATGACCGATTATTGTAATTTTATAGACAAAGTTTTCCTAAAAAATTATAACGCCGCCGCTTCGCGCGGCTTTATCAACTAATTAAATGATTCAATTAGTTAAATGATAAGCAATAATTTTAAACATAGTCAAACGCCTCTTATTTTCTTCTTTGATTGGCTATTCCTAAAATTCACGGCATTCTTCCTTTGTTTATATTTTTTATTGAATAATGTTAGGGGTACTAAATTGGATCCCAAAATATATCCTAAATGTCACATGTCATGTTCTTATTGGCTATAGTGGAGCCCTGCATTCACATTAATTCCCCCAATAAAATCATCTCATACTTTCACATCACCAATACCACATCATTTGATACCAAAATTCGGTACCTTTAGATTACTTTTTTTTATTTTCCCATTAACTCCTTATATATAATAAGCGTAAGGGAGATCTTATCCAAAACTTTGGTCGGTCACTGTACTACCAAAAGTATATGATCCGTTGGATTATAAAACTATAAATATTCAAATAGATGAGGACCGTTAGATATAATATTAAAAATTGTATTTGATTAATAATATGATAGTATTTAAATACTAAAAGGTGTATTTTGATAATTTAAACCAATTATAAATAGGTTTTCTATATTGAATATAAATCTTTATGTAAAAAATCGTAATTATCTTTTCTCTTTAGTTTATGGATAGTTCCAGTTAGATAATAATTATTAAACCATCATTAAATTAAAGATAATTTTGTTATCTTCGCGTGGGCTGTAAAATTGTTAAAATCTGTTGTCTAAAACTCAAGATAGAGCCCAAACAATAAAGTGATTATCTAAATTTTAATATTTTTTTAATTTAAACCAATTATAAATAGGTTTTCTATATTGAATAGAAATCTTTATGTAAAAAATCGTAATTATCTTTTCTCTTTAGTTTATGGATAGTTCCAGTTATATAATAATTATTAAACCATCATTAAATTAAAGATAATTTTGTTAGCTTCGCGTGGGCTGTAAAATTGTTAAAATCTGTTGTATAAAACTCAAGATATAGCCCAAACAGTAAAGTGATTATCTAAATTTTAATATTATTATTATTATTATTGTAGCACCAATTTAATTTTTTTCCTAATTCTTTTAAATTTATAAATTCTATGTTTATTTCAATAAAATATTAAAATCAATTTAAGAAAAAATTAAAATTGATCTGGTCCGTGTACGACCACTATACGACCAAATTAATTATTACAGTTAGATCTTAAATAGATCGATGAGAATTGTTAGATCTAATATTAAAAAGTGTATCTGATTAATAATAGAATTATATTTAAATACTAAAAAGTGTATTTTGATAATTTAAAATTTTTCTATGTAAAAATTCTTAAATATTTTTTCTCTTTAATTTATGTATAGTTCGAGTTAGATAATAATTGTTAAACCAAATATCAGATAACAATTCATATCGATTACAATATTAAAAATTATCAATATAATGCTCATGTATATATATAACAATGATACATGTGGACCCTGCGTTATAAGAGACTTAGGAGAACTCATGTACATTAATAAATTTAAACATTTTTTTCCTGAAGGAACATAACAATTTGATTAATCCAAATTATAATTATATTATTTTACATATAACAAACATAAAAGGATAATATTAAAATATTATTAAAATATTGAGGGTTTCATATTCATAAACAATAATTTTGAATATAATACTTAACCATCTTTTCTTTTCGGTTTATGGGTAGGTTATTGGTCAAGTTAGATAATAATTATTAAATCATCATTAAATTAAAGATAACTTCGTTAGTTTCACATGGGTTGTAAAATCGTCAAAATTCAATTTCTAAAACTCAGTATAGAACCCAAATAGTAAAGTGAGTATCTAAATTTTAATAAATATTTTTTTAAAATTGTAGCAACAATTTATTTATTTTCCCACTAATTCTTTTAAATATAGAAATTTTATCTTTCTTTCAATAAAGTATTAAAATAAATTAAGAACAAATTCAAATCGATAAAGACTATAATAATATGAGAATAAAATTTTATATAATCATAACATAATTTTTATACTGTTTAATAATTTTAAAGTAATCATGTATTTTAAAATTTTATATACACTATAAATAAAACCGAAACATTAAAAGTAAAAGCAGTTAGTAAGATACTTATATCAGTATGTACTTGATATCCTTATTATATTAAACTCTTTTATATAATAAGCATAATAGGGATTCATCCAAAATTTTGATCGTGATAACCAAATTAATAAGGACTATTAGATCTTAAGTAGATAAATGAAAATCGCTTGATCAAATATTAAAAAAGTGTATTTTATTTATAATAGGATTATATTTAAATTCTAAAAATGTATTTTGATAATTTAAACCAAATATACCAAATATAAATAAGTTTTCTATATTTAATACAATTCTCCATGTAAAAAATTCGTGACTTTCTTTTATCTTCCATGGACAATTCCAGTTAGATAAAAATTGTTAAACGATCTTTTAATTAAAAATAATTTAATTATCTTCACGTGGGGTGTAAAATCGTCAAAATATGATTTTTAAAACACAAGATAAAGCCCAAATCAGTAAAAATGAGTATTTAAATTATAATAATGATTATTATGTCATCGTTATTTTAACGTCAATTTAATTACTTTTTTCTAACTATTTTAAATTTAGAAATCTATGTTCAAAAATTAAAATCAATCTAAGAAAAATTCAAATCAACAAAGAATATAATAATACGATGATAAAATTTTATAAAATTGTACATATTTTTTATCCTATTTTATTAAGTTATAGATCATAACTAATCAAATATAATTTATTATTAAATAATAAATTATACGCAAATGGTGATTTTGTTTTATAAGCACTCATATAGACCTAATTTCATTGTTAGCAGGACTATATTCATATTAAAAAAAACCGTATTTTGAAATTGTAGACTCAGCTACAGAACAGGCCTAACTTTTTTAACCTATATACATTGTAAATTATTAAATTCGAAACTTTAAAAGTTTGTTAATCAATTAGTATAGTACTTTTCTTAAAAATCGTACTTTACAAAAAATATTATCAAATAACCTATGTCTGAAAGAAAAAAAATGAAAAAAAATTCTTTTTTTTTTAAAAAAAACCCTGTAAATTTTAATATGTTGTTGGTAGATTCAAATCTTAGATCATTCTACATGATAATTTTACTGTTATATGTAACGTTTCTCAACAATTTAATTTGAAAGATCCAACAATTATGGATTGAGTGATCAAACAAAGCGACCACACTTATAAGAAATCTTTCATTATTTAGTCTTTAATATAATAACATAGATATTTACGGGATATACTATAAAAAAAAAAGAATTTTATACAGAATTTTGATCGTCACGGTGTACTACTTTAAAAGAAGAACTATTACAAAAAAAATATATTTTAATTGATAATTTATTTTCTCAAAAGTTCAAAGTTCCCGCATCATTAACATATTACAAAAAAGAGTATATTATATTTTAGCAATAAATATTTAAAAAAATAAAAAATTAAAAAAATTATAAATATTAAGAAAAATTAATGATGTTATCCTGGTAGTTTGGTCATAAATACCGCAAAAACATTCTCAACCGTTAGATCTAATACTTTTAAAAATAGATGATCAAGATTATATCATATAAAAAGAAATTATTATCTAAAAATGATATAAGTTAAAAGATATTATATTAGGATTGGATTTTCCAAAAAGTTAAAACATAAAATAGTTGTAATTAAATAAAGAAACCTATTTATAACAAAAATAATAAAAATCGTTTAATCTTTAATAGATAGGTGAAAACCGTTAGATTTAACATTAAAACCTGTATTTGGTTAATAAAAGTTATTCTAACAATCTAAACTACATATAAGTTAAGTAGATTTCCTAAAACAAATAGAATTCTCAACATTAAATTTCGTCACTTTATTCTCTTTTTAGTTTTAGAATAGTTTTTAATTGAAAAAGAACTATTAAACCACAACTAAATTAAAGATTATTTTGTGAATTTCATGTGAACCGTAAAATTGGTCAAATCTAACTTTTATAACTCAATATAAACAAATATTAAATTGAGCGTGTAAAATATAATAAATATCAAATTTTTAACTATAATTTTTTTTGGCTAAATCTTTTTTAACAATAATTTAATCATGTAAACTAATAACTTTTAAATATTAAAATATTCATAAATAAATATAATTATAAATATTAAAAAACAATCGTGTGTTGCATCGTAATAAAAATATAATTATAAACAGAATAATTATAAATAAAATTTAAGTAACCGTGCATCGCACGTGCTATAAGCTAATGTTTTAAAATAGTACAATAGAACTTAAAATTTGTGACTTTTTAGTTGTATTATTCGCATTTATTAAGAATTTTTTATTTCAAAATTAGTGCCTCTAAATTTGGACTTGTTTATAATGTTTAAAGATTAATACTCGGTTAACTAATATCCCTCTAATCTAATAGAGTATTATAGTTGTGATATTATTAATTTACAATATTAACCCAACATTTGGTAACTAAATTTAAATAATTTAAAATTTGTAATTTTAATATAATTCTATTAACTTACGAGTATATTTTGGACGAGGAAGTTGGATGTATGAAACCTCGTACCATAATGATTTATGTACTGTGATGACCCAAACTATAGTGAAGTTCAACATTAAAGTTAGATCTTTTCTCTTTAAATATTAAGAAAGAGGACGGATTGAAATTAATTAAATTTTAAATTGCTCCCCAATAATTAATTAAATTTCCAATTTTTAATTGGTATATTGTCATCGATAAGAATGATACATATTCATATTTGGCAGGCTATCTAAGATATCTACTTATCTACTCATCTGCTTATATATCTACTTATATATCAATCAATACTATTATATAATAGACGAAACATTAAAAGTTTGGTTGGTCGGTATGGTATGTTGTGATTTTACTTAATTGCCCTTAATTGTACTTCGTGTTTTTACTTAATTAACCTTACTTATTTATAGAAATATATTATTAAATAATAATATTACCTATTTATAATCAATTACCTTTTTCATCTAAAATACATTATTTTTTCTAACAAATTCCCCTACTTTTTCAAATATATCACGAGCAATTACCTTTTTAAACTAAAACATGTTTGTTTTTCTATTTTTCTTTACTAAAACCCATCATTTTCCAAAAATATCACGGACAAACCTTTAGTTATTTATTTTTAAACCTATTTTAATATTATAATTATTTTTTAAAAATTTACCTATTTTAACATGTCTACTTATTTTTCTTAACAAATGCAATTACTAAAAATATTAAAATATAAATAATCAAATACCTACTTATAACTAATTATCTTTTCAGCTAAAACACATTATATATTGTTTATAACAAAGTCCATCTTTTTCTAAATATATCACGGGAAATTGCCTTTTACATTTTAGTTTTTTCTATTTTTCTCACTAAAATCCATTCTTATTCCAAAAATATCACAGGAAACCCTTTACTTATTTATTTTAAAACGTATTTAAATATTTTTAATTATTAAATTTTAAAACCTCATTTTCCAAAAATATCACGGGCATTTACCTTTTTAAACTAAATATATGTTACATTTTTTATTTTTTCTTAATAAAATCCCTAATTTTCCAAAAATATAATGGGCAAACCCATACTTATTTATTTTAAAATATGTTTTAATGTTTTTAATTAATTAAAAGTGTTTAGCTATTTTAACATGCATACTTATTTTTTGCACAACTACAATTAATAAAATATTAAAAAAATAACAATTAACTATTGGTGCATCGCACGGGGTTTAAGCTAGTACTCCCTCCGTCCCATTCATTTCTATACACTTTCCATTTTGGGACGTCCCATTCATTTCTATACATTCCAAAAATAGTAAGTTTTAATAATATAAAACACTATTACACCCACTACTTTCTCCACTATCTCTATTCTATAACAATATAAATCACTATTACACCCACTACTTCTTCCACTATCTCAATATATTATTAAATATTGATAGGTCCCACCACTTTACTCACTTTTCATCTAATTTTAATTTTACTGAATTCACTAGGACGGAAGGAGTATATATTAAAGCCCGTTTAGGGGCAAATTGAGACAAAAAATTGCCTGCGAAATGACATATATAACCCTGAAAATCTCAGATTATCTAAAATGCCGTCCTCTATCGCACAAACCCTGTTGTCAGAAATGGCCAGTCCTATCTATCTCAGCTCCTCTTCTAAACTCAACCAGCGACGTATGTTTTCCCTGTCGTACTGAATTCCCGCTTGAAATTCTGGTCAAAATATAGAGCATCCATTGAATTGATCATTTGTCCGCGTGCATCTGTTGAATTGATCAATTGTCCACTTGTCTGTTGATTTTGCGCAGTTGATTACGAAGGGGAATCATAGGAGGAACTAATTGTCGGAGGTCAGTTTTCTGTACTTGTATAATTGGCTTATTTTAAGGTTGTGTTTACCAATGTTTTGTGTTGCATATTGTGAAATATGTGTGTTGTAGTCATCTTCGTGTTGTGCATTTTCTGAATTTGTCTGGTTATGTGAGATAATAGAGTTCTTTTGTTAAATATTTAGGGATAGCTTGGTGTATTAGTCCATTAAGCTCTCAAGTGTATTGGACTTCTAGAACTAGCGAAGCTTGTTGCTTTGTGCCAAGTATTGTATGTCTAATCTGTATTCAAATGTCTTCTTTTAGCTCACTTCTTCGAACTTCTGAACACAAATTTTGCGTGCTTTTAGTTAGGATTGGCCCTTTTCGAACTTCTTCAAATGTTTAATGTAACTAATTTAATAATTAGATTCTGAAATTGAATGCATCCAAGTATCTACTGTCGATAACTAAATGCGCACTTGAATTGTTAGAACTCACAATTCGCAAGCATTGTTTAAACAATCTGTGAGTACTCAGGTGGTCAATCAGCCTATGCATTAATGTGAGCCATTGTAAATGACTAAATGCTTTTTGGTAGCAACTGTCAAGTAAAATAAAATAGAAGTTGGACAAAAATGAACGAAAGAATTTACTAAAGAGAGATGCACGAGCGTAATAATTGTACAGCAAACGAGCTACCCTAATAACCAATTTCTTCTATATATTATGATTAAGAATACATTGTCACTGAAATAAAAGTTCAGTAATTTTAATAAAAGCAAACCAATGAACCTAACTATAATTGAATTTCGGAAACTTCACCAAAGTCTCATCCATTTAATTCAGTTGCCAAGATTTTGTATAGAAAAGTTTTCTGTTGTTTTTGTGTGATTACAGGAATTGGAAAAATGGCAATTCTTCCAGCTACATAGCCTAACATTTAATTATAGTTGCTGATAGGGGTGACTTGAAGTATATTCCCAGAGACGTATATATCATGTAACTTTATTGGCATTAAAAGTGTGAATGGTGTTTTTAATCTAATTTTCTATAATAAAAAAAAGGGCTAATGATTGAAGTTATGATTGTAACTTTATCCTAGAAAATACTAATGTTATGTTCCTATAGAGAGGTCCATGTTCATGTTGCGTGTGTATTTACTTTTGCAATAATATATTATATGTAGAGAGGATATAAAACTAAAAGCTCACCATGAAAGTGTAATTATGAAGTTTATGCAATGGATAAAATAGTCAGGGAACCAAATAGTGATATGCTTACAATTTGTCAGTTATAGTGCCTCAACCCAGTTCTTCCTCTCTACATGATATTTCTTTGTATTTTGTAAATATTGGAATCTGTACATTAATAATGTTGTCATGAACTGAAGAGTATGCGATGTTGTGTATCGTTGCCCTTAATCTTGATTTCCTAGCTGACTATGCATGAGTAGTGGATAGACTCTTCTGCAAATTTTACATTCTGCTTGCACCACATGCTCGAGGCGTTTGGGACAAGTTCCCTGTAAACTTGATCTCAGATTGTGAATTTTTTAAAAAAACATGAATATATATATATATATATGTGTATATATATATATATATATATGTATATATATATATATACCATTTGTGATGTTTATAAACTTGATCTCAAATTGTTAATTTTCAATAAAAAAGAACACGAGTATATATCATATGTAATGTCTCAATCTTGGACGCTACAACCCTGTTTCCAAAAATAAAATTTGTCTCTGTGTGTGCGCGCTACATTTTGGAGTCTTCATTTTCTTTTGAAATCGAGGATTTTTAGAGTCATCAATAATTTCTGGTTTCTAGGAGTTTTGGGTTCATGTATCTCGGTGCACACATAGGAGATCATACATAATACTTGTATAGTGTTATAGAGTCCTGCTCAATGAGCAAAGTCAACAGTTCCAAACCATTAATAACCGGGAAAACTTATTGAGGTTTAAATATCTAATCTGGCTGAAATCTTAATATTGTAGTGCTGTATGAGTTTTAAGTCTTGCTTTTAGTGTTTCCCTTGCATGTCTTAAGACCTTACTACCTCATGTTATATATGGATGCATCACATTTATTCGTCACGTTTGCTTGAAACCCCTTTTTCCTTCTAAGCGTAGGGTGCTAATTGTAGCTAAGGCAGATCCATTTTACATTTAAGAAATTGCTTGCCAGGTTGAGGATGCCCTATACATCTTTAACAGTAGGTGCAACTCAAATATATAGAAAAGCTTCAGCACTAACAAAATTAATGCTAACGATTGAAGAATAAACTAAACCAAACGTACCCTGTATATCCCGCACAAACCATTCGAAGAATGATTTTGGAAATATTGCAAACAAAACATTCCCTCAGCCATGCATGAATATGGCCTGAACACTGAAATTTAAGGAACCAGAAATAGGATCAGACCAGTCCCTGACGGTTGAGTATATGGTTTGCCATCTTTCTCTCCTTGGCCTGTTAAAATAATCTGTTGCGGTGAAGTAGTTTTGGTTAAAGTGTTTGTAGTTGTGTATCATTAAGGTTTCTTTTTTGCTAAGCAATCATTAGGGCTTTTGTCATCGCTAACTATAATTTTTTTACTGAATTGTACAAATGTATATATCTATATTAGCTTACCTTATCGGAGTGTATAAGCTCACTTTTAATTTTCTTTCTCTTATAAGAGCAGATGTGTTGTCAATGACTGTACAAGGCTTACATGGTTACTATAAATTGTACGCAAGTGGTTTTTTTAAAAGTAAAGTAACAGCATGAGCACATAATGCAGGTACAAGCTTGCCGCACTGAGAAACAAAGTGCATCTTCTGCTTTGTGGTAACTAATCAACTTTAGTCAAATCTCTTCAGAATCACAAGAACCCGGTCTGGTGTATTCATGGTTCAAGTAATGTGCTCTATATTGTTTACCTGCACAGTTTGTACCGCAAAAAGAGACGATTAAGCATTTTTTTAACAACAATAATTAATTGCTTATATATACAGATAGGATCTGGATTGTAAAATATCTTTCAAGATCTGGGTTTCGTCAGCTATTTGGAAACTGTGTGCCTTATAGGTTCTTGTAATTGCAAAATATTCAGTGAAGCAAACCTATTTTATTTGCAATTTTCTGATCACATAAGAATTTGATCGTATGTTTTAAATGATGAAATTTGGAAAGCCTTTTTTATATTAAAAAAACAGTTAGCTGAATAAAAATTGTGAATTTAAGGCATCATTAAAAGAAGGCCAGTGCAACTTAAAGATACATATGTCAAGTACAGAGCAAATTAAGCTTGGTGTAGATGAAGTTATTTCTCACAAAAATTAAAAGTTTTGGATCCTATTTGCTAAATTATGAAGCACAGAGGTACATCTAAATAGGTCTCTTTTAGTTAATATTCTCGAGACGTCCCTATTTTAAGAAATGTGACCAAACCTTACTGTCAACATATATATTTAAAGCAAAATGTACTTTATGGGGGTAGGGAGTCCTGTCTTATGACTGTGCGGTTAGTCCCACATATATGAAATCAAAGCTCCAAATCTCTAAAGTATGTTCATGGCATTTTTTGCTATGTTCATATTGATGGGTTCTAATAGGGTGTTTTTAGGGTGTTTATAAGAATGTTTTTTGCATGTTGTCTTATAGTTTTCTATCAAAAAAATTTGCCAGTCATGTATCATACAATTTGCTTTTTGTAATAAGTAATAACTTGTATTCAACTGGACTTTTGTAGTCATCGTATTCTAGAGACAGTAATCATCCTTTATGAATGTTAATATATTATTATGTTGTCTTATTCTAAGATGTCTTTTAAAACCTAGGTGTATATTGATCTTTATGTGCTTTTCTATTGTTCAATACTTTTCCCGGCATGGTTTGTTGTAATTCTCATTGTTTTTTGTCAGGTTGGCGACCAACCGTTGGCCGGCTGTTCTTTTGCTTTGAAGGACCTGTTATGTTATTTTAGGGAAGAATATAAGCAGAAAAGTAGGGGAGTGGCCGCATCTGTTGAAGAAAGCAATGAAGATCAAAAGTGTTTCTCACTAAAGAAATGGTGGAGGAACGTCAGATGTTGAAGCGCCTTCGGAATAATTGTTGACGGGACCCGCACGATGTATCTTGTAAAACTCGCAATTTACACCTTAAATAAGTTGCACTTGTCTCTTACATTCTTTTCTTTGTTGCCGTAAATGTTTTATAGCATCAAACCGCTGGTTCTGCATTTCCATCTTGTCCCTTAAAATTTAGCATGATTGTATCTTTCCAGCATGCACTGTCCAGGAAGTTCCAGAGCATGAAGTGCTGATGGACATGAAATTTCCGAAGGGGGTGAGTCATTTTTTGCCCCCGATAGCTTCTACCCCCTACACTGGTTCTTACATTTTATGTTATACTCTTGATGATTGAAAAACTACAAATTTTCTCTGCAAATTGTTTATTACTCCCTCCGTCCCATCCATTTCTATACACTTTCCATTTTGGGATGTCCCTCTCATTTCTATACATTCCAAAAATAGTAACTTTTAAAAATATAAAACACTATTACACCCACTACTTTCTCCACTATCTCTATTCTATAATAATATAAAACACTATTACACCCACTATTTTTCTCCACTATCTCAAATCTATTATTAAATATTGATAGGTCCCACCACTTTACCCACTTTTCATCTAATTTTACTCATTTTTTATATTTTTTCTTGGTCTCCGTGTCCAGCCCCAATGTATACTAATGGCTGGGACGGAGGGAGTATTCATGAAAGTTATGTATGCGGGCCCCCTCTAGATAGGTACATCACATTCAAACGGTGTACATGACAACATTACACGTATTCACGTCTATTTTTGCCACTAAGTGAGTTTAACACCAAATGATAGGAGGGCTTTGTGGGGATACCATTTCAGATGAGCAACATGGAAATGGCAATGCTCATGCAGGGGGAATAGGTGGCAGAGGTGTGTACTGTAATACACACCTCATTCACAATTTGTAATTTCCCCTTTTCTACAATTTTTTTCATGCAGTCTTTTGTTATAAATGATCCATAATACTACGTATTTTGGTAGAAAAATAAAAATGTGCCAGCACATAATCTCCTTTTTAATAATGTTGGACGTACGCTGCACTGTTTGGATGCTAACGTGTGCAACTCTTGGCCCATATAGATTCACACAAACTTCGTCAAAATGCCAACATAGGATAGAGGGAATTTTGAAAGTTGCAGGACTACCTTTGTTTCCTCATTTGTAAGCTTTGTTTTGTTGTTGTGCTCGATGCATATTACTTGTGTGTCTTCCTCTCATTGTTTCGTTTCATCTGTTCTGGCTTGCTGTTGTAGTTGAACAAAAAACCAAAAAGAATTATTATTAACATTTAATATGTATTACATCACGGGGATGCCACTACTTGTCAGGTTCCGAAATACTAATATTGGTGCATATTGTGTTCTGCAGGCACTATCAGCTCTCAACTTGTATTAGATATATATTGATATGGAGTCAACAAGTATAGTAATCCTTAAAATTTCATTATTATTAATGTGCAGTAGGCATAGCTATTCAAAAATTCCTTATGATGTCTTATTGGTGTCGTTTGGAAACATCAAATGTGTTGACATGCAGATTTGTTTTGGGCTTTATGATTTTTTCTTTGAAATAGATTTAAATATATGCATATCATAAGAAGTGGTGAGTTGATCTTAGGAAGCTATTAAGAAGTGGAAACTTGTCGAGTGTTCAGCAATCTTAATATAACTAAATAATAAGGCAACAGGGTCATGGATTAGACTTCATTATATAGCGTGTTAGTGGAATTCTTAAGTCCATTTGTATATTCAATTTGTACAAGGTCATTCAAAGGATTAAACGTAAATTTTTAAGAGATGATTATTTGATAAAAAGTAATTAGATTTATTATTAAGACGCCCAGTGAGTGGCCCTAATCAATCTATTAGAAAATGCAAATTAATTAATTCCAAAAAACTGTAGTTTGTTCCTTTTCCTTTTTCTGGATGATCTTTTTGTATAACCTTAAATATGGGAGTGCGACCGTATTTGATCATCAGGGTCACAAGTGCTGACTGCTGACCAAGGATAAGCTTGGACATGCTCACAAGCTTTTATGTAGATCATTCGCCATTATACTCTAGAAATTTCACTACCACATTCTCTTTGAGAGGTCCGTTAGTGATTTGCATTTCACTGTCAAACTAAGTACGAGCGCATGAAATATACATCTATAGATTCTATAATCATAATATATCATGAATTGAGATTACACATGTCAATTTGGAGGTTTGTGCAGAGGAAAGATAGGCGTAACATTTGTTTTTTTTTTCTGATTCACTGAAATATTCAGTTTTACCTTTGGTGGCTATTGGTAAAAATTAACAGAAAAATTTAATATTCTTATGCTTGCTCCTAAAAAACATTAAATATGCTTTATCTTCAGGGTTTTTCTTGACTCTACCCTTTCACACTTTATTTTATTTTTTTGATGTTTCATATTTTTTCATACTTAAGTTTGACTAATTTTTGTCTTTATTTAACATGATGTGCAGTTCAAACAATCAATTGTTATAACAAATAATTGACAATGCGATAGCAAAGCCAAGGAAACATTTGCGCCTTGTGGTTGGTTTAACCTACTCTCTTCAAACATGATGGTGGCTGGCCAGGTATTGGATTTCCTTTTCTAATTAAATGATGAATTAAGGATAGTGCCTTATTTTTTTTTTATAGAAAAAGAGAAAGGATAGTGCCTTATAGAATTAGTAAAATTGGTAAATGCATATATATATTAAATACTTTTGAAAATAGACTTCCTGTAATAATTAACAAGTCAAACATTATGTCGAAATCATATTTGCAGTTTTCGGATTCCTCGACTATGCAGAACCTGCAATTATTTTTAATGTCTCTAACCAGAAACTAACAATAAAAATAACTATGCAATAAACTAACAATAAAAATAACTATGGCATTGCAGGGTACAATGTTAACTTGATTTATCGAGATGCTCGAGAAGTTTACTTTTAGTACCTTATTATATTTGACAGCTATCAGTACAAGTTGAAGACTATAATTTTCCACATGATTTTAGAAGCCACCAGTAGCGAGTCGATCGTGCACTAAGAAAACGATAGATTGTGTCACCCCTCCTGCAGCTGCAAGTTCTATTTTTTTTATAGCAATTTTAGAAAACGCGAGTGTTTGCTAAGCATCTCGATAATGAAGTCATGATGTAGGTCTTATTTCATTTGAAAAGATAAATATTTGGTTATGTTGCAGTTTCTTACTGTACTCATACATTTTATAAGATTTTAAACATGAGTTTTGGGGGGTAATTTGAGCCAATAAAATGGTTGTGAAATGACAATTTTTCCCTTATTTGTTGAAAATTCACAAATTTGCCATCACTCTATTATTTATGTAAAAATAAAAGAATTTTGTTTGCTCTTATGAATCGAACCTTTGACCTTCTCTAGACAAACTCATGTTATAACCATTGTGCTATAATTACTTTTGGCTACAATTTAAAAATCTTATTAGATAAACCATCTTTTCTCTTTTTGTCCAATTTTTTTAATTTAAGTAAAATGTTGGTTTATATTATTTATATAACTTGATTTTTTAGTTTCAATATCTTCATGTATAATTATATACCATCAACTTAGTATAAATTTAAGGCAACTAAGGGAAAAAAATTCAGAAAATAGCTATAAATTTATTATTTTACTCTTATATTTTTAAAAATTACAGAAATCCCAACCCTTTATTATTTAAGCTAAAGTAGATGAAATTTGTGTGAACATTGATAATCGTATTCCAAACCTTCTTATATAAATTTCATCTCATAGTCAAGTGTGTACAATTGAGTTTTGAGTTTATTATAAAAATATTATTAGATAAACTACATTTTCTCATCATAATTTTCTTTATTATTTTAATTTTTGAGCAAATAACATGTTGTCTTATTTTATTTATAAAAACATGTTTTTTCATTTTTTTTAAACTTTTACCTTTTACGTAAGTAAAATGTTAGTTCATATTATTTATAAAACTCCATTTTTCATTTTAGTAATTATGTAGATAATTATGTATTCAATTATATTTATAAATTCTTATTTCACTTGTATTTTTAAATTATATATTAATTATCCTATAAATTTTTATATGATTTATACTTTTTATGGATTGTTTAGCTATTGATACATAAATATAATATAATTTAGAATATGTTTAAAATTAGTTTCGTAAAAAGTGTGAATCAGAGTTAGGGGTTTGAATTAGAGTTGGGCGTGGTAGACGGTCCAGCCCCATCTCGATTAAGCGAAAATCGAGTTTAAAAGCAGCTTTTAAAAAATCAATCAAAAGTCGGGCAAGATGGTAAAAAATCGGTTTTAATCGGTCAAAATTGAAAAAAAAATAATTTTTTTTAAAAAGAAGTTAATTCTTTTTAAAAAAAAATTAAACAATATATTGATAATTATATGGGTATGAGCTATTGATTTATTGACTAAATCTTTAACATACAATTATTCTTTCAAATTGAATTACTCTTTTCATTCATATACAAGTATGGAGTAATGATATACGGTTCTTTTCTGTAAACATTAACACTTAAATATCAATATTGGACTAAGGATAGATGATTAATCAATCAGATTAATCACCTATTATCCGATTAATCACTATAAGGTACCTCTACCTATTATCCGATTAATCACTATAAGGTACCTCCACCGACTAATGTCGATTTCCGTCTTTTTTAACACTTTTATAACACTGTAAAATACGTTTAACCTAGGATTTTAGTACTAATGTTTTATTTTGATTAACATTATAATTTTAGTAATGTAAATTATGTTGTAAATCGTGTGTATACGTACAAAATGTAAGCACATCTATAAATGAAAGTATGATATATCATATAATGTATAGTTGTATTTTATATATATATATATATACTATATATATATGTGTGTGTGAATATTATTGAACAAATTTTTAACTTAAATCGGGTTGGATAGGGTCGACCAAAAAAATATAAAAGTTATACCAAACCTATTTAAATCGGTTGGGTATGGTTGGCTTGGTCGGCCGAAAAGAGAGCGGGTTGGTTTAGTCTGATCGGGTTGGTAAACTATGAACACCCATAATTGGAGTAATCGGTGGATGCATTATTTAGAGATCAAATCGAATAATTAGAGATTATTGAAATGATTAGTGTGAATTTTTATATATATATATACTCTATATATATATATATATATATATATATATATTGGTTGCACTCAAGAAAGAACACTTCATATAAATAACAATAAAAAAACACCATCATAACACTTTATTTTTCATAAAATTTGATTTGCATATATTTGAATCACAAAATATAACAACATAAAGCCTAACATATCGAATTTAGCGTAGAATCTCATTTAAATTTAAAAAATCAAAGTTACATAGAATCAAATATAGAATCAAGTGCAGAATTATAAATATAGATATCTGTAAAAATGAAATTATGTGTAATCATGTTATATTTCATCCTAATTTTTTGTTAGATTCAATTTTTTTTGAATAAAAAAACCTTTTTTGGTGTGAAAATTAAAATCTAAATGCAATTTTATGTAAGATTCTATGGTGTTCTTTATATATATATATATATATATATATGCTAAAATAAATCATTTTTATTATATTCAATTGTTGAATTTGATAAAATTCATTTCACATCATTTAAAACTAACTAAATATTTTGGCAATTAAAAATAATCATTCGATCTTTATCTTATAGAAATTAATCCAAATTTTATTAAATTAAAAAATATTTAAAAAAATACTATACAAATATAAGGTAAATTCCAAATATTATCTTTTTCTACATTTTTAATTAAAAAATTAATTCGATATATATACATTTTCATGCGAGAAATTATTCGAGTATATAAACAGGGCACGGGCTTTTACGCTAGTGTAATAACCCAAATTTTTGAAAAAATTAAAACTTTTCTTATTATGATAAAGTACAACACTGAATAGTGAATTTGGTGGATGAATAGTGATTTTGAGGATTAACAAAGTTTTTCATGCCACCTATGTACGAGACGTGGTGTGGATATTCCGAAGTCATATTAATGATCTACGGAGTAAATAAGTGAATGCAAAGACGATCGGAATTCAGAAATTTCAAATTTTATTTTGATGAAGTATTTGACCGGGCAGCGAATTATATATTATTATATTCAAGAAATGAGATATTAAAATTGAGGATTTGAGGATTTAATATTTTGGAATTTTATTAGTTTATTAAAGTCGATTTAAGGATTCGATTATTGGAATGAATAGTGAATAGTTACTATTCACTGCGAGAATCGCGTAGAGTTTTATTCGCTCATTTTGGGAAATATTTCGAATCGTTTCAAGAGGAACAAGGCAACATTTACAGGATTGAATATAGACATGGAAGTAACATGTAACAAGATTAATTCGAGTGATGCAACGTTTGGATCCTCCATGTGAAAAGAAACGAACTAGTAAAGCTGCTTTGCCACCATGACCCTCCAGTGCTTGACACGTGTCCTGCTTTGCCACCATGATATCTCATGGATCAACATGTGTCCTGATGATAAGGCTTAATGCTGATGACTCACCAAAACAAAGACTTGACCACAAAATATCATTTCAATCATCAAAACAACCAAAAGTAAAACCATTCCATTTTTCTTCATTTTCGGCAAAAGTAAAACTGCCGAATTATAAATTTCATACCTCCTTCATTTCTTGGTGGAAAATGGCGATCTATAGCTTGTTGGAAAGGTATTGCGATAACCTACATTTCCTATTTCACAAGTTTCTTCCATTTGAGCAAGGTAAGACCTTCATGTTTCCAGTTCTTTGAACCGGTGTATAGTAACTCCGAGAATTCATAACTTGTTCTTGATTTTCTTTTGCAAGTTTAAGGATGATAACCATGGATAAAGACTTTCTTAAGGCTTACCAGCTCGTGTGGTGTGTTTAAGGATTCAAGGAAGGTATAAACCTCTGCCCCTTTTGTTTATATGAGTTTTGAAATGGTTTTGATGTTTATGTAAAGTTAAGAGCATGATTAAGTAATTAGATGAATTGTTGGTTGAGTTTGGAGGATGGGTTATGAATTTGTTGTGATTATTCATGGAGGATTTGACTGAGTGGAGGGTGTATAAGGTGGATGGTGAGTTTGGGATTGATTGGTATTGATTTGGTGGTGTTTTGGAAATGGAAAACGTTACGATTACAGCTGTCGTAATGTCCATTTGATTCAAGACTGTTTTGAGCAAGTATTACGAACTGGTCTTGGAATATTTTTGAACAACACTGACCATGAACATGTAGGTCTTGTTTTAAGGTTTGTTTTGGTATAAAGATCATGTCTATACGATTTACGGTTTAGGATAAAAGTGAGTTTTAGTAAACGTCGTTCGGAGGAACAACCCCTCTCTGGTCAGTCACTTTGAGGCTGTATTTGGATCACTTAGAAGCCACATTAAAATGTGAAACTTTGAGGAATAATACTAGAGACAGTTAGGAAGTCTCGCGAAAAAGATTCGCATTAAAAAGATTATTTTTAGATTTTATAAAAATGCAACAGCAGAGGTTGCGCAAGTGAAAACCACTAAGAACATGACTTAGAAACCAATGTTGTAAATGGTTAAGTATAACTTGTATTCGAGGATCGATTTCGGACTAAACCTACGACTTAAGTAATTGTCGATTAACATGGACTTAGTATGAGCCTATAACGAGCTAGTAATGCCTTGGTTGTGTTTCGCTTACGTGTTTAAGCATTGAGTACAAGTGGATTATCCAGGGGATTAATCGTACGTTTTCTTTGACTTTGTCTAGATTGTCCGGCATCGTCGCGAACCCCTATCACTTCTCGAGCATCAGGCAAGTTTACTAAACCTTACTCTATTATTCAGAGTATGTATATTTTCCTATGTTCAATACTTGTGTATTCCCAATTTATATACCAAATCTTTGTTGCAAGTATTGTGGCAAGTTTTCTAAATCTATACTTTGAAGTATTGATTATATATTACTGCTTTTTCCATGTGTGGAGTTATACAGTTTTGCGATATATGTTATATATTGTATAAAATAGAGTTTGATTTTGGTTTATATATGAGCCTTGAGATAAAGTAGTTATAAACCGGTGTACCTTGTAGCTCTATAGATAAGAGCAGGTTTATTGTTTCGACTCTAGACCGGGAGTCGATATTTTGAGATATGTAGATAGCCGTGGAAACCCGGAGGGATTCCATCGGCAGAATACTATGTGTTTTGAGGAATGTTATTTGAGTATTATCTCGGTCGAGAAATACTATTTGAATACTATTTCAGTTATATATGCAAATGAGAAGTATACATGTGTTATTGCATACTTGTCTTCGAATTGCTATGTATAACAATACTTGAGGTTATGACTTGAAGTTGGGGCTTATGAGTTAGATATGGGATATCAGCTATAAGCCAGGATTTTATATTTGCCCTAGGATAAGGGCGGGTGATTTTCTCTAAGATCAGAAGTAATTATATTTCGGTATATGTTAAAGGTTATTTTCCGATAAAGATATCGGGTGACTGTTATTCGAGGATTAATTATTTTATTTAAGGAATATTATTTATTAATATTCATTGGAGGATTTTCGACTTACAGAATATTATTTCAGATATTCATTTGAGGTTTACTTAAGCGAAGAATATTATTGTGAATATTATTTGAGGATTATTTATTAATGAATATTATTTATGCATATTCATTTGAGGATTATTGACTTAAAGTATATTATTTATGAATATTCATTTGGGGATTATTGACTTGAAGTATATTATTGTGAATATCCATTTAAGGATCATTTATTTAATGAATATTGTTTTATTATTCATTCGAAGTTTATCTATTTAATGAATATTATTATTCATTCAAGGTTTAATTATTGAATATTCATTCCAGGATTATTTATTTAATTAATGAATATTAGTTTTGAATATTCGTTTAAGGTTACTGATTTAATAAATATTGTTAAGTATTTTCAAATCAAAAAGAGGTTCCCAAAACAATATTTTTCCATTTAAATATGTCTTTTAAAGAGGATTTAAATGTTCGCTCAACTATCGAAAATATGGGAAACCTGATTTAAGTAACTGCTATTCATTTTAAACTCTCAACTCAAAACTGTCAGGGGACAGATATTTTCTCGAAGCAATTTAGTTGCTGCAAGTCAAATATTGTGTACCACCTCAACGCTCGAGGGGTAAATTTCTGGAACAAGTCGATATCCATTAACAAGCATAGCTTGGGAAATATTGGAGAATCTTCCTTTCCAACCTAGATATAACTACTTAGTGGAGTCGTATCAACAAGTGTTACACTTGGGGAAAGGAGGACGATCTTTACGTTTCAGAGTCATGGATTTCATCTGAACTAGGAGTGGTGTAAGTGGTCTAGTTGCGCGGACCCATCCAACTTTTATTGCCCCAAATGGGCCGGGAGGTCACAGTAAGGCGGTAGACAATGTCAGGCTGTCGTGATTCTTCCATCTACATGTAGAGAACTATTTGAGCGGTGCGACCTGCTACTGATCATAGCAAGGTTAGGCACAGCGGGCGCGGTAGCAACTCCGGTATTGGTTCATCATCCAATTTGGATATTCCTGCAACATGCATTGGGATAAAGAACCAATCATGTTGGCAGGGGGTCGAAAAGTGTTTGGAAATGAAGTGACAATAAATCCATATAACTTCATCTTTTATATCATATGACTCTGTGGATACCTTACATAATATGAGTTATGGTAAGGGAGTTGTTTATACTGAATCACCTTATAACTTCATCTTTTAAGTTATATGTTGATATTCTGCTTATTTAGCAGATATTTTTCGGAAATGTTATATTTGGTTTACTTTGAAACCTCATCCTTTATACTAGAACTTTGTTCATAATATAGTAAAAGTTTGCAGAAATATTATGAAAATGATATTTGAAGTACAATAATGGTACTGTTTTTGGGAATACATTCCGATAAGAAAATAATTTCAGTATTGAGATATGTTGACAATTTATTGTCTTATACCCGCTTTATTCTGGGTTGAGTTAAAGGCAGGATTATGCCATATTTTTATTACCTTGCTGAGCTATCGCTCACTCTTGCTATTGTTATATATATATATATATATATATATATATTATATACCAGCGAAGCAGGATGCCAACGGGACGGCACATACCCCGCAAGGCGTTACCATTAACAGTTTCTAGCAGTGATCCCGAAGAGTAGTACGAACCAATCGAATCAGGCTACAGCTTTTGGTATTCAACTTATGTATAGATATGAATGGTATGAGAGGATTGTGAGCATCAGAAGACTAAGTTGGTAATGTAACATTACCTAGAAATTGTATCAGTGACAGATTCAAAAGACATTTGGGTATTGTAATAAAAGTTATTTATTCCGCAGTTGTTGTATTGTGTCGTTTCTGAGACTCTAACCTGTGCGTGTGTGTGTGAGACATATGTTGTGGGGTCATGAGCAAGTGAATTATGAATGGTGTGAGTAATACAGGTAAGGAAAGGAGTACATGGATTGTGACAACCCTAAATCCCTGACCCCGGATTTGGGGCTGTTACAGCTAGTATATATTAAAGCCCTTTTTGAGGCAAAAAATTGCCTGCGAAATGACATGTATAGCCTTGGAAATCTCATATTATCTAAAATACCATTACCTAAACACCCTATAATCGTGTCTTAGCGTCAGTCCACCTCCTATGTCCTAATAACATAGGTAATCAATAATCATGTTTAGATTTTCACCTCAATCTATGTCATGTATATACATACATATATAAATTACCTAATTTCTTCTTCCATCTGCCAGGTATTTGTAATATTCTTCCAATCATACTGAGTTGCCGCTTCAAATTCGATTGGCGAAGCCGAATTAGGGTTCATTTCAAACTGGAGTTGCCAATTCACAGGTGCATCAGATAGAGATCAGAGTAAGATCATCCCCCTTTTCACATTTTTTATTCTACAAGGGTTTTGATTTATTCACTATATTATCCATATGCACGCACACACTATACAAATTTAACCGTCTTTGTATATTTCATCCCCAAAATTAAACAATTTTCTCTCTTTTTCATCCCCAAAATTTAAAAATGTTCATTTGCTTGACAAAAACTACTGTCTTACTTGAAAAGCAGCAGTTCCTATTTGTGATTGTAAGATGTTGATTTGTGATTTTTAAATAATTATTGAAATTTGATAAAAATGATGTGTAAGCTTATTAGATTGAAAATCTAATAAACACATCTTAATCAGGTTAAAGGATTTGCGGTTGTGTCATTCTCGGATTCTTTGTTTGTGAATCCTGTAGATAATTGAAGTGGGTTGGAATGAGTTCTGGATATTATATGACATTGCCACCCCAAACTCAATGCGATACCTTTGCAATAATCGGTCCTTGTGCAGATCCGAGTATGAAACACTAGGGACACCTATTAAGTCTGCTCTTGTCTATATGATAACGGCATTAATAAAGGTGTGTACTCATGATCCTTACTTTTCTTGAAATAGTTGTACCATCTAGATTGCACTTTCAATCCCATCAAAATGGACATAATTCTTTTTATTCACATGTTTACTTGTATGTTTTGTGCACCAGCTTATTTGTCTGGCTACGTTCCTTGAAGTATCCGAAAGTGATAGTTTTGATCCGTATCAGGTAAGCATTCTTCTGCTTAACAGTATATATAGATTGTGTGTCTTGAGCCACTTTCTTTCAGTTTCCAAGATTTTGTATAGAAAGTTTATCTGTTGTTTTCATTTGTCTTCTTTATTGCCAGATCTCTCTCTAGAATTCGTTGGGTTTGCATTTTCAGTTAGGTATAGTTGAGTTTAGTTTAATTCATCACCGTGTGCAAAAATAAGTGGATTTGATTTGATTTTGTTTTTGTGAGTTTTAGTTGGTTTTATGATTTTGATATGGCTTCGGTGGATTGATATACTATCTGGTTATTATTTCGTTGGGTGCGATTGATTGAGTGATGCACAAAACACTTGTCATTTTATTATGTATAGAATTTGTAAGGAAAATGAACTGGTTTCGTATATTTATTAATTATTTCAGTTTATTATCATATGAAAATCTGATTTGTTTAGCAGGATGAATGCGGAACACTTGTCATCTGTTATCTTCATGCGTGTTTGTGTATAGTGAATAAATATTTAGATATGAACTGTAATGGAGGTGATCTGTTATATGAACATTTGATATAATGAATGCAGAACAGTTGTCAATTATCACACATATACGATTTTTAAGTAAGTGGATAAAAACTGTAATGGAGTTGATACCTGTATTAGACAGATAGTTGTATTAGGCCCATCTACTTCTATATATTATATGCTGACCAAGGGCAAAATTTGCCAAAAAAATGGCAGCAAAATTACTGATATGCCCTTAATTATCAGAAAATAACAAACATGCCACTCTATATGTCACATCAAATGAAGAGGCTTTTCAGATTAACCGACCCGATCAAAAATCACTTTACTCAAGCGGCAAAGAGGGAGACAGAGAGATGGGAAAAAGATAGGTTTTGTAAGTTTATAATCGTTTGTTATAATTTAAGCATATATTTTTTATGGTGGTAGAAATCCTGCATATCAACTATATGATATTTGTTGTTTTGTAGATCATAATTGGTATGTTATATTTCTCATAATTATGCGTTAAAGCAAAATACTGTTAATTGGTATGTTATATTACCCATAATGTTGTTCATGGTCCTCTACTCCTAAACGAGTGCAGCACTTCCTGGTAAATTGTTACTTTTTGTTTTTTGTGAATTGTTATTTTTGACCAAGTATGTGTAACCGTAAAATTAGATTCGTGGATATTGTAACATAAATTTTGGGCGATTTGTTGAGTTTAATTGTTGTATTAGATCATAATCTACTGTGTTTCCCATTATATGTCAAGTTTTCTTATGATTTGTTTTTTGTGACTTTATTTTTTCTTTTACTTAGATAGATTTGTATGATATTGTGTTTAGTGATCATTCCCGTATAACTTTTTCTTCAGGGTAATTACTAATTAGTACTACTAAAGCAAGGGCAAGAATGTATGTATGAGAAGCTTAAATGCCTGATTTTTTAAATTTTTCTAGCTAACTATGCACGAGTAGTGGATAGACTCTTCTGCAGATTATACATTCTGCTTGAACCACATGTTCGAGGCGTTTAGGTTGAGTTCCTTATAAAATCGATCTCAAATTGTAAGTTACCAAAAAACCATGAATATATATCCTTTGTAATGTCTTAATTTTCGGCGCTTCAGTTCTGTTTCCAAGAATAAAATTTGTGCATGAGTGTGTGTGTTTTCTTTCACATTCTGTTGTAGGGATATGGACATATTCTAAATTTGCTTTGCCTATTAGTCAATCAATTATAGTAAATTTAATGTTAAATAAATGTTGTAATTTATCTATTAATTAATTGGTTTAAAATGTAAAGAAAATTAAGAATATAATAGAGAAATTACAGTTGTTTATCAAAAGGTTTGTCTCATCTATTTGGTATTTGTTCGGTTGTGCTTACTAACAAATCTGCCAAGTAGCTGCTGTAGTGATAGAAACCTATTATTTTCTGTTGTTTGGCTGGAAACTTACTTTATTCTATAATAATTAGCCATTAGGAAAAGTGGAAGTTGGCTTTTCTTTTTCGTCGCTCATGTTCATATTCTGGAAGCAGTCCAGTCCTAATCTATGAGTTTTGGGATATTCGGTGCATAGTTTGCGTGTTATTTGCGTGTGATTCATCACATTGAGCCAACTGTTCTTTGTCCAAAATACTACAATAAGCCCTCACAGGCTCAGATCACAGAAAAGCCATTGTTGCCCGGGAAAATAAATACTTGCCATGTACTCGTCCAGATCATCAAACACCCTTAACACAGTTTCATTCAGTTTCATTTACTAGAGAATAAAATCATAGGCAAGCCCTACTCCAAGGCACTTTTTTTCCTGGAGTTTCAAGCTGAAGTGGAAGCGGATACCCTAATTATAAACAATATTCAACCTATTTACACGCATCGGTAGCTAAGTCATGAACTGACCAACAAGTTAGATAATAAACTGTAGAAACATTCAGATTAAGGATTGGCATCATAATTTGCCAGCTGCTCTTACATCCTATATGTCGCAGCTCTTCTTACATGAAACTGTATATTTATTAATTAGCGTGTATAGTGCGCTTAACCTTGAAAAATCCGTGCTTCGCGGTTAAGCCCCAACTAATGCATTAATTCATCTTTAATTAAATGAAGCAATAGCTTGGTAAGAGAAATGAATACAAGACTAATCGGCCGTTTATTTCATCTTGCTGCAAATTTGAACCAACTTATTCACTGTTGTCATCAGAAGTTATAGAAATTGTAAGAATGCAACACTATTATGTACTATAGAACATGCCCAATTCAATCATTTGGCAAGGACCATTAGACTACGCTGTGCCAAACTTTTTACTTTGATTGCGCATCTAGAATTTTTTATGAACCCACCCCTAATGCCACGACGAGCATGTCACCTGCTCTGCCCCCCCCCCCCCCCGCAACTGTCCTAGAAAGCAATCTGAGCTCTTTGCTATTCATTTCTGCCACAACATGTAGTTTTATATTGTGATCCCGGGGGCCGGGTTTATACCATAAAACTTGAATTTTGACCACAACATGTAGTTTTATATTTCTCTTCTGGCTATGGGCTGGGTCAAGTGGTTATTCAGAAGTTTTCGTCTTGCGTTACCTTTTATTTTATTAGAATCAGTTTTCGCACTAATCATCAACAGGCAGAGGTCATGCATCCAAGTGGACGCATCGTTCGCTTCTTGACAGTTTTTGTGGTTGAGAAAATGCCACAGGGAATGTAGCTATTTCGCTTGCATAACATTGTTTAAGCTTTCTTTAATAGTTATTTACCTTTTTAAAAAAGATAAATGTACACTGTGGATAAAAATGTGCATTTGCACTTCACAAAACTTTATTTGAGATTATAGGGATCTTGATGAGTGACCAACTAAACTTTTATATATTTTGGATGTGGATATATATATTAGTTTAGTTCACCTAAAAGATATAAATTCTGATTTGTATTTAGTTTAGGGAGTCTTTATGTATGGTTCTTCGTGTTTAGACTAAGTAGATTTCTTTAAATTGGAAAGAGTTTGGGTTTTTGTTATGCGAAATCAAGATGACTGTGATAGAAGGAAACGAGAAACCTATTTTATTTTAGGGAATGTTTTGTGTGATATACAAATAGGATTTGGAGTGCTTGCTTTTGGTTCATAGATGGTTGAGAATCCATTATGGAAGTAGGGAAAAGCTTATTCTGAAACATGTAACATAAAATGCAGAGATGTTGTGTGCTAAATTGAAATTGTTTTGTTGGTTGCATAGTAACAAATTGAAATCTACTTGGGGCGAAAATTGGATTTTAGAAATCCTAGGATATTCAATTTGGATTTTTAAAAAACCTTTAAAATTTGATAGTATTAAATCTGGACTGTATTATGTCTTTTAAAATACGAATGTACACAATTAGGATTGCAAAATGTCTTGAAACGTAAATGCATTCAGTTTATAATGAATTATAATTAATTTATGTACTTTTTTATTGTGTAGTACTTTTCCCTGCATGTTTTGTTGAAATTCTCATTTTTTGTTATACAACGTAGGTGTCGGTCTGTGTACAACGATCAACATATACAAGAAGGTAAATACAGGACTCCCATGGTGAGTATAATTTCTCTTCAATATCTATAATTTTGGTCTGCTAGCCCAATATATTTTAGGATTATATGTCCATATGTTTATGAAGTACTATACACTCTGATACTTACACTGGTAGTTTCAAAGAGATTATCACTCTGCCAAAACTTATATACCATGTACTATCCAGGTTAGAGATTCGATAAACTGAACAAGTATATTAGTGTCTATATTAGCAAACACCGAGGCTGCGATAGTGTATCACCCAAAAATACTGTTCGGTTAGTTGTGAGAGACAATAACACTGAATATGACCGACCAGACAACAACCCTCAACAATGGTACATTCATGGTTCAAACTGCTTCCGCTAATCGAAAACAAAGATCCTATCTCATGGGCACGTCTCGCTACTCAACTTATAGTCTATAACTTATAAAGCCAAAATACAAACATCAATAACCAGACATCACCAAACTTCTTGCAACAAAATTAAGTGAGTTTGCATAGTGCATACAATATAGTTTTGTCCTTCCAGAAATTAGTAATCTGCAGAAGCTACACAACTGACAAATTAACATCAAACAATGTACAATTGTGGAGAATATAGTTACCAATCGATATTATTTTACTAACCTTACCCAGATAAGAGCTCTATGTAGACTTCCAAACAACGGGGAATACTTCACCTGCCAGCTCCACTTCCTCTAAAGAAAGCCTATGTTCTACTCTTTTAGTCATACCCTCCCCTTTGAATTCATAACCATCTAATGTCTATTCCACAGAAATCGTCTAGCCATAATTGCTTGTGAATACTCTTTTTTTTTTGCGGTAAACATCATCGTTGTTCCCTAATTTTAGATTTTTAATATTACAGGTGATGTTATAGCATGTATGTTGTGTAGTTTGCCTTGAGTTGATTCCTTTTTAATGTTTTCCTGCTACTTTAAAGGATTTAGCAATTTTATTAGTCTTCTGTGGTGCTAATGTGCTATTGTAATGCATATACATCGTTTCAGGTTGGCCAGTTGTTCGTTTACTTTGAAGAGCCAGTTCTGTTAGTTCAGGGAAGAAGCTAAGCCGTAAAGTAGAGACCTGCCACATCTGTGATGGAACCGGCTCCAACAAAGCGAGGAAGATCAAAACTGTTTCTCACTAAAGAAATGGTGGAGAACGTAAGATGTTCTTATACTATGGGGCAATTTGAGCCAATAAAATGGCTGTGAAATGACAATTTTGCCCTTATTTGTTGAAAAATTACAAATTTGCCATCATTTCATTATTTATGTAAAAGTAAATAAATTTGGTTGCTCTTCTAAGCTCATGTCATAACCATTGTGCTACATTCACTTAAGAGTTTGATTTAAAAATCATATTAGATAAACCACATCTTCTTCTTTTGTCTTCTTTTTTCATTTTAAGTAAAATGTTAGTTTATATTATTTATATAACTTGATTTTTTTAGTTTCAATACCTTCATGTATAATTATATATTATCTACTTCGTATATATATTAAAAACCAACGAAGGAAAAACAAGTCAAAAATTGGCAGTCAATTTATAATTTTAATCTTATATTTTTACGAATTACAGAAATGTCACATGTTTATTATTTAAGATAAAGTAGATTGAGTTTGTGTAAATATTGATGATCGTATTCTTAACCTCCTCGTAACTAATATTTTATTTCGATTAACATTATAATTTTAGTAAAGTAAATTATTGTAAATCGTGTGTATACACACAAAATTTAAAATTTAAGCACATGTTAGGTCCTGATAAGTTTGTAGAAGGGGGGTTGAATACAAACTATACCGTTTAATCGAATTTGTCCTTTTAGAATAAAACTGTTTAGGAACAAATTAATGCGGAATAAAAATGAAACAAGATTCAAGTTAAATATAACTTATATTAAACTTGAAGGGTGTTACAAATGATACTGAGTACAAGATTGAATCTTAAATAAATTAAAACAAATCTAGAATAAATTCGACATGAATTTATCTCTATTTGTAATAAAATGATTTAACAATATTTGATAATTTAAGATTCGTTCTAGGGATAAAAATCCGCTAGATAGTCAAAGCAATACAAGTAATCAAATTCTAGTGGTTTGGATTTAACAATACAAACTAGAATGAATTGCTTGAGAAGAAATGAAATCAAATGCTTTCTTCTTTGTTCTTGAGAGAAAATAAGTCTGCTGCTTTGCTTTTCAATAATTTAATGATATGTCCTGTGAAAATTGGCCTCGGTTAATATATCATTTTCTTGCCTTGTATGACCTGAAGATATAGCTCGGTAGAACCTCAAAGAAAACGTGTATGACCTTAAACTTTTCTACCAACTCTCAATAGATCCTGGAAAAGCAAACGTGTATGACCTGAGAAATAAGAACTCGGTATGACCTTTAAAAGGAAACATGTATGACCTTTTTAAATAGGTCATACCGTGTTTTTACTTTTAATAAAACTGGATCATACTAGTATTAATAGACAGGTCATACTAATACTTAAATTACTTTCTTTTAATTAATTTTAGTTGAATTAAATTCTAAATTAAATTAATTCTTTTCTGGAATTAATTTAATAAATAATTCAAACAACTAAATTAATTAATTTAATAAATAAATTAATTCTGAAAGAATTAATTTATTAATTAAATTGATTAATCATTTAATTAATTAAAAGAGAATAACTTAAAAACAAAGTATCTCTCTCTCTTCTGAAAACCACTGAATAGATATGAATTAATTCCACTGATGATGTCGTCATTCGATGCACTGTCTGGTTTCATGAATAACTGACTTTAATGATAATTCTTCATCTTTAAAACATTTAAAGCTGTGGCTTCCTTTCTTTAGCTTGACAAAATTATGTATCCTGTACTTCTTCCGTCACCACTAGAAATCTCTGTCACTGTAGTAAATCCACTAACTTGAATACTTCACTGAGGCTTGATCAATAAATTGAACTTCTTTCAATGTAGAATAACTTTAAGTCTGTAGATGACTTTTAATTCTCCATTCTCTTGACAGATAAAACTATCTGAGATTCCTGTGACATATAAACTTATTATTTACTTATTACATACTTGTTTAAATTAAGTTGTTTCCTCGGAATATTAATAGGCCTAAACATATGCCTTTCAATCTCCCCCTATTTGTTTGTTAGAGAATAACAATCAAATACCTAGAGGATAACTCAACTAACTTAAACAAGAAATAGAAATGACTTTTAAGAGCCAAGTAAATAACAAGAAAAGTTCTGGATTTCATATAACATTTTCCAGATTCAAACATTATAGATAAATACAAGATAGATGTTCCTCTAGACTGAACATGTGTTTACATTTATCCTATCTTGAAATACCTAAGCTCTATACATATAACATTTACAGACTAGAGCTTCTTCAGATCTCAGACTCCATCATCTCTCCTTCTTCAAGTGCTTCCAGCAAATCCTTGTCCAGAATACGATCAGATTCAGAAGTAATACCACTAGGTCTGACAGGTTGAGCTGTGACTTTCTTCAGCCTATTCTTCATTAGATGATATCTCTTTATATTGGCAATGCAATAGTCTTGAATCAAATCAGCAACTTCTGTCTTCTCTTGTGTAGCAAACCCTGTTGTCCTCAACATATTCTCCATATAGACAAGATGCCTGGCAGGATAGTCTTTCAAAGAGATGGGGTCCATACCACAAGTTTGAAGTGCCCTTCCTTTGTAAAATTTAACTTCATAAGGCACATCCACAACTTGAGGACTCGCTTTCATTGCAAAGTCTCTTAACTGATCATGCAGCAGCTCAGCTAATGGAGACGTTCTTTTTACTTTGCACATGAATACCCATAGTTCAGAGAGAGTTCTGCTTTCCAGAAGATTGAGAGACACCAAGAACGTTCCCTCATTATGAGTGTAAACATATATCTTCAACTCCTCTCTAACTCTGTCAAATCCAGTTGTTATCCTTGAAATCTCTGCATGAAGAGCTTTCATATATACAGTGTTGTCTGGATTGACCTGTCTGTACCTTTCCAACATCCCAAGAAACTTTGCATCATTAGTAATTCCTTCGTGATGTGCAAACATTTCTCTAGCTTTGTCCCATTCTACTCCTTGCTTGAGCCTTACATATAACTTTCTATCACTGACCCTCAGATTGTGAAGTCTTTGTTTTTCTAGTTGCTCAGCTTTTTGAATGACAATATGCTTGGAAATGATGTCAGATACTTTTGCATTTTCCTCCTCTCTCCTCTTCAAATCAGCCTTTTGGCTTACCAACTCAGCTTCAAAGGCAGGATCCACTATAGGTTCATCTTCCCAGTCAGCATAGTCAGCCTCTCCTTCAACTTCTACCTCACCAAAGATATCTTCAGGGGCTTCAGATTCAACATCATCAAACACTCCCTCATCACCTTGATAGTAGTCAGCATCAGAAAAGGTTAACTTCTGCTTCCCTTTGTCCTTTGAAGAACCAGAACCTCCAGCTTCTCCTCCTTGAGCTTCTCCTCCTTGTAACTCCTTCTCCTTATTCTCCCCCTTAGTTGAGGAATCCTCTAAAGATTTAACTTTATCAGTTTTAGGATCCTCCTTTGTACCTTCTCTTTCTCCTTCACCATCCCTGTCACCATTGTCCCCTTCATCATCATCACCCTCAAAGAATTTCTTTTGTTCAGCATTGGGTTGATGTGTGACCTTGATCATATTATACAAATGTTTCATGCCCTCATTCAGATGTTGCATCCCTCCTTCAATCTTGGCAAACCTCTCATCATTGAAGTACTGATTTTCATCAATAGTATCTTGAACGGAGTCTACTTTGGTTGAAATCATAGGAATCTGTTTGATAGCCTCCCTGATCTCAGCATTAGAAACCAGTAGTTCTGACATATCTGAAGCCATTAACACTTGTGATTCTTGAATAGCATTCATCTTTGAGACCAATGTGACCTTCACTCCTTCCAATTCATCTCTAATGGAACCCAGCTGATTGGTTACAGAGGTGGAAGAAGTAGATCGTTCAACCACTTGTGCTTTGAGAATTTCCTTTTCAGCCTGGGTCTCTTGAAGTTGTTTCTGTAAACCAGCTATTTGAGCCAATAATGAAGCAGTGTATGTGTCATTGTGTGCACTCATCTCAATTTCTCTCGATGGTGTTTCACTCACCTCACGTGCTTGTGTATCGCTCTGTGTTTGTCTCTCAGAACTAACCACTAGCTGTTTATCCATTGTTGGAGTTGAAGTACCTGCAGAAAAAATCACCATAGCCCCTTCTTGAGAGGTCACTGGTGGTGCAATGGGAGTTCGCGAATCCCAATCCATGGTAAAGTCTAAAAATTCATCAGAAATTGAAAACTGAATTGCTTCAGATATAGACTTACCATGTTGCCCTTCACTTTCTCCAGTTGAAACTGCGAGTGAAGAATCCCTTAGGGGAGCCAGAGATGTTCCCTCTGGGAGGGGAGAAAATGATTCTATTATTGTGGGCGAAGAACCAGATTTTCCCTCTGAAGCCTGTGAAGGCTCTTCTACCGTGACAATGGTAGGCACTGTTTCATCAATCATTCCTATGTGCTCTCCTTCCAGAGTGTCCTGTGTAAAAGTTTCTAAAAATTGTTCAGGAATGTTTTCTCCCATTGTGAGTAAAGGGAGAGTGCTTGACTCTTTACAGATTGCCATGGCCTGATGGCGAATTTCAATAGATTCATCCTGTTGAGAGGATGTCTCTAGTAACTGTTCATTGGCCTTTTGAGAATCTATATCCTTTTGGGAGGATACAGACTGGCTAACAGATGCCTCAAGTAGTGTTCTTCTCTTCTTTAGAGGTGGAGGCAGAGCTGTGGGATCACTCATATTAATATCTACTCCAACTTGTTCTATGAATCTTGTAGTAGCTGATAGTTCTAGGGGAGCGGTCAATGGATTTGACTCTGTGTGTGGCTCTATGACCTGGGACAGAGATTGTGGTTCTACAATCCCTTGGTCAATCCTAAGAACCTCTTAGGTTAATGGAACAGTTGAGAGAGGATATATTACCTGAAGTGCCATAGTGTTAGGAGGTGCCAATGAAGTTCCTGCTGACGAGGATGCAACCACTGGATGTTCAATAAAAAGCAAAGGTAACTGTGGTTGCAAAATCTCTCGCAGATAAGATTGTGGAACTAGGGGTCTCCTTCCAGACTTTGAGCTTGTGGACAAAGTTGAGTAAATGAGAGGATTAGTGTGTGCGGGAACTTGAAAAGGAGTGTTTAAAAACAGTGTTTTATGTTCATCAGAAAGAACATGGTTCAACACCAGAGAAAGGAAACGAGAATAAAAGCATTTAACTTTCCTTCCAGTTTCAATATCTCTAGTGTAATTGAAAATCCTCCTTATCAAGAGATCCCACACAAGAGTTCCTATGTCCAGTCTCAGGTTATAAACAGCAGCATAGGCAATGTTTTGTAGTAGAGAAGTGATGACTAGAAAGTTGTTTTTGGTAGAATTACTAAAAACTTTAGCTAAACAGTCAAAGAACAAATCCCACTCACAAGCTAGATTCCCCTTATTCAACCGAGGAAGAACAATATTCCCTTGGTAATCAATACTAGAGAAAAATTGAACTAACTCAGGATCAGTAGGGAATCTAACAAAGTTATCAAGTGGAAAATGAAGCACTTGACAAAAGATCTCCTTAGTTACTGTGTACTGACGATCAGAAATAGTGAATGTGAAAGATCGCATATCTTCAGCAACAACAGCAGTTAAGCATAATAGGCGAAGGGGTTCAATCTTTAAATCAACAGAAGCAGTGATAGCATAGCTAACAATTGATTGTTCATTTAAAAAACGAATCCACGGCCTAAAACGTTCAACAGAACACTTAAGGGGATCAAAATAGCCAACGTAATTATTAAAACGTTCAACAACAAACTCCGCAGCCATTTGAAAATAAATAATAAAATTAAAAATATTATTAGAATAACACAGCAATTAATAATAATAATGATCAGAAAAGAAATAAAATCCCAAGTAATTCACAAGAAAAATTTGCAATAGTTCGTTGTTCTAAGAATAAAACACAAACTAGAGCAAAGTTAACTAAGTAAAAACTTGAGTTAGAGAGGGATGAGAGACAAAAGAACCTGAAAAACATGAGTATTTATAGGCACAGGTTCTGCTGAGCTCGGTATGACCTAAAGGGAGGTCATACCGAGTTTTTGAAAATAATTAAACAAGAATAAAAACCAGTATGACCACAGCAGAGGGTCATACCGAGTTTTTGAAATTATTTAAACAAAAATAAAACCAATATGACCACAACAGAGGGTCATACCGAGTTTTAGAAATAAATAAAACAAAAATAAAACCAATATGACCACAAAAGAGGGTCATACCGAGTTTTTGAAGTTAATAAAACAAAAATAAAACCAATATGACCTGTCTAGAGGGTCATACCGAGTTTTATTATTAATAAAACTAATAATATTATAGAAAATAACCCAATATGACCTCTGGAGGGTCATACCGAGTGAGATATGTACACACTAACAGCAGCAAGACATCAAAACAATCACAAAAAAATAGCTAACAGTATTAAAACCTACTGCATAAAAATAACAAAAACACAAAATTACACTAAACCTGCATAAAAATCTGAACAAAAAATTTTATAATCTGAAAATAACTTAAATGAGTCTAAATAAGTAAATTTTCAATAAAAATACATTTCTCCACGGAAAATGAGAAAAATATTTTTAAAGAAATTAAATTATTCAGAACATTTAAATTAACAAGCTTTATACAATAAACATGGATTGGCAATATTTAACATCTCAAAATCAACAAGAGAAAATGATTTAGTTAAGAACAAACCTGGAGATATTATCAATCACTAAGACTGTTCAACATACCCAATTTACCAACTAACTTGATAAATGTGGATTCGTCAACAGATTTAGTGAAAATATCTGCAGTCTGTTCTTCAGTGGGTACAAAGTGCAACTCCACTGTTCCATTCATAACATGCTCTCTGATAAAATGATACCTGATATCAATGTGCTTTGTTCTCGAGTGCTGCACAGGGTTGTTGGAGATTGCTATGGCACTTGTATTATCACAAAATATGGGAATTTTGTCTAATGCAAAACCATAGTCCTTTAATTGATTCCTTATCCATAAGATCTGAGCACAACAGCTTCCAGCAGCAATATATTCAGCTTCTGCTGTAGAATTGGAAACTGTTTGCTGTTTCTTGCTATACCAGGAAATCAACCTACCTCCTAGGAATTGACAACTCCCAGAGGTACTCTTTCTATCCACAACACTACCTGCATAATCAGAATCTGTATATCCAACAAGATTAAAACCAGAATCTTTAGGGTACCAGATACCTAGATTAGGTGTACCCTTAAGATATCTCAAGATTCTTTTCACAGCAACGAGATGAACATCTCTAGGGTCCGCTTGGAACCTTGCACACAAGCATGTAGAATACATAATATCTGGTCTACTAGCAGTAAGATAGAGTAAGGAGCCAATCATACCTCTGTAGCTTGTGACATCTACCTTGATAGATTTGTCAGAAGCTCCAAGTTTGATGGCTGTTGAAGATGGAGTCCTTGCTGATGCTGAATCCTCCATGTGATACTTCTTGAGGAGTTCTTTGAGATACTTGGATTGACAAATAAATATACCATTTGACCTTTGACTTACTTGCAATCCAAGAAAGAACTTCAGCTCACCCATCATACTCATTTCAAACTTACTCTGCATTAGCTCAGCAAATCTCTTACAGAGATTATCATTAGTAGACCCAAATATGATGTCATCCACATAGACTTGGACTAATATCATATCACTTTTGTGTTTCTTTGAAAAAAGAGTTTTGTCTATGATACCTCTAACAAAACCATTTTCTAAAAGAAAACCAGAGAGAGTGTCATACCATTTTCTTGGGGCTTGTTTGAGACCATAGATAGCCTTGAAGAGAAAGAACACAAAATCCATCAGCTCCTGATTTTCAAAGCCAGGGGGCTGTTCCACATACACTTCTTCATCAAGCTCACCATTCAGGAATGCACTCTTAACATCCATTTGATAGACTTTAAAATTGGAGTAAGCAGCAAATGCTAAGAACATCCTGATGGCCTCAAGTCTAGCCACTGGTGCATAGGTTTCATCATAATCAATGCCTTCAGCTTGAGAATACCCTTGTGCAACCAGTCTTGCCTTGTTTCTTGTAACTATGCCATCCTCATCTAGCTTGTTCCTGTATACCCATCTAGTACCAACTACTTTCTTGTTCTTTGGCCTGGGTACCAGCTTCCAGACTTGCTGTTGTTCAAATTGATTGAGTTCATCTTGCATAGCAATCACCCAATCTGGATCAGTCAGTGCTTCCTCAGTTTTCTTTGGTTCCATCTTTGATAGAAAAGCTGAAAAATGACATTCATTCTGAGTAGCACTTCTAGTTTTAACTCCAACATCTGGATCACCAATGATTAGCTCAAAAGGATGAGCTCTATTCCATACAATCTGTCTTGGAAGATTTGATCTTGATGATTCGCCTTGAAATTCACTTTGATGTTGTGAGTGACTAGATGATCCTTCATTTGCTCCCCCTGAGTTGTTGCTTGTTTGCCTTGATGATTCTTCTCCAGTCTTGGTGGTCTCTCCATTGTTACCAGTGTTTCCATCACCATTACCATGATCATCATCATTGTTATTATCATTACCAGCAATAACTTCAGGTGGGGCTTCATCATCTGATTCTGAGTCTGGCAAGTTATCAAACTTCAGCTTTTCAGATGAGTCTTCTTTTTGGATACTAGGGAACTTAGTGTCATCAAAAGAAACATTGACACTTTCCTTTACTGTGTGACTGCCAACCAAGTAGACCCTGTAAGATCTTCTGGAATAACCAACAAAAATAGCTTCTTGTGCCTTTGCATCAAACTTGCCACGTTTAACATTGTCATCTATAAGCACAAAGCATTTTGCTCCAAATACATGAAAGTACTTGACAGTTGGTTTCTTGTTGTTCATTATCTCATACGGAGTCTTCATTAAATCCTTGTTGACTAAAGTTCGATTCTGAGTATAACAAGCTGTATTCGCTGCTTCAGCCCAAAAGTACGTTGGAAGTTTGGACTCACTTAGCATAGTCCTAGCTGCTTCAATCAATGTACGATTCTTTCTTTCCACTACTCCATTTTGTTGAGGAGTTCTAGGGGCAGAATACTGTCTTGTTATTCCTTTATCAGCACAAAAGTCATTTAGAATGGCATTCTTGAATTCAGTACCATTATCTGACCTTATGGCTCTAACAGGGAATCTCGAATCCAGCTCAATCAACTTTATGTGGCCAATCACCAGGAATGGGGTCTCATCCTTGGAATGTAGGAATAAAACCCAAGTATATTTAGAAAAATCATCAACAATCACAAGTGCATATTGCTTCTTTGACATAGACATCACATTAACTGGACCAAACAAATCCATGTGCAGTAGCTGAAGTGGTTCAGTTATTGATGATGTGTCAGTGCCCTTGTGAGAAGCTTTCTTTGACTTTCCTTTCTGACATGCCTCACACAGTCCTTCCTGTGTAAATTCCATTTGAGGCAAACCTCTAACCAATTCCCTCTTGACTAAGGAGTTCA
The DNA here is from genome assembly GCA_030848705.1 of Heracleum sosnowskyi. Lineage (NCBI taxonomy): Eukaryota > Viridiplantae > Streptophyta > Magnoliopsida > Apiales > Apiaceae > Heracleum > Heracleum sosnowskyi. The sequence continues at coordinate 4,881,863 of JAUIZM010000014.1, read as the reverse complement.
TGGTTTTGAAGTTAAGGTGAGACATCTTCTTGTGCCATAGCCAACTATCATCTGATGAAGCTTTAGCATAAAAACAATTCACTTCATCTTTGAATCCCGAGTTCAGATCAGCTATGAACAAGTCACCTTTCCTTACTCCTTGAAGAGCAGGCTTTCCATTCTTCTTGTGAACAATCTGACACTTCTCTCTTTCAAAGGAAACAGCATATCCTCTGTCACAGAACTGACTGATGCTGAGAAGATTGAACGTCAGACCTTCCACAAATGAAACATCTTCAATGATAACATTTCCGTACTTCAAACAGCCATATCCTTTCGTAACACCTTTGCTGTCATCTCCAAAGGTAACTACTGGGCCAGCTTTCGCAACCACATCTGATAGCAGGGCTCTATCTCCGGTCATATGCCTTGAACAGCCACTGTCAAGAATCCACATAACACGGTTCACCTGTTTAACTCCCTGCAATATCAGATAGATTAGTCCTTCCTCGGAGCCCAATATTGATTGGGTCCGGCATACTTAAAAAATTGGCCTTTGTCAGGCAAAACAACATTTCTAACCAAAACTACTTCAACCTCTTTCACATAAGAGCGTTTCCATTTATAGCCAGCCTTAACACATTTCTGAGTAGGCTTAGGGATAAATGAATCCACTCTAGCATTAGAAGGACTAGCAGTCTTAGTATTAACATGCTTCTTACTATTAACATGTTGACGTGGAGCAGTCTTATCATTTGATACATGCTTTTTATTAAAGAAAGCATACATAACATTAAAAGCACAAGACATGCAATTACTCACACCACATGCTTTATGAGAAGAATTAACAGCAGGCATGTTGGTTTTACAGTTGTTTTGATCCAACTTATGGATATCTGATTTAGTCTTTTCAGTTGAAGCAACTTTGACTGGAATATCAGATACACACTTTTTGGATTGCTCAGCTTCTAAAGCAGCATCTTCTTCATGAATCTCCTCAGCAATAATGATAGAGTATTCATTCAGAGGCTCTGCCTCAGACTCCTTACAGAAGGGTGTTTTAATACCCTTAAGAATATAAGGAACAACTTTTCCTTCTTCTCTGACTCTACAAGGTGTATTAATACCAAGCAATCCTACAGCCTCATTATAATCATAACCTATACTGACATGATTACCAATAGCTTGTTTATTGAAAATTTCTTTAGCCGTTTTACAAGAGTTGTAATAGGCATTAGCTTTGGTTTTGAGCTCACTAATCTGATCTTTGAGAATGGTTTCCAGTTGAATATAACATTTAACCCTATTCTCAAGAAAAGCAATTTTCTCAGTAAGTTCATCTTGATTAACATGCACAAGTTTCAAATCTTTTAATTCTTTTTCAAGATTTGTGTTTAAAAGATTTATTCTATCATTTTCAGTGCGTGCACAACTTATGGTGCCACCAAGATGATAAATCATTTCAGCATCAGTAAAGGTTACCTCTGACATGTATCTGGATGAAGTGCCTTCCTCTTTAGCCATCAAAGCAAGGTTCCCAATCTCACCTGCTTCTTCATCACTGTCAGTGTCATCCCAACTCTTTCCCTCAGCAACATAGGCCTTCCCAATCTTGTTCTTCTTGCTAGAATCAAATGTGTTTCTAGTCACTTGCTTTGGCTTTCTGCACTCAGTAGCAAAGTGACCCAACTCATTGCAATTGTAGCATCTGATTATACTTCTGTCCACAGTTCCAGTTTTGTAGCCACCCCTTGTGCCACTTGAAGATGAAGATCCACCTCTCTGAAATCTGGGTCTGAACTTAAGATTGGGATTCCTCTTGAATCTAAACTTCCCAAACTTTCTGACTATCAAAGCCAAGTCACCATCCTCCAGCTGATCAAGTTCTTCCAAAGAATAGAAGTCACCACCAGATTGATCAATGGATGTTAATCCATATTCTGCATCAATAACATTCATGTGAGAACTGGAAGGTTGAACAGCCTTCACTTCCAGTTTCTGTGGGACTTCAGCAGCCAATGCAGTGGAGGTACCAACAATCTTTCCAGTTCCATACAGCTCCTTCTGTTGAATCTGCTCCAGCTCATAGGTTTTCAAGACACCATACAATCTTTCCAGGGCAAGCTCATTCATGTCTCTTGCTTCTCTAATAGCAGATATCTTGTGCTCCAAATGAGGTGGAAGTGTAAGAAGGAACTTCTTGTTAATTTCCTTGTTGGTGTAGTGCTTCCCATTGAGATTCAGATCATTGATTAATTTGTTGTATCTCTCAAAAACCTGAGTGATACCTTCACCTGGATTTGATCTGAAATGCTCATATTGTGAAGTGAGAATTTCCAGCATATTCTCCCTAACTTCCTCTGTCCCTTCATTGATAATCTCTATGGTTCCCCAAATGTGTTTGGCAGTTTCACAATTTAGGACATGATTGTGCATGATAGGATCAAGACTCTCAATAAGGATTAACTGAAGACAGGAATCCAAGGTAACATCCTCTTTCTCATCAGGAGTGTATTCCTTGGGATCTTTAGGGTACATACTGGCAGGCCTAGTAACAACATTTTCTACTGTTATCTCTTCCTCAATAATCATAGGGAGTTTGGGACCTTTCTTCAGCACATCCAAGTATTTAGGATTTGCAACCTTAAGAAATAGGAGAATTTTCTTCTTCCACATTGGATAATGCTCCTTGCTGAATATTGGGATTTTAACTGTCCCCACTTTCTGTGCAGTAGACATCTTTTGAGATTTTTAGAATTAAAATAAAAAATCAGAGTTAAGAAAAAAAATCTCAAACAATTGGATCTTTGATTAGTATATCAATCAAAAGGCTCTGATACCAATTGTTAGGTCCTGATAAGTTTGTAGAAGGGGGGTTGAATACAAACTATACCGTTTAATCGAATTTGTCCTTTTAGAATAAAACTGTTTAGGAACAAATTAATGCGGAATAAAAATGAAACAAGATTCAAGTTAAATATAACTTATATTAAACTTGAAGGGTGTTACAAATGATACTGAGTACAAGATTGAATCTTAAATAAATTAAAACAAATCTAGAATAAATTCGACATGAATTTATCTCTATTTGTAATAAAATGATTTAACAATATTTGATAATTTAAGATTCGTTCTAGGGATAAAAATCCGCTAGATAGTCAAAGCAATACAAGTAATCAAATTCTAGTGGTTTGGATTTAACAATACAAACTAGAATGAATTGCTTGAGAAGAAATGAAATCAAATGCTTTCTTCTTTGTTCTTGAGAGAAAATAAGTCTGCTGCTTTGCTTTTCAATAATTTAATGATATGTCCTGTGAAAATTGGCCTCGGTTAATATATCATTTTCTTGCCTTGTATGACCTGAAGATATAGCTCAGTAGAACCTCAAAGAAAACGTGTATGACCTTAAACTTTTCTACCAACTCTCAATAGATCCTGGAAAAGCAAACGTGTATGACCTGAGAAATAAGAACTCGGTATGACCTTTAAAAGGAAACATGTATGACCTTTTTAAATAGGTCATACCGTGTTTTTACTTTTAATAAAACTGGGTCATACTAGTATTAATAGACAGGTCATACTAATACTTAAATTACTTTCTTTTAATTAATTTTAGTTGAATTAAATTCTAAATTAAATTAATTCTTTTCTGGAATTAATTTAATAAATAATTCAAACAACTAAATTAATTAATTTAATAAATAAATTAATTCTGAAAGAATTAATTTATTAATTAAATTGATTAATCATTTAATTAATTAAAAGAGAATAACTTAAAAACAAAGTATCTCTCTCTCTTCTGAAAACCACTGAATAGATATGAATTAATTCCACTGATGATGTCGTCATTCGATGCACTGTCTGGTTTCATGAATAACTGACTTCAATGATAATTCTTCATCTTTAAAACATTTAAAGCTGTGGCTTCCTTTCTTTAGCTTGACAAAATTATGTATCCTGTACTTCTTCCGTCACCACTGGAAATCTCTGTCACTGTAGTAAATCCACTAACTTGAATACTTCACTGAGGCTTGATCAATAAATTGAACTTCTTTCAATGTAGAATAACTTCAAGTCTGTAGATGACTTTTAATTCTCCATTCTCTTGACAGATAAAACTATCTGAGATTCCTGTGACATATAAACTTATTATTTACTTATTACATACTTGTTTAAATTAAGTTGTTTCCTCGGAATATTAATAGGCCTAAACATATGCCTTTCAGCACATCTATAAATGAAAGTATGATATATCATATAATATGTAGTTGTATAATATATATTATTAAACAAAAATTGTAACCTAAATCGTTTGGGTAGGGTTGGTAAACCATGGACACCCATAATGGAGTAATCAGGCACATTAATCGAATATTTGGAGATTATTGGAATAATTAATGGGGATTAATTTATTTTTTATCAAGTTTTAGCCTTTTAATTTTTCTTATAAATTTACTAATATTTACAAATCAAACCAATTTTGGGATGATTAGACCTAATTTTATGATAAGACCGGAATTGGTACAACAAACGAAAGATGTATCGACCTGATTCGAGTCATGTGATAGAGTATGAACCAATAGAAATTCAACCAGGCTTGTCATACGTAGAACAACCAATAGAGATATTAGATCGTAGAGAGAAAGTGTTGAGGGATAAAGTTGTACCGTCAGTAAAAGTTTTGTGGAGAAATCCTAGGGTAGGAGAGTCTACCTGGGAATTAGAAAGCGATATGATAGAAATAGTATCCTTACCTATTTTCTTGACTTGATTATGAGGACAAAATCCTTTTAAGGGGGGAAGAATGTAAGATCCGGGAAAATTACGTGTTAATATTTGATGTAGAATGAAATTTTATTTTCATATCTATATTTATTAAATGTTTTATCCGTTTAAATGTGTTAAGTTATTCGTTAAATGGTCAAATATGTGTCCTTGGGATGCTATGTGAATATTTGTGGTGATTAGAATTTATTTTAAGAGGATGTTATTTTATTTCGTTTTATTTTAATTATCGAAAAGAAAATTTAGTTCGTTTTATAATAATTGGGGAAATTGGTATATCGTTCATACCAATAATTCATTCGTTGATTTGGGAAATATCCTGAAACATTCGTTATAAATACATTTTGGTTCGTATATCTATTATTAAACAATTCTTGTAATTATCCGTAGTTTTTGGATAATTATCGTTTCGTAACCGGTATGCTTTATTTTAATTAATAATGATCCAATGGATCAATATTGATCCAAAAATATCGTTTGAGGTATTATTTTCCGTTTAATATAAGTAGCTTATTCATTAATTATTTTTATCGAAAAATTCGTTAAAATCTGTAAAATACCGAAAAATCCCTAAATAGTGTTCTTCATGTTCTTCGTGTTCTTCAAGATCAAACTCAAATTTGAAGGCGTTACCGGAATCCGTTTTCAACGTTCTAGTAGTAGAATTGAAGGTCTTGGAATCTAGTTTCATAATATACCATCAGAATTCATGTGGGGTAATTGTTAAACTCTATACGAAGTTTTATTTAATTCTGGAAAATTAGGGTTTATGTGAAAATTAGGGCTTTTTGATTCTGAGCTTTTTCATGTGATTTGATGAGATGTATAGCTTGGTATAGTTTTAAGGAGTCCAAATATGTGTTCAATTTCAATTTTTGATTCCTGTATTAGCCAATTCGAAAATTAGGATTCTTGAGCTCAATTTGGGGCTTTTTGATTTAGGAATCGTTTGTTGATTTTGATGGTTCCAATAGCTTTATATGATCACATACAATCGATTTGCATGCTTAATTGAGTTGTTTTAACCCGTTTTTATCAAGTTCAATTTTTAAAGTTTACTTTTCAAATTTTGATTGATTCGTACGTAAAATCCGTTGATTGTTCGTGTATGTGGATATGGGGGGGTTAGATTTTACGTGTTCCAAGCTTTGTTTTGGTATATAGAACATTGAGTTTTGTAAAAGATTTGTGTTAGTCGGATTTTTGGCCGGATTTTAACCGTCGGTGACTTCACCGGCCGGTGGCAGCCATTAAAGCTGGCAACAGAGCTTTTTACAGTTTAGTACCTCAAGTTTCGAAGATGATGAAGTTTGGTCCCTGAAGTTTTACAAAATTGTAAATTGGTCCCCTGACCAAATTATTTTCTAAATGATTTATTTTTAATTTATAAAAATCTATTTTGTTTATGTAAATTTGGAAAAATTGTTTTAAAAATGATTTTTAAATTCTAAAAATTTCTTTTAAATTCTGAAATTTTTTATTTAATTATTCCTTAATTATTTAAGGAATTATTTCGAAATTTTTATTTATTTAAGTAATTATTTATTTTCCAAAATTCTTTAATTAATTTGGAATATGATTTAAAAATAATTTAAATTGGAAAATATATTCCTAAAAATGTTTTATTAATTATTTAAAATTCCTAAATGATTTATAAAATCATTTTAGGTCTTTCTTTCGAGTTGAAAATTATTTCTTGAACATTACATGACATATGTGATTTAATTAGTGCATTTAAATGCCAATATGTGCTACGTAAATTATGTGAACTATCTGGTTGTATTTAATTAGTGCATTTAATTATATTTGTATTGGTTTAATATTTAAAATGTTGTTTTAAATTGAGATTTTAGCGTGACGACCAAATTCCCTGACCCCGGATTTGGGGGCGTCACGGGTTGTTTACCGAAGAGCAAAATGGACGCTATCGTTATTTGAATCTCTTGTTTCTTACCTAGAGTTTTCTCGCGTAAGCTTTGAGGTTCAATATATGGGAAGCTTGCTTTATTTTTCGGATTTATGTGACTTAGAGCTTATGAATGGAAGGTTTTGGTTCCTTTTGTATTCAATACTGCAAGGAAACGGGGGTAGTTGTTGTGCCCAAATTCTCACATGGACTCAATTTAAGACCCATATTTGTTATAATTCCAGTAGTGGTGTATTGGGCTAGGATTGTGTGGACCAAGGTGTAGGTTTAGGGTACCGAGGTGTAGGTTCGGGGTACCAAGGTAGGTTCGAGGTATCGAGGTTCAGGTGAAGGGTATTGAGATTCAGGTGGTTTGAACCTCGGGACTGGGCTTAGGTGACGAGTAGTCTGAACCCCGGGAAGGCAGAGTGCTAGTTGGATAAAGACTCTATTTCCTATTGTTTAGGAGTACGAAATTACTCTTAAACAAGGAGTTCTAATCATGACAAAAACGTACTGGATGGAGTAGGTGCAATCAATATAGGACTTGTATTGATTGTTTTGGATATACATTAAGTGCATGAGGATTTATAGGACTTAGTGATGGATATGGACTAGGACACTGGAAAGCTCGGCTGGAGGTACATAATTCGACTATAACTCTAGGATGGATTATCTTAGAGCGGCCAAATTAACAGGAAAAGAGAAGTACAAATCTAATAGAACCACATGGGGCTTGATTCCAATAAATAGGATATGTAGGCACTTGACTAAAGGATTCAGATTTTCACTCTCTACACGCATAAGGCTCGTGTATTCTTTGTGATACATATTCCGGTGAATTGACTGGTCGTGTAAGATTTACGCCGCCCACTTCGACCGGTGGTTTTGTCAACTCAACCCCCGGAGACGTTACTTCTATTATTTTGTACTTATCACGAGCTTCAGGTTTCTAGCTGCAAACCTACAGCTCCGTCCGATAATCAATGACACGTTCTGCGAATATTCCAGCAAGATTCTCTCAATTGTATTGTACCAAATTTCTCTCACAACATCAACCATCAAATTAGGCATTAAATGACATGTCACCGCAAACCTGAAGAAATGACCTCAAATGCCACAAATTTTAATAGATGTTCCCAACTAATACAACTGAATGAAATGGCCCGAAATGACGCAAAAAGACGTTACTTTCAATTCCGTTTCTGTTTTGTGCAAATTTTAATTAAGGATTCTTTATAAATTATTAATAGTCTGCACAAATATTTTTTAAATATTTATAAAATTAATTCATAATTTTCATTATATTTATAATTTTTTAATCTTTAAATGTTGCTAATATTTTTATTTCTAATAATATAAATATTTTTTAACGGTCACTTTTTTATTTTGACTCGATCTTCGGTTCTAAAAATTAGATTTGGACGATTTCACAGCGCTCGTGAAATCCATAAAATAATTTTTATTTCAGTAATTCTTTGATAATTGTTGTCCAACTAAAACTACTCTAAAACTAAAAAGAAAAGAAAGTTAAATATTTTTACATTGAGAATTCTTATTCAACTTAGAAAACCTACTCATATTTGGTTTATATTATTGAAATACACTTTTTAGTATTTAAATATAATTTTACTAACAATCAAATATATTTTTTAATATTAGATCTAACGAATATTTATTCATCTATTTTAAGATTAATGGTTCTTATTGATTTGACGGTACATAAATTAAACTTTTGGATATGATCTCTTATGCTTATTATATATAAGAATATAATAAATATAAGAAGGATCCTATAAAAGAATATATTTTTAATGTTTTGATTTTATTTACAGTGTATATAAAATTTTAAAATACATTATTATCTAATAAAGAGAATAAAAATATGGATGATTATAAAAAAAATTATTCTCCTATTCTTTATCGATTTGAATTTTTCTTAAATTGATTTTAATATTTTATTGAAAGAAAAATAGAATTTTTGAATTAAAAATAATTTGGAAAAATAATTAAATTAATGCTACGATAATAAAAAAATATTTATTAAAATTTAGATACTCATTTCACTAATCTATCTTGTGTTTTAGAAATTCGATTTTGACGATTTTACCGTCTACGTGAAGCTAACGGAATTATCTTTAATTTAATGATGGTTTAATAATTATTATCTAACTAGACCTACCAATAAAATGAAGAAAAAAGAGAGTTACGAATTTTTACATAAAGATTTCTATTAAATATAGAAAACCCACATATAATTGGCTTTAATTATCAAAGTATATCTTTCAGTGTTTAAATATAATCATACTATTAATCAAATAGACTTTTTAATATTAGACCTAACGGTCCTAATCTATTTATTTAAGATTTAACGGTTGTTATTAATTTGGTCATACATTATTATCAATTTTTTTGATAAGATCCCTCTTATACGTATTATATATAAGGATATAATTGTTAAATATCTTAAAATTTTATCAAATTTCAAAAAACTTATAAACTTTATAAAATTTATAAAATTTAAATGGTTTTTAGTCTCGGTATCACTAAATTCTGAATGATTTTAATTAGGTATAAAAGTAATTTGACATCACAAAAATAATCCTAAATAAAGCTACCTCATCTTAGTATTAAAATATATATTAATGTATTTCTAAAATATAGAATATCATGCCTTATTTGAAATCAATATATATATATAAAGGAGGATACGTGGGAGTTGAGGTGGCGCCCCTAAGATTGTCTCAATCTATTTTTCTAATTTTCTAGAATTTTTGAATTTTAAATACTAATAAATCAAAAAATATTCTTTAACATATTAGAAGTAGAATAGGTGTTCGAATTTATTAAGGAGAAGAGTTCGAATTTAAAGCGAAGACATATAACTAAAAGTTCTATTTGAAGTAGAATAGTTCAAATATAAAAGAAATACTTGCAAAGTTCTATTTGAAGTAGAATAAGTGTTTCAATTTAGAGAGGAGAAGAGTTCGGATATAAAAAAAGTACTTGCAATTAAAAGTTCTATTGAAAGTACAATAAGTGTTTGTAATACATAACTAAAAGTTTTATTTGAAGTAAAATATGTGAAGTTATATATGTGTTTTTTCAACGAAAGAGTGGCTCATTAGAAATGAGTATGATAACATAAAAATCAATATATATATATATATATATATATATATAAAGGAGGATACACGGGAGTTTAGGTGGCGCCCCTAAGATCGTCTCAATCTATTTTTTTAATTTTCTAGAATTTTAGAATTTTAAATAATGATAAATAAAAAAAATATTCTTTAACATATTAGAAGTAGAATAGATGTTCGAATTTATTGAGGAGAAGAGTTCGAATTTATAGCGAAGACATATAATTAAAAGTTATATTTGAAGTAGAATAGGTGTTTGAATTTGTAGAGGGGAAGAGTTCAAATATAAAAGAAGTACTTGCAAAGTTCTATTTAAAGTAGAATATGTGTTTCGGTTTATAAAGGAGAAGAGTTCGGATATAAAAGAAATACTTGCAATTAAAAGTTCAAATGGAAGTAGAATAAACGTTTATAATACATAACTAAAAGTTCTATTTGAAGTAGAATATGTAAAGTTCTATAGGTGTTTTTTCAACGAAAGAGTGTCTCATTAGAAAGGACTGTGATAACATAAAAATTAATATATAAGACAAGTATATATTAAATATATTAAATTTGAGATTTTGATATTAAAAAGGAAAGCGTGTTTCACGGGAGGACGGCTTATTAGAGAGGACCGAGTAATTTTCGTAATTTATTTGATAGAGTTTTTTTAAAAAATTATTACGCCGCCGCGAAGCGCGGCTTTTTCAACTAGTTATATTTCAAAATAAAATCACAATAGTGCATCTCATTCAACGCTTTTTTTGAAATAATTACATGATGGTGTCTTTATTCTAAAAAATTCAAATTTTTTTCCCATTCCAAATCGGTTACTGTTAACATTTTCCTCAAGCTATAAGTACAGGCCTTTGTCATTGAAGATTGGTTTTTGGTCTCAAGTAATGGCTACAGAACAAGGTGTAATTGCTGTAATTAGAGCTTTTCCTCCCACCTCTCGAGGCTCCCACGATAGAGTTGCCTACGCTATCCACTCCTCTTTTCTCGCCGCCGGCTATATTCTCATCGGCGCCGGCTATTTTGTCACCGGCGCCGGCCCTCCAGCCTTGTTGGACGACGTTTTAACCACTTCTTCTGCTGGTAAAAATCCAATCTTTATCATCCTTTTCATTACTTCCTGCAGTTTTCATCAATTTTAATTCGATTTTCTTGGTAAAAATTATATCTTTAGTTTCTTTATTTTTTACTCACCACTGTTTGAATGCTAAGATGTTTGTTTTGATATGATTTTGGTGTTTAGATGGGGTGATGATCAATGGGTGGAATCAGTTAGGTGGCAAATATGCTTTCGTTTATTTGGCTCCCGGTAAGGGTTCAAACAAGATTTTGGTCAAGTGTTCGGCTATGAGTGATACTTTGTTTGTTGAGGTTTTGAAGAATAATGATCAAGAGCCGTTGCCTCTTGAAATCAGGTAATTTTTTGCTCTTGTTTATGTTTTGCGATTTGATTGAATGGTAGTTCTTTATTGGGGCTGTGGTTTGAACCGGTTTGCTTGTTGAGCTTATAATGTATTCATTTCCAATTGTGTATTAAACAAAATAGTGTTTGAGTATCTTTATGAGATTTTAGAATCAAGCTATTTGAAACTTTAGTTTCTCTTTTAAAATCAAGCCCCATCCTTTTCTGGTTCTACTGAATTCTTTACAAATTGGGTATGTTTTTTTGGAATATGCAGTGTTAATAATTATACTGTAAAGAATGGAGGCAATAATTACAGCACAGAATTCAAGGATCTGGGAAAACTTGTGAGTGTCATCAACAAAGGAATACTGGGTAAACTGAGGGCCACTTCAGAATCTAGCTTGGAAACTGCCAAGTCAAGGTAGTATACTCTAAATTCTTGAATGTCGCTAATAATTTATAAAATGCACTAGTAAATACATTACCTCTATCACCTATAGTAGAGTTTGGCTCACTGATTGAGCTTAGCAGTGTTCATTTATCTAGATTATTTATAAATTGAGGTAATTATTCGTTTAACGAGGAATAGAGGATACTCATCTATCGAGATTCTACTGTACACAATCTGAAAGGTTCTAGAAGTTTGGTGAACAAGGCATTGGTAGGGTTAGTTTCTAAGGTTAATTCAGTGATAAGAAGTAGGCCTAGTTAACTAATTATTAGTACGTCTATAACCACCAAAAATACACTCCTGCCTTTAGATCTGGGTAATCCTGGTGAATGGGTCAGAATGGCCTCATTTGGTCCCCCGTGTCAAAGTTGGATTGAATACCCTTTTCTCTGTATTTCTTTTCAGTTATATACACCAGAGATACATACATTATGCCACAATTATAGCCTAACTATCTTGTGAGCATCTGCTAATTACTATATCTAATTACTGCCTAATTATCTTCACAGAATCAGCTAATTACTATCCCTGATTACAGCCTGATCAGAACTGTTAACAACACCTGATTCCTATCCCTAATTACAGTCATCAAATCTGTTAATTAGAATCCCTTAGATACACATTGTGATATGATGAATAATGTAATCCACTGACATCCCCCCTCAAATTGATGCTGGTAGATCCCGAAGCATCAATTTGTCACTTAAGAACTGATGTCGAGGACGAGAAAGGGCTTTCGTGAAAATATCCGCAGTTTGATGTTTGGTTAAAATGTGAGGGAGAGTAATCACTCGTTTGTCGTAAGCTTCCCGTATCGAATGACAATCCACCTCTATATGTTTTGTACGCTCATGAAATACGGGATTAGCAGCGATCTGAATAGCACTTGTATTATCAGCATAAAGAGGGGTGGAACAAAGCTGAGGAAAACCTAGTTCACCCAATAAGCCACGAAGCCACGTTATCTCAGAGCAAGCAGTAGACATAGCACGATACTCAGACTCGGTGGAAGACTTGGAAACTCTATCTTGCTTTTTACTTTTCCAGGAAACGAGGGTGTTACCTAAGAACATGCACCATCCAGTAACCGAGCGACGAGTATCAACACATCCAACCCAATCAGCATCACTATATCCAGCTAATTGTAAAGATGAATCTGTGGAATATAATAACCCATGTGCAGAAGTGCCTTTTAGATACCGGATAATACGACGAACAGCAGAGAGATGAAGATGACGAGGAGCCTGCATGAATTGGCTAACTTGTTGGACTGCAAAAGAAATGTCAGGGCGAGTAATTGTTAAGTAGTTCAAACTCCCAACAAGTTGTCGATACAATGATGGATCTGATAGAAGCTCTCCTTCATCTTTTGAAAGCTTGAGATTAACCTCCAAAGGAGTAAGAACAGAATTGCACGATTCAAGACCAACCAAAGAAATCAGATCTTGTGCGTATTTTTGTTGATTCAACAATATACCAGATGGTGTTGGATGAAGCTCAAGACCAAGAAAATATTTTAAAGAACCAAGATCTTTCATATGAAAGGATGTCTTGAGGTTCTCTTGCAATTCATGAATCAGGTCAGAATCTGAGCCGGTGATCAATATATCATCAACATAAACTAGAAGCAATACTATCCCAGTAGAAGTCTTGCGTAGAAATAGAGATGAATCATACTGACTTTGTACAAAGTGAAAAGAAAGCAAAGTGGATCGAAACTTATCAAACCATGTACGTGATGATTGTTTCAGCCCGTATATGGACCGACGGAGGCGACAAACTTGTGATGAAGGTGTAGTAAACATCCCAGGAGGTGGAGTCATGTATATTTCTTCCTTTAGATCACCGTGTAAGAAGGCATTTTTCACATCCATTTGTCTTAAAGGCCACTTTTTAGAAATAGCAACTTTTAAAACAGTCCGGACGGTGGTCATTTTGGCAACGGGAGCAAATGTTTCCTCATAATTTAGTCCGTATTCTTGACGATTACCGAGAGCTACAAGGCGAGCTTTATACCTATCAAGTGAGCCATCAGACCTATACTTTACAGAATACACCCATTTGCATCCAATTGGTTTAACATTTGAAGGACAAGGCACAATGTCCCATGTGTGATTTTCGTGAAGAGCCTGAATTTCCTCTTCCATTGCTTGTTTCCAACATTCTTGAGAAGCTGCTTGAGCATAAGAGTTAGGAACAGAAATAGTATTAAGAGTAGCATTAAGTGAGGTGTGAGGAAAACCAAACCGATCAGGAGGCCTACTATTTCTTGAAGAACGCCGGGGGGCAGTTTCGGAAGACACATCTTGTGTCTCAAGTTGTACAGGTTCGGGTTCTTGACGTTGCTCATGAAGTGACAAAGTTGGACGTCGTCTTTCATACACTAATACTGGTTTGAGTCTTTCAGGAGTACTACTTAATTCATCAAAACCAGGAAGAATAATTTTCTCAGGTATAGGCTCAACATGAGTAGTAAAATATGATTGATTTTCGAAGAAAACAACATGGCTTGAAATACGAAATTTATTAGAACAAGCATCATAGCATATAAAACCTTTGTGTGCAATGCTATATCCCATAAATGCGCATTTAATAGATTGAGCAGAAAGTTTATGACGTTCATGAGATGGCAAGTGAACAAAACAAACACAACCAAAAGTATGCATGTCAAGGTATTCAGGATGATTACCATGAAGACGAAAATAAGGAGATTCAAAGTCCAACACACTAGAAGGAAGTCGATTGATCAAATAAGTTGCTGTACTTAAGGCTTCGACCCAAAATTTGGAAGGAACAGATGATTCAAGCAATAAAGTTCTTGCAACATCTAATAAATGGCGGTTTTTACGTTCAGCGACCCCATTTTGCTGAGGTGTATAAGGACAAGATCTTTGAGAAATAATTCCTTTTTGTTGGAGAAAATCATGAAATGCATGGGACATGTATTCACCCCCAGAATCAGATCTCAAGACTTTAATGCTTGCTGAAAATTGATTTTCAACATGTGCAACAAATTTCTTAAAGATGGAGAATACCTCAGATTTTGAATGAAGAAAATAAACCCAAGTAAACCTGCTATAATCATCAATGAAGGTAACAAAATACTTATACTTTTCATGTGATATGACAGGAGTGATGCCCCATACATCACTATGGATCAAATCGAAACACTTTATAGCACGACTACCATGAGAAGGGAAAGAAAGAGACTTGCTTTTACCAAGTTTACATGTTGAACAATCGAAAGACAAATCAGAAGAAAAATGATCTTTATTACCCAACAAACCAGATTTCACAAGATGAGACAAAACATAAGAATTAGGATGTCCTAGACGTCTATGCCATATTTCACCATGTTTATTCACAGCAGTACAAGCCAAAGAAATAGCATTAGAAATAGGAAAGTGCAAAGGGAACAAACGTCCAACTTTAGGCCCCTTCGCGAGTACCATCCCCGATACCTGATCCTGCACAACACAACCATCACGAGAAAAATGCACATCACAGTTATTATTAATCAATTGACCAACTGAAATGAGACTAGTAGAAAGTTGTGGAGATACAAACACATCTTTTACTGAAGAATTGATGTCACCAATTGCTTGAATAGGTAATTGAGTGCCATTAGCAATTTGAATATTGCACGTGCCATCATAGTTGCGAACATTACTTAAATTATTGGTACAACTTGTCATATGATTGGATGCACCTGAATCAAGCCAAAATAAAGAGGGTGAAGTATCCTTACCTTGAAGACCCAAGGCTGAGAAAGCCGAAACAATCATTTGTTGGACCATTTCTGGTGTAAGAGTTGATTTTTCAGCAGGAATTGAACCAACTACAGCCTGATTACCGATCGCAGATTGACTCACATTTGCTTGGCGATTTTGAGGACGAGTACGACATTCTTTAATAATGTGGCCAGATTTCTTACAGTAGTTGCAGAATTTCTTCGCGCAATTTGCTGCAATATGCCCATATTCCTTACAGGAATAACATTGAACTTGTTGCATGTTTCTGCCCTTGCCTCTTCCTTGAGCTGCATAAACAATTGCCTGATCGGGCATGTTGGTTTGTTGTATGGCAGATTGTGTAGCAAGACGTTGTTCTTCCCGAAGTAACTCACTAAAACATACATCTAGAGAAGGAGGGGAGACACGATTCATTAAATTAGAGCGAGTTACCTCAAATTCAGGACGTAGTTTCATTAGAAACTGATCTCGTTTGCTTTGTTCATGAACCTCTTGAACACTTAAAAGAGATGTGGCCGGCACTTTTGCATAAGCAATATCAGTAAATTCAGCCCATAAATTCTGAAATCCAGAATAATACTCTTGAATAGATAAAGTGCCTTGAGAATAGTTAGAAATGTCATACTCAATCTGGAAGCGTTTGGCTGCATTATCCTGATTATACACTTTCTTTAGGTACTCCCACATCTCCTTGGAAGTCTTGTATGGCTTTAGATTAAGCGCGATATTCTGATCAACAGAACTTATGATCCATGTCATGACCCTAGCATCCTTCACCTTCCATGCAGCTAATTTAGTAGCATCAGTCGGAGCTGGTTCAGTACCATCAACATGACCCCACAACTCTTTTCCCGTGACGAAAAGACGAAACTGAAATTCCCAATTGGAATAAAGTTTCCCCGTAAAACGCAGACCAAAAACATCACCATTGTTGGTTGACATTATGCTTAGCAAAAATCAGCACTTATTTGCTGAACCAAAAACTATCCCAGGAAACAATCCAAAGCTATAGAAACTGAAAAAATGTTTATTGCTCTGATACCATGTCAAAGTTGGATTGAATACCCTTTCCTCTGTATTTCTTTTCAGTTATATACACCAGAGATACATACATTATGCCACAATTATAGCCTAACTATCTTGTGAGCATCTGCTAATTACTATATCTAATTACTGCCTAATTATCTTCACAGAATCAGCTAATTACTATCCCTGATTACAGCCTGATCAGAACTGTTAACAACACCTGATTCCTATCCCTAATTACAGTCATCAAATCTGTTAATTAGAATCCCTTAGATACACATTGTGATATGATGAATAATGTAATCCACTGACACCCCGTTGCTATCACCTGATGTTGTTAAGTATTAATGACACCAAGGATCATCCAACGAGCTTTCTTGAACTACCCTGTTCATGGACCATTTCAGAAACTATCTGCAGCTTCGGTTTTTATACCCTTCTTTATTACATCTTATAATTCAAGGCAAGAAATCGAAATTTAGGAAGTCATTTTTGCCATAAATTCATAGTAAACCCATTGAGATAATAGTACTATAATGTTTGGTGATTGATGATAGTAAACCCTTCGAGACAAAAAGTGGTAGTAGTGCAAATAGTACCTCAGAAGCTTCCATCATTATTTGCGTCCTTGTTGAAACTTCATCCCCAATAAAACAACAGACGCAGAGGTTCTTTGTTAAATGTGCTTGGTGTAACTTGTATAACATTAGGCAGCTGGTAATGAAATTGTTTTTTGGAGTCTGGAAAATTTTGATTTGAGCGTTGTCAGTAATGTTGCAAGTTGTGTTAAACAACAGATTGTTTAGTCACCCATTACTAATCTCAATGACCTCAACTCGATGACTTCAAATCTAAACCGACTTTTATATTGTTATTAGTATAGGAATGAGAAGCTGATTTAATAATTTAAATATGTAGTACAGGAAGTTGAAAAAGTAAACACTATTAATTCTAGATCACTCTTGATTCATTAAACAATGTGATCCCAATAATATCTATTGTGTGGCTATTAAATATCACATTCTCATACCCTACTCACTTGGAAGCTGAGGTTCTCTATGGTCCAAACACTTAAGAAACTAATAGTATAGTTCATTAAGGCTGAATTGGAATATAGATCTTATGATAGGCTTGTATATATGGTTATGGTGGATGTGGTACTTTTAACTTACCTACAAAGAAGTGAGTTTTATGCGGACTTTATAATCCAGAAGTAAAATTTCAAGGCATGTGAACTTCAAATAATCCCTGTGAATTCAAATGGTAACTTAAATATATGATTTTATTATATTCTTAATTCCTCATACAGTTTCTGACTCTCTCAAGTTTATTTCGTTCACAGGAACATTTCCCGCATCATTAATCACATAAGCAAAATGTCTTGGGCTGACCTACCTGTTGATATACTCTTCATCATCTTTGGATTCCTTCATGATAAGAACATCCATGACTTTCTTGATCTTTATCAGTGTCTTGCTGTTTGTCATTCATGGCGATCTGTTGCTAAACAAATATGGCAGACCCGCATCTTGCCAACAACTCCGTGGTTATTGTTCCATGTAGATCAATCTAAAAAGATTTTTTTGAAGAAAAACCTATACAAGTGCCATGAATATTCTCCTAGCCTTGCAACTACAGATAATGATGCCAGCTTTTCATGTCCCCTTAATCTTTTACATTTCCAAACTTATGCTTCATATGATGGATGGTTACTTCTTGGCAATACTGATAATTTACCTTTTCTTTATAATCCTATCACATCACTTCTTCTCCCACTTCCCCCACTTCCCCCTCTGCCACAACATTGTTTTCTTCAGTTCCATATGAAATTTGTGTCTTCTGGAGCTTCACCTACTAATCATAATTGCATTATATGTATCAAGTTTTCTAATAAAAGAGAATTAATGGACTACGACTATACTTCCCTCGCCTTTTGTAGACCAGCTGTATCGACTTCATGGGTCGTGCTGCAGGAAAAGGCCGAAGACGTTATTTTTAGTGGTGGAAACTTTTACACCATTGGTAGCGGAGGAGATCTCTTTGTTTACAACAGTGATAGTATCAACGGCAACACCAGTTTCAGCATGTGTCTGCCATGGAAGGTGATAAAGATGGCAGAAGCAGTGTTTAATACTAAGTCACTTCCGTGGTATGGTGACTGCTGCTGCTGCTTCTATCTGGTGGAATCAAAAGATAGAGAATTGTTGATGATCATGAGGACAGTTGATAGAGATAATTACTTCACCAAATCATTTCGTATTTTCAAGTTGAACCCGAATGACAATAGTTATAATGGGAGAAGAAATCACTACTGCCACTACTACTGGAAAGAGATAAACAGCCTCCCTATAAAAGAATCCATAATATTGCTATGGAATGAAGCTATGTGTATATCAGTTGATGATCACAATGGATACAAACCCAACTCCATATATTTCTATGATGAAGAACGTTGGGGTCAGACTACGACTTATGGTATTTATGACTTGGGAAGTTGTAAAATCAATCACAAAACTGAAGATGCAGACTGCCAGTATTCTAAATTATTTACCCCTTCTAAAATCTCAAACGTTTAATTTATTGATTGCTATGTAACTTCTGATGATATTCATAGGACTTCAAATTTTTTCAACAATACATTTGGCTTTGTTGTGAGTAAGAATTATTTGTTTTTCTAATCATATTTGTACTTGGCATGTGTTATATATCAATTTACAAATGAAGTGTATATTTTCTATCAACTAATATTGTTTCTTAGCATATATTCAATCCAAATGAAGTGGGTTTTGTGTCAGATGTGGGTTAGAATTTCGTGGTCCCATGTTTTGACTATTTAGCAAGAAGTGGGTTTTTGTTTTGAAGGATTTGTCTATATATTGATATTGCATTGCTCTGAGAAAATTGCAATTTGAGGGGCTTGATTTCAATTGCATGTTCAGTCTTCCTTCTGGGAATAAGGGTGTTAACATCTTGAGATGCACTGCGGATTCTGCACGAGGAATGCTGGAGATTTTAATTTGTCCAGATAATGTCACTATGAATCTGATTCTCATTCTCGGTATGGTGTGAATATAACTTGCTACAATATGTGTAATTGTGGTTGTTGGAATATATAGTTGCTATCAAGTATTATCCAGGCTGGCATATCAACAAGTCTGTTAAGTTTGTTATTCCATTCTTAGTCTATATATAGACATATACTTCTCAGTATTCAAGTAGTTAGAAATTATGTCACAATGTAGTCAATTCAGTTCTCTTTCCAGTTCTTGTATATACATTTTACAGCTTGATCAATATAGAAAACGGAGCTTTCTCCACAAACGAATCTCTTCTTTACTTGTTCTTATTTTGTATTCTTCACATCAATCCGCTGCATATTAGGAATTATAACATGGTATCAGAGCATCCGGTGACGATTCTCCATCGTTTGCTTGTTCATTCCGCAATTTCTGGTGTGTTGTATAGGCGCTGCTGTTCGTCTTCAATCTTCGATCGTTTCCGCCATTTAAGCTTCGTTTGAGAGCTTCTTTTGCTTCGTTCGTAAGCTAATTTTTATTCATTTCTCTCAATAAATCTGTACTTTCTTTGTTTGATTGATTTGTACATCACATCAATCAAGATTTGTTGTTTTTGTCATCAAATTTACTCATAAAACACTTATATTTGTTCTGTGTTTGTTAAAATCATCATCATATCATCTTCTCGTTCATTTCATATCAATTCTTACTTGTTTGTTTTGTTCTTACTTCTTTGTTGATCTCTATTTGTTCGATTGATTGACTCGTTATTCGACGAATAATTCTTACTGAAATCATGACATTCATCATGAAATTTTCTCTGAATTTTCCTGAATTCTGCAAATCTTGCTGAATTTTTGTTGTTGATCTTGTTTCGATCATTGTTGATCATATATTGCGTATAATCTCTGAAATTTGAGCACGTTTTAGTGTTGATTCTATCAAAACCTGATCATCTCTCTTGATGCACTCTATCTGTTCGACAAAATTCCTCAATGAGTTTTTTTTATTCTATCTTGCGATCTTCCTGAAACCTAGTGTATTCTGACGAAAACACTAGAGTTTGTTACAATTTATCAGTTTCTTGAGTGTTTTTAACACTACAACATCATTCGATTTGTGAATTAGCTATACGTGGTGGAGTTTGTTTGGTGATTCATTTGGTTTGGTCTGTCTTCTTGTCACAGAAGTGTTTGGTGCACTGCATTAGTGCATTCACCCTGCATCCAACTTTGTGATCATTTTTTTTATGATTGATTTCTTTTCCTAAAACTCCTTAGAGAGTTTTGATTCTAAGCTCCATGGTGAGTTCTAAGCCTACTTTGTTAGGTTCCTAAACTGAATTCTGAAATTGATGATTGCTTTGTGATCATTTTTCTGATATGGCCGTTCGAGTCAATCTTGTGACTCTGCAAGGTCAGAATTTATGATATGTTTTTTTTGGCCGTTCGAGCTCGTTTTACGACTCTGTGAGGTCTTCACCATTTCTGAATTTGTGCCCTTTTAGTGGCAATTTCTCCCACTGTGGGTTTATTTGGCTTGTCTCCTTTGTGAGCTAGCAATTTCCCAAATGCGTTTGTGCCCTTTGTGGTGTATGCCTCTTTATGACTTTATCTAAGTCCTGCTGTACTGAAAGTTGCTGTCAAGAACTTCTTGTCAAGAACTTGCTGTCAAGAAGTTGCTGTCAACAAGTTTACTGTCAAGCTACGTGTTGTTTACTGTGCATTCCAGTTTCAAGTTGGATGCATCTGCATCAAAGTTCATCAATCACCTACCAAGCTCATCATGCTAAGTTGCATTCAAATTCAAATTTGCTGCTGTTGGTTGAGCTCTTCAAAGTGCAGTCAATTTTTCTGTTCTTCCAGATTGTCCAAGTTGCAGGTTTTCGCTTCCTCTCCCACCTCCAACTTGAGGGGGGATGTTGGAATATATAGTTGCTATCAAGTATTATCCAGGCTGGCATATCAACAAGTCTGTTAAGTTTGTTATTCCATTCTTAGTCTATATATAGACATATACTTCTCAGTATTCAAGTAGTTAGAAATTATGTCACAATGTAGTCAATTCAGTTCTCTTTCCAGTTCTTGTATATACATTTTACAGCTTGATCAATATAGAAAACGGAGCTTTCTCCACAAACGAATCTCTTCTTTACTTGTTCTTATTTTGTATTCTTCACATCAATCCGCTGCATATTAGGAATTATAACAGTGGTTGCCACTCAAAAGCATGTTTCTGTTTGTTTTGTATTCTGTGTTGATGCTGGGTCAGGTCCGAAGTCAATTTGGAATGGAGATCTTTGTAGGATGATGTTTATGTGTTGAAGATGTGGTGGTTCTATTTTGTTTTTTTGGTCATTGTGTCGGGTTTTCTGACAAGTGAGAGACCCTGTTTTGTGTGGTTTTGTTTTCTCTTCTTTGATCTTTTTCAAACAGTTTTGTTTCTTTTTCTTAGGGCTGCGTCCTCCCAAGCTTTCCCTCTGATTTTTCTGCAAACACTTGTTAGCGGACTCATGTTAGGGGTGTGCAAAGATTACAAGGAAACCGGGTATTATGGGTACGGAGGAAAATTAGAACATAAAGGAGGCAACATGGCAGAAGAACCACTTCCCTAGAGAAATTGATTTAAAGGTTGACTCGGACGTTGATGTATGACACTGAAGTTTGTTTTATGTAACTAGTGAAGAAACAATAGACAAAAAAACAGACGGTTTATACTATTTTAGCCAATTAATATAGCCAACTCCGTTGGAGATACTATAAGGGTAGCCTCTTTTTTATACAAAATTAACAATAATAATCATTTTTAAAATTCTGGTCAATTTTGGCCTATGGAATACCCAACTGTTAATGGACTATCCCATGGATACCCAACTGTCAACGAAGTATCATGTACATGAGATACCCAACTATCAGTGGAGTATCTTATAAAAATTGGGATACCCAACTACCAGTAGAGTATCCCAAAGGCTAAAATTGGTCATTTTTTTCAGAATGGTTATTTTTGTTTATTTTATCAAAAAAATGATTATTTTTGTCATTTTTTCAGATTTTTATATCATCGATATTATCTATATGAAACATTAAAAATTTGGTTGGTCGTTCGATTTTATTTAATTATCCTTACTTATTTTTAAATAATAACATTATTTATAAACAATTACATTTTCGGCTAAAATACATTATTTTTTCTATTTTTTTAAATAAAATTCTCTCTTTTTTCTAAAAAAAATCACCGCCAAGTTCTTATTTATTTATTTTAAAACATATTTTAATACTTTTAATCACGGGCAGCAATTACCTTTTTCAACTAAAACATGTTATTTTTTTTGTTACTAAAACCCCTCATTTTTCAAAAATATCACGTACCGTTATTAATTTATTTTAAAATCAATTTTACATTTAATTATTTTAAAAAAAGTTAACACACCTACTTATTTGTTAAAAAAAATCTGTGCATCGCACGAGTTCTAAGCTAGTATTATTAAAGACGAAACATTAAAAGTTTGGTCGGTATAGTTTTTTGATACAAAGTTATTTTACATAATTGCCCTCACTTATTTATTAAAAAAAGACTATCTATACTATACTATAATATAATAGACGAAACATTCAAAGTTTGGTTGGTTGGTCGGTCCTAAGTGATTTTACGTAATTACCCTTACTTAAAAATATATTGTCAAATAATATTTATAACCAATTACGTTTTTCAGCTAAAATTCATTACTTTTTCTATTTTTTTCAATAAAACTTGCTTTTCTTGAAAAAATATCACGGGTAATTATCTTTTTTTAACTGAAACATGTTATTTTTTCTGTTTTTGTTACTAAAACCCCGCATTTTTTAAAAATATCACAGCCTTAGTTATTTATTTTAAAACCTATTTTAATATTTTTAATTATTTAAAAATATTTACATATTTTAACTTACCTACTTATTTATTACTTTTTCTATTTTTCTAATAAAATTTCTTCCTTTTGAAAAAATATCACGGATAATTATCTTTTTTTAACTAAAACATGTTATTTTCTATATTTTTCTTATTAGAACCTCTACTTTTCCAAAAATATCACAGACAAACCCTTACTTATTTATTTTAAAATATATTTTAATGCTCTTAATTATTTAAAAATATTTATATATTTTATTTTATATTATTAAAGACGAAATATTAAAAGTTTTGGTACCTATTTTTTTGGTACGGTACGGTACTTGCCTTATTTAATTGTTTTACTTAATTACCCTTATTTAATTATTTTTATTCCGTTTCTTTTTCAAAAATATCAGGGGCAATTATCTTTTTCAACTAAAACATGTTATTTTCTTCTATTTTTTCTTACCAAAACCCTTACTTTTCCAAAAATATCACCGACAAATTCTTAATTATTTATTTTTGAAACTTATTTTAATACTTTTAATTCTTAAATAAAGTTTACCTATTTTAACATGTCTATTTATATTTTTTAACAATGCAATTAATAACATAGTGAAACGTATTAACTCATTAACTCCTTATATATAATAAGCGTAAGGGAGATCTTATCCATATCTTTGGTCTCTGTACTACCAAAAGCATACGATCCGTTGGATTATAAAACTATCAATATTATCTGTTGGATTGTAAATTAGATTTATTAATGTGTTTGGATTATAAATCATATAACAAATTAGACAATATTATCTGTTGGATTGATTGTAAATTAGATTTATGAATGTGTTTGGATTATAAATCATATAAAAAATTAGATTTATTAATGTGTTTGGATTATAAATCATATATAACAAATTAGATGTACATGTAGGTTATATATGTGTGTACGTACCATATGTTCACCTGATTACTAACGCAAGCATTTAGAAAACAAGATTTGGAAAAGAAAACCTAATATACACATAAAAACTAGATACAATTTATAAAAACTAATACAATCATATATAGGATATAATTAGTACATTATTAGAATATAATTACATTCAATGTTCTTCAAAAGCCCAGAAATCTATACACAACATCCATGCTGAACTAATATCCTCTAAACGATAGTCAGCTGAAGATGAGAGTTTGCATACAATATGTCCACCTGATTACAAAAGACTACAGGAATTTTGAAAAATCCTAATACAATCATATATGTCCTCTAAACTCAATTAAAAAAGAGATCCTAATACAATCATATATATAAAATATAATTACATTAGTATTAACTCTTTATATATAATAAGCGTAAGGAAGAACTTATCCAAACTTTGGTCGGTCACTGTACTACCAAAACTATATGATCCGTTGGATTATAAAACTATAAATATTCAAATAGATGAGGACCGTTAGATATAATATTAAAAATTGTATTTGATTAATAATATGATAGTATTTAAATACTAAAAGGTGTATTTTGATAATTTAAACCAATTATAAATGAGTTTTCTATATTGAATAGAAATCTTTATGTAAAAATTCGTAATTATCTTTTCTCTTTAGTTTATGGATAGTTCCAGTTAGATAAAAATTATTAAACCATCATTAAATTAAATATAATTTTGTTAGCTTCGCATGAGCTGTAAAATCGTTAAAATCTGTTGTATAAAACTCAAGATAGAGCCTAAATAGTAAAGTGATTATCTAAATTTTAATAAATATTTTTTTTATTGTAGCACCAATTTAATTTTTTTTCTAATTCTTTTAAAGTTATAAATTCTATTTTTATTTCAATAAAATATTAAAATCAATTTAAGAAAAAATTAAAATCGATATGGTCCGTGTACGATCACTATACGACAAAATTAATAATTACAGTTAGATCTTAAATAGATCGATGAGAATTGTTAGATCTAATATTAAAAAGTGTATCTGATTAATAATAGAATTATATTTAAATAATAAAAAGTGTATTTTGATAATTTAAAAGTTTTCTATGTAAAAATTCTTAAATATATTTTCTCTTGAATTTATGTATAGTTCCAATTAGATAATAATTGTTAAACCAAATATCAAGATAACAATTCATATTGATTACAATATTAAAGTCTAACAATGATACACGTGAACCTAAAGAGACTTACGAGAACTTCTGTATATAAAAAAATTTAAACACTTTTTTTCTGAAGGAACATAACAATTTGATTAATCCAAATTATAATTATATTATTTTACATATAACAAACATAAAAGGATAATATCAAAATATTATTAAAATATTGAGGGTTTCATATTCATAAACGATAATTTTGAATATAATACTTATATTAAAATGTGTATTTGATTAAAGGTAGGGTTATATTTAAATACTAAGAAGTGTGTTTTCTTAATTTAAACCAATTATAAATTGGTTTTCTATATTGAATTGAATTCTTTATGTAAAAATTATTAACCATCTTTTCTTTTTGGTTTATGGGTAGGTCAACTGGTCAAGTTAGATAATAATTATTAAACCATCATTAAATTAAAGATAATTTCGTTAGTTTCGCATGAGTTGTAAAATCGTCAAAATTCAATTTATAAAACTCAGGATAGAACCCAAATAGTAAAGTGAGTATCTAAATTTTAATAAATAGTTTTTTTTTTTTTTTGTAGCACCAATTTATTTATTTTTCCACTAATTATTTTAAATATAGAAATTTTATGTTTCTTTCAATAAAGTATTAAAATTAATTAAGAACAAATTCAAATCGATAAAGAATATAATAATATGAGAATAAAATTTTATATAATCATAACATAATTTTTATTCTGTTTAATAATTTTTCAGTAATAATGTATTTTAAAATTTTATATACACTGTAAATAAAACCGAAACATTAAAAGTAAAAGCAGTTAGTAAGATACTTATATCAGTATATACTTGATATCCTTATTATATTAAATCCTTATATATAATAAGCATAATAGGGATCTTATCCAAAATTTTGATCGTACGGTCTTGGACAACCAAACTAATAAGGACCATTAGATCTTAACTAGATAAATGATAATCGTTAGATCAAATATTAAAAAAGTGTATTTTATTAATAATAGGATTATATTTAAATTCTACAAAGTGTATTTTGATAATTTAAACCAAATATACCAAATATAAATAAGTTTTCTATACTGAATAGAATTCTCCATGTAAAATATTCGTGACTTTCTTTTCTCTTTCATGGACAATTCCAGTTAGATAAAAATTGTTAAACCATCTTTTAATTAAACATAATTTATTTATCTTCATGTGAGGTGTAAAATCGTTAAAATCTAATTTTTAAAATACAAGATAAAGCCCAAATTAGTAAAGTGGGTATTTAAATTCTAATAATAATTATTACGTCATCATTATTTTAATGCCAATTTAATTACTTTTTTCTAACTATTTTAAATTTAGAAATCTATGTTCAAAAATTCAAATCAATCTAAGAAAAATTCAAATCAACAAAGAATATAATAATACGATGATAAAATTTTATAAAATTGTGCATATTTTTTATCCTATTTTATTAAATTTTATATCATAACTAATTAAATATTATTTATTATTAAATAATAAATTATACGCAAATGGTGATTTTGTTTTATAAGAACTCATAGATACCTAATTTCATTGTTAGCGGGACTATATTCATATTTAAAAAAAAACCGTATTTTGAAATTTTAGACTCACCTACAGAAGTGACCTAACTTTTTTAACCTATATATATTGTAAATTATTAAATTCGAAACTTTAAAAGTTTGTTAATCAATTAGTATAGTACTTTTTTGAAAAATCGTACTTTATAAAAAATATTATCAAATAACCCATATCTGCAAGAAAAAAAATGAAAAAATTCTTATTTTTCAAAAAAAACTGTAAATTTTAATATGTTGTTGGTAGATTCAAACCTTAGATCATTCTACGTGATAATTTTACTGTTATATCTAACGTTTCTCAACAATTTAATTTGAAAGATCCAACGATTATGGATTGAGTGATCAATCGACCAGACTTATAAGAAAACTTTCATTATTTAGTCTTTAATACAATAATATAGATATTTACGGGATATACTATAAAAAAATGAATTTTATACAGAATTTTGATCGTCACAGTGTACTAATTTAAAAGAAGAACTATTACCAAAAAATTTATCTTTTAATTGATAATTTATTTTATCAAAAGTTCAAAGTTCCCGCATCATTAACATATTACAAAAAAGAGTATATTATATTTTAGCAATAAATATTTAAAAAAATATATAAATATTAAAAAAATTAATGATGTTATCCTCGTAGTTTGGTCCTAAATACCGCCAAAACATTCTCAACCGTTAGATCCAATACTTTTAAAAATAAACGATCAAGATTATATCATATAAAAAGAAGTTATTATCTAAAAAATGATATAAGTTAAAAGATATTATATTAGGATTGGATTTTCCAAAAAGTTAAGACATAAAAATAGTTGTAATTAAATAAGAAAACCCATTTAATATCAAAATAATAAAAATCGTTTAATCTTAAATAGATAGGTGAAAACCGTTAGATTTAACATTAAAAACTGTATTTGGTTAATAAAGGGTATTCTAATAATCTAAACTACATATAAGTAGATTTCCTAAATCTAATAAAATTCTCAACATTAAATTTCGTCACTTTATTCTCTTTTTAGTTTTAGAATAGTTTTTAATTGAAAAAGAACTATTAAACCATAACTAAATTAAAGATTATTTTGTGAATTTCATGTGGACCGTAAAATTGGCCAAATCTAACTTTTATAACTCAATATAAACAAATATTAAATTGAGCGTGTAAAATATAATAAATATCAAATTTTTAACTATAATTTTTTTGGCTAAATCTTTTTTAACAATAATTTAATCATGTAAATTAATAACTTTTAAATATTAAAATATTCATAAATAAATATAATTATAAATATTAAAAAAACAATCGTGTGTTGCATGGGTAATAAAAATATAATTATAAACAAAATAATTATAAATAAAATTGAAGTAACCATGCATCGCACGGGCTATAAGCTAGTATAATAAAATAACAACTATTAAAACCAATCCGTGCAATGCACAGGTTTTAAACTAAAACATTAAAAATTAAAAAATATTACTAACATTTAGAATATCACACTCATATCACCTTTTTTTAAAATATAAAAAAATATTTTTCTATTTTTCTTACTAAAATCTCTTATTTTTCTAAAAATATCATGGACAAGCCCTTTACTTATCAATACAATATTATTAAAGACGAAACATTAAAAATTTGGTCGGTACGGTACCTGTTTTTTGGTACTTTGTGATTTTACTTAATTACTCTTACTTATTTATAAAAAAACTATTATTAAATAATAACACATATTTATAACCGGTTACCTTTTTCAGTTTAAACACGTTATCTTTTCTATTTTCTAACAAAATCACCTCATTTTCCAAAAATATCACGGGCAATTACCTTTAAATATGTTACCTTTTCTATTTTTACTTACTAAAACCCCTACCTTTTCAAAAATATCACGGATAACCCCTTAATTAAAACCTATTTTAGTGCTTTTAATTTTTAAAAAATTTAACTATTTTTGTAACGCCCCCAAATCCGGGGTCAGAAGATTTGGTCGTCACGCTAAAATCTTAATTAAAAACAACCTGTTAAATATTAAACAAATTCAAATATACATCTGCGACCCCAACTAAACCAAGATCTTTTAGGTTATAGTGCTAGAAACAAGAATCCAAAATTTCACAACTTTAACTTCCTTTTTCAACAATACTCTTTACACAAATTCTATAACACTAGTATAACTTCGATGAGAAGCATACCAGGCAAAACTAATCTTATATAATACAATATATGATAGATAACAACTTTAAACAAAACTCTTACGCTAGCTCCAATTATTCTGGATTATAACATCTTCACGCTAACATCTTTTTTCCTTTTCTGTCCAAGCAACGTTCTTACTGAAAGGCTAGAATATAAATAAAACAAGTATGAGCGAAAGAAATGCTCAGCCAGTGCGATAAAGTATAGCTCTGAATATCAATGTATGATTCAATAAATATGCATTTTAACTCAAAAATACGGAACAGATTTTTGAAAAGGATCTATGGAATGTAAGAGCAATGAAACTTGATTATCAATACCAATACGTAACTTTAAAAGAAATCTAATATCATATAAGTAACTTTTCTTACGTTATCATCAAAATAATGAATTGGAATCCTTTCGTTCACACGAGCTAAGCCGACGATCAATCGCTCATAGCTCGCCAACCAAACTGTGGTACACAGTAGACTCATCACATATTGGGGTTCCCTGGGCATTTATCCGCCCCACGGAACTTATTGCTATTGGCCAAAATTCATCTCTCGACCGTCGCGCGGTCATGCATTTCCAACCGTCGCGCGGTCATGCATTTTCAAATCACGGGTTCAATATAAAACCCTAGTTTTTCAACAAATCTCAGTTTTCACCCTTATCGGGCTCACAACTCAAATCACAATTTTACCCTTATCGGGTTCACAACTCAAATCACAGTTTTACCCTTTTCGGGTTCACAACTTAAATCATAGTTTTACCCTTATCGGGTTCATAACTTCCCAATCATTTAGGAAATTCACATTTCAACAAAATAATTAAACTTTTCTCATTTAACATGGCAATATGAATCTGATAAGTAAGAATATCAACCAGGGGGTTTATTGAATACTGAAAGAAATAGTTCAAGTCCTTCAAAAAGTATACTTATAACAGATAAGCCTTAAATTCTGAAGGAAATAAACCGGATTATACATAACATATATGAGTTCGAATAAGGGAATGAATCCGATAACTGCATTAACAAGAAATAATAATAACAATTGCAGTTCAGTGTAAAAGAACCAACACTTGGAAATTAAGTGAAGAGTATAAACACTTGCCTCAGGTCCTTAGCTATTACGTAAGACTGAAGTAATACGACTCCCCCCCCTTTTTCTGTCTTATAGCACAATTTTCTATTTCAATCCTTCTTTGATTCAACGCTCTTGTGATTACCATGAGTCTGATCCTATGATTTTTAAACCCACGTGTCTGCCTTAATAGTCAAACATGAGACAATACTTTAGTCTTTAACTTATGATCCTCACAATCCACCAACGATACTTAACTTAGTTCTGACGCATTTACTAGTCTTACCGATATCTCTGTTGGAATAAAATACTTGGAAAGATCCCCCACGAGTGTTGACGTTTCCCCAGTGTTGTGTCTTCTAACAGATAGATCAATCAATCGCAAGCAATACTTCATTCATCTCTGACTTCCTTCATTTAACATATTTCGGTAATCTGGCTCGTCTCGTTCAATAGCCTCTGTTACAAAGATAGTCATATTTCAATTGATAGACCAATCACAATCAACCACATAAGTACTCCACGTAATCCGCTTGACGAAACTCCTCATACTATAAAAAGTCAACGGCCTCGTAAATCTCATTTTCCAGCAATACTGACAAATTTTTATTCTAACTACCCCTCGTGATAATATTAGACACGACCAAAGTATTTAAACAAATCTCAAAACAATTATTCGCATTTATGACTCACTAACCAGATAGTTCACATAATTCACATAGCACATATCGTCATTTAATTGTGATAAATAAATCACATAAGTCTTGTAACATCTAAGAAATAATTTTAGAAAAATATTCGACTCTTGTTTCAAAGAAATTAAACCTCAAAAATATTTTTAGGTCAAAAATCGGATCATTTATCTCAATATACAAATTTAAAAACAATTTAATCAGTTAATATAAATTAATTGACAATTTTCAAATACTCCAACTATTTTTAAATAAATAAACCAAGCTATAAAATAATTAAACTTAATTTTAATTAATTAAATCTAATTAATAATTAATTATTAAGAATTAACTGATTAAAAGAATTAATCAATTAAATAAATAAATAAATTATTAATCAAAAATAATTAAAATAATTAAATTTAATCAATTTTCGAATTTAAATAAATATTTTCGAATTTATAAAATTTTCTGCATAATAAAATGTATTTTTAAATCAAAGATATGATTTTTAGAATTTTTAAACTATTTTTTTGAATTATTTAAAAAATAATTCTAGAAACACTAATAATCTTCTTCCTTGAAAGCTTCGAGCCAACTTTAATGGTCAACCGGCCGCCGCCGGCGATAAAAATCCGGCCAAAATTCGTTTAGCACCAAACCTCAACCAAACTCAATGTTCTATATACCAAAACAAAACTTAGAACACGTACAATCTAACCCCCATATCCACATACACAAACAATCAACATATTTTACGAACTAATGGTTTGAAAATTCGAAAAAAACTAACAATTCGAACTAGCTAATCTAGGAATATAACGACTCAATAAAACATGTAAATCGATTACCCATGATCATATGAAGCTATAGGAACCATCAAAATCAACGGACAAACTCTAAATCAAAAATCCCCAATTCGAGCTCAAGAACCCTAAATTTTCGAATTGAACAATCCGGGAATCAAACAATGAAATTGAACACATATTTGAACTCCTTACAACCATAGGAAGCTATACATATCATCAAATCACATGAACAAGCTCAAAATCAAAAAGACCCAAAATTTTCATGAACCCTAATTTTCCAGAATTAAAGAAAGCTTCGTATAAAGTTTAAAAATTACCCCACACGAATTCTAATGGTAGATTATGAAACTAGATTCCAAGACCTTCGATTCGATTACTAGAACGTTGAAAACGGATTCCGGTAACCCCTTCAAAAGTTGGTTTGATTCTCAAGAACACGAAGAACACCAAGAACACGATTTAGGGATTTCGGGTATTTTTAGATAATTATCGGTATATTATACACTTTATTATACGTAAAATAATTACGATATGGCTATTTATATTAAATGGAAAATAATACCCCAAATGATATTTTTGGTTCAATATTGATCCGTTGGATCGTTTTTATTCGAATATAGCGTACCGGTTACAAAATGATAATCATCAAAAAGTACGGATAATTACGAGAATAATTTAATACTATCTATATGTACGAACCAAAATATCTTTATAACAATGACTCAAAAAATATCCCCTGTCGTAACGAATGAATTATTGGTACGAATGATGTACCAATTTCCCGAACAATTACGAAACGAACAGAATTCTTCGTTCAAAAATTTACGATAACTTTAAAATAAAATAACCCACTTTTTAAATATCAGTCTAATTACCTCAAAATTCACGTAGCATTTATGGGACAAACACATATGATCATTTAACGAAAATTTCCTCACATTTAAATACAGAATGTATTTAGATCCACAAATAACGTAAAATAAATTCTATTAAACTTTAAAAATATACCCACGGTTTCCCGATTCTTACATCCTTCCCCCCTTAAAAGGATTCTGTCCCCAGAATCAGCGTGAGTAAACAAATGAGGGTATTTCTCTCGCATTTCGCTCTCTAGTTCCCGGCACATAGGAGATGGACATCGTGATTCGTACGAAGCTTCATAAGGCGGCATTCCAATACTGGCATGGTAACTGTTGTTATAGGAGAATTTAACCAATGATAAGTGATAATCCCAATTACCTTCAAAGTTCAGTACCCAAACTCATAGCATGTCTTCAATCGTTTGAATGGTCCGCTCACTCTGACCATCTGTCGGAGGGTGATACGTCTTGCTCATATTTAACCTAGTTCCCAAAGCCTTTTGAAACTGTCTCTAAAATTTCGAATTTAAATTGTGGATCTCTGTCAGATACAATCAAAACTGGCATTCCATGTCGTACCACTATCTCGTTCAAATAGAGATGAACCAACTTATCCAATGAATATCTCTCGTTAATCGGAAGAAAGTGTGTTAACTTCGTCAATCGGTCAATAATAACCCAAATAGCATCATGATTAGTTCTAGGCCTTGGCAACTCTACTACAAAGTCTATCTTAATACGTTTCCACTTCCATTCAGGAATCTCTTAGTTGTAATAGTCTACTATATCTCTCTCGTTTTGTCTTCATTTTCTGACATATCAAGTACTTAGATACTCACCAACATTAATATTCTTTTAAATCTCTTATATATCCTTGCATTTCCTTCTCATCCCTTATACTTTCTCGTTCCCTCCTGTAATTAAATCTTTTTCTTCTTTTCTTTTCTTCTTTTTCTTTTCTTTTCTTTTCTTTTCTTCCATTATTCTTTCCTTAATGTAGCCATTTCTCTTTAATCAATTCTGGTTGAATCCTAATTTCAGTCACTCCTTCTAGTTATTCTCTTGTTATTATAACCTTAAAGCTCCATCATTTCCAATTCTTGTACCGAAGATATTTACATCCCTAATCCCGCTTTACTACTTATAATGTCAGCCATTCACATTCCTTGGTCAATTCTATCTACCTCCAATATGGCTAACAACTGCTTTCAACAATCACATACCTTTCGTGCCAATGTAAAATAAATATTCAGTTTAAAACAACCACTCATTTCCTTGTCCATTGTCCTTAAATCCTTGGTAAAGCCTCTTCATCCCCTTTTCCTTGTTATAAATACTGTGAGAAATACACCTTAACAACTCGGTGACTCAGCTCCATACCTTTAAAACTATTCTACTTAGTTCCAAGAACTTAATTGATCTCTATCTGATTCCCAAATAATTCAGAAGATATATTCACAATAACACTCAGGAAACCTTTCCCAGGGTATCATCTCATTCCCCAAATAACTTGATCAAATCGACATCATCTTGATTCTCATTCTATACATCCACGTTGACTGATAAGATCTACTTTAACTATAGTGAGCAAAAGACTTGCAACCATATCATGTAATCCTAAAGCATTCAAAGATCATATCATTCTCCATTATTAGCCTAACATCGTATTCATATGTTCTTCTCATTGAGACAAAACTCTATTATGTCTATTTTCCACAACCGGTGATAACATCGATTCAATTGCACCTTTTTTTCAAATTTCGCATCAACTCTTGAATTTACTAACTAACGTAAATGGTCACTGAGGCTTCACAGCGCGTTGTTGCTTCTTCAAATATTGTTCCTTCTTCAAATATTGTTGTTTCTGCCGGATGAAAGTTGATCCACTCTTCCACAACGTAACGTTAATTGATAGAGAGAGAACAACTGGCTCC
This sequence comes from Heracleum sosnowskyi, assembly GCA_030848705.1. NCBI lineage: Eukaryota > Viridiplantae > Streptophyta > Magnoliopsida > Apiales > Apiaceae > Heracleum > Heracleum sosnowskyi. Next base: position 4,847,275 of record JAUIZM010000014.1, on the reverse strand, counting down.
GTTATGTGTCATTGGTACTTTAATCGCATTGTAATCCGCTTTCGCTCGTGATAATTCCATCGCAAATTCTTTACTCAATATGGTAAAGTTAATTCATTCCAACCTGATGGCATACCTTCAAGATTATTTGAGATAACAAGATTCATGATATTTTGAAGTGAAAAGGTTCCGTATCATAGCAAATGTCCCACAATTGTGGTTACCAAATTTACATATTCTAAAGCGAATATTATTGGGAATAAAAGAATCACTGAGAGATCAATTTGATCACATGAACTCAAGGTTGTGTGTCTTAATTAAGACAGTACTAAAGGTAATTAGCCTTCTTGTATTGCACAACACACAAGTGACGGCGTCCCATCAGACTTCTATCACACAGACAGATAGTCCTTGTGTCCCCTATCAATAGGGTTGTTCGTCTCAGTTAGAGTAGAGAAATATGAAAGAAATTTAAAGTCAAATTAATAATCAAGGATTTTTGATGAGAAATCTCATATACACACCTTGGATTGAAACTGAATAGATTCCCAAAGGTGTTATTTCAGAAAAGAAGAATAACCAGAAAAGAAAATATCGAACAAAGAGTGTTACATTACAATAAGAGTGATTCACCCCTGAAAAATGAAAGAGTTGAAATTCATATAACAAATTTTTCAACAGGCCTCAAAAATCTGAAATGGATATCATAACAACCTCTGACACAATTGGAAACAGGATTGATCAAAGGTATCAAATACAAACTGAAAAGGTGGAATATATTCACCGACACAAGTCTCGCTTAAAGGAATATCAAATATTTCGTTAGGATAGGAAGGTGTTACCAAGGTCTCCCCATATGTTTTCCCTGTCAGCTCATTCGATCGCTCGTTATCCGATTCCAAGCTCTTTTTTTTTCCACGTCATGAGGTTAGCAATATCGTACGTCGTCGTCGACTCGTAATAGTCCTTGAAGATTCCGCCGTAGACATCTACAACCGTAAGAAGTTCTATCCAGCTTAGCACAATCATCTCAATCGAATACCCTTATCTTAACTCACTCATTGGTACTATATCCAATAGTCCAACACGAACTCTAAATGAGCTCTGATGTTCCATATATAACTATATACACTCCTACGCACTCTCGTTTCTTGTTTTACTATAACCCTGCTCTGATACCAACCTGTAACGCCCCCAAATCCGGGGTCAGAAGATTTGGTCGTCACGCTAAAATCTTAATTAAAAACAACCTGTTAAATATTAAACAAATTCAAATATACATCTGCGACCCCAACTAAACCAAGATCTTTTAGGTTATAGTGCTAGAAACAAGAATCCAAAATTTCACAACTTTAACTTCCTTTTTCAACAATACTCTTTACACAAATTCTATAACACTAGTATAACTTCGATGAGAAGCATACCAGGCAAAACTAATCTTATATAATACAATATATGATAGATAACAACTTTAAACAATACTCTTACGCTAGCTCCAATTATTCTGGATCATAACATATTCACGCTAACATGCACGCAGACAACTTCCGCTAATTTACCTTCTTACTGAAAGGCTAGAATATAAATAAAACAAGTATGAGCGAAAGAAATGATCAGCCAGTGCGATAAAGTATAGCTCTGAATATCAATGTATGATTCAATAAATATGCATTTTAACTCAAAAATACGGAACAGATATTTGAAAAGGATCTATGGAATGTAAGAGCAATGAAACTTGATTATCAATACCAATACGTAACTTTAAAACTAATCTAATATCATATAAGTAACTTTTCTTACTTTATCATCAAAATAATGAATTGGAATCCATTCGTTCACACGAGCTAAGCCGACGATCAATCGCTCATAGCTCGCCAACCAAACTGTGGTACATGTTAACGGAGGAATTTGGTATTAACAAAGTTTGGGGTTCTTCACCGGAATCAAGATCTACAACGGTGGTCCTTAGGTGGTAATTTCGTCGGAGTATGGTGGTTGTGTTTAATTGGTGGCTGAGATTGCTTAGGGTTTATGTTAGCTGCCTCAGAGTTCTCAACATTCGACCCCTCACAATTTGCCTACGTATCCCTTTTTATAGGGAATCAAGCCAACGTAGTTCTTGGGGAGGAAGTTTCCTCCATGGGCTTGGTCTTTGATCTTCGGAGCCCATCCGAAGTCTTCTGCTACCTTTCCATGCTTAGATGTAGGACTTTTCCACCGCCTTCCATGTATAGGATTCTTTCCATACTTAAACATATGTCTTCCTTATCTTTCCTTACTTGAACGTAGGTCTTCCATCTGTTTCCTTACTTAGAATTTTAGCTCATTTTAGGAATGTCTAACGATAAGGCCTAGTCACAAAGGCCCAAGGCTCGTCTATGATGTCAGGACTTCATGGATAAGGAAACTTCCCCCGTCGAGGACTAGTCCTATCCATTACCAGCTATTTCCTTAATTCATAGACGCAGGTATAGCCATGACTTACCTTAAATGCTAAACACATCCTTGTCCCCCGAATGAGAAGCACCCACCAGATAGCAGGACAAGTGATCCCAAATGTTTGGGTGTAAAGTGCAGGATTACTCCAAAGTTCCCCAATGAGGACGCGCCCATTGAGTACAGGAACAGAGCTCCCAAAGCACACACCAAGATTAACCCCACATCCCCAATGAGGGCGCGCCCATTGAATACAGGAGGAGGCCTTCAGCCACGGACATCCCCCTTCTAGGGCACATCCTAGGAGGGAATTCTTCAATATTTAGTCAACACCAGGCCAAGGGAACCATTCTTTATTATCAAGTTGCATCTTCAAACCAGGAGGACGCGCCCTCAAAAAGTGGATAGTAAGGGCGCGCCTTCGTCCCCATAAGGCCTTAGATCTTCCTTGTGTCAATCTCAAGTAAATGAAATCATTATTCTGTGTCAAGTCTTCCATTCATGTAAAGTCGTCAATCCCTTATGGAGAGGACGCGTCCTTAGGGGTTATATGGCTAGAAGTGTACACCTTCTCCCCTAAGAGGACAAGTCCTGAATTTTCCTCATGCCGTGCCATATCAATATAGTTGCCATCCACCAAGCTGTCATTGCCACGAGGACGCGCCCTTAAGGGATGGACGGCCTAAAAGGACGCGCCTTTACCCTTATGAGGGCAAAACCCCAATATCAGGCTTAAAAATAACTTAATCGAATCTATACTTGACCCGATCCTAACCTAAAAACCCATTATCAAATTTTGGCTATAACAACTACCCCCCAATTCAATGTGAAGTTAAAAACAATACATTGAATTAACTGTTAAACTCTAATCAAAAATTAAAATATAGGACACGTCCCTTCCTCATATATTTATCTCGTATTCTTGACCATTGTTATCCATCCAACTATCCTTGATCTAGAAACATCAAAAATTCGTCAACAGGACGCGTCCTTACAGAATTCATGTCCTCTTTGTAATTAAACCGCACGTGCTTGACAACTGTTCTCCACTAGGCGTGAATGCTTCTATAAATACCTAAAAACTGTTCACTTTTTCTTTTTTACTTTACCCTTTTTCCAGAAGAACCCTAGTCACCGCACTTCATTTCTCTTTAACAAAAATCCGGCTAAATCGTTACTTTTAGACGTTTTTCTTCTCAGATCCTTACTCAGCAACTTTCAAGGTATGATTTTAAGCTTTTATTTATTGTTTTTATCATATATTTCGCCTGAATGAGCAATATGACCGTTGAACTCTTTATGTGTTCTTGAATTCTGAGTTGTATGTATATATGTATCTATCTGTATTTGATCTGTATTGTGCATAGGCTTGATTTTGAATTTTGTTTCTGTACTTCAAAAAAATGAGGACGCGCCGTCTCCTCAATTTAAGGTGTAAACGATAATTAGGACGCGTCCTTATAACGATACTACCAGGAGTTTGCCGTTAGATTTTCTTTAGGTGATGATTAGGTTATATTTCAACCAGAAACCCGTTTCTTTCAGGACGCGTCTTTACCATTTTTCTTTCTCTTTTCAGCTGGAGGGTAAGGGCGCGTCCTCCCCTTTTCATCCTTTCAAGGACTTCAACAAACGTTTGGGAATCTATTCCCCACCTTCACTCTCCTTTCCAGCGCAAAGTTCGTCTTCGATCAAATCATTTCATACTCAAGCCATAGAAATTCTTCAAGGGACTTCCCCATTTAAAACCACTACTAAAACAATGTCTTCACCAACTCTCTCAAACTCATCCCTTCCTCAAATCGAAGATCTCAATCCTGAAGTGACAAGCCAACGCAATAGGGCGCGTTTTCAAGAGTTCAGACCAGTGACAGATATAGAAGAAAATATTATAGAGGATACAGAAACTATTTCACGGAAAAGAAACAAGAGAGATGTAGAATCCTCAAATTCTGAAGGCGCGTCCAATTCCGATATAAATGAATCAGACGCGGAGGACGCGTCTCCAATCAATCCTTATTACGAAGTTGATGAAGATGACCGCCTTCCCCCTCCTGAGCCCTCACCTAATCCATACATTCATCCAGAAATTTCTGAAGAAGAAATCGATTTCGATTGGGGCCAATACCAAGATACCATTACAGAAACAGAGAAAAGACGGATGAGAAAACAACATAAAAAACTTTTTTGTGTTGGTATGTCATCAACAGTATCCGCAGCTGAGATAACCTGGTGCATGACGTACTATGGCATGGAGGGTCAATGGGCGCGTCCTCCTTCTATGATGAGACCCCATGTATTCAAGTGGCCAGAACCATTCAAAGTACCACGAATGGTTACCTCTCCTAAACTGATGTCTTTAGGAGTGGGCGCGCCTTTACATCCTTACCTTAAAAGTGTACTGGAGTGGTATGATATTGCTCCTATCCAACTCTCTCCTAATTCATACAAACTAGCTCTTGCCCTGTTCATACTCTATCATGATGAAGGAATATCAAGCTGTCCAACGATGGAAGAGTTTAGCTACTTCTTTGCAATCAGAAAAAGTTCCAAAGGATACTATTTCTTGACACCCCAACATAAACACAATAAAATCGGCTTTTCAGATGGAAAAATTAGCAACGAGAAGAATTGGAAAGAACCATTCTTCTACCTTTGGAATGTTGATAGAGTCAGAGTTGTTTTCAACTGCAATTATAGTAAGTACGCGTCCTCTTGTTTGTTTTTATTCCTTTAGGGCGCGCCTTGTATAATATCCGTTATTAATTCTTACCTTGTCAATTTTTAGATAACAGAAATATAAAAGAGCTGTTCGGAGAAGCCAAAAAACGGGCTGATAAAATCGTATCCCTTCCACCTTCAAGATTCAATCTAAAAACATTAATCACAGAAGATAACCTAAAAAGAGTTGGAATCCTTAGAAAGGAAGTGGGATCCATTATTCCCTTCCAAAGATTTAGAAAAGGCATTCCCATCAAAGGTTCCAAAGACTGTGATTCTGATGATGAGGAAGAAACTGAAAATGAAGAGAGTTTTCATGTTGATGAGGGCGCGTCCCCTCAACCTGGTATATAGTCTTATTAGTGTACATATCTTTCATGTGAATAAAGTAGAATTATATTTGACTTATGTGGACGCGTTCTAACATTTTCTTGATATTGACTAGGTATGGACGGTCTACCAACAGGCTGGGGTCTTGAAATGGGCGTCGCCCCATCTGTAAAAGCTGCAAAAAATTCGAGGGCGCGTCCTCAAAGAAAAGATGGAAAGAAAAAACAAACTGAGGCAAAGAAAACTCAAGTCACAATTAACTTGGAGGAGAATAAGGACAAGAAAAGGAAAGAGGTTTCTGAAGATGTTGATACCGCAGAGGGCGCGTCCCTTAAGAAAAATAAATCTTCCTCATTCTCTTTGGTTTCAGCTGCTTTGAGCCCATTGGTAATTCCCTATGTCAATGATGAGGATATAATAAAATGGAGAGACAGGGACCCTTCTAACGAAAATGAAGCCATAATCAGAGCATCCTCTGAAATTTTAATTTCTGCCCTTCATAGACAATCAATCTTACAGAAAGAAGAGGCGCGCCTTGAGATCGTTGAAAAAGAGAAGAACAGGCTTTCCAAAAAGGTTGAAGACCGTGACAAGATTATTGACAAGTTGAAAAACGAGCTTCGTTCAAAAGAAAGTTATTATGAGAGTGAGTTAAAGACTCAAGAAGAAGTTTCAATTGGTTTGAGTACTACCATTGACACTCTAAAGGAAGAGAAAGACAAACTTTCTGAGCAGATAGCTGAACTTGTTGCTGATCAACAGGATGGTTGGTTACTGGAGAAAAAGAGGATTGAAAAATCTTCTTTCAGGGATGGCTTTAGGAACTATGCTTCTGGATTCTTAGCACAAGATCCTGATTATGATTTTACAAAATTTGGCAAGGAAACTGTTGCATGGATTACAAAATTCAAGGCTGATGAAGCAGCTTCTATCAAGGCAAAAAGGATATTTCTAGGTCTTGAGGCGGCGTCTCCTGTGCCAAATGAAGAAGAAGAGGACGCGTCCTCTGATGGTATTCCTGAGCATACTTTTGATGATCCCCCTCTCAATGAGTCAGTTCCTGCTCTTACTGAAGCTTCCAAGAATCTTCAAGATGTCGAAAAGGTGAATAACCAAACTCAGGACGTGTCTTGATATTTCTTTAAATTGAAAACATATTGAGGTGCAGGCCCTCCTTTACTGCCTTGCAATTTGTAAGTTAACTGATGTCCTCTTTTGATAACTTTAACAAGGGTTTATTTCCTTGAATATTTGCTTTAACTTTCCATTTGGTGCTTATAGTCTACTATGTTAAAATCATTCTTGTTATATACGGCGCGTCTTCCTTTAATTCACATGAGGGCGCGTTCTCTAGAATGACAAACTATAATTTTGATGATGAAATCTAGGACAATTGAGATAACCTTCGAATATGTCATGTTTGTCAAAATTCATACTATTGTAACCTTTATTTTAACTGCATCACATATCGATCTTGTAACCTTTAAGGAAAATATTTGGGATGTTGACATAACAAATATGTAATCTCCTAGTAAATTAAAATTATCCCCATGGACGCACTTTGCAAACATAACAAAGACGCGTTCTTCTAGCATGTTTGTCTATTTTGTTATCATAGGGCGCGCCTTGTCATGGTACATCTCAGGGCGCGTTCTATCAATGTTGTTATTAAGCAATCAGAGTATTCTTTAAACAAGCATAACAAACTTAAAGTTCTGAAAATTCTTGATAAGATCTTCATAAATAATGCGCTCCGGTGTGAAAGCCACACTGGTCCCAAGGCTAATGCTCTTTGGGGAAATAAAACCTAAAAATCTCAACTATTCAAGGTGGGGTGTACATGCACTACCCCCCTAGACTAGGAGGAAATTTATTTCTTCTAGTTTATTTAGATAGATAACTTAGGGGGTACAAAACCACTCCCTACTGGTAGTATTTCTTCAAATGTTCCACGTTCCAAGCTCTTGGTATAGGGTTGCCACCCAAATCTTCCAAGTGAAAAGTTCCTTCCCAAAGCACAGACTTGATCCTATAAGGTCCTTCCCAGTTAGCTCCGAAGACCCCATGACTAGCAATTCTGGTATGAGGCATCACTCTTCGTAACACGAGATCACCAACCCTTAGGCGACGTACTCTCACTCTTCGATCATAAAACCTAGCTACTCTTTTCTGATATGCAGCTAATCGTAAAGATGATATTGCACGTGTCTCTTCTAAAAAATCAAGATGAAGCCGTTGGTTGACCTCATTAGACTCCTTGTCATAATGATCCCTTCTGAACGACCCAGATCCAACTTCCACAGGAACCATTGCTTCAAATCCATAAGATAGCATAAATGGAGACTCCCCAGTAGTAGACCTTGGGGTGGTATTGTAGGACCACAACACCATAGGAAGCTACTCAGGCCAGTTACCTTTACTTTCTTCTAACTTTGTCTTCAAGGTGTGCTTGATTATCTTATTGATAGCTTCAGTCTGCCCATTACTCTGGGGATGATAGACCGCTGCAAAATCTTTCTTAATCTTCAAGTCTTCACACAACTTTTTTAGCTCTTTACTATCAAACTGCTTCCCATTATCCGATATGAGCTTGTAAGGAATCCCAAACCTACACACAATGGAATTGAAGACAAAATCCTTGATTTTCTTTGCTGTTATCTTTGCCAAAGGCATAGCCTCTGCCCACTTGGTAAAATAATCCACAGCTACAACAGCATACTTGACACCCCCTAAGTATCATAAACCCACTATCATAAACTAGAAGGCCTCATCCTGTATTCATCTATTCCTGCTACAACATTGACTTCAATGATGAGTCCTTGGCCTTTTGCTGTGTGGGGGATTGATCTTATTGGGGAACTCCCTATGGCTAAGGGGGGGTGTCAAGTATGCTGTTGTAGCTGTGGATTATTTTACCAAGTGGGCAGAGGCTATGCCTTTGGCAAAGATAACAGCAAAGAAAATCAAGGATTTTGTCTTCAATTCCATTGTGTGTAGGTTTGGGATTCCTTACAAGCTCATATCGGATAATGGGAAGCAGTTTGATAGTAAAGAGCTAAAAAAGTTGTGTGAAGACTTGAAGATTAAGAAAGATTTTGCAGCGGTCTATCATCCCCAGAGTAATGGGCAGACTGAAGCTATCAATAAGATAATCAAGCACACCTTGAAGACAAAGTTAGAAGAAAGTAAAGGTAACTGGCCTGAGGAGCTTCCTATGGTGTTGTGGTCCTACAATACCACCCCAAGGTCTACTACTGGGGAGTCTCCATTTATGCTATCTTATGGATTTGAAGCAATGGTTCCTGTGGAAGTTGGATCTGGGTCGTTCAGAAGGGATCATTATGACAAGGAGTCTAATGAGGTCAACCAACGGCTTCATCTTGATTTTTTAGAAGAGACACGTGCAATATCATCTTTACGATTAGCTGCATATCAGAAAAGAGTAGCTAGGTTTTATGATCGAAGAGTGAGAGTACGTCGCCTAAGGGTTGGTGATCTCGTGTTACGAAGAGTGATGCCTCATACCAGAATTGCTAGTCATGGGGTCTTCGGAGCTAACTGGGAAGGACCTTATAGGATCAAGTCTGTGCTTTGGGAAGGAACTTTTCACTTGGAAGATTTGGGTGGCAACCCTATACCAAGAGCTTGGAACGTGGAACATTTGAAGAAATACTACCAGTAGGGAGTGGTTTTGTACCCCCTAAGTTATCTATCTAAATAAACTAGAAGAAATAAATTTCCTCCTAGTCTAGGGGGGTAGTGCATGTACACCCCACCTTGAATAGTTGAGATTTTTAGGTTTTATTTCCCCAAAGAGCATTAGCCTTGGGACCAGTGTGGCTTTCACACCGGAGCGCATTATTTATGAAGATCTTATCAAGAATTTTCAGAACTTTAAGTTTGTTATGCTTGTTTAAAGAATACTCTGATTGCTTAATAACAACATTGATAGAACGCGCCCTGAGATGTACCATGACAAGGCGCGCCCTATGATAACAAAATAGACAAACATGCTAGAAGAACGCGTCTTTGTTATGTTTGCAAAGTGCGTCCATGGGGATAATTTTAATTTACTAGGAGATTACATATTTGTTATGTCAACATCCCAAATATTTTCCTTAAAGGTTACAAGATCGATATGTGATGCAGTTAAAATAAAGGTTACAATAGTATGAATTTTGACAAACATGACATATTCGAAGGTTATCTCAATTGTCCTAGATTTCATCATCAAAATTATAGTTTGTCATTCTAGAGAACGCGCCCTCATGTGAATTAAAGGAAGACGCGCCGTATATAACAAGAATGATTTTAACATAGTAGACTATAAGCACCAAATGGAAAGTTAAAGCAAATATTCAAGGAAATAAACCCTTGTTAAAGTTATCAAAAGAGGACATCAGTTAACTTACAAATTGCAAGGCAGTAAAGGAGGGCCTGCACCTCAATATGTTTTCAATTTAAAGAAATATCAAGACGCGTCCTGAGTTTGGTTATTCACCTTTTCGACATCTTGAAGATTCTTGGAAGCTTCAGTAAGAGCAGGAACTGACTCATTGAGAGGGGGATCATCAAAAGTATGCTCAGGAATACCATCAGAGGACGCGTCCTCTTCTTCTTCATTTGGCACAGGAGACGCCGCCTCAAGACCTAGAAATATCCTTTTTGCCTTGATAGAAGCTGCTTCATCAGCCTTGAATTTTGTAATCCATGCAACAGTTTCCTTGCCAAATTTTGTAAAATCATAATCAGGATCTTGTGCTAAGAATCCAGAAGCATAGTTCCTAAAGCCATCCCTGAAAGAAGATTTTTCAATCCTCTTTTTCTCCAGTAACCAACCATCCTGTTGATCAGCAACAAGTTCAGCTATCTGCTCAGAAAGTTTGTCTTTCTCTTCCTTTAGAGTGTCAATGGTAGTACTCAAACCAATTGAAACTTCTTCTTGAGTCTTTAACTCACTCTCATAATAACTTTCTTTTGAACGAAGCTCGTTTTTCAACTTGTCAATAATCTTGTCACGGTCTTCAACCTTTTTGGAAAGCCTGTTCTTCTCTTTTTCAACGATCTCAAGGCGCGCCTCTTCTTTCTGTAAGATTGATTGTCTATGAAGGGCAGAAATTAAAATTTCAGAGGATGCTCTGATTATGGCTTCATTTTCGTTAGAAGGGTCCCTGTCTCTCCATTTTATTATATCCTCATCATTGACATAGGGAATTACCAATGGGCTCAAAGCAGCTGAAACCAAAGAGAATGAGGAAGATTTATTTTTCTTAAGGGACGCGCCCTCTGCGGTATCAACATCTTCAGAAACCTCTTTCCTTTTCTTGTCCTTATTCTCCTCCAAGTTAATTGTGACTTGAGTTTTCTTTGCCTCAGTTTGTTTTTTCTTTCCATCTTTTCTTTGAGGACGCGCCCTCGAATTTTTTGTAGCTTTTACAGATGGGGCGACGCCCATTTCAAGACCCCAGCCTGTTGGTAGACCGTCCATACCTAGTCAATATCAAGAAAATGTTAGAACGCGTCCACATAAGTCAAATATAATTCTACTTTATTCACATGAAAGATATGTACACTAATAAGACTATATACCAGGTTGAGGGGACGCGCCCTCATCAACATGAAAACTCTCTTCATTTTCAGTTTCTTCCTCATCATCAGAATCACAGTCTTTGGAACCTTTGATGGGAATGCCTTTTCTAAATCTTTGGAAGGGAATAATGGATCCCACTTCCTTTCTAAGGATTCCAACTCTTTTTAGGTTATCTTCTGTGATTAATGTTTTTAGATTGAATCTTGAAGGTGGAAGGGATACGATTTTATCAGCCCGTTTTTTGGCTTCTCCGAACAGCTCTTTTATATTTCTGTTATCTAAAAATTGACAAGGTAAGAATTAATAACGGATATTATACAAGGCGCGCCCTAAAGGAATAAAAACAAACAAGAGGACGCGTACTTACTATAATTGCAGTTGAAAACAACTCTGACTCTATCAACATTCCAAAGGTAGAAGAATGGTTCTTTCCAATTCTTCTCGTTGCTAATTTTTCCATCTGAAAAGCCGATTTTATTGTGTTTATGTTGGGGTGTCAAGAAATAGTATCATTTGGAACTTTTTCTGATTGCAAAGAAGTAGCTAAACTCTTCCATCGTTGGACAGCTTGATATTCCTTCATCATGATAGAGTATGAACAGGGCAAGAGCTAGTTTGTATGAATTAGGAGAGAGTTGGATAGGAGCAATATCATACCACTCCAGTACACTTTTAAGGTAAGGATGTAAAGGCGCGCCCACTCCTAAAGACATCAGTTTAGGAGAGGTAACCATTCGTGGTACTTTGAATGGTTCTGGCCACTTGAATACATGGGGTCTCATCATAGAAGGAGGACGCGCCCATTGACCCTCCATGCCATAGTACGTCATGCACCAGGTTATCTCAGCTGCGGATACTGTTGATGACATACCAACACAAAAAAGTTTTTTATGTTGTTTTCTCATCCGTCTTTTCTCTGTTTCTGTAATGGTATCTTGGTATTGGCCCCAATCGAAATCGATTTCTTCTTCAGAAATTTCTGGATGAATGTATGGATTAGGTGAGGGCTCAGGAGGGGGAAGGCGGTCATCTTCATCAACTTCGTAATAAGGATTGATTGGAGACGCGTCCTCCGCGTCTGATTCATTTATATCGGAATTGGACGCGCCTTCAGAATTTGAGGATTCTACATCTCTCTTGTTTCTTTTCCGTGAAATAGTTTCTGTATCCTCTATAATATTTTCTTCCATATCTGTCACTGGTCTGAACTCTTGAAAACGCGCCCTACTGCGTTGGCTTGTCACTTCAGGATTGAGATCTTCGATTTGAGGAAGGGATGAGTTTGAGAGAGTTGGTGAAGACATTGTTTTAGTAGTGGTTTTAAATGGGGAAGTCCCTTGAAGAATTTCTATGGCTTGAGTATGAAATGATTTGATCGAAGACGAACTTTGCGCTGGAAAGGAGAGTGAAGGTGGGGAATAGATTCCCAAACGTTTGTTGAAGTCCTTGAAAGGATGAAAAGGGGAGGACGCGCCCTTACCCTCCAGCTGAAAAGAGAAAGAAAAATGGTAAAGACGCGTCCTGAAAGAAACGGGTTTCTGGTTGAAATATAACCTAATCATCACCTAAAGAAAATCTAACGGCAAACTCCTGGTAGTATCGTTATAAGGACGCGTCCTAATTATCGTTTACACCTTAAATTGAGGAGACGGCGCGTCCTCATTTTTTTGAAGTACAGAAACAAAATTCAAAATCAAGCCTATGCACAATACAGATCAAATACAGATAGATACATATATACATACAACTCAGAATTCAAGAACACATAAAGAGTTCAACGATCATATTGCTCATTCAGGCGAAATATATGATAAAAACAATAAATAAAAGCTTAAAATCATACCTTGAAAGTTGCTGAGTAAGGATCTGAGAAGAAAAACGTCTAAAAGTAACGATTTAGCCGGATTTTTGTTAAAGAGAAATGAAGTGCGGTGACTAGGGTTCTTCTGGAAAAAGGGTAAAGTAAAAAAGAAAAAGTGAACAGTTTTTAGGTATTTATAGAAGCATTCACGCCTAGTGGAGAACAGCTGTCAAGCACGTGCGGTTTAATTACAAAGAGGACATGAATTCTGTAAGGACGCGTCCTGTTGACGAATTTTTGATGTTTCTAGATCAAGGATAGTTGGATGGATAACAATGGTCAAGAATACGAGATAAATATATGAGGAAGGGACGTGTCCTATATTTTAATTTTTGATTAGAGTTTAACAGTTAATTCAATGTATTGTTTTTAACTTCACATTGAATTGGGGGGTAGTTGTTATAGCCAAAATTTGATAATGGGTTTTTAGGTTAGGATCGGGTCAAGTATAGATTCGATTAAGTTATTTTTAAGCCTGATATTGGGGTTTTGCCCTCATAAGGGTAAAGGCGCGTCCTTTTAGGCCGTCCATCCCTTAAGGGCGCGTCCTCGTGGCAATGACAGCTTGGTGGATGGCAACTATATTGATATGGCACGGCATGAGGAAAATTCAGGACTTGTCCTCTTAGGGGAGAAGGTGTACACTTCTAGCCATATAACCCCTAAGGACGCGTCCTCTCCATAAGGGATTGACGACTTTACATGAATGGAAGACTTGACACAGAATAATGATTTCATTTACTTGAGATTGACACAAGGAAGATCTAAGGCCTTATGGGGACGAAGGCGCGCCCTTACTATCCACTTTTTGAGGGCGCGTCCTCCTGGTTTGAAGATGCAACTTGATAATAAAGAATGGTTCCCTTGGCCTGGTGTTGACTAAATATTGAAGAATTCCCTCCTAGGATGTGCCCTAGAAGGGGGATGTCCGTGGCTGAAGGCCTCCTCCTGTATTCAATGGGCGCGCCCTCATTGGGGATGTGGGGTTAATCTTGGTGTGTGCTTTGGGAGCTCTGTTCCTGTACTCAATGGGCGCGTCCTCATTGGGGAACTTTGGAGTAATCCTGCACTTTACACCCAAACATTTGGGATCACTTGTCCTGCTATCTGGTGGGTGCTTCTCATTCGGGGGACAAGGATGTGTTTAGCATTTAAGGTAAGTCATGGCTATACCTGCGTCTATGAATTAAGGAAATAGCTGGTAATGGATAGGACTAGTCCTCGACGGGGGAAGTTTCCTTATCCATGAAGTCCTGACATCATAGACGAGCCTTGGGCCTTTGTGACTAGGCCTTATCGTTAGACATTCCTAAAATGAGCTAAAATTCTAAGTAAGGAAACAGATGGAAGACCTACGTTCAAGTAAGGAAAGATAAGGAAGACATATGTTTAAGTATGGAAAGAATCCTATACATGGAAGGCGGTGGAAAAGTCCTACATCTAAGCATGGAAAGGTAGCAGAAGACTTCGGATGGGCTCCGAAGATCAAAGACCAAGCCCATGGAGGAAACTTCCTCCCCAAGAACTACGTTGGCTTGATTCCCTATAAAAAGGGATACGTAGGCAAATTGTGAGGGGTCGAATGTTGAGAACTCTGAGGCAGCTAACATAAACCCTAAGCAATCTCAGCCACCAATTAAACACAACCACCATACTCCGACGAAATTACCACCTAAGGACCACCGTTGTAGATCTTGATTCCGGTGAAGAACCCCAAACTTTGTTAATACCAAATTCCTCCGTTAACAAATTTAGTTGGCGAAGCGTTGGCACTGATCACATGCTCTTGTAAACTTCATAGCATCGTCTTTCAAGGTTGGCCAGTAATACCCCTGTCTTAATATCTTCATAGCAAGAGAACTACCCCCCGAGTGATTACCACATATTCCTTCATGAACCTCTCTCAAGACATAGTTGCACTCGTCTCCATCAACACACCTTAGTAGGGGTTGATTAAAACCCCTTCGGTATAAAACGGCATCATATTCCACATACCTTGCTGCTTGGTATTTCAAACGTCTGGCCTCCCCCTTGTCATCGGGTAGAATTCCTTTTTGTACATACTCTAGGATAGGAGTCATCCAAGTCTTCATTGGTACTTCATCTACAACCATCAGCTCCATCCCGGGGATACTAGGCACTTCTTGAATTTCCAATGGGATGTCTCCCATCAACACCGTGTCTCTCTGGGAACCCAACCTGGCCAGAGTATCGGCCTTAGAATTTTCATCACGAGGAATTCCTTCAAGTCTGACTATGTTGAACTGTTGAATCAGACGACGGACACTCATCATGTATGCCTCTGTCTTTGGTCCTCTAGTCTGGAACCCTCCTTCAACCTGCTGAACAACCAACTTCGAATCACTAAATACTACCAAGTTCTTCACATTCATTTCTAAAGCTAACTTCAAACCATTAATCAATGCCTCATACTCAGCTTCATTATTGGTTACTGTAAATTTGAAATTGATGGCACTCATAAGAAGGTGACCCTCAGGAGAGGTCAAGACAACTCCAGCACCTGCCCCATCATTGTTGACTGCTCCATCAACATACATGGTCCACCAAGGAAAAGGATATTCTTCTCTCAAAGGGCTTGCCTCTCGAGCAAGAGGGTTAGGGTTCACCAAAATGATTTCTCGTCCCATGCTCTCATCTTCAAATTCCAGAATAAAATCGGCTAAGGCTTGTCCCTTGATTGCCATTCGAGAAACATATTCCAAATCATACTGTCCCAACTCAATCGCCTATTTCAACATCCTTCCAGAAGCTTCAGGTTTGTGTAGAATGTGTCTCATAGGGTAAGAAGTCCGTACTTCAATTTTATGAGCTTGGAAGTAAGGGCGTAACTTTCGTGCAGCCAGCACCAAGGCATATACCAACTTCTCCATGTTAGAATATCGGGTTTCCGCATCCAACAACCTCTTACTGACATAGTAAACTGGTGACTGCATACCATCCTCCTCTCGTACCAACACAGCACTAATGGAGTAAACAGAGATGGCTAGGTAAAGAATCAATACTTCACCATCCACAGGCTTGGCCAAAAGCGGAGGCTTGCCTAACTGCTCCTTGATTTTTTGAAAAGCATCTTCACATGCGGGAGTCCACACAAAATCCTTATCCACCCCCCTGATGGCTTTGAAAAATTCTTTGCAACGATCAGAAGACTTTGAGACGAAACGATTTAAAGCCGCAATCCGCCCACAGAGACTTTGAACCTGCTTCACACTGGTAGGAGACTTCATTTCAAGGAGTGCTTTAATTTTTTCCGGATTAGCCTCAATCCCTCTATGATTCACAATAAAGCCTAAAAACTTTCCCGACTCGACGCCGAAGACACATTTTTGAGGATTTAACTTCATCCTATACTTGCGCAGAATTCCGAACATTTCTTCCAAGTGCCTCACATGATCTACTGCCTCCTTAGACTTGACGAGCATATCATCTACGTATACCTCCATGGTTTTGCCAATCTGCTCTTTGAACATCATATTCACCAACCTTTGATATGTTGCTCCTGCATTGATAAGACCAAAGGGCATTCCAATATAGCAATACAAACCCCTGTCAGTGATAAAGGAGGTATGTTCCTGATCTGGTCCATACATGGGGATTTGATTGTATCCTGAGTAAGCATCCATGAAACTTAAGAGAGCATGTCCCGCTGTAGCGTCTACCAACTGATCAATTCGAGGAAGCGGGAAACTATCCTTTGGGCAAGCTTTGTTCAGATCCGTGAAGTCTACACAAGTTCTCCATTTTCCATTAGGCTTTTTTACCAATACTGGATTTGCCAACCACTCTGGGTAGAAGGACTCTTTGATTAAACCCACATCCAAGAGTCTGTCGACCTCTTCTTTTAAAGCTACTGCCCTCTCTCCGCTGATTGCACGCCGCTTCTGACGCATTCCCTTCGTATTAGGATATATGTTTAAATGATGGCACATGACGTTAGGATCAATTCCTATCATATCGGCATGACTCCAAGCGAACACATCCAAGTTGGTCATAAGAAAATTAGTTAAGCCTGTTCTCAACTCATCGCTTAGTTGAGATCCAATTTTAAGGACCTTACTAGGATCTGCTGCATCTACTGGGATTGAGATTGTGTCTTCGGCAGGACCTGTCTTCTCTTGTAGGATAGGAATTCTTGGATCAAGATCAAGATCAAACATACGAGGATCTTCAACAGGCGTCTCACTCTTTAAGGGCGCGTCCTCCGAAAACTCATCCTCTATTGAGGGCGCGTCCTCGACATGCCCTTCTTCCCTTGGGAAAATGTCAGTAATTTTATCCCTCCTCGAGGGTGCATCTTCAACAGGCTCTTCCTTCTTTGAGGGCGCGCCCTGTAGGGTACAGGTGCTCTCAACAATTCTTTCTTGAAGTTCATCAATTAGCGGGGGCGCCTCCAATAGTAACATCTTAGGGCGCGCCCTCAGCTGAGGGACATCATCTTCTGGCTCTTGAACCGTGTAATGAACATGAACCTCTCCCTTAGAATTGTTTAGCAATCCCTGGGCATCTTCTTGGGGAAGGGCGCGTCCTCCCAATCCAGCGCGACGAAAACCCTTGACAGTTCTGTGATAGCACTCCCTCGAATCATATTGCGACCCTCGAACTGAACCAACCCCATTTGGAGTAGGGAATTTCATTATTAAATGATAAATGGAAGTGACTACCTTCATCTCTTTCAGCAAAGGCCTTCCTACCAAAGCATTGTGGGCAGATTCTTGATCCAATACCATAAATTCTATCATCTGAGTCACAGACAGAGGACCTTCACCAAGTGTAACTGGGAGCTTAATTGCACCCATAACTCTAACAGCTTCTCCAGTGAAACCATAAATCCAAGCATCCTCTCGGACAATATCCTTATCAGGCAAACCCAACTTCTTATAAGTGCTGTAGTAGAGAATATTCACCGAACTTCCATTGTCCACAAATACTCGGTGTACATTCATAGGACCAATCTGTATGGCAACGACTAGGGCGTCACTGTGAGGATGATGTACCCATCTTGCTTCTTCCTCAGTAAATGTAATATCTACTGATTCCCCCCTGAACAACTTGGGAGGTTTAAGCTCCAAGCTGTTCACATTAGTTAAGGGTTTATGCCGTGCTTCCCTGGCATATCTTTCCAGTGCGTTGTTACTATCACCACCAAAATGACGTCCTCCAAAGATAGTATGAATGCTTCCAGCCCGGGCAAACTGAACATCCTTAGATCTATCATCATCCCTCTCAGGAGCCTGTTCTCTTTCCATCCTCCTGTCAGTGTCGTCTTTATGCTTTTTTACTTCTCTGACAATCCAGTCAGTTAGGTATCCAGCCTTGATCAATTCTTCAATTTCTTCCTTGAGCTGTCGACACTCGTGGGTATTATGTCCGGTAGATTCATGATATGAGCAATACCTCTTTTTGTCTTTGCTCTGCCATGAGGATAGCGGTGCTGGCTTCTTGAATAAACCCTTGTCCTTATTTACCTCAAAGATATGCTCAACAGAAGCAGCAAGCGTGTAACTCCCTGTTTGATATCTATTCAGTCTGTCGTAGTCCGGTGGAGTCCAACCTCTCCTTGCATTAGTGACATTCACCCTGTTTGGACTATACCCTCTCCTCCGGTAGTCAGGGCTTGGAGACCTATCCTTCCTCTTAGAACTTTTCCCTTTCCCTTGGGAGTCGGACTTTTTATTGTCAGCAAGAGATTGCTCAACAATCTTGAAGTATTCAGCTTGGGCAAAGAGGTCTGCTAATGTTGCTGGGTCCTTCCCCTGCAAGTGCTTCCAGAAGTCAGTTCCAACTTGGAGTCCCGCAATCAAGAAACTTTTTAGTGACTCATCGGTTGCCCCTCTGACCATGGTAGATTCAGCATTGAACCTTTTGAAGTATGACTGCAAGCTTTCTCCTTCCTTCTGTCTGATGTTGGCCAAAGTAGTCATTGGGGGGGCATACTTCACAGTAGCTTGGAATTTTGTCAGGAACAGAGTTTTCATGACCTCCCATGAAGTAATCACCCCTGGTCCAAGCTTTTGAAACCACTGTTGTGCACTCTCTCTAAAGGTTGCTGCTAGAAGGCGACATCTAGCCAAGTCAGGCACTTGATATACATCCATCTCTATATTGAATCTTCCCAAGAACTCAACAGGGTCGGCATTTCCATGGAAGCGCAAGTCATTGGTTGTATTCCTGTACCCTGTTGGAAGTTGTGCCTCCCTTACTGCCGTAGAGAATGGAGAGGGAGTTTGGGCTGTTGAAGTCACTCTTCCTCCCTCCAAGTGTGTGAGGAGTTTCTTTAGGTCGTCCACATTGAAGCTTCCTACACCCGGGATTGTTTGAACATTTGTCTGAGCATTATCAGTAGGCGGAGGTTGAGGTGGTGGTTGAGGAGGCTGGGTCTCTCCTTGGGCCGCAGGAGTCTCTTGTGTTCTTGGATTGGGACTTGGAGGGTGCGTCCTTCCCTCATGACTATTAGGGCGCGTCCTCTCCTCCTGACTGTGAAGACGCGTCCTTGGATCTTCTTGCCTTCCTCCTGATCGACTTTGGGACGAGACAGATGTTATGTGTGGACCTCTTCCTCCAGAGGGTCCGCCACGATAAGGAGCTTCATACCTATTCCTTCGATCATTATCCCTACTCCTTCCTGACCCTTCTGATTGGGGAGCTTGCTCATGATCACGGGGCCTCAACCTGTTTACAGGGGGCTCTCGCTGTGGATTATGAGGTTGCACTTCTAAGTTACGTCTTGAATTACTGTGAGGTTGAGTACGATCTTGTCCATGGGGCCTCGACCTGTCAACAGGGGGCTCACGCTGTGGATCAAGAGGTTGTTCCCCTCTTACCTCTCTGTCCCTCTGCCATTCGACCAACAACAATCGTAGATCATCATTATTAAGTCTTACACCAAGGCGATCCTTCAATCTGCTCAATCGTTGTTCTTGGTCTCGGTGGAGTTCATCAGCCCTTCGAATTTCACTTTCAGGTCGCCCTGACCTATGAGGGTGTGGAGATGGACGTCGTTCCCTCCTAGGTTGATCTTGGCTGCCCGTCTCATCATCAGGGAGTTTAACAATAGGGACTCCATCCTCTTGATACTCTAACCTTCTTGGAGTGACATTCTGAAACCTCCTTTGACTCGTGGTGCCTCTACCCGTACGATGGTGATTATGGGGTTGTCGCCTGACACGACCCCTTCCTTCGCCTCTTTCGACCGTATCCAGTCTTGCTTCAAAGCCATTTAAGGCATCACCCATGCGATAGAGTTGTTCCATCAAGTCAGAATTACTTATGAGCACTGGTGGTCGTCCCCCTACAATAGGTGTTCCATTAGATGGATTTGGAACACTATGGGGAACATACTCCTCATGGCGGGCATGGTTGTTCTCTTCACTGTCTTCAGATAAGACCTCATCCCTAGGACGTTCGTTGGGATTTTGTGACATCTTCTCCTCCAAAGATTTAGATCTTAATTAGCACCCCTCCTTCTAGCGCCAATTTGTTAACGGAGGAATTTGGTATTAACAAAGTTTGGGGTTCTTCACCGGAATCAAGATCTACAACGGTGGTCCTTAGGTGGTAATTTCGTCGGAGTATGGTGGTTGTGTTTAATTGGTGGCTGAGATTGCTTAGGGTTTATGTTAGCTGCCTCAGAGTTCTCAACATTCGACCCCTCACAATTTGCCTACGTATCCCTTTTTATAGGGAATCAAGCCAACGTAGTTCTTGGGGAGGAAGTTTCCTCCATGGGCTTGGTCTTTGATCTTCGGAGCCCATCCGAAGTCTTCTGCTACCTTTCCATGCTTAGATGTAGGACTTTTCCACCGCCTTCCATGTATAGGATTCTTTCCATACTTAAACATATGTCTTCCTTATCTTTCCTTACTTGAACGTAGGTCTTCCATCTGTTTCCTTACTTAGAATTTTAGCTCATTTTAGGAATGTCTAACGATAAGGCCTAGTCACAAAGGCCCAAGGCTCGTCTATGATGTCAGGACTTCATGGATAAGGAAACTTCCCCCGTCGAGGACTAGTCCTATCCATTACCAGCTATTTCCTTAATTCATAGACGCAGGTATAGCCATGACTTACCTTAAATGCTAAACACATCCTTGTCCCCCGAATGAGAAGCACCCACCAGATAGCAGGACAAGTGATCCCAAATGTTTGGGTGTAAAGTGCAGGATTACTCCAAAGTTCCCCAATGAGGACGCGCCCATTGAGTACAGGAACAGAGCTCCCAAAGCACACACCAAGATTAACCCCACATCCCCAATGAGGGCGCGCCCATTGAATACAGGAGGAGGCCTTCAGCCACGGACATCCCCCTTCTAGGGCACATCCTAGGAGGGAATTCTTCAATATTTAGTCAACACCAGGCCAAGGGAACCATTCTTTATTATCAAGTTGCATCTTCAAACCAGGAGGACGCGCCCTCAAAAAGTGGATAGTAAGGGCGCGCCTTCGTCCCCATAAGGCCTTAGATCTTCCTTGTGTCAATCTCAAGTAAATGAAATCATTATTCTGTGTCAAGTCTTCCATTCATGTAAAGTCGTCAATCACTTATGGAGAGGACGCGTCCTTAGGGGTTATATGGCTAGAAGTGTACACCTTCTCCCCTAAGAGGACAAGTCCTGAATTTTCCTCATGCCGTGCCATATCAATATAGTTGCCATCCACCAAGCTGTCATTGCCACGAGGACGCGCCCTTAAGGGATGGACGGCCTAAAAGGACGCGCCTTTACCCTTATGAGGGCAAAACCCCAATATCAGGCTTAAAAATAACTTAATCGAATCTATACTTGACCCGATCCTAACCTAAAAACCCATTATCAAATTTTGGCTATAACAGTACACAGTAGGCTCATCACATATTGGGGTTCCCCGGGCATTTATCCGCCCCACGACACTTATTGCTATTGGCCAAAATTCATCTCTCGACCGTCGCGCGGTCATGCATTTCCAACCGTCGTGCGGTCATGCATTTCCAATTCACGGGGTTCAATATAAAACCCTAGTTTTTCAACAAATCTCAGTTTTCACCCTTATCGGGCTCACAACTCAAATCACAGTTTTACCCTTATCGGGTTCATAACTTCCCAATCATTTAGGAAATTCACATTTCAACAAAATAATTAAACTTTTCTCATTTAACATGGCAATATGAATCTGATAAGTAAGAATATCAACCAGAGGGTTTATTGAATACTGAAAGAAATAGTTCAAGTCCTTCAAAAAGTATACTTATAACAGATAAGTCTTACATTCTGAAGGAAATAAACCGAATTATACATAACATATATGAGTTCGAATAAGGGAATGAATCCGATAACTGCATTAACAAGAAATAATAATAACAATTGCAGTTCATTGTAAAAGAGCCAACACTTGGAAATTAAGTGAAGAGTATAAACACTTGCCTCGGGTCCTTAGCTATTACGTAAGGCTGAAGTAATACGACTTCCCCCCCCCCCCCCCTTTTTCTGTCTTATAGCATAATTTTCTATTTCAATCCTTCTTTGATTCAACGCTCTTGTGATTACCATGAGTCTGATCCTATGATTTTTAAACCCACGTGTATGCCTTAATAGTCAAACATGAGACAATACTTTAGTCTTTAACGTATGATCCTCACAATCCACCAACGATACTTGACTTAGTTCTGACGCATTTACTAGTCTTACCGATATCTCTGTTGGAATAAAATACTTGGAAAGATCCCCCACGAGTGTTGACATTTCCCCAGTGTTGTGTCTTCTAACAGATAGATCAATCAATCGCAAGCAATACTTCATTTATCTCCGACTTCCTTCATTTAACATATTTCGGTAATCTGGCTCGTCTCGTTCAATAGCCTCTGTTACAAAGATAGCCATATTTCAATTGATAGACCAATCACAATCAACCACATAAGTACTCCACGTAATCCGCTTAACGAAACTCCTCATACTATAAAAAGTCAACATCTAAGTCAACGACCTCATAAATCTCATTTTCCAGCAATACTGACACATTTCTATTCTAACTACCCCTCGTGATAATATTAGACACGACCAAAGTATTTAAACAAGTCTCAAAACAATTATTCGCATTTATGACTCACTAACCAGATAGTTCACATAATTCACAGAGCACATATCGTCATTTAATTGTGATAAATAAATCACATAAGTCTTGTAACATCTAAGAAATAATTTTAGAAAAATATTCGACTCTTGTTTCAAAGAAATTAACCATCTAACATATTTTTAGGTCAAAAATCGGATCATTTATCTCAATATACAAATTTAAAAACAATTTAATCAATTAATATAAATTAATTGACAATTTTCAAATACTCCAACTATTTTTAAATAAATAAACCAAGCTAGAAAATAATTAAATTTAATTTTAATTAATTAAATCTAATTAATAATTAATTATTAAGAATTAACTGATTAAAAGAATTAATCAATTAATTAAATTAATTAATTATTAATAAAAAATAATTAAAATAATTAAATTTAATCAATTTTCGAATTTAAATAAATATTTAAGAATTTATAAAATTTTCTGCATAATAAAATGTATTTTTAAATCAAAGATATGATTTTTAGAATTTTTAAACTATTTTTTTGAATTATTTAAAAAATAATTCTAGAAACACTATTCATCTTCTTCCTTGGAAGCTTCAAGCCAGCTTTAATGGCCAACCGGTCGCCGCCGGCAATAAAACTCCGGCCATTAATCCGGCCAAAATTCGTTTAGCACCAAACCTCAACCAAACTAAATGTTATATATACCAAAACAAAGCTTAGAACACGTACAATCTAACCCCCATATCCACATACACAAAAAATCAACATATGTTACGAACTAATGGTTTGAAAATTCGAAAAAAACTAACAATTCGAACTAGCTAATCTAGGAATATAACGACTCAATAAAACATGTAAATCGATTACCCATGATCATATGAAGCTATAGGAACCATCAAAATCAACGGATAAACTCTGAATCAAAAAGCCCCAATTCGAGCTCAAGAACCCTAAATTTTCGAATTGAACAATCCGGGAATCAAACAATGAAATTGAACACATATTTGGACTCCTTACAACCATACGAAGCTATACATATCATCAAATCACATTAACAATCTCAAAATCAAAAAGCCCTAAATATTTCATGAACCCTAATTTTCCAGAATTAAAGAAAGCTTCGTACAAGGTTTAAAACTTACCCCACACGAATTCTGATGGTATATTATGAAACTAGATTCCAAGACCTTCGATTCGACTACTAGAACGTTGAAAACGGATTCCGGTAACCCCTTCAAAAGTTGGTTTGATTCTCAAGAACACGAAGAACACCAAGAACACGATTTAGGGATTTCGGGTAT
Organism: Heracleum sosnowskyi; assembly: GCA_030848705.1. Classification (NCBI taxonomy): domain Eukaryota; kingdom Viridiplantae; phylum Streptophyta; class Magnoliopsida; order Apiales; family Apiaceae; genus Heracleum; species Heracleum sosnowskyi. The sequence goes on along the minus strand of JAUIZM010000014.1, from coordinate 4,822,984 downwards.
TTTTAGATAATTATCGGTATATTATACGCTTTATTATACGCAAAATAATTATGATATGACTATTTATATTAAACGGAAAATAATACCCCAAACGATATTTTTGGTTCAATATTGATCCGTTGGATCGTTTTTATTCGAATATAGCGTACCGGTTACAAAACGATAATCATCAAAAAGTACGGATAATTGCGAGAGTAATTTAATACTATCTATATGTACGAACCAAAATATCTTTATAACAATCACTCAAAAATATCCCCTGTCTTAACGAATGAATTATTGGTACGAATGAGGTACCAATTTCCCGAACAATTACGAAACAAACGGAATTCTTCGTTCAAAAATTTACGATAACTTTAAAATAAAATAACTCATTTTTTAAATGCCAGTCTAATTACCTCAAAATTCACGTAGCATTTATAGGACAGACACATATGATCATTTAACGAAAATTTCCCCACATTTAAATACAGAATGTATTTAAATCCACAAATAACGTAAAAGAAATTATATTAAACTCTAAAAATATACCCACGGTTTCCCGGTTCTTACATCCTTCCCCCCTTAAAAGGATTCTGTCCCCAGAATCAGCGTAAGTAAACAAATGAGGGTATTTCTCTCGCATTTCACTTTCTAATTCCCAAGTTGACTCTTCTACTTTAGGGTTTCTCCATAGAACTCTTACTATTGGTATGGTTTTATTTCTAAGCACTTTCTCCTTACGGTCCAAGATTTTTACTGGTTGCTCTACGTAAGACAGATCTGGTTGAATCTCTATTGGTTCATACTCGATTACATGGCTTGAGTCAGGATTGTAGTTCTTGAGCATAGATACATGAAAAACGTTATGATTATGTCACATGTGTGGAGGTAAAGCCAATTCATATGCAACTTTTCCCACGCGCTTCAAAATTTCAAAAGGTCCAACAAATCTCGGACTAAGCTTTCCCTTTTTCCCAAATCGGGTCAATCCTTTCCATGGTGAAACCTTTAATAAGATTTGATCTCCTGCATTATAACTCATGTCTTTCCTTAACTCGTCTGCATACTTCCGTTGTCGATTTTGAGCAGCTACCAGTCATTTTTGAACCAGATCAATCTTTTCCTTGGTTTGTTGAATCAATTCAGGCCCTAGTATCTTACGTTCACCAACCTCATCCCAACATACCAGAGATCGACATCGTCTTCCATATAAAGCTTCAAAAGGTGGCATTCCAATGCTGGCATGGTAACTATTATTGTAAGAGAACTCAACCAATGGTAAATGGCCATCCCAACTGCCTTCAAAGTCCAGTGCACAAACTCGTAGCATGTCTTCAATTGTCTGAATAGTTCGTTCACTCTGCCCATCTGTTTTAGGGTGATACGCCGTGCTCATATTAAGCCTGGTTCCCAAAGCTTCTTGGAATTGTCTCCAAAACCTTGAATTAAACCGTGGATCTCTATCGGACATAATTGAAACTGGCACTCCGTGACGTACTATTATCTCAATTAAATAAAGATAAACCTACTTATCCAATGAATATCTTTCGTTAATCGAAAGAAAGTGTGCTGATTTCGTCAATCGATCGATAATAACTCAAATAGCATCATAATTAGCTCTAGATCTTGGCAATTCCACTACAAAGTCCATCGCAATATGTTCCCATTTCCACTCGGGAATTTCTTGGTTGTAATAGTCTACTATGTCTCCGTTGTTCTGTCGTCATGCTCTGACATGTCAAGTTCCTGGGTAATTACCGACACTAATATTCTCTGTCATCTCTTATATATCGTGGTATTTCCAAGTGAATGTAACATCGATAACTATGAGTTTCTGGTAAAATCTCGTCTTCAAAACATTAGGAATCTACTCTAAAAGTATAAATTATTGATTAAATTAGTAAGAATTATATATATACTCGTAATGGTTTCTCGTTAAGTTTGTTAGTAATGGGGTGGTATTAAAATAGACGATTTTATATTAAACACATTGTAAAATTGGTGATCAAAATCTCGAATATATATATATATATATATAAAGGATTTAAATTCTAATTAAAAATAAAATATGTTTTTATATATAATAACTAATGGATTTAAATTCTAATTTATAATAAATAATTTTGAATTTCGATTGGTTAATCATATACTCATTTTTAGTATAGTTGTAGATCTGTAAATATATGTTTTTTTAATTTTTATTTAATATATCGTAGATGGGAATCGATACCATGATCTATTGAATTAAATATATATTTTTAGTATATATTTAATTCAATATATATTTTAATAAATATTTTTGAAATATATTTTTTATGTATTTGTTTTTTTAATTTATGTATTTTTTATTTAATATATAGTTATTGCAAGGATGATTTTATTGAATGTTGATTGATTAATCAAGTTGTATGGATAGTCCAATCATCCCTAGTTATAAAATTATATGAGAAAAAATTTAATAGATTTAAATTCTAATTAAAAATAATTTAAATTTTGAATTTTGATTGGTTAATTGTGTTATATTGATAGTTTAACTACGATTGATTGATAAAATTATATGACAAGTTTTTTGGCTCTTGGTTGGTCTAAAATTTAGTATTGACATCTAACTGGAGCAAAGTTTCAATGAATTTAATTTCTAGTTTAAAATTATATGAGAAAAGTTTTTAGACTATTGTGATTGATCTAAAATTTAGGATTTTAAATAATTAAAAAATAATAATTTTTGAATTTTGATTAGTTAATCAGGATAGGGCTGATCATTCGGTTAATTCGGTTAAAAACCGAACCGAATTAGAAAAACCAAAAATCCGAAATATCGATTTTGTGAAACCGAACCGAAAACCGAACCGAAATAATTCGGTTTTTCGGTTCGGTTTATGTTAGGCCGAATACACAATATATAATCAAGTATGTATGAGAATAACAATCAAGAACACAGTTTATGAATCAATAAAAACTGTAATTATATTAACAGCTTCTCTCTTTATGATGTTAACGAATCACAAAGAGCTACTAGGTTACAAGAATAATATATTCAATGTTCGCATCCCTTCTAGGGATAACCTATCTGTGTTTATATAGTACACAGTTACACAATCCTTATCTAATTGATACTCCTATAAATTAGCTATACAAAACTTATCAATTAAGGATTGCTTCAGTCTTCTATTCCGTTTCCTTAGCTGTATCAATATATTCTGTTTCTTTCCATCTTCAGAATATATTGCTTCATGTATCTATATCTTTGCACCGACAGCTAAGTCAACTATCACCACGTCAGTCTTTATCAAATTCTGACTGGCTTCAGTAAACTCTTCATCTAGTCAGACTTTAGCAAACTCTGACTAGCTTCTAGATAAACTCTGATATGTACCTGTTACTTAAACACTGATGAACAAACGTCAGCAATTATATCTAACAATCTCCCCCAACTTGTTCATAATAAAATGTACAAGTTAAACAGATAATTGATGATGTCAAAACATATAACAAATGCAGTGTTTAACATATGTCAGAGTTTAATTTTAAAACAGAGTTTAAATTTAACTTAGAATAGAAAACATAAAAACTTACAGTCAGACTTTACTTGACTTCTTGAACATCAGGTACTGTCCTGAGATAATCAATCAACAGTCTTCTCTCAGCATTCTCAAGTTCAGCTATCATAATCTCTTTCAGCTCCTTATACTCTGGATCTCCTTCACCAGTTTGATATATGGCAGCCCTCAGAGAATAGATACTGTTTTTCTTCATGTCATTCCCTAGCCGAATGTACTGAGCTTTGTCTGACTCTAGGTTAAATTCTAAAACCTTTATTCCAAGTGCAGTTTTAAATCTAGCACTGTTTCTTTTCATCTCCACTATCTTTCCAGCATGATCCCTATACTTTGGAATGTAAGCACTTGAGACTCCTCCTCCAAGCATCACTTTAGATCTCAGCATCTTTTCTCTCAAAACTTGAGCAACATCATGGGTGTGTCTGTTCTTGACTTTCAAAAGATAAAGTACATATTCAAGTTCTTCCCATGATTTGAGATTGACATCAGATTCTCCAACTTTATAAACTCTTCCATCACGCATGAAGTATAACAGAAACTGCTTCTTCAAAACTTTGTGAAAAATCAACTGAACAGATTCTAACTTATCAAGGTTTTCTTGTGTAACCCCAATACCAGATTCTGCCAGTGAAATGTTGTCTTGAGATCTGTTATTTGTTCTTTTCTCTCTGTGAGAACCCAGTCCAGATTTATCAAAAGCTTCCTTTCCCAAAACTGTTCTGGTTTCTGAGAAATTCACAGCTTCAAGCTTTAAATCTTCAAGAATTTTTGGTTTGCTGAATCCTGGAAGTAGTGTAGATTTCTGTACAACTTGAGCAACGTCAGAGGTTGTCATAACTTTAGTAGTATCATCAACTTGAGCAGCGTCAGAGGTTGATTTAGCTAATCTTGTTTCAACTTGAGCAATGTCAGAGGTTGAATGATCTTTCTTCTCTAGGTTAGGCTCTTCAATCATTATGCCTTTACCTTTTTCAGAGTTTGAAATTACAGATCTCCTTGAGTACTGTAAACTCTGATCAGAGTTTACATTCTCCTTAATAACAATTCCTTGTTCTTTTCTCCTTGGAGCCTTAGTGTTCTTCTGCTTGTAGATTCCAGCTTCAACATCTTTCCTGTGTTCCTCAGCAAGCAATTGCTCTTCAGCCTGGATATCTTCAATAGTAACATTCTTACCATGTTCTGCTAAGAATAACTGTGTAGCAACTTCTTCATCAGTAACTGGAGTTTTAGAGGAAAGAATTAAATTTCTAACCCTTGAAGAAGACTGCCCTCCAGTATATCTTTTTCCATCAGCATTTACATGAGCATCAGAGTTTGACCTTCTCCTTTGCATTTGAACATTCCTTGTCCTTGGATTTTTATCTCTTGCACCACCATCAGTAGTGTCATCTTTCCGAGTCAGAGTTTGAGAGCTCTTGCATTTGTCTTGAGATACTCTCTCCCCCTTTTTGACATCATCAGACAGCAAAACTGATGTGAGCAATTCAATAGAATTTGCAATTTCATCCAACTTAGTTGACATTTTGACTTGATTTTCTTCAACCTTGGATAGCCTGGAATCAAAATTCTTCTGTTCTTTACATAGAGACATATATAAAGATTTATCCTTATTCTGTGTAAGCTCCCTTGTAGCTATATCATTCCTTAATCCAGCAATCACCTTGTCAGAATCATCAAAACGATTGTTTAATGATTTGATTTGTACAATTGTTGCTTTGAGATGACTGAGAAGTTCAGGATTTGTGATTTCTTTGGAAGATTTGGTCACAAAATCTGCAGCTCTTTCATTGGAAAAGATAGTATCCTTGCTCGACCAATTGGAAAAGTACATATCTTGATAATACTCAGTAGTAGCTCTGTTGAATTCTCTTCCTTCTTCCGAGTTTGCTTGAATATCAGAAAGCTCTACTTGTATATCAGGATTGGAATGAGCAGGACTAGCTTCAGCATTGTCATCCTCTGCCTCATTTTCTACAAGAACATTCTCTGCCACTCTTTCAGAATCATCAGAGTGTGCATTATTACTAACTTCTGCTTCTCTTTGAACAATCTCAACAATAGATTGTTGTAGAGTTTCAAGAACAAGAATATCCTCAGAGTTTGCAACAAACTCTGCTTCAAAAGGAACATTCTCTGTTGCATCCTTGTCAGCAACATCAGGATTTGCAGCAACAGTTTCTGTAGCATTAGCAGATAAAGTCTGATCGACTTCCTCACCTTTCTCAAATTCAAGAGAAATAATTTCAGTGTGAGAAGCCATAGATTCTTCAAGTTGAACAGTATCTTGATCAGCTTCCAAACCCTCTGTGAAATGTTCAGAGTTTATAGAGGGGTTTGCTTCAAATTCCATATTATCCTCCTGAACAATATTTTCAGGGGCTTCATCTGCAATCTCAACATTTGCTCTATCCTCTGTGGGCATAGGAGCATCATTTGCAGCTTCCTCAACTACACCATCAGACTTTGATGTAGGAGCTTCTGTTTCAACATTTACTCTGTCCTCAGTAGGCACAGTAGTATCAATAACATCCTCTTAAACATCAGGAGTTACATGCTCCATAGAAACTCTGTCTTCAAAGACAGCTTCATTTTCAGCACCAAACAACTGTGCTGCTACCAATCTTCTTTTTCTCTGATGAAGAGTTTCTTCATCAGTTTCAGTCTCTGAGGCTTCAATAGCATCAACAGCAACAGACTTGGCCCTATTGGCTCTTCTTTTCTTCAATCTTCTCTTCTGAGGCATATCATCAACATTTGATGCCCCAGCTTCAGAGTTTAATGGATTTACTCTGGCAGACTTAACAGCCCTTACTTTAGATTTCTTTGACCTCTGTGGTTGAGACACAGAAGGTCTAGCTTCAGAGTTTGCCACTTGTTGTTGTTGTGAGTTGACAATGAATTGTTGCACAGAATCAGGCAACATTAAGAGACCAACATCTCCTTTCTTGTTATCCTTGTTGGTAAGATCAGAGAATATACGTTTGTGCAGTTTAAATGAGAGAATAACATCATTATCTTCTATCTCAACATTAGGGCAGCAAAAGTTGAATATTAACTGACAAAACCTAGAGAAATAAACAACATTCCTATTCTCTAGCATCTTCTCACCAATATTAGTTAAAACTAATCTAGCAACATCAAAATGACTTTCAAAGAGAAGAGAATACCCAATCTGCAGACTATCCGTGGGAATCGCATCCCAATTGGTGCACTTCTTTCCAAAAGCCCTAGTTATGCAATCGAAAAAGAAGCTCCATTCCTTGCGCAAAAGAGGCCTTTTGAGTTGACCTATCTTTGACAAAGGTCCAGAGTATCATATCTCTCTCATCATCCTGAATAACTCAGAATCTCCAACAGAGATTGTGAATGCATTGAAATCTTCAAGACCCAGAGCATCACGAACAGTTCTTGGAGTAACTGTAAATTCATCTCCTTGAAACTCAAAAATGATAGATGGAGAACCTGTCTCTCCTCCATTATCATAAGTCCCTGTCTGCCAAAAAGTCCTGATTTGTGATGCAGACAGCTTCGAGGGTGCAGTGAGAGCAGTGCCTATATCAGAGTTTGACAAGAAACTCTGAATCAAATGAAACGCCTCCGGTGCGTTCTCATTTGCCAAAGGAGGTGAGTAGTTGTTTGGGACAAATTCTAATCCAGAAGCAATAAACATTGTTGTAGCCATTAGAACAGTTTAGAAGAAAACAAACAGAGAATAGATTATAGTGTATGCAGTGAAAGTGTTTGAGACAATGTGTGTGTGGAAAAGCTTATGAAAAGTTGAGATGTGTAAAAGAGTGAACCGTTTATGTGTAGTGTATTTAAATAATAACTGTCAAGATTCAAAACCCAAACGTTTTAATCATTACTACACACAGCAGGCTTCTTTGAAAAATGTGTGAGTGGGACAGGTGTCAAACGGGTATACGCTGACAGCTGTATGTAACAACTTTCAATACACACGCGCAGTAAAAATAGCAATAATTACCGCATGTCACATTGTTCAAAATACTTAATCTCTCTCTCCTCTGTTTAATACAAATATGAACCGTTTGTTATCATACTCTTTCCAAATTTTAAAACAAATGTCTAATCTCAAAATTATAAAATGTCTGAAACAAAGAAATTATTTTAACCATCAGAGATTAAAACAAAGTTACCTCGGCATATGTCACACAATACATCAGTGTTTACCATTTGTCCTTCTTTGTCAATAAACTCTTTTCTCAATCTGTACAGGTGTGAAAATATGTGTGTGCAATAGCAGAGTTTACCGAAATCAATATTTAGATCATCTCAAAGTGCATAAAATCCACAAACTAAAGCAGTAAAAACTGGTTGCCTAAACTCTCATGTATAACATAAAATCTGATTTTATATCTAAACTCTGTATACTGATATCCTTTCATTTGGATATATCTTTTGTTTTTCACCCCCTTTATATATTTATATATATATATATATATATATATATTTATTATTATTATATATTTTTTTTTTCCAGTAATCAGTGGTTGGCACTAGTCACCAAAAATCAAAGATTTTAGCCCTTATTTCATACAATAAGTTCCTGGATCTTCCTAGGCACAACATGATCTCAAAGGAATTTGTGCTCTGTTTGGCATCTTTTGATTTGAGGGTGAATTATTTGCAATTAATAATCAGAGTTTAGACTTTTCATCAGTAAATATAATTAACTTATGAGAGAGAATGCAAACAGCTAGTACAAACTCAATGTATAGGATCAATAAACTAAGAGATGCTATAAATATAGAGACAGTATCATGCTGTGTTAACTTACTGCACATATTTGAGATCAGAATCTATACAACTCTTAAGGATTCACAGTTACTTACTGAGAATTATGCTTCATACAAATTTCTTCATTGGTCCATATGTTTCAGACAAAAATTACAATCAGAGTATAACATTAAACTGTAACTATCAGAGTATGACCAACACTTTATGGCTAACAGAGTTTAACATCAGAGTTTACTGTCAGAGTTTATGACACTGGTACTTATAATAGTTAATACATGCAAGGAATCATGAGCATAAAAATCAAACATGTATAGTTTTTGAGTCTAACCCGTATCTCTAGTCAGAACCAGAGATCATTCCAAGTTCATTTACCAATCTTGTAAAAGTAGCTTCACTCAAAGGTTTGGTGAAGATATCTGCAAGTTGTTGGTCTGTAGACACAAAATGAAGCTCAATGTTTCCTTCTTCCACATGTTCTCTGATAAAATGATATCTTATGCTGATGTGCTTGGTCATGGAATGCTGTACTGGATTACCTGTCATAGCAATAGCACTTTGGTTATCACAGAAAATAGGTATTTTAGAGTACCTTAATCCATAATCCAGCAATTGATTCTTCATCCATAAAATCTGTGCACAACAGCTACCAGCTGCTATATACTCTGCTTCTGCTGTGGATGTAGAAATTGATTTCTGTTTCTTGCTGTACCAAGAAACCAATCTGTCACCTAAGAATTGACAGCTTCCACTTGTACTTTTTCTGTCTATCTTACAGCCTGCAAAATCTGCATCAGAGTAACCAATTAGCTTAAACTCTGATTCTCTAGGATACCACAAACCCAAGGTTATGGTTCCTTTGAGATATTTAAAAATCCTTTTTACAGCTGTTAGATGAGGCTCTCTGGGATCTGCTTGAAATCTTGCACAAAGACATGTTGCATACATGATATCAGGTCTACTTGAAGTAAGATACAGTAAAGACCCTATCATTCCTCTGTAGTTTGTCATATCTACTGAGGCTCCTGTGTCTTTGTCTAGCTTTGTTACAGTAGCCATGGGAGTTGTAGCAGATGAACTATCAAGCATACCAAATTTCTTGAGAAGATTCCTGGTATACTTTGCTTGATTGATAAAAATACCATCATCTGTTTGCTTTACTTGTAAGCCTAGAAAATAACTAAGCTCTCCCATCATGCTCATTTGGTACCTGGATTGCATAAGCTTTGCAAACTTCTTACAGAGTTTGTCATTAGTAGATCCAAAAATAATATCATCTACATAAATTTGAACTAAAAGCAAATCATCACTAGTATTGAAGTAAAACAAGGTTTTATCAATTGTACCTCTTGTGAACCCACTTTCTAAAAGAAATTGAGCAAGAGTTTCATACCATGCTCTTGGTGCTTGCTTTAGTCCATATAATGCCTTGTCAAGCCTGTAGACATAATCTGGATGCTTGGGATCTACAAATCCTGGTGGTTGTTCAACAAACACTTCTTCTTCAAGCTTCCCATTGAGAAAAGCACTTTTTACATCCATCTGAAAGACTTTAAACTTCTTGTGTGCAGCATAGGCCAGAAAAATTCTTATGGCCTCCAATCTTGCAACTGGAGCAAAGGTTTCATCATAGTCAATTCCTTCCTGTTGTGAATAACCTTTAGCCACAAGTCTAGCCTTGTTTCTTGTAATCACACCTTCACTGTCAGTCTTGTTTCTGAACACCCACTTTGTACCTACTATTGATCTATTCTTTGGTCTAGGTACTAGTGTCCAGACTTCATTTCTTTCAAATTCATTTAACTCTTCTTGCATTGTTGTAATCCAATTAGCATCTTGAAGAGCTTCCTCCACTTTCTTTGGTTCTGTTTGAGACAAGAAAGCATGATACATACACTCATTATTTGTTGCACTTCTAGTTCTCACACTAGCATCAGGATCTCCAATTATGAGATCAGGTGTGTGTGCCTGTGTCCACTTTCTTGCTGTTGGTAAGTGGTTTCTTGCATCATTATTGGATCCTCCCCCTTGATCCATGCTCTCCTGATTCATATGTTGACTTTCTGTAGCATCTGAGGCTCCCCCTGAATTGGATGGCTCAGAGTTTGAACTGTCAGAGTTTGAATCAGTTTCCTCAACTGACTCACTTGTTGTGTCTTGTTGAGCTTCTTCACGCTCCCCCTCAACTGGTTCTCTATTTTGTTCAATTTGAGAATTTCCAGTTTCTCCAGTATTTACCAGTAGAGGTTCAGAGTATGCTTCGTCAGAGTTTGTCAGACCTGCTTCATCAGAGTTTACATCATCAGAGAATAAATCTTCATTTTCAAAACGTAGTTGATCATATCCATTCTTGTCTTCAAGTCCAGTTATTTTCTTGTCATCAAATGACACATGTATGGATTCCATGATCACTTTAGTTCTCAGATTGTAGACTCTGAATGCTTTTGTTGACAATGGATAACCAACAAAGATTCCTTCATCAGCTTTTAACTCGAACTTGGTCAACTGTTCAGGATGAGTCTTCAAAACAAAGCATTTGCATCCAAATATATGAAAATATTTCAAATTTGGCTTCTTATTTTTCACCATCTCATATGGTGTTTTCCCATGCTTGTTGATCAGTGTAGCATTTTGAGTAAAACAAGCAGTTTGAACAGCTTCTGCCCAGAAATAAGTTGGTAATTTTGCTTCTTCAAGCATAGTTCTGGCTGCTTCAATTAAGGTTCTGTTCTTTCTTTCAACTACACCATTTTGTTGTGGAGTTCCAGGTGCAGAAAATTCTTGTTTCACTCCTCTTTCCTTGCAGAAAGCTTCCATGATTGAGTTTCTGAATTCAGTTCCATTATCACTCCTTATAATTTTGACTTTGTACTGTGATCCTTTGTCCAGTAGATTTACATGATCCATCAGTGTTTGAGCAGTTTCATCCTTCTTTGATAAGAAATACACCCATGTATATCTAGTATATTCATCAACAATTACTAGAGCATATTTCTTTCTGCCCATAGACATCACATTCACTGGTCCAAAGAGATCAACATGTAGAAGATGATAAGGTTCCACTACTGAAGATTCAGATTTGCTCTTGAAAGATGACTTCCTTTGCTTGGCCTTTTGACAAGAATCACATAGGCCATCCAGACTAAGTATTGATTTTGGGAGTCCCCTTACAAGATCCTTTCTTATTAGCTCATTGATGTTGTTCAAATTGAGATGAGAGAGCTTCTTATGCCAATTCCAACTCTCTTCATTTGACATTCTTGCAGTCAGACACACTGTTTTTCCATCAGAGTTTGTTACCAAACTTGCTTCATAAATGTTGTTGCGCCTGTGTCCAACTAGAACAACTTTTCCAGTAGATTTACTGATAACTTCACAGTATTCACTATGAAAATCTACATGGTTTCCTCTGTCACAGATTTGACTCACAGATAGCAGATTATGCTTGAGTCCTGAGACTAGAGCTACATTAGTGATGATGACACTTCCAAGATTAATATTGCCATATCCCAGAGTGTGTCCTATGTTGCCATCTCCATAGGAAACTTTTGGGCCAGCCTTCTCCTTAAAGTCTGATAGCAGGGCTTTATTTCCAGTCATGTGTCCTGAGAATCCACTGTCCAAGATAAGGGTGCTCTCTCTTATGCCCTGCAATCACAAACAAACACTAAGTGTTAGTTTTAAGGACCCAGACTTGCTTGGATCCTTTGGCTTTCTTAACAGTGTTAGCTTTTGTAGCGGAATCACTATCAACAGAGTTTAAACTAACATTGTCAGACTTTACACTTGCAGAGTTTGCTCTAACCCATTTCAAGTTGGGTTTTAGCTCATAATAGTTGTGATAAATAGCATGATAACTCTTACTAGTATAAATAGAATGCCAAGTGCTCCCACAGTGTGTGCATAAAGTCTGTGGTTTAACCCTTACATAATCATTCTTTACTCCTGAAGTAGAAGGTAAAGAATTAATATGTTTGTTCTTAGTGCAAAATCTAGCAAGATGATTAGAACTACCACAGTTATAACATGTTTTCCTTGGAGCACCAGTAGTAGGCAAATGATTATTTCTATTATTTATGCCTATCTTTCCATTCCTATTCTTCTTGGACCCTTTTGGTTTCATGGCAGACTTTACCTCTTTCAGCTTATGATTAAACTGTTTTCCTGTCATCAAGCCAACATTAACCTGTTTATCACAAGTTTTTACTGGCTTTCTAACAGCTTCTACTACCATGGAATTTTCTGTTATAATATTTTCCTGTTTTTCACAGGTTTCATCTGATTCCATATCAGCTTCTCTTACTACAACAGATTTTAACTTAGTGGACTCTGGAACAAATATCACAGGTTTAAGTTGTGGTTTAACCTTAACTTTGTCTTTAAACCTAAGTTCATCGTTTTCACAATAGCCTAAACCTACAGAATCTGTTTGAAACACTTGATGAGTGTCTCTTCCAGAGTTTGTCCAAGTCTTAATTATTTTTCTCTCTTTTTCAAGTTCAGATTCTAGCTGCTTATTTAATTTAAGCACTTCCTGTTCAATATAAACAGCATCATCTCTTTCTTTTTGAATCTGCTTCATATTTTCAAGTTCTCCTTCAAGAAACTTGTTTCTTTCTCTAAGACTAAGATTCTCAGATTTAATTCTCTCATTCTCTAAAGTCTGATCCCTATAACTAACATGTACGCTTTTCAGATATACTCTTAACTCAGATATATTATCAGTATCATAAGCATAAGTAGTTAGGGGTACCTTATTTTCAGATGATTCAGTCTCATCTTTGACAGTTGCCATGAGAGCATAATTTACTCCATCATCAGAGTCTGAAGTATCTGCCCAGTCTTTGCCTTTTGAGATGAGTGATTTCTCAGTTTTTCCTTTCTTGCACTCTGGAGCATAGTGACCCATCTCCTTGCATTTGTAGCACTGGATTTCAGATTTATCTTTCTTTCCAGATTTGGTCTCCCTTCCATCAGACTTTCTGAAACTTTTTCTTTCAGAGTTTGAATCTTTCCTTGAGAATCTCTTTCCTTTCTTGAAGTTCCTGAACCCCATCTTCTTGAAGGTCTTCACCATCAATGCAGCCATTTGCATCATCTGTTCTTCATCATCCTCAGAGTCAGAAGCTTCATCAGAGTTTGAGTCATCATCAGAGTTTGATGACTCACTTTTAGATTTAATGACTAAAGCCTTTCCCTTGATGATTCCTTCTTAATGGGCTTCTCCTCAACTTTGAGAGCAACAGATTTTGTCTTCTTGGTGGATCTCCTGTTTCTTTGTTCTATCTCAAGTTCATGAGTCTTTAACAATCCATAGATCTCATCAAGATCTGTATCAGCAAGATCATAATTATCTCTGATTGTTGTCGCCTTTAAATCCCATCTTTCAGGTAAAGATAAGAGAAACTTGAGATTTGACTCTTCAAGGTCATATTCTTTGTCAACCAGAGACAGATCATTCAATAATTTGCAAAATCTGTCATAAGTCTCAGTCAAGGTTTCATTAGATCTTGAATCAAAGTGCTCATACTCCTGTGTGAGTATTGTCTTCCTGTTTTTCTTTATAGCAGTGGTTCCTTGACACCTGACTTCCAAAGCATCCCAGATTTCTTTTGCAGTTTTGCAACCAATTACTCTGTTAGACATAACATTATCTAAAGCACTGTGCAGAAGATGTCTAACCTTTGCATCTTTTGCAAGGGATGAGATGTCCTCAGGAGTATAATCTTTCTTTTCCTTTGGAACAGTCTTTTGTTCTTGACCAGCAACTACAGGGGCTAGCTTGGTTGGATAATGAGGACCATCATTAATTCTGTCAAGATATTCTGGATCTGTAGCCTCTAGAAACATGGTCATCTTCACCCTCCATATTGGATACTCTACTGGCCTGAGAATTGGAACCTTGATTGTTTCATATCGACTCACAGAATTTGGCTTAACCTGTTCAGCCGTGGGAGGAGCTTGATTTTCTTCAGACATGATTATTACTGTGTTTGGATCGTAAAACTGTATATATTAAACAGCCCAAGCTCTGATACCAATTGTTAGGCCGAATACATAATATATAATCAAGTATGTATGAGAATAACAATCAAGAACACAGTTTATGAATCAATAAAAACTGTAATTATATTAACAGCTTCTCTCTTTATGATGTTAACGAATCACAAAGAGCTACTAGGTTACAAGAATAATATATTCAATGTTCGCATCCCTTCTAGGGATAACCTATCTGTGTTTATATAGTACACAGTTACACAATCCTTATCTAATTGATACTCCTATAAATTAGCTATACAAAACTTATCAATTAAGGATTGCTTCAGTCTTCTATTCCGTTTCCTTAGCTGTATCAATATATTCTGTTTCTTTCCATCTTCAGAATATATTGCTTCATGTATCTATATCTTTGCACCGACATCTAAGTCAACTATCACCACGTCAGTCTTTATCAAATTCTGACTGGCTTCAGTAAACTCTTCATCTAGTCAGACTTTAGCAAACTCTGACTAGCTTCTAGATAAACTCTGATATGTACCTGTTACTTAAACACTGATGAACAAACGTCAGCAATTATATCTAACAGTTTATAAAAAAACCGAAATTTAAAAACATTTTTTTTAAAAATTATTAATTATTATTAAATAGTAACATTATTTAAAATCAATTACCTTTTCAGCTAAAATACATAGTTTTTTCAAACAAAATTCCCGCTTTTTCTTAAAAAAATACAGAGAATTACACTTTTTCAACTAAAACATGTTACTTTTTCTATTTTTCCGTACTAAAATACTTTCTTTTTCAAAAATATCACGGACAAATCCTTACTTATTTATTTTAATACCTATTAAAACATAAAAGTAACAATTATTACAAACAATCTGTGCATCGCACGGGTTTTAAGCTAATATATATATAATTTTAAAAAATATATAAAAATATTTCGGTTTTTCGGTTTTTAACCGAACCATAATTCTGAAAACCGAACCGAACCGATTTTATTTCGGTTTAATCCTAAAAACCGAAATAACCGAAATTTTCGAAAAAACTCAATCCAAACCGAACCGAAATATTTCGGTTCGGATCGGTTTTTCGGTTTCGGTTCGGTTTTGCTCAGCCCTAAATCAGGATAGTTTAACCACCTTTGGGTGAGTCCCATTATGTTTTAGCCTATTAACCCATTAAATAATAAGGCAACTTGGACTTTTAATTTTGCTTTTATGCTAGTACATTTAATAATCTATTTTAGATAATTTATAAATATTAAATTTTTCCTTAAAAAATGGAGAAAGTATTACTTGTAGATTTTTATCTAAATGTAAGCTCAAGAAAAGAGAAGTAATTTAAAAACATATTATTGTAATTTGTATTTTTTTTAAATTTATAAATACTTTGTAAACTATATATTAATTTTCAGTATTATTTGAAACGTGTTACGTTTTCCGGTAAAAATAAAACACTTAAAAATAATAATTATATGTCACTAACAATTTTTAAAAAATTTAACTTTATGTATTATTCTAATTTTCTTACTAAAACAATTTCATTAATAAACAAAAAGTATAGGTATCAATGCATCATCAATTACTCCGATGCATTACGAAAATATTATTGTGATTAAATATTATAATGAAAATACAATTCGTATGTAATAAAAATATCTATTTTATCTTAAAAAATTATTTCTCAAAAATGATATTAAAAATATTATCACGTGTAGTAATGTAATTTTGGTCTATATAGTGTGTAATTGTGCGTGGCAACAATGAATAAGAAAAGTTAATCACTGTTAATTTTTTAACTTCTTTTCATAATTTGTTTAAAGGTGATTGGGTTTATTTGAAAAGAAGAAATATAATTGGTCAAAATGTAAAAAATTAAAAAGTTCATCGAATTTTTCATTAGTAACTCTTCAAACTAGATATTCTATTCTTTAAATTTTAAATAACAAAATATTAAATTTTAAATCACTTCCCAAACGATTAAATACTTTGCAGGCTAGCAAAACATATTAATTTGATTCAATATTTATAAATACTTTTTTTCCAAATTTTTTTCCTAAACTTATTTAAAAGATAATATTTTCAAAATAAAAAATCTAAATATATGCACACCATCTAAAATTGATGTAATATTTTTTGAACCTTCAATAAAAATAGTTCAAAATCAACAATTTATTATTTCATGTAAGTACATTTTTTTAAAAAATAAATCTTTACTTTATAATTAATTTTAGTTTTATTTGTTAGCCACGTTTTGAATTTAAAAACTAGAGAGGCGGTGCTTGCTAACGGTCATTTCAAATTGTTACATTCCCTCCTCCCCAGTTTCCACTTTCCAGAACTCCAATTGGTATCACATCATCTCTTCTTCTGATGGAGCTTAACTGGCATCCTCTGTGGACGATTGACCACATCAAATGGCCGCTGTTTGATCAAACTGATGGCCCCTTTTCAAGACACGCATTATTACCGGTAAACTTCTTTCTTTCTTATAATCTTGAATGAGAACAATTTTTTTTTATAGAAATTTAGGGTTTCTTTACTTACATCTGTACTTAATTACACATAGTGAAAAGGGTTTCCTGTTCTAAAGCACAAACGATTTTAGGGTTCTTCTTGAAGAATGGGAAAGGAGGGTCACTTCTTTAGGGTTCTAAAGCACAAACGATTTTACTGTTCGTTTTCAGGTTTAAAAGCCCTGTTTTTGTTGAGTATTTCTGATGGGGTAATGGGTGTTTTTGTGATAATTGTTTAGAGATTTTGTTGGGGGTTTTGTTTTGGGATTTATTTTATGATTTGTGGGTTTAATTGTGGCTTTGTATGTTGTTTTCTTGTTATTTGTTTGTTGGTAGTACATCTGTGTTTCTTCAAGTTAGGAAAAGTGAAAATGTGAGATAGAGATAGTTTGATGATTTGGTGTGTTTTGTGTTTGGTTTTTGACAAGCGTGTGTGATTTTTAGTTTTCCGGTAATGTATGTTGTAGTTTTGTTTAAAGAACTGTTTAACTATTGAATAATGCACTAAAATACCATAATTGCAACAAAGATCAGGATGCCTCAATTTAAGAAAATTGTGAAAATTACCCATATGGGATGGGATGTGTTTGTTTTCAAAAAGAATTCCAATTTCGCATTATGGGATCTGCTTCCAAATAGCATTTTGAAAATTATGCACTTTATGAGATTGCGGATCCCATGTGGTTAAAAAAGGGTTGGATCTTTCTTCTGTGGTGTTTAGGTCGAGTTTTCTGAAAATGCGGTGAAAACTGAAAAGGGTCAACACCAGCACCCTATTAAATGTTTAGCGTCCCGCTTTAGTTGATACTTAGGTCCTGTGATTTAACATGCTATTTACATGGGGAAACTTGAGATGTTTAGAAACTTTAGCCGGAGTACTCATTAGATGTAGCTAATATTTGGCTTTGGGAGCTGCAGGACTTGAAGAAGTTTCATTGTTGATATGTTAACATAGCTTCTAGTAGAACTGTAAAAGGGGCTACTTATAATGCGCATTGGTTTTGCTCTGTAAAAAATAAGCAACGACATCTTTTGTGTTATTGATGATAATTGATAAACCTTTTTTTTTGTTTTGCTGAATGAGGAACTTTATTTTTAAAGAAATGACTTATGAAATGGTGTAGTATAGTTTACCACTGTTTTCAGTGTGGTTTTAGTACTGAAGTGTTTTTCACTTAAAAAGATATCTTCATTGAAACTCAATTCACTTCATTTGTCTTTTATTATGTAATGGTTAGTTAATACTATGACAACACTGCATCTTAAATGTTGTTTAGCTATTCAAAGATTATGGATGACTGTGACATTATGTCTTTGCTACAATGTTATAGTACGTTATAATGTGTGAATCCATATGTAGGAGCGACATGGAAGGGAAATTGTCTTATTACAAAGCCCAACCACACAAAAATATACTTAAAACACCCCTGTACTTCATTACACACACTGGGAAAAAGGATTTAGTCTATATTTTCCTGTTCTTAAGCACAAAAGATTTTAGGGGTTTTTCTTAAAAAATGGAAAAGTGTTTGAAAATGCAGCATTGTTTGATACCTGCATGGAAAAGTATTTTCCTGTTCTAAATGCTTAGTTACCTGCGTTAGTTAATACTAAGTTCCTGTAATTTCACATGCTCTTTACGAGGGAAACTTGAGATGAGATGTATAGAAACTTTAGCTCCTGTACTCATTAGATAGAGCTTATATTTATATTTTGGGAGCTGCTGGTCTTTAAGAAGTTTCATCGTTGATATGTTAATATAGCTTCTAGGGAAAGGGGCTACTTATAATGGGCAATGGTCTTTCTCTGTAAAAAATTAACATGATAAACTATTATTTCTTCTGCCAAAAAAAAACTTTTTTTAATGAGATGACTTTGTAAAACGGTGCAGTATAGTTTACCACTCTTATCAGTGTGCTCCTTTGAAAGATATTTTCACATGTAATTTCACATGCTCTTTACGAGGGAAACTTGAGATGTATAGAAACTTTAGCTCCTGTACTCATTAGATAGAGCTTATATTTAGATTTTGGGAGCTGCTGGTCTTTAAGAAGTTTCATCGTTGATATGTTAATATAGCTTCTAGGGAAAGGGGCTACTTATAATGGGCATTGGTCTTTCTCTGTAAAAAAGTAACATGATAAACTATTATTTCTTCTGCTAAAAAAAGTACTTTTTTTAATGAGATGACTTTGTAAAACGGTGCAGTATAGTTTACCACTCTTATCAGTGTGCTCCTTGGAAAGATATTTTCATTATTTTTTATATTGTTTGTCATTTTTGTAGATGATGAAAGACAAGGGAATTATACCATCATATGGTGAAATGGCGACAAGAGAAAATATCATAAAAGAACTTGAAGTGGTAAATATTTATTTTTTTAAACATTTTCTTGAAGGTCTGCGTTATTGGTTATAGTAATGAGATCCGTACAAATGATTTACAGATTGTTAAGGATTGGATCAAAGATGTCGGTGATAGACAAGGCATCACAGACTTAAGTGCAGCAATAGTTCCATATGGTTCCTACGCTCTCAAGGTATTTTTTTAGTTGAATATGTTTATAGTACTTTTAATACCTTTAGTAATTTAAGGTATTTGCCACACTAGTTGATTCGAATCCTAGGGGTACATCTATCAAACTTAGCAAACTCCAATTTAGGCATAAAATTTAAGTTTCCAACAGGATTATCACCTTCCTCATTTCCTACTCTGATCTGTTCTGTCTATTTCCTTTGATTTTGTAAATCTGGGGTTTTTCCTTCAAGAGTTTTTGGTATAGTCCTGGTAGTGTAGTGTTTTTTGGTTATTGGGAGGTTACTGCTGGTGTTTTATTTGGTTTTTTCTTATTGATTAGTACCATTCTTGGGTTTATTAATGGTGCTATTTCCGGGCTGTGGTTCTTATTATGGGATTGGATTTTCGTCTCCTTGTTTTGGCTGGTTTGTTCAGGTTTCGTGAGGAGGTTCTGTTTGCTGGGGGGGGTCTGTGTTGAGGGGTTCTTGTGAGTTTGAAGTTCAGTGTAGGTCTTTTTTTGGCACTATTTCGAGGAATCTGTGGTGTAGCTGTTGGTTTTTCAGTTTTGGTTCTTTTTGGGTTCGGTTTGTGGATGTGTGTTCAGGTTCTGGAAGTTGGTGCATTCTTGGATGAGTGGGTTTCTCGTGTGGGTCTTGTTGGCCTCTAGTGTGGTGATTGTTGTGAGGTGTTGGGTGTTTTGTTGGTTTTGTTGTTTTTTTGGTGTGGTCTTTTAGTTGTGTCTCTTGTGTTTTTGTTTTTATTCCTTGGAGGTTGTTCCTTTGGAATAATTTTTGGACTTGTGTGATTAAAAGGGCCATTTCTCAATACAAAAATATTATAGTTCCCTTCATGCTATGCTTAATGTTGCTTAGATAACATTGATTATAATTTGTTGTTTTTATTTGTAATTCAGGTGTACACTAGGAGCTCAGATATCGACATTCTAGTTGTTGCACCAGAATGTGTTTCAATGGACGTAAGTGTGCGCTTTTTTTTGTTACTTTCAAGATGTAGTGTTGGTATTTTCTGACATTTTGGTTTTCCTTGGGCAGTTTGATTTTTTCGTGCATTTGTCTGATCTTGTTGAGACCATCCCCAATGTCACAAAGTTGAGAGGTATTAAAGGGGCCATGGTCCCACTATTGAAATTCAACGTGCGTGGAATTGATGTTGACCTAGCATGTGCTCGCGTTAAGACAATGATTGTACCAAGACCAGAGGTAAGAAAGTTCAATTTTTTTATGTTAAATGAGTTGGAAAACAGGTCAGTCGGTATTATTTTAGGTCTGTGCTTTCTCAATTGATCGTTATATTTGCAGATTTTGCACAAACAAGACTTTTGCCTTCCAATTGCAGCAGATGCACGATGCAGATTGTCCCTCGAAAGCATCAAGTCATCTTGGTCTATACTTAAGTGCGTGGGAAAAAATAGAGAGGTAAGTTTTTTGTTGGAGGAAAGCTACTGCTCTTGCAAACATTCCTCTGACTTTTATGTATCTAGTGAGCCCTAGATTAATTTCCTATAAATGCGAAATAGATCAGATTAATTTCCATAACCGGCAACCAAGTTCACTGAATCCTTGAAAAGTACAAATTAATTAACTTCTTAAAAGATGTATCGTTAATTATATGCTTAATGTTTTATCTTCTATTAAGCGGAGTACCATATTTATCTTAGACCTTTAACATTGAAAAATAAATCAATTAACTTGCAAAGTTTTTTACACTTTAAAGTTTCAATTACGTTTTTCAACTTAATATAATGAACTGTGATATGTATGAATGATTCTCTTTGTTTTTCAGATTTTTGTGCAGGCTACACGTTTCTTAAAGTATTGGACTGATCGTCGCGGGATCTCTGGCAATGTAAGAAATTACGCAAATAGAACACCTCTTTTAAATTAAAATCTGCTATATTTTTCTAAAACTTTATGAAAATGTAAACATTAATAAATGTAAACTTCTCTAAAACAGACAAATTGCTATATTGGAGGCATACATTTGGTGGTACTGGTAGCCTACATCTGCATGGCCTATCGTGGAAAATCCTTTGCTGGGGCCATATCATGTTTTTTTGCCACTTTCTCTGGGTGGTCATGGGATACTCCTGTCTTACTTGATGAGGGTTTTATTGAAAGTTCATCTCGTAATGTCCAAATGTCTATCCAAAAGCCCGGAACAAACACTTTGTGTTCGTCCAATGTGACAATGATGACTCTTAGAAAAATATCTTCTGAATTGTATCGAGGATATTGCTTGACACGGGTACCACGCTCAATTTTATTTTACAGTAATTTAATTTCAATATATAGACTTGTATTGAACCTTTTGTATTATTGTCCAGGTGTTGTCCAATTGCTGGAGTAGCCTACTTGACGAGTTCCCGTATGAAATCTATCACAGGTTTATTAAAGTCAAGATGTCTGTCCCTGATGGAGAGGTGGATGAATACTTGGGTTTCATCAAGTCCCGTTTGCATGTATTGATACGATCGGTGAGTTCATATATATACACTTACTATGTCATTCGCATTTTTTTTCCCACAAGAACACATATGTATGTATTCCTTCTTTTTGCTAAGGTTCTTGTTATAAAACAAGCAACCAACTAAGTAGAGAATTAATCTAACTATTAGGTTAACAGTACAGTAAAGCAACTAAATGTGCATCTTATCTAACAGCCTTGACAAATCTATTGCAATTAGACAATTTCCCACGGACATCCTCCTGAATTTCACATATAATCTTCCCAATCTGTCTTTGCCCAGATTATGCAATCGAAAATTCCTTTCCTTCCGTATGTGATAACAGGCCTGACATTTCCTTAGTGGCTTGCGTGCAAAGTAGTTTCCTTAAAGAAAATCCATCCATGTTGTTTCAAGGGTAACATCTCCTAAACCAATTGACCCGCAACGAAGACGCTATAGGTTGAACCACACGCCAAACTTGATGTAAAATAGCAGCGTCATTCCATCCTAGAAGGTCCCGGAAACCTAAACCCCCTTCAACCTTCGGTAAACAACATTCTTTCCATGCAATTTTGAACTGAAAAGGACCAGTTAAACCTCCTCCCCAAAGAAATCTAGCAATAATAGATTGAATTTTTCTGAGCACAACTTTGGGTGAAAGTTGACCAGTAGCTTTGTATTCCAAAAAAGACAGTTATGTATTCCTTTTAAGAGAAAACTAAAAAAGTAAAATTACCTAGCTTTAAAAAACCTAAGTAGTGTAGTTCAAGTATATTCTAGTGATTACTTTATAATTCTGGTATATACACAATTATAAAATATGACACTCAAATACTTGGAAATAAATATTCAGTTAATTTTTGTCACATCTTTATTTACTAATTAATCTCTGTCAATTTCAATCATTTCAATGCACAGCTTGAAGAAAAAGGCATAGTTTGCGATCCCAGTGTTATTGAGTTCAGAGATCCCCCCCCAGTTGGAAGTAAGGACTGCAGAGATGACAATAGAGTGCTTTTGTGGGGCATTATTGACAAATTCACAGTGAGAAATGGTGGCCTAATAGAGAACGACTTGAGAGGACCTGAACAAATATGGAGGCACAATTTGACAGTTAATAATGGTGGCTTGAGGGGCCAAGTGAAGCTCGATGTGATCCCTAGGATGGTTTACTCCAGTTACAAGAAAAATAACATTGTTAAAAGAACTTAGTTTCTCTCTCTTTCTCTCCTCTCCCCCTAACTAAGTAGTAAATACTTTATTTTCTGACATTCTATACGGTTCTTCTGTTAAGCACATTTTGGGACACAATGTAAAAACAAAAGCAAATGGTTCACTATATACACAACTTGTGTATATGGATATCTATGACAATAATATCAGTTTTGAATGAATTTGTCCAGCCATGTTTTGATCTTTGTTTCAAAAAGGGTTTAAGATAATGGCCTTGGTTCGGGTCCATTGTTTTACGCAATTACATTTGAAGAGTGCTTGTTTTTTAGAGTTGTATTTAGTTTGAGTTTTAACAGGGTTAATAGTAGTGCAAGTTTCCCTAAATTTAGGGGAATCTTTTGTTGTGGTGTGTATGTTTATGATGCAGGTTGGCTCGTTGATTTGGTATTTGCCATTGTGGTATAATATGTAGAGTTTAGGGGCGATTATTTTCTGGAAATTCTATGACTAGCTAACCATGGCACATTGAAAACACCAGTTTAAGGATGATGCATAGCTTGAATAGCTTGAGGGTAGCTTCATTGCCACATTGAAATGGCTAGTTTGATAGCTTCATCGATTTCATTAATCTTGTTATTCGGACCCTTTTCTACCCATTCTTCAAATAAAATGTCTTTGATGTTAGTTTATGCATATACTAGATTTCATAGTATGTTATTTTCACGAAAAATTAAGGTAGTATCTGACTGATACCTTAAACTGGGGTTAGTGCAATCATGAGCAGCATTTCTGGAGGAAAACATACGTGAGTTTTTACCTCGCTGAACTTAAAAGATTTTTATTATCTTTGAACGCACAAATCAGGCTAACCCTGTAATATCAAGGTAGAGCATATCTTTCAGCCATACATCAACTTGTATCTTGGAAATAATCTGGTGGTGCTTGGAAGAGAATCCAGCCTATTTTTCACTTGAGTACTTGTTCCCAATCCAAACTAGTAAACCACTAAAATTCTCTCATCTTTATAGCATCCTTAAGAAAACTGAAAAACTAATCAAACAGTTTTACGCCAAGTATCAGCAGCCACCCAACAGAGTCCAGTCAAAAATACAATTACTCTCTGATAAATAAATCGACTATAAGAATACAAAACCTGGAACATTCATGCTCTTTAGTCAACTGTAGTTACTAGATTATCTACTTTCCAGCATATCTTTCCGGACAAATAGTATCATCGTGTAACAAAAATAAGAAAGCAAAATTTAACATAAAAAAAAAGCTTCTGATAGCATAGAGTATCATGTTGCGGCAATGGAAAAACACTCCCAACCCTTGCTAACTGTGAATTCCTCTATTAGGACTGACCATAAGGACTGAACCATCTATTTGACTTTCTCTGCCTGAATTATTCTGGTAACTTCTACCCGGCTTCACATATGAAGAATCTTGATCTCGAGTACCCTGATGACCTGAAGAAAAGCCTCCTCGAGTCGTGCCTGACCAGAACGGCCCATATAATTTGGCCCTGGTGCACATGGTCTCCCACTGCCATATCCTGACATGAGGACCTCTACCACCACCGCCTTGCCTTCCCTGTGTGAAAAGCATATTGTATTGCCTCTTACCTCCACCACCAGTAGCAGCATAATCTTGACCATCCCTTCGCCTCGTAGGTAAAGGGCTTAGCCCAATTCCATCTATCCTTGCCACCGTGATGGTAGGTCCAAACTTGCATGGAGCTCTTCAGTTATCATCTTTGTTGCTTACGATGATATGAATCTGTGCATCTGTAAGATCAAACATCTTGGCAAGCTGGTCCTAGCTCAGAGAATCATTGATCGCGAATAAGAAAAAAGGTAGGTCCTTGAAGCTTCTTTGGTTCTTCCTTTATTTTTGACTTCAGCATTTCAAGACCATTCCCTCGGTCTTTGAGCAGCCTTTAGACAACAAGGGACTTGATAACACCAAAGGCCTTCTGAAAGTCACCTTTACTCAAAGATCTCGTCGCATCAAATACATGACCATTGGCCCCTCACATTTTCGGCGGACCAGTGAATGTTGTTGGCCTCTCACTTGTTTCAAGCAGCAGGTGAAGTGTCTTACTGATGAATTTGTATTTTGCATCAAGACTGTTAGCTGCCATGTCAGGTATCTCCAATAACATGGTATATAATGAACATCCTCAGGAAGCTCCATATTTTATGTGCATGTACGGCATCTGACGCCTACTTTCCACTCGTATCTGAAGTACACATTAGATGCCAGAAGTCAATATTATGGGGAAATTAGTGCCAATCAAAAATAACAAAAGTAAGAACTCCCTGTTCTGTACAATTATTCATGCCCTTTAATCGAGTACAAGTTTACTATGATGCGAAACAGCGAAAGTTACCAGAATGGAAAGAATTATCACCTCTAAGAACCTCAACGCATGCCTCCAAAAACCATAAATTTTTCTGAACACTGAATGAAAAATGTGATCTGCACCCACCTGATTTACCACAATAACCACTACAAACCAGGCTTCCGACCTAATTTCATTTACTCAGTCGGTCACTAACAATGTGCACATATTACTAGTATGGTGCGGTAGTATGTCGCAGCTTGTACTAACAAGTTGCCCAGCTCAATTGGCATGTAAGCAGTAACCTAATAAGATCAACATTTCAAACCCTCCTAAAATCCATAACTTTTCTCGAAAAATGAGTGAAAATATGTGATAGGGCAGGATTAAGACCTGCACTTAGCCGATTTATACTCAACACAATAAGCAATATAAGAAGCCCGGCTTTGTTGACCCCCTCCCCCCAATTTCATCTTCTGAAATTGGGTAAGAATTTTTCTGTAAGAATTTTTAGATTTTCTTCGCTCCAAGCCAAAGGGTAGACCTCTACATTCTACTAAAGTTCTTCTTCTGATGCTAAAGGTCAAAGGATTAATGTTATCCCACTTTTTAAAGCAAGCACTTAACAGTTCCAAATCAAAGGTTTGCATTTCTTCTTTGCTACCAAAAATTACTAGAAAGCTCCATCCAGTAAGCTCTGAAATGTGGAGTTTGTCTTGAAATCCCATCTCCTTCATTATCTCCTACTCAGAAACCATCACTATCTCCTGTGGATGAGCCTGCTTCTTGATCCATTTGTAACCAGAATACCCCCATTGATTTCAAATTTTTAAACTCCATGTGTTCTCTCCAACGCTACACTTGCTCTCTCCATCGTTTCGTCGCTGCCTCTTTCCCGATTTTTTCCGTAAATAATCTATTTTTAAAATTAGTAGTTTTTGTAATAATATGAATAACAAATGTTTGATAACTATCAAAATTCTAGATGATATATATTCTTATGCTTAGTAAAGAGCATTCACAGTGGCTTACCTATATCTCCCCCATCCTTATAATTTGGGGATTTTATAGCATTTTATCCAAAAAACACCTCACATCCGGATCCTCAAAATAGGGTTTAATTTTAGGGACTACAACCAATCCCCCATATTTGGGGAAATACTGTAGATCCATATTTGCAAGTCACCCGCCAAAACCGTCAAGTACTTCTATATTTACCCGTCAGATATTATCTAACCATTTTAATTGTAAACACCTTTCATCTCTCAATCTTCACACCAATTTTATCTCTCAATATGCACACACCAGAAAGATTCTTCGGTGTCTAACATTCGGACTAACATTCCATGGTTGTATTTCCTACAACTACAGAAGGAAATTATGGAACGCAGCCATGTACCTGATTCGGACTAATATTCCATGGTTGTGTTCTTTTTTGTACTTCTGGATCATATATGTAGAAATTTGATCTTGAAGCAGTTGTACTGTTGTGCAGGCAATATTGGTTGGTAATTTAAGTTTGTACTATAATGTTGTCAGTGAATCTAGCAGACCTGTTCCTATAGTGGAATCTAGCAAGACAGATGCTCCTGAACATAATTATAACACTGACTCTGTTTGTGTTATTTTGTGTAATGTTCCTAGAGCCTCATTCACTGATGAAGACTAAATCTTGATACAGGATATGTTTGCACCATGTTTCAACTTTCTATCAAGTTGTTAGTATCTAAAACTGCATAAATTCTGAATAAACTGCTGCCGAAATTTGCATAAACTACTACTGGAAAACTTCAGAAACTGCTCCAGAATACTGCTGAAACTGCTCCAGAATACTGCTCCAAACTGAATAAACTGCTCCAGAATTTTGCAATAAACTACTCCAAACTGAATAAACTGCTCCAAACTGAATACTGCTCCAAACTGAAAAAACTGCTCCAAACTGAATACTGCTCCAAACTGAATAAACTGCTCCAGAATACTGCTTCAACTTCTAGTTAGCCATGTAATC
The DNA here is from genome assembly GCA_030848705.1 of Heracleum sosnowskyi. NCBI lineage: Eukaryota > Viridiplantae > Streptophyta > Magnoliopsida > Apiales > Apiaceae > Heracleum > Heracleum sosnowskyi. Next base: position 4,795,660 of record JAUIZM010000014.1, on the reverse strand, counting down.
AGAAACAGAGAACTGCATCTCAAAGCTACTTTATTATCGGACAGGAATCTGAAGTGCAATCATCAGGGAATAACATCTGATTTGCAATTCTCATATTATTCTGATTCTTTTTTTTCCAGCCTTAAAAAATTGCAGAAGCCAATACATATTTCTTTCTAACTACATTCCGTAATTCTTTGAGGTGGAGTGATGTGTGAATGAATATCACAAGAAAACTGTTGCGAATCAAGAAGCCAGCATAGTCCTAAATCTGAGAATTCCATCTTAAATTTAAATTTAAACTGCTATCTCTAAAACATCAATAACATTAACGCTGAGAATATAATAGCCATTGATGTTCAATTAGATCTTTTTGAAGCAAAGGTTAGATAGTTCAAATTTCAAATCAAAAACAAAGTGAAAATTTAATTCAAAAAGAATATAGGGATAAAAATTTCATTTAGTAATATTTTGGATTCAAAAAATCATATTTTTTTCATTTTATATTGAATATTAATTACATTATTTTCTATATATATAATATAAATCCTATTTTTAGAGTTGTCATATTTTGAATATAAATTCAAAATATTTTGATTTTTTTTATATTTTATGTTTTTAGACCAATCATACATCCAAATTGTTGAAAGTCTAAGTAGTTAGTCGATCAAATATCTCTAATATGACTCGCATATTTAAAAAAATTTATATTTAAAACTCATGTGATGCAATCATTTATTACGTATGATTTGATAAATTTAAATAATTATTTCTTAAAATCAAATCTTAATTTTATTTCAATAATTTAATATCTACACGAAGACGAATGTAAACAAATCCATATCTTTTTCGGACTCGATTACATTTATCTACTTATATTATTTTAAAATTTTATTTTTTCAATCAAACATTTAAAATGGCAAAAGATAATTGTAGAGTATGCTCAATCTACTCAAATGTTTTTTATAATTATATATTATGCAATATTTTATAAATAGGATAAAACAACGTTTTATTTACTTAAAATAAAAAAAAATAGGATAAGAGGAGAAAATGTGGTTTATCTAATAAAATTTTAAAGAAAATTCAAAATAAAATGTAGAGTACACTGCTTATATATGAGCTTGATTAGAGAAGGTTAGTGGTTCGATTCCCTACATTAACATAATTTAATATACTCTTTGAATAAATATAAAAGGGGTGGCATTTTTGTAATTTTTTAACATTTTAGGACAAAGTCATAAATTCACATATATTAAAATGGCATTTATCAATAATTTAAATAGATTATGCTCAATCGTAAAAAATATTATTGTAACTATATATTGTGTAATATTCTAGAAATAATATAAATCAATGTTTATTTACTCAAAAATAATAAAAAAAATTGGGAGAAGAGGTGGTTAATCTAATAAGAGTTTGAATGTAAGCTCAAAACAAAGTGTAGCGTATTTGATTATGTCATGAGTTTGATATGAAAATATTAGTGGTTCGATTCCCAACACTAACATAATTTCACTAATTTTTACATAATTATTAAAGAATGTCATTTTTGTAATTTTAAAAAATATAAGGGTAAAATCGTAACTTTACAGCCATTAAAATGGCACTTTTTGCCCTTGTGTTGAGTTTTAATATATAGTAATAAATTAGCGTAAAAGCCCGTGCGAGGCACATGCCTATTTATATACTCGAATAATTTCTCGCACGAACATGTATATATATCAAAATAATTTTTTAATAAAAAATGTAGGAAAAGATAATACTTCATATTTATCTTATATTTGTATAGTATTTTTTAAATATTTTTTAATTTCATAAAATTTGGATTAATTTCTATAAGATAAAGATCAAATGATTATTTTTAATTGCCAAAATATTTATTTAGTTTTAAATGATATGAAATGAATTTTATCAAATTCAACAATTGAATATAATAAAACTGATTTATTTTTGCATAATTGTTCATATATATATTATTATAATTTATTTGAATTAGTCTACTATTGATACACAAAATATAATATTAAAATTTGATCGAATATAAGTTACATAATGTATGTAGCGATCTTAATATTCATTAGTTAAATATTGTTAAATTAAAAAATGATATGTTATTCTTTATTAATTTTAATATATCTCACAGTGGTGACCCCGACTAAACTTACTAAACTTATAACTTGTATATCACTAATTTACCCATTTCTTCTTCATTCATTCATTATTCATTGTCCTCACGTTTCTACATCTCTTTACTAAACTCGGAAATTTGGTGTATGATACATAAATTTAGTATTTAATTTGATTTTTTGATTGTGAAAGTACGCGAATACGAAAATAAACGATAAAACATAAAATGTCTTAATGTCACATACTATCACAACCTACGAGGTTTTTTATTGTACAACAACCACTCATATATATTATCTATATATTTTGTATAACAAATCTTATTCATTTTGTCCCACCTCTCATGTCACTTAACACGTTGTGTATAATAAATAAAGATATATAATCATTTTCATCAAGGATTAAAATGTATTGAACTCCTTGGTAAATTATATGATGTGTTAAGATTTAAAAATCAAATATTTAAATTGGTTAAGTTTTAAATCAGTTATACAAAAAATTAAGAAAATTTGTAATAAGTCTTAACATATATGATTAGTTTTTTAGAAATGTACTTTTATTACATTAAAATCACATGAATTTATAAACGTTCATATTATACATGAACAATTATACTTCAATTATTATTTATATTAAACTCAATTAATTAATTTAAAAAATTCATTTCACGCCGTTGAAATTTAAATTATTACTTAAGTAATTAATGGTAATCATGTGAATATTATCGGATATGTACTTATCCCCTTGTTTTGAAACCTAATCAATTCATAAAATACTTGGTACATGAAAACATTAAATAAAGTTGAAATATCATTATTTACCATATTTTTAATTATAAAATTATTTTAATATATATATTGGTTCGTGCGAGAAATTATTTCATTATATGAACAGACCCGTGCCTCGCACGGGTTTTTACGCTAGTTTAAATATTAAACAGTAACCGAATTAGAATGGAAAAAAAATTGAATTTTATCAAATTTCCAAAAGATACGGGAATTATATCTATCTATTTTTATATATTAAAGGCCATCTAGAGGCAATTTGAGTCAATAAAATGGTTGTGAAATGATATTGTTGCCCTTATTTGTTGAAAAATCACAAAATTGCCATTCATTTATTATTTATGTAAAAATAAAAGAATTTTATTTCTATATATTAAAGGTCATCTAGGGGCAATTTGAACCAATAAAATGGTTGTGAAATGACAATTTTGCCCTTATTTGTTGAAAAATCACAAACTTGTCATCCCTCTATTATTTATTTATGTAAAAATAAAAGAATTTTGTTTGCTCTTCGAAGTAGGAATCAAAGATTTGACCTTCTTTTTATAAACTCATGTTATAACCAGTGTGCTACATTTACTTTTGGGTTTAATTTAAAAATCTTATTAGATAAACCAAATCTTCTCTTTTGTCCTATTTTTTTAGTTTAAGTAAAATGTTGATTTATATTATTTGTATAACTTGATTTTTTAGTTTCAATATCTTCATGTATAATCATATACTATCTACTTTGTATAAATTAAAAGCCAACTAAGGGCCAAAAAAGATGAGAAAATGACTATAAATTTATTATTTTACTCTTATATTTTTAAAAATTACAGAAATTCCGACCATTTATTATTTAAGCTAAAGTAGATTAAATTTGTGTGCGCATGATAATCGTATTCCAAACCATCTCATATAAATTTCATCTCATAGACAAGTGTATAACATTGAGTTTTGAGTTTATTATAAAAAAATTATTAGATAAACTACATTCTCTCCTCATATTTTTCTTTATTATTTTAACTTTTGAGCAAATAACATGTTGTTTTATATTATTTATAAAAAACATGTTTATTCAATTTTTTTTAATTTTACCTTTTAAATAAGTAAAACGTTAGTTCATATTATTTATATAGCTTCATTTTTTTCAAATTTTAGTAATTCTATATATAATTATCTATTCAATTATATTTATAATTTTTATTTCACTTGTATTTTTGAATTATATATTAATTATGCTGTAAATTTTTATATGATTTATACTTTTAATGGGTTACGTAGGTAGTGATACATAAATATAATATAATTTAGAATATATTTAAAATTAGTTTCGTAAAAAGTGTGAATCAGATGGGTGTGAATCAGAGTTGACCGAGACAGACGGACGAGCCACGTCTCGACTAAGCGAAAATCGGGTTTAAAAGCAGTTTTTAAAAATTTAGTCAAAAGTCAGGCAAGATGGAATTAATCGGCCCAGACGGTCAAAAATCAGTTTCAATCGGTCAAAATATGAAAAATAAATAAATTATTTACAAAGATGATTGAATATGTAGTTATATATAAAACTTCGAAAACTAAGAAACTGGTATATAAATAATATAAATCAACATTATATATACTTAAAAGTTATATTAAAATAAAAAAAAAATAAAAGAAGATGATGTGATTTATCTAATAAAAATTTTAAAACAGATTCAAAAATCAATGTAGCTCCATGCTAATTTTCTAAGATAAGGTCATAAGTTTGATTGTGGAAGAGTACTCAAATTCTTTCGTTTTTGTGGAAGAGTACTCAAATTCTTTCCATTTTCCGTATAATGTAGAGTGCGGTATTTTTACGTTTTTTTAATAAATAAGAACAAAATAGTAATTTTACAATTATTTTATTGGCTTAAATTCCAATTCAATATAATCCCGATACCTTTTGAAAATTTGATAAAATTCAAATCTTTTCGATTCCAATTCGGTTACTGTTTACATTTTCCTCAACCCCGTCGCTATAAGTAGAGGTTGAAGGCCACAATAACCGTAATTTCTTCGATTCAAATTGAACATAGCCTTTGTTCAATTTCTTGGTTTTTGATCTCAAGTAATGATGGCTACAGAACAAGGTGTAATTGCTGTAATTAGAGCTTTTCCTCCCGCTTTTCGATGCTCCCACGATAGAATTGCCTACACTATCCACTCCTCTTTTCTCGCCGCCGGCTATATTCTCATCGGCGCCGGCTATTTTGTCACCGGCTCCGGCACTCCAGCCTTGTTGTACGACGTTTTAACCACTTCTTCTGCTGGTAAAAATCCAATCTTTTAAATTTTTAGTGCTCTTCATTTTTATTTTCTTTGGTAAAAATCCAATCTTTATCATCCTTTTCATTACTTCCTGCAGTTTGGTGTTTAGATATCGATGGGTGGGATGAGTTAGGTGGCAAATATGCTTTCGTTTATTTGGGTCCGGGTAAGGGTTCAAAGAAGATTTTGGTCAAGTGTTCGGCTATGAGTGATACTTTGTTTGTTGAGGTTTTGAAGAATAATGATCAAGAGCCGTTGCATCTTCAAATCAGGTAATTTTTTGCTCTTGTTTACGTTTTGCAATTTGATTGTATGCTACTTCTTTATTGGGGCTGTAGTTCGAACCGTTTTGCTTGTTGAGCTTATAATGTATTCATTTCCAATCGTGTATTAATCAAAATAGTGTTCGAGTATATTTACGAGATTTTAGAATCAACCTATTTGAAACTTTAATTTCTCTTTTAAGCATAGTAAAGAGAGATGATTTTTGAGTACATAATCAAGCTTGTTGAAAATTTGGATGCCGTTAAGCAAAATACTTGTTCGTGGTCACATAAACGATTTTGAGAGCACAAGCCTAACTCGGTTCGAGTTACAGCCCCATCCTTTTCTGGTTCTACTGAATTCTTTACAAATTGGGTATGTTTTTTTGGAATATGCAGTGTTAATAATTATACTGTAAATAATGGAGGCAGTACTTACAACACAGAATTCAAGGATCTGGGAAAACTTGTGAGTGTCATCAACAAAGGAATACTGGGTAAACTGAGGGCCACTTCAGAATCTAGCTTGGAAACTGCCAAGTCAAGGTAGTATACTCTAAATTCTTGAACGTCGCTAATAATTTATTGAACGACCTATCAATTCCTGCATTATGCTCGTTATCACATGGATTTTCTAGATTCTAAGAAGTGCTTATAATTTTTTTTTGTTCCTGAGTAACTGTAATAGTTCATCCCGAAATGCACTTTACATCTATCACTTATAGTAGAGTTTGCCACACTGATTGAGCTTAGCTGTGTTCATTTATCTAGATTATTTATAAATTGAGATAATTATTCATTTAACGAGGAATAGAGGATACCTCATCTATTGAGATTCTACTGTACACAAACTGAGAACTACGTACTCTTCCGTTGGAAGCTTCGCAACGGACAATGGAAGAACCGGAGTTGTTCTGGAAGGTTTGGTGAACAAAGCATTGCTAGGGTTAGTTTCTAGGGTTAATTCAGTGGTAAGAAGTAGGCCTAATTAAGTAATTATTAATACGTCTATAACCACCAATAATACACTCCTGCCTTTAGATCTGGGTAATCCTGGTGAATGGGTCAGAATGGCCCTCAACTCCCAGGGACTGTTACTCTCTAAGGATTTTGCATACCCAGTCGTTACAACTAACTACGTACAAGAAGTCTATTATGTAGATGCACCTCATTTGGTCCCCCGTTGCTATCACCTGATGTTGTTAAGTATTAATGACACCAAGGATCATCCAACGAGCTTTCTTGAACTACCCTGTTCATGGACCATTTCAGAAACTATCTGCACTTTGGTTTTTAAACCCTTCTTTACTACATCTATTAATTCAAGGCAAGAAATCGAAATTTAGGAAGTCGTTGCCATAAATTCATAGTAAACCCATTAAGATAATAGTACTATAATGTTTGGTGATTGCTGATAGTAAACCCTTCGAGACAAAAAGTGGTAGTAGTGCAAATAGTACCTCAGAAGCTTCCATCATTATTTGCGTCCTTGTTGAAACTTCATCCCCAATAAAACAACAGACACAGAGGTTCTTTGTTAAATGTGCTTGGTGTAACTTGTATAACATTAGGCAGCTGGTAATGAAATTGTTTTTTGGAGTCTGGAAAATTTTGATTTGAACGTTGTCAGTAATGTTGCAAGTTGTGTTAAACAACAGATTGTTTAGTCACCCATTAGTAATCTCAATGACCTCAACTCTATGACTTCAAATCTAAACCGACTTTTATATTGTTATTAGTATAGGAATGAGAAGCTGAAATTGTTATATTCTTAATTCCTCATACAGTTTCTGACTCTCTCAAGTCTATTTCTTTCACAGGAACATTTCCCGCATCATTAATCACATAAGCAAAATGTCTTGGGCTGACCTACCTGTTGATATACTCTTCATCGTCTTTGGATTCCTTCATGATAAGAACATCCATAACTTTCTTGATCTTTATCAGTGTCTTGCTGTTTGTCGTTCATGGCGATCTGTTGCTAAACAAATATGGCAGACCCGCATCTTGCCAACAACTCCGTGGTTATTGTTCCATGTAGATCGATCTAAAAAGATTTTTTTGAAGAAAAACCTATATAAGTGCCATGAATATTCTCCTAGCCCTGCAACTATATATAATGATGCCAGCTTTTCATGTCCCCTTAATCTTTTACATTTCCAAACTTTTGCTTCATATGATGGATGGTTACTTCTTGGCAATTGTGATAATTTACCTTTTCTTTATAATCCTATCACAGCACTTCTTCTCCCACTTCCCCCTCTGCCAAAAGATCGTTTACTTCAGTTCTATATGAAATTTGTGTCTTCTGGAGCTTCACCTACTGATCATAATTGCATTATATGTATCAAGTTTTCTAATAAAAGAGAACATATGGACTACGACACCAATACTTTCCTCGCCTTCTGTAGACCAGCTGTATCGACGTCATGGGTCGTGCTGCAGGAAAAGGCCGAAGACATTATTTTTAGTGGTGGAAAATTTTACACCATTGGTAGCGGAGGAGATCTCTTTGTTTACAACAGTGATAGTATCAACGGCAACACCAGTTTCAGCATGTGTCTGCCATGGAAGGTGATAAAGATGGCAGAAGCAGTGTTTAATACTAAGTCACTTCCGTGGTATGGTGACTGCTGCTGCTGCTTCTATCTGGTGGAATCAAAAGATAGAGAATTGTTGATGATCATGAGGACAGTTGATAGAGATAATTACTTCACCAAATCATTTCGTATTTTCAAGTTGAACCCGAGTGACAATAGTTATAATGGGAGAAGAAATCACTACTGCCACTACTACTGGAAAGAGATAAGCAGCCTCCCTATAAAAGAATCCATAATACTGCTATGGAATGAAGCTATGTGTATATCAGTTGATGATCACAATGGATACAAACCCAACTCCATATATTTCTATGATGAGGAACGTTGGGGTCAGACTACGACTTATGGTATTTATGACTTGGGAAGTTGTAAAATCAATCACAAAACTGAAGATGCAGACTGCCAGTATTCTAAATTATTTACCCCTTCTAAAATCTCAAACGTTTAATTTATTGATTGTTATGTAACTTCTGATGATATTCATAGGACTTCAAATTTTTTCAACAATACATTTGGCTTTGTTGTGAGTAAGAATTATTTGTTTTTCTAATCATATTTGTACTTGGCATGTGTTATATATCAATTTACAAATGAAGTGTATATTTTCTATCAACTAATATTGTTTCTTAGCATATATTCAATCCAAATGAAGTGGGTTTTGTGTCAGATGTGGGTTAGAATTTCGTGGTCCCATGTTTTGACTATTTAGCAAGAAGTGGGTTTTTGTTTTGAAGGATTTGTCTATATATTGATATTGCATTGCTCTGAGAAAATTGCAATTTAAGGGGCTTGATTTCAATTGCATGTTCAGTCTTCCTTCTGGGAATAAGGGTGTTAACATCTTGAGATGCACTGCGGATTCTGCACGAGGAATGCTGGAGATTTTAATTTGTCCAGATAATGTCCAGATAATGTCACTGTGTTGATGCTGGGTCAGGTCCGAAGTCAATTTGGAATGGAGATCTTTGTAGGATGATGTTTGCGTGTTGAAGATGTGGTGGTTCTCTTTTGTTTTTTTGGTCATTGTGTCGGGTTTTCTGACAAGTGAGAGAGACCCTGTTTTGTTTTCTCTTCTTTGATCTTTTTCAAACAGTTTTGTTACTTTTTCTTAGGGCTGAGTCCTCCCAAGCTTTCCCTCTGATTTTTCTGCAAACATTTGTTCATGTTAGGGGTGTGCAAAAAAGCCTGAAAAAAATGAAACCAAAATAAAAAAACTGAGAATATAACCCAAAAAACCGAAATCGGAAATATATTTAGAAAACCGAAACCAAAATCAAAATTGAACGATTTGCTTTTCATTTCGTTTTAGGGAAAATAAATTGATACGTCACTAAACTTTTCCGGTTTTACTCTTCAGGTCCCTAAACAAAAGATTCCGCAGTACGGGTAATTGAACTTTTAATTTTTCCCAATTAGGTCCTTCCGTTAGTTAGATTCTAACGGACTTTAGAATCTTCCGTTAATTTCGAATTAGGGTTTCTAACCTTGAATTAGGGCTTTTTAATCCGGGCTTTGTTCAATGATTTTGATGGTTTATATAGCTTTATATGATGATTTTGAGTTGATTTATGTATTTAATTGTATTGTTTGTGTACGAATTAAGCTAATTTGATTATTAGGGTTTTTCTTAATTTTTAATTCATTCGTTCGCAACTTCTGGTAATTGTTCGTGATTTTGGTGTTAGGGGTTAAGTTGTACAGATTGTAAGCTTTGTTTTGACGTAAAGAACTTTGAATTGGGTTTCCGATTTCGAAAAAAATGAGTTTTGGCCGGAAAACGTTTTTAGTTCGCCAGATTTGCTTTGTTTTGGTCCATTTGATCGGATTTTTGTGCGTGTTTTGCTACAATAATGATGTCCAAACGTTGGCATTCGATTAGCTGCTTAATCGTGTGTGTGGCCGTGTGATTTGGCTTGCCTGTCACTCGTACTAACAAGTTGCCCAGCTCAATTGGCATGTAAGCAGTAACCTAATAAGATCAACATTTCAAACCCTCCTAAAATCCGTAACTTTTCTCGAAAAATGAGTGAAAATATGTGATAGGGCAGGATTAAGACCTGCACTTAGCCGATTTATACTCAACACAATAAGCAATATAAGAAGCCCGGCTTTGTTGACCCCCTCCCCCCAATTTCATCTTCTGAAATTGGGTAAGAATTTTTCTGTAAGAATTTTTAGATTTTCTTCGCTCCAAGCCAAAGGGTAGACCTCTACATTCTACTAAAGTTCTTCTTCTGATGCTAAAGGTCAAAGGATTAATGTTATCCCACTTTTTAAAGCAAGCACTTAACAGTTCCAAATCAAAGGTTTGCATTTCTTCTTTGCTACCAAAAATTACTAGAAAGCTCCATCCAGTAAGCTCTGAAATGTGGAGTTTGTCTTGAAATCCCATCTCCTTCATTATCTCCTACTCAGAAACCATCACTATCTCCTGTGGATGAGCCTGCTTCTTGATCCATTTGTAACCAGAATACCCCCATTGATTTCAAATTTTTAAACTCCATGTGTTCTCTCCAACGCTACACTTGCTCTCTCCATCGTTTCGTCGCTGCCTCTTTCCCGATTTTTTCCGTAAATAATCTATTTTTAAAATTAGTAGTTTTTGTAATAATATGAATAACAAATGTTTGATAACTATCAAAATTCTAGATGATATATATTCTTATGCTTAGTAAGGGTGCGAAGACCAGGAAATTACTTATATGATATCCTAATTTCAATCATAATATAATATTATAATAAGTAACCATTAATCATTATTTATTTCATTGTTTTGATCAAATTGGAATTACTTACAATTTCGAATTACTTTTTAACTCGACTTTAAATTTTTAAAAATATTTTGATCAATGTAAATTATGATTAGACAAGCTTAATGAATTGTGCATCTTCATGATATCTAAGATCAAATATTTTGATTTTATCATAGATTGATCCAAGCATATGTTATAAATCAACCATTACATATTGTATTGATCAATTTATTATACTATATAAAAATTCATTTAGTAATATTTTGGATTCAAAAAATCATATTTTTTTTCATTTTATATTGAATATTAATTACATTATTTTCTATATATATAATATAAATCCTATTTTTAGAGTTGTCATATTTTGAATATAAATTCAATTATTTTGATTTTTTTATATTTTATGTTTTTAGACCAATCATACATCCAAATTGTTGAAAGTCTAAGTAGTTAGTCGACCAAATATCTCTAATATGACTCGCATATTTAAAAAAAATTATATTTAAAACTTATGTGATGCAATCATTTATTACGTATGATTTGATAAATTTAAATAATTATTTCTTAAAATCAAATCTTAATTTTATTTCAATAATTTAATATCTACACGAAGACGAATGTAAACAAATCCATATCTTTTTCGGACTCGATTACATTTATCTACTTATATTATTTTAAAATTTTATTTTTTCAATCAAACATTTAAAATGGCAAAAGATAATTGTAGAGTATGTTCAATCCACTCAAATATTTTTTATAATTATATATTATGCAATATTTTATAAATAGGATAAAACAACGTTTTATTTACTTAAAATAAAAAAAAATAGGAGAAGAGGAGAAAATGTGGTTTATCTAATAAAATTTTAAAGAAAATTCAAAATAAAATGTAGAGTACACTGTACACTGCTTATATATGAGCTTGATTAGAGAAGGTTAGTGGTTCGATTCCCTACATTAACATAATTTAATATACTCTTTGAATAAATATAAAAGGGGTGACATTTTTGTAATTTTTTAACATTTTAGGACAAAGTCATAAATTCACATATATTAAAATGACATTTATCAATAATTTAAATAGATTATGCTCAATCGTAAAAAATATTTATTGTAACTATATATTGTGCAATATTCTAGAAATAATATAAATCAATGTTTATTTACTCAAAAATAATAAAAAAAATTGGGAGAAGAGGTGGTTAATCTAATAAGAGTTTGAATGTAAGCTCAAAACAAAGTGTAGCGTATTTGATTATGTCATGAGTTTGATATGAAAATATTAGTGGTTCGATTCCCAACACTAACATAATTTCACTAATTTTTACATAATTATTAAAGAAGGTCATTTTTGTAATTTTAAAAAATATATGGGTAAAATCGTAACTTTACAGCCATTAAAATGGCACTTTTTGCCCTTGTGTTGAGTTTTAATATATAGTAATAAATTAGCGTAAAAGCCTGTGCGAGGCACAGGCCTATTTATATACTCGAATAATTTCTCGCACGAACATGTATATATATCAAAATAATTTTTTAATCAAAAATGTAGGACAAGATAATACTTATATTTATCTTATATTTGTATAATATTTTTTAATTTCATAAAATTTGGATTAATTTCTATAAGATAAAGATCAAATGATTATTTTTAATTGCCAAAATATTTATTTAGTTTTAAATGATATGAAATGAATTTTATCAAATTCAACAATTGAATATAATAAAAATGATTTATTTTTGCATAATTGTTCATATATATATTATTATAATTTATTTGAATTAGTCTACTATTGATACACAAAATATAATATTAAAATTTGATCGAATATAAGTTACATAATGTATGTAGCGATCTTAATATTCATTTTTTTGTCACAAAAGTAAACATTTTATTCAACTTTCAAATCATTCGCCAGTACATGAGTAAGATCAGGATGGAAATCTCCCCCAACCCACCTACGATCAGCTATAGAACTAGAATGTCTCGCCAAGTAGTGAGCCACCCGATTCGCGGATCGTTTAACAAAATTTAAGGCTGTATTCTTCTCCCTTAATTGGCTTAAAAGCGCCTTGCATTCGTCCAAGACACGACCAAAGTATGATAGATTGATAGTAGAGCACCGAATAGCTTGGATAACAGAAAGGCAATCAGTCTCCACCACTGCTCCATGCCAGCCCGTTTCCTTCACCCAACTCAGGGCTTCCCTTACCCCAATTGCTTCTGCTATAATAGGGTCGATATTACCTTGCTTGCAGCTAGATTTGGCTTCCACTAAGTCACCTCTGTGATCACGAGCAACTAATGAGTAGCTGTATCTGTTCGAATCTGAAAAAATCGCAGCATCGGTATTGACTTTCAATTCTCCTTCTGTTGGACGTTCCCAACGCTCTTTCCCATCCGCTTGAGTCATAAACCCAAGATAGTTATCGAATGATTTGTCTTGAGCGCTCCACCACTGATTGAAAGTAAGCTTTGCTGAAGCTACCACCTTGTCAAACTCTTCTCCCTTTTGGTTCCACACTACTGCATTCCTGTTTTTCCACACCTCCCAGCATAACATACAAGTAATCTGAATATTCTTGTTTGTCTGTGCTTCTATTAACGAGTTTAACCACTGAGACAAGTCTGTACAGTCCTGATCATTCACTGTTATTCCAATATGGTCCCAACACATTTTCGTGAAATGACAGTTAACCATTGTGTGAAGGACTGTTTCATTGTCTATATTGCACACAGGGCATAAGCTAATGACTGGAACTCTTTTACTTAGCAAGTTGTCTTTAGTAGGTAAGGCACCCACCAAAGCTCGTCACATGAAGTTTTTCACCTTAAGGGGAAGTTTGAGAGACCAGACTTTCTTCCACAAGCGTGTGTCCCCCTGAGAAATATTTTCCGCTCGATCGTCATGAATTGTTGCGTAAGCACTCTTCACTGTATATCCTCCTAGCTTTTCCTTGTTCCAAAACCATGTATCATCTTCGTTCTGTCTTAGTGGAATAGATAATATCAGATTAGCGTCCCTCTCTTCAAATATGTCATTAATCAAGTCAACATCCCATTCTAGCCTGCCTGTTACCATTAGGGATGATACCATTTGCCCTTGAATAGCTTCACTGCGAGTCTGAATGTGTGGATCCCGTTCATCAGGCAACCATGGATCGTTTGAAATGCTAACGGACGAACCTGTACCAATTCTCCGAACTGCCCCTTGTTTTAGAACCACCTGGGCTTCCATTATGCTCCTCCATACATAACTAGGATTCTTACCAACTGTAGCTGTTAGAAAGGAATTATTAGGATAATATCGTGCCTTGTAAATCCTACTGACCAAACTATTTTCATTTGTGATCAGCCTCCACCCTTGTTTCCCAATCAAAGCTATGTTAAAATCCCTGAGCTTTCGAAAACCCATCCCTCCTTGTGATTTCTTCTTGCACATTCTATCCCAACTCATCCATGAAATACCTTTATCTTTCTTTGTAGATGACTGCCACCAGAACTTTGTCATTAATCTCTCCATCTCTATACATGTCTGCAGCGGAAGAATGAAAATACTCATGGCATAACTTGGTAAGGATTGAGCAACCGTCTTTAAGAGGATTTCCTTGCCACCTTTAGATAAATAATTCTTGTCCCATCCTTGAATACGATCAACCAATCTTTCTTTTAAAAAGTCAAATACGGCAGTTTTGTTTCTTCCCATGATATTTGGTAGGCCCAAATATTTAGTATTATCATCAGCCTCACGAAATCGCAGTCTCTGGCAAATGTTCTGCCTTACCTCATTTGCAGTATTACGACTAAAGAATACAGATGACTTCTCTACATTTAATATTGTTAAATTAAAAAATGATATGTTATTCTTTATTAATTTTAATATATCTCACAGTGGTGACCCCGACTAAACTTATAACTTGTATATCACTAATTTACCCATTTCTTCTTCATTCATTCATTGTCCTCACGTTTCTACATCTCTTTACTAAACTCAGAAATTTGGTGTATGATACATAAATTTAGTATTTAATTTGATTTTTTGATTGTGAAAGTACGCGAATACGAAAATAAACGATAAAACATAAAATGTCTTAATGACACATACTATCACAACCTACGAGGTTTTTTATTGTACAACAACCACTCATATATATTATCTATATATTTTGTATAACAAATCTTATTCATTTTGTTCCACCTCTCTTGTCACTTAACACGTTGTGTATAATAAATAAAGATATGTAATCATTTTCATCAAGGATTAAAATGTATTGAACTCCTTGGTAAATTATATGATGTGTTAAGATTTAAAAATCAAATATTTAAATTGGTTAAGTTTTAAATCAGTTATACAAAAAATTAAGAAAATTTGTAATAAGTCTTAACATATATGATTAGTTTTTTAGAAATGTACTTTTATTACATTAAAATCACATGAATTTATAAACGTTCATATTATACATGAACAATTATACTACAATTATTATTTATATTAAACTCAATTAATCAATTTAAAAAATTCATTTCACGCCGTTGAAATTTAAATTATTACTTAAGTAATTAATGGTAATCATGTGAATATTATCGGATATGTACGTATCCCCTTGTTTTGAAACCTAATCAATTCATAAAATATTTGGTACATGAAAACATTAAATAAAGTTGAAATATCACTATTTACCATATTTTTAATTATAAAATTATTTTAATATATATATTGGTTCGTGCGAGAAATTATTTCATTATATGAACAGGCCCGTGCCTCGCACGGGTTTTTACGCTAGTTTAAATATTAAACAGTAACCGAATTGGAATGGAAAAAAATTGAATTTTATCAAATTTCCAAAAGATACGAGAATTATATCTATCTATTTATATATATTAAAGGCCATCTAGAGGCAATTTGAGTAAATAAAATGGTTGTGAAATGATATTTTTGCCCTTATTTGTTGAAAAATCACAAAATTGCCATTCCTTTATTATTTATATAAAAATAAAGAATTTTATTTCTATATATTAAAGGTCATCTAGGGGCAATTTGAACCAATAAAATGGTTGTGAAATGACAATTTTGCCCTTATTTGTTGAAAAATCACAAACTTGTCATCCCTCTATTATTTATTTATGTAAAAATAAAAGAATTTTGTTTGCTCTTCGAAGTAGGAATCAAAGATTTGACCTTCTTTTTAGAAACTCATGTTATAACCATTGTGCTACATTTACTTTTGGGTTTAATTTAAAAATCTTATTAGATAAATCACATCTTTTCTTTTGTCCTATTTTTTTAGTTTAAGTAAAATGTTGATTTATATTATTTGTATAATTTGATTTTTTAGTTTCAATATCTTCATGTATAATTATATACTATCTACTTTGTATAAATTAAAAGCCAACTAAGGGCAAAAAAAGATGAGAAAATGACTATAAATTTATTATTTTACTCTTATATTTTTAAAAATTACAGAAATTCCGACCATTTATTATTTAAGCTAAAGTAGATTAAATTTGTGTGCGCGTGATAATCGTATTCCAAACCATCTCATATAAATTTCATCTCATAGACAAGTGTATAACATTGGGTTTTGAGTTTATTATAAAAAAATTATTAGATAAACTACATTCTCTCCTCATATTTTTCTTTATTATTTTAACTTTTGAGCAAATAACATGTTGTTTTATATTATTTATAAAAAACATGTTTATTCAATTTTTTTTTAATTTTACCTTTTAAATAAGTAAAACGTTAGTTCATATTATTTATATAGCTTCATTTTTTTCAAATTTTAGTAATTCTATATATAATTATCTATTCAATTATATTTATAATTTTTATTTCACTTGTATTTTTGAATTATATATTAATTATGCTGTAAATTTTTATATGATTTATACTTTTAATGGGTTACGTAGGTAGTGATACATAAATATAATATAATTTAGAATATATTTAAAATTAGTTTCGTAAAAAGTGTGAATCAGAGTTATGGGTGTGAATCAGAGTTGACCGAGACAGACGGACGAGCCACGTCTCGATTAAGCGAAAATCGGGTTTAAAAGCAGTTTTTAAAAATTTAGTCAAAAGTCAGGCAAGATGGAATTAATCGGCCGACACAGTCAAAAATCAATTTCAATCGGTCAAAATTTGAAAAATAAATTATTTACAAAGATGATTGAATATGTAGTTATATATAAAACTTCGAAAATTAAGAAATTTGTATATAAATAATATAAATCAACGTTATATATACTTAAAAGTTATATTAAAATTAAAAAAAAATAAAAAAAGATGATGTAATTTATCTAATAAAAAATTTAAAACAGATTCAAAAATCAATGTGGCTCCATGCTAATTTTCTAAGATAAGGTCATAAGTTTGATTGCGGAAGAGTACTCAAATTCTTTCGTTTTTGTGGAAAAGTACTCAAATTCTTTCGTTTTTGTGGAAGAGTACTCAAATTCTTTCCATTTTCCGTATAATGTAGAGTGTGGTATTTTTACGTTTTTTTAATAAATAAGAACAAAATAGTAATTTTACAATTATTTTATTGGCTTAAATTCCAATTCAATATAATCCCGATACCTTTTGAAAATTTGATAAAATTCAAATCTTTTCGATTCCAATTCGGTTACTGTTTACATTTTCCTCAACCCCGTCGCTATAAGTAGAGGTTGAAGGCCACAATAACCGTAATTTCTTCCATTGAAATTGAACATAGCCTTTGTTCAATTTCTTGGTTTTTGATCTCAAGTATTGATGGCTACAGAACAAGGTGTAATTGCTGTAATTAGAGCTTTTCCTCCCGCTTTTCGATGCTCCCACGATAGAATTGCCTACACTATCCACTCTTCTTTTCTCGCCGCCGGCTATATTCTCATCGGCGCCGGCTATTTTGTCACCGGCGCCGGCCCTCCAGCCTTGTTGTACGACGTTTTAACCACTTCTTCTGCTGGTAAAAATCCAATCTTTTAAATTTTTAGTGCTCTTCATTTTTATTTTCTTTGGTAAAAATCCAATCTTTATCATCCGTTTCATTACTTCCTGCAGTTTTCATCGATTTTCTTTATTTTTTACTCACCACTGTTTGAATGCTAAGATGTTTGTTTTGATATGATTTTGGTGTTTAGATGCGGTGATGATCAATGGGTGGGATGATGGCAAATATGCTTTCGTTTATTTGGGTCCGGGTAAGGGTTCAAACAAGATTTTGGTCAAGTGTTCGGCTATGAGTGATACTTTGTTTGTTGAGGTTTTGAAGAATAATGATCAAGAGCCGTTGCCTCTTGAAATCAGGTAATTTTTTGCTCTTGTTTATGTTTTGCGATTTGATTGCATGCTAGTTCTTTATTGGGGCTGTGGTTTGAACCGGTTTGCTTGTTGAGCTTATAATGTATTCATTTCCAATCGTGTATTAATCAAAATAGTGTTCGAGTATATTTACGAGATTTTAGAATCAACCTATTTGAAACTTTAATTTCTCTTTTAAGCATAGTAAAGAGAGATGATTTTTGAGTACATAATCAAGCTTGTTGAAAATTTGGATGCCGTTAAGCAAAATACTTGTTCGTGGTCACATAAACGATTTTGAGAGCACAAGCCTAACTCGGTTCGAGTTACAGCCCCATCCTTTTCTGGTTCTACTGAATTCTTTACAAATTGGGTATGTTTTTTTGGAATATGCAGTGTTAATAATTATACTGTAAATAATGGAGGCAGTACTTACAACACAGAATTCAAGGATCTGGGAAAACTTGTGAGTGTCATCAACAAAGGAATACTGGGTAAACTGAGGGCCACTTCAGAATCTAGCTTGGAAACTGCCAAGTCAAGGTAGTATACTCTAAATTCTTGAACGTCGCTAATAATTTATTGAACGACCTATCAATTCCTGCATTATGCTCGTTATCACATGGATTTTCTAGATTCTAAGAAGTGCTTATAATTTTTTTTTGTTCCTGAGTAACTGTAATAGTTCATCCCGAAATGCACTTTACATCTATCACTTATAGTAGAGTTTGCCACACTGATTGAGCTTAGCGGTGTTCATTTATCTAGATTATTTATAAATTGAGATAATTATTCATTTAACGAGGAATAGAGGATACCTCATCTATTGAGATTCTACTGTACACAAACTGAGAACTACGTACTCTTCCGTTGGAAGCTTCGCAACGGACAATGGAAGAACCGGAGTTGTTCTGGAAGGTTTGGTGAACAAAGCATTGCTAGGGTTAGTTTCTAGGGTTAATTCAGTGGTAAGAAGTAGGCCTAATTAAGTAATTATTAATACGTCTATAACCACCAATAATACACTCCTGCCTTTAGATCTGGGTAATCCTGGTGAATGGGTCAGAATGGCCCTCAACTCCCAGGGACTGTTACTCTCTAAGGATTTTGCATACCCAGTCGTTACAACTAACTACGTACAAGAAGTCTATTATGTAGATGCACCTCATTTGGTCCCCCGTTGCTATCACCTGATATTGTTAAGTATTAATGACACCAAGGATCATCCAACGAGCTTTCTTGAACTACCCTGTTCATGGACCATTTCAGAAACTATCTGCACTTTGGTTTTTAAACCCTTCTTTACTACATCTATTAATTCAAGGCAAGAAATCGAAATTTAGGAAGTCGTTGCCATAAATTCATAGTAAACCCATTAAGATAATAGTACTATAATGTTTGGTGATTGCTGATAGTAAACCCTTCGAGACAAAAAGTGGTAGTAGTGCAAATAGTACCTCAGAAGCTTCCATCATTATTTGCGTCCTTGTTGAAACTTCATCCCCAATAAAACAACAGACACAGAGGTTCTTTGTTAAATGTGCTTGGTGTAACTTGTATAACATTAGGCAGCTGGTAATGAAATTGTTTTTTGGAGTCTGGAAAATTTTGATTTGAACGTTGTCAGTAATGTTGCAAGTTGTGTTAAACAACAGATTGTTTAGTCACCCATTAGTAATCTCAATGACCTCAACTCTATGACTTCAAATCTAAACCGACTTTTATATTATTATTAGTATAGGAATGAGAAGCTGAAATTGTTATATTCTTAATTCCTCATACAGTTTCTGACTCTCTCAAGTCTATTTCTTTCACAGGAACATTTCCCGCATCATTAATCACATAAGCAAAATGTCTTGGGCTGACCTACCTGTTGATATACTCTTCATCGTCTTTGGATTCCTTCATGATAAGAACATCCATAACTTTCTTGATCTTTATCAGTGTCTTGCTGTTTGTCGTTCATGGCGATCTGTTGCTAAACAAATATGGCAGACCCGCATCTTGCCAACAACTCCGTGGTTATTGTTCCATGTAGATCGATCTAAAAAGATTTTTTTGAAGAAAAACCTATATAAGTGCCATGAATATTCTCCTAGCCCTGCAACTATATATAATGATGCCAGCTTTTCATGTCCCCTTAATCTTTTACATTTCCAAACTTTTGCTTCATATGATGGATGGTTACTTCTTGGCAATTCTGATAATTTACCTTTTCTTTATAATCCTATCACAGCACTTCTTCTCCCACTTCCCCCTCTGCCAAAAGATCGTTTACTTCAGTTCTATATGAAATTTGTGTCTTCTGGAGCTTCACCTACTGATCATAATTGCATTATATGTATCAAGTTTTCTAATAAAAGAGAACGTATGGACTACGACACCAATACTTTCCTCGCCTTCTGTAGACCAGCTGTATCGACGTCATGGGTCGTGCTGCAGGAAAAGGCCGAAGACATTATTTTTAGTGGTGGAAAATTTTACACCATTGGTAGCGGAGGAGATCTCTTTGTTTACAACAGTGATAGTATCAACGGCAACACCAGTTTCAGCATGTGTCTGCCATGGAAGGTGATAAAGATGGCAGAAGCAGTGTTTAATACTAAGTCACTTCCGTGGTATGGTGACTGCTGCTGCTTCTATCTGGTGGAATCAAAAGATAGAGAATTGTTGATGATCATGAGGACAGTTGATAGAGATATTTACTTCACCAAATCATTTCGTATTTTCAAGTTGAACCCGAGTGACAATAGTTATAATGGGAGAAGAAATCACTACTGCCACTACTACTGGAAAGAGATAAGCAGCCTCCCTATAAAAGAATCCATAATACTGCTATGGAATGAAGCTATGTGTATATCAGTTGATGATCACAATGGATACAAACCCAACTCCATATATTTCTATGATGAGGAACGTTGGGGTCAGACTACGACTTATGGTATTTATGACTTGGGAAGTTGTAAAATCAATCACAAAACTGAAGATGCAGACTGCCAGTATTCTAAATTATTTATCCCTTCTAAAATCTCAAACGTTTAATTTATTGATTGTTATGTAACTTCTGATGATATTCATAGGACTTCAAATTTTTTCAACAATACATTTGGCTTTGTTGTGAGTAAGAATTATTTGTTTTTCTAATCATATTTGTACTTGGCATGTGTTATATATCAATTTACAAATGAAGTGTATATTTTCTATCAACTAATATTGTTTCTTAGCATATATTCAATCCAAATGAAGTGGGTTTTCTGTCAGATGTGGGTTAGAATTTCGTGGTCCCATGTTTTGACTATTTAGCAAGAAGTGGGTTTTTGTTTTGAAGGATTTGTCTATATATTGATATTGCATTGCTCTGAGAAAATTGCAATTTGAGGGGCTTGATTTCAATTGCATGTTCAGTCTTCCTTCTGGGAATAAGGGTGTTAACATCTTGAGATGCACTGCGGATTCTGCACGAGGAATGCTGGAGATTTTAATTTGTCCAGATAATGTCACTATGAATCTGATTCTCATTCTCGGTGTGGTGTGAATATAACTTGCTACAATATGTGTAATTGTGGTTGCTTCGAATACGCCTTGATTATAAAGGTGTTCCGGGGGTTAGATCCTTGGATGTGTTGTGCTTGGGCTATTGTGCATCTGGTGAGGCTGCTGTAATATTCATCATGTCAGAATTCTTACTTGGAAGCAGAATTTGTGCTTGTCCTCTGGTTCGTGATCTGAGTTATGTGCTACTGATAAATTTTGCAAGATGTGTTAATTGTAAATCTTGACGTCTAAGCAAATTTGTTGCAGATTTGTGGAGAGCACAGATTTGATTTGTTTTTAGTTTTCTACAATCTCTCTGTAGTTGTAGTAGTACGCATTTCTGTTGGTTCTTGTGTGCTTTATGGAAGATTGAGGCTGTGTTCGAAGATCAAAATCATGATTGTTTCTTCCCCTTGTCTCTCTACAGATATTTCTCCAATTTTAATAGGAATTTATTGTTAGTTACTCATTGTGAGCTGACGTGGTACTATTGGTGGCAATGTGCAGGATATTTTCTTTGTCGTTCCTGGGCAACGATCTGTCATGTTGCTACAAAATGGTTACTGAAGATATATGAAGTGCTCTTTTTCTGGATTAAATTCGGTTTTTCTGGAATTGATCAGGGTGTATTTTGCTGGACTAAAGCATGTTTCATTAGTAAGCTATATTTTGTGATTTTCTGAAAAGTCCATGCTACGACGTTTTCCTTTTGAGTGGCAGTTGCTTCAGTTTTGGTGCTGCATTGTACAAGATGGTCTTAAATTCAGATTGCTCTGGAATTTCCTTGCGCGACTGCTTTGAGGTCTCACAGCAGTTTCTGAATTTGTTGGATAAGATGTGGCGAGCTCAATTTTTGCAGACCAGATATAAATTCTTTGTTCCAAGTAATGCTGAAATTGTTTCCAATGGTGCTGGGCGTTACTCTGAGAGGTGTTCTGGTACTGTTGCTGCAAAGAATTAAGATTTTGATTGAGAAGTGGATGGATTTCTTGCTCTGTGTTTGGGTGTTGGCTCCTGAATTGAGATGTGTTTGGGTGTTGGCTCCGAAGTCAATTTGGAATGGAGATCTTTGTAGGATGATGTTTGTGTGTTGAAGATGTGGTGGTTCTATTTTGTTTTTTTGGTCATTGTGTCGGGTTTTCTGACAAGTGAGAGAGACCCTGTTTTGTTTTCTCTTCTTTGATCTTTTTCAAACAGTTTTGTTACTTTTTCTTAGGGCTGAGTCCTCCCAAGCTTTCCCTCTAAATTTTCTGCAAACACTTGTTCATGTTAGGGGTGTGCAAAAAAGCCTGAAAAAAATGAAACCAAAATAAAAAAAACTGAGAATATAACCCAAAAAACCGAAATCGGAAATATATTTAGAAAACCGAAACCAAAATCAAAATTGAACGATTTGCTTTTCATTTCGTTTTAGGGAAAATAAATTGATACGTCACTAAACTTTTCCGGTTTTACTCTTCAGGTCCCTAAACAAAAGATTCCGCAGTACGGGTAATTGAACTTTTAATTTTTCCCAATTAGGTCCTTCCGTTAGTTAGATTCTAACGGACTTTAGAATCTTCCGTTAATTTCGAATTAGGGTTTCTAACCTTGAATTAGGGCTTTTTAATCCGGGCTTTGTTCAATGATTTTGATGGTTTATATAGCTTTGTATGATGATTTTGAGTTGATTTATGTATTTAATTGTATTGTTTGTGTACGAATTAAGCTAATTTGATTATTAGGGTTTTTCTTAATTTTTAATTCATTCGTTCGCAACTTCTGGTAATTGTTCGTGATTTTGGTGTTAGGGGTTAAGTTGTACAGATTGTAAGCTTTGTTTTGACGTAAAGAACTTTGAATTTGGTTTCCGATTTCGAAAAAAATGAGTTTTGGCTGGAAAACGTTTTTAGTTCGCCAGATTTGCTTTGTTTTGGTCCATTTGATCGGATTTTTGTGCGTGTTTTGCTACAATAATGATGTCCAAACGTTGGCATTCGATTAGCTGCTTAATCGTGTGTGTGGCCGTGTGATTTGGCTTGCCGGAATGTCACGCTGCCGGCGTGAACAGTAAACGCAGGGGGTCTGAGGTTGAAGACGGTGACATCAGCAAGATTCTGACGAACGTTAGAATCTTTTTAACGGAGGGACCTAATCGGGAAAAAATTAAAAGTTCAATTACCCGTACTGCGAAATCTTTTGTTTAGGGACCTGAAGAGTAAAACCGGAAAAGTTTAGTGACGTATCAATTTATTTTCCCTTCGTTTTATGCCAAATAACGAACAGAATGACTGAACCAAATTATATTTTAAGTAGCCAAGACCAGGGATGGATCCTACAGACAGTTTTAAGTAGATCGAGCACATTAGTTCTGAATTCCTTACCACCACAAGCAACCCTGTTTGAAAAATATTTATGAAATTTGTGTCTTTTGGAGTTTCACCTACCGATCATAATTACATTAGTGGTGGAAAGTTTTACACCATCGGTAGCGGAGGAGATCTCTTTCTTTACAACAGTTATATCATCAATGGCATCAGTTTCTGCATAGATCAGCCACGGAAGGAGATAAAGATAGCAGAAGCAGTGTTTAATACTAAGTCACTTCCGCAGTTTGTTGATTGCTGCTCTGCTGCTTTTATTTGGTGGAATCAAAATATAGACAATTGTTGATGATCACGAGGACAGTTGATAGAAATAATTACTTTACAAAATTATTTCGTATTTTCAAGTTGAACCCGAGTGACAGTTGATAGAAATCATTACTACCACCATGTAACACCCCCACTTAAATTAAACGAGGTAATCCCGTCCCAGTGAATTCTATACACCGGGATCGGGCACGTATACTAAAAAAAATATAAAAAATGAGTAAAATTAGATGAAAAGTAAGTGAAGTGGTGGGACTCATCAATATTTAATAATAGATTTGAGATAGTGGAGGAAGTAGTAGGTGTAATAGTGATTTATATTGTTATAGAATAAAGATAGTGGAGAAAGTAGTGGGTGTAATAGTATTTTATATTATTAAAAGTTACTATTTTTGGAATGTATAGAAATGAATGGGACGTTCCAAAATGGAAAGTGAATAGAAATGAATGGGACGGAGGGAGTACTAATTATTAAATCATAAACCTATAAACAGAGCACTAAATAATTTTTAGATAATGCTTAAATAATTCTAATAATCTCCAAAATAATATTTATCTTCTAAAACAGTTCAAACCGATAAATACGAAAAATCCAAAATCTCGAACGAACATAAAAGTTAACATGTTTTAGTTGAAAAAGGTAATTGTCCGTTATATTTTTAGAAAAAAATAATGTGTTTCAGTTGAAAAAGATAATTTATAATAAATAGGTAATGTCATTATTTAATTATATTTTTTATAAATAAATAATAATAATTTTTTTAAAAACATGAATTCTCAAAAAATTGTACTGGCTAGTTAAGTTTTTAATGTTGGCTAATGTTTTGTCTTTAATAATAAGACAGTATATATGACCTTGTGTGTAATATCTTTTAAATCAAAAAATAATGTTTGTAATTTTTTTATTTGAATTGTATGTTAAACAAATTTTATTTTGTTGAAAGTAAATATGTTACCGGGATTGATAAATAAACTCCAATTTTTACTATTTAAGCTCCAATTGTAAATTTGTCATATGTAAAATAATGTAATTTATATGCTCTCAAAATAGGAGTTGGAGATTAAATACTAAGTGTGAATTTTATGTGTGTTTCATAAATACTAACTTAAAACTCGTGCGGTGCACGATATTTTATTATATTTGGTAAAAGAAGTAAGTAGACATATTAAAATAAGTAACTTTTTTAAGTAATTAAAGTATTAAAATAAATTTTAAAATAAATAAGTAAATGTTGTCTATGATAATTTTGGAAATTATATTAATATTTATCTATACTATATTATTAAAGACGAAACATTGAAAGTTTTGTAGTCTGGTCATGAAAGTTTTTGTAGTCTGGTCACTCAATTCATAGCCGTTAGATATTTTTGATCAAATCTATGAGAACTGTTAGATAAAATATTAAAATTATTATATATAATATTTTTTCTATTTTTCCTAACTAAAACATCTCTTTTTCAAAAAATATTGCAAACAATTTCATTTACTAAAATAACATAATAAAGTTATAATTGCTAATAAATAACTCATTACCTTTTTTAGCCAAATTGTATATTCTTTTTTATATTTCTTAACTAAAATTTCTACTTTTCTATTTTTCCTAACTAAAACCTCTCATTTTCCAAAAACATCACGAATAGATCTATTTAATAAAATAAAATAATAATATTATAATTATTAATGACTAACCGATTAGCTTTTTTTTCCAAAACGTATATTCATTTTTATATTTCATAACTAATATTTCTCTTAACTAAAACCTCAAAAATATC
This sequence comes from Heracleum sosnowskyi, assembly GCA_030848705.1. Classification (NCBI taxonomy): domain Eukaryota; kingdom Viridiplantae; phylum Streptophyta; class Magnoliopsida; order Apiales; family Apiaceae; genus Heracleum; species Heracleum sosnowskyi. The sequence continues at coordinate 4,769,653 of JAUIZM010000014.1, read as the reverse complement.
ACGGACTATTCCATTTATTAGCATAAAATACTAATATTATAAATCTATCTATCTATCTATACTATATTATTAAAGACGAAACATTGAAAGTTTTGGTACCTGTTTTTTTGGTACGGTACTTGCCTTTTTTAATTGTTTATTTAATTATTATAAAAATTATTATAATCAGTTACCCTTTCCGTTAAAATGCATTACCATTTTATTCTACAAAAATCACGAGCAATTTCCTTTTCAAGCTAAAACATGTTACTTTTTCTATTTACTTTACTAAAATCTCTACTTTTCCAATTATATCACGGGTTATTTTAAAACATATTTTAATACTTTTAATTGGTAATTACACGTCCCCTCTTTTTCTAGAAAAATCACGGGCAATTACCTTTTTCAGGTAAAACATGTTATATTTTCTATTTTCCTTACTAAAATCTCTACTTTTCTAATTATATCACGGGCAAACTCTTGCTTATTTACTTTAAAATCTATTTTAATAATTTTAATTGACAATTATCTTTTTCAACTAAAACATGTCACATTTTGTATTTTTCTTAATAAAACCTCTCTTTTTTTCAAAAATATCACGGGCAAATCGTTACTTTTATATTTTAAAATTCAACGAAAACATGTTACTTTCTTTCCAAAATATCACGTGTAAACCGTTACAATTAATAAAATATAAATAATAAAATTAACAATTATTAAAAACAATTCGTGCATCGCACGGATTTTAAGCTATATTATTAAAGACATTACATTAAAATTTAGGTAGTTGGATGGACGGACAGTCGGTACTTAGTGATTTTATTTAATTGCCCTTACTTATTTTTTTAAAAACTATCACTAAATAATAACATTATTTATAACCAATTACCTTTTCAGCTAAAATACATTACCTTTTTTATTTATTTTTCTAACAAAATCTTCTCTTTTTCTAAAAAAAAACACGGGCGGTTATCTTTTTTAACAAAAACATGTTACTCTTTTTATTTTTTTTCTTACTAAAACCCCTTATTTTTCAAAAATATCACGGACAAACCCTTACTTATTTATTTTAAAAATCTATTTCTTATTTTAATAATTAAAAGTATTAAAATCTATTTTAATACTTTTAATTATGAACACTTTTTCAGCTGAAACATGTTACTTTTTCAATTTTTTCATTTTCTAAAGAAATTATTATTAAATAATAACATTTTTATAATCAACTACCTTTTCAGCTAAAATACATTATTTTTTCTATTTTTTTCTAACAAAATCCTCTATTTTTCTAAAAACAATCACCGGCAATTATCATTTTCAACTAAAACATGTTACTCTTTCTATTTCCAAAAATATCAAGGATAAACAGTTATTAATTTATTTTAAAATTTATTTTAATACTTTTAATTATTTAAAAAAGTATAACACGCCTACATATTTTTTTAGCAAATGCAAATTAATAAAATATTAAAACATAAATAATAAAAATAATAATTATTAATAACAATCCGTGCATCGCACGGGTTTTAAGCTAGTATAATTATAAAGTCCAATTCTTTTAAATATATTGTTGGCGAATTTTGAAACTTGGACTTTAAAAAAAAATTATCTATTAAAGTATAAAATATATATTTTAAGATCCAATAATACCTACTTTTTTTGTAGTATTATCATCATTTAATAACCAAAACTCTGGACTTCCTTTTTAAAAATATTTAGAGATAAAAATACTAATTTTTATATTTGACAAGTCATTGATGGAGTTCGAATACTTCACGATTATCATATATTTATTTTAAAGTTTAAATATTCTTTTTTTTATGCTATTGTACCGTAACGACCAAAAATATAGATATAATATACTCCTTCGATCCCAACCACAGATTATCAACATTTTTCTTTTTAAGATATCTCATCCAATTATTAACATTTTTTAAAATAATATATTTTCTTCTTTGTTCTTAACCCATATGTTAACAATTGGGTGGGACGAAAGGAGTGTAAGGATATATTTTTGGATAATTTATTTAATGTTGCATTTACCATGCGGAAAAAAAATATATTACGTGTATTTATTCAAATTTATATGATTCAGATTTTATTTTATTTGTTAATTTTTTAAATATGTAATATTAATATGTTATTGAGGTGATTCAAAACTTAATTTTTTATTAGTTTGTTATAATTATGAAAATAAAGATCACAATTCATGTGGTAGTAATTGGTCATTTGAGTGTATTATATTAACTATCTAATTGCTCACTTTTCTAATTTATAAATAAAAAAGTAGGGTGAAATTAATCTCATGATTCTTATTCTTTATAAGTATTATATTTAAAATTATCTTTAATAAATATGAAACTCTCAATTTTTAATGTTCTTTTAATATTATTTTTTTATGTTTGTCATGTAAAAAATATATAATATAATTTGGATGAATCAAATTGTATGTCTCTTCAAAAAAAGTGTTGCGTAAATATTAAATAACTAAGTCGTTTTACTTGTAAATTGTACAGTAAAATTTGCAACATTAATTCATGTACATGATTTCTCTTACATTTTTTGTAACATAGGGTGCACATGTATTATTGTTAGCCATGTTATACATGAACATTATATTGAAATTTTTTAATAATGTAATTGATATGTTTTTTAGTCATGTTATACATGAGCATTATATTGAAAAAAAAAATTAGGTTGTAATTGATATGAATCAATATCTCAAAATTTGGTTTAACAATTATTATCAAACTGGAACTACCCATAAATTGAAGATAAAATAGAGTTACCAATTTTTACATAGAGAATCCTGTATGATATAGAAAACCCAATTATATTTGGTTTAGATTATCAAAATACACTTTTTAATATTTAAATATTATTCTACTATTAATCAAATACACTTTTTAATATTAGATCTAACGATTATCATTTATTATTTAAAATTTAAGTGTCCTTATTAATTTGGTCGTACAATAATCGTACAGGGCTGGGCTACAAAAATTTTGGATAAAATTCTCTTACGCTTATTATATATAAGGATATAATTTATTCGATCGAGATTTGAGATTTTACAAATAACATTATTTACAGAAATATTTGCACATACAATAGTCATTGCTTTCACAAAATTATTGTATTAATTTTCCATTATAGTATATTTCAACACACAAATTCCTGCTGTCATCCTCCACATGGTTCTTTTTTTAATATTTATAATTACATTAATTCATATTTTTTAATAATTTTATGTTGTTAGTTCTTAGACTTTATATATTACGTTTCATACGCTGAATATATTACTTATGAACATCAGATTTAAACGATTTCAAAGCCCACAAAACTCATAAAATAATCTTTAATTTAGTGAGGGTTAAACAATTTATTTTTCTATTAAAATTAACCTGAAACGTAAGAAAAAAAATAAAATAACGAATTTCAACAAGAATTCTATTCAACTTAGGAATAGAATTAAAATAAAGAAACCTACTCAACTTAGAATTAAAGTATAGACCAGGAATCAAATAAAACCACTCAACTTAGAATTTGAACTTACCTATTTTATATTGATAATTCTATTCAAACTTAGAAAACCTGCTCATATTTGATTTATATTATAATATCTCTTACGCTTCTTATATACAAGGATATAATAATATTGTATTTTTTATTTTTTTAAATTTAGCACTTAAAAATATGTACTTAAAATAAATTACAGATACCATTTATATAGTCAATGGGTTCTTTATTTTTGATCGTTTATTATATATAAGATTTTAATGTTAGAATTTTAATAAGATAATAGAGTGACGAGAAAAACATTGTGGGACCTAACCCTCAAACGGCCCAACAGTAAGTAAACTAAAAGAGGGATAGTTATTCAATTGAATCAAGACATCAGAGCTCTGCAACTCAGCCTACAGGTATACAAACACTTGATTTGCTTTCTTATGTAAACCCTTTCTGTTTATTTCTAGATTATTCGACAAGTTAATTTCTTAATTCATTGATGTATTCGAGTTTTACGGACATCTGATTATTGATTTACTGTATTAGGGTTGTTTTTTGGTTTCTCTTATAATTATTCATGTGAATTTTTTAGTTGTGTTTATAATTAGGCTTGGATATAATCATCAGAGTGATTGTAGCATCTCTGTTATCATATTATTGTTATTGTTATATACTTTTGTTTATGTTGGAATGCTATAAAATCTTTTATTGATCCACTAGGGATTAAGGGGACTGTCTTCCATCTATATTGCCAATTCGTTATTTTAGTCATGATTTGCTAACATAGTCTTCTTGGTATTTGTAAAGTTTCGGAAGCTATTGTAACTTGGAAAGACGAGTCCTCGGTCCTTTACTTGCTGTAATAGGCTTTTAATTTGATGGCAGAGTCGAGTGACCCCCCTCGACAACCTGACTCAGGTATATAATTACATTTCATATCTTTAGGTACAAAACTAATGTTTTTTCGTCGTATATGCATTAATTTATCTTCTTTGTTTGCAGTATGCACATTTTTCAAAAAACCAACAAAAAATAAAAATATCAGGAAAAGGAATTTTGGTGAGGATGATGGAGTTGAAGAAGACGAAGGCTCCAAATCCGAGACACTAATGTTTAACAGGAAAAAGTCCTCAGTACCGGATAATAAGTTGCATTTTTCAACTGCACCCACCAAGCAATCGACGTCTTCAGATGTTGAAACTAAAAAGGAGCAAACATTGTTTCAGTTCGAGTCTTCTAGTGAAATTCAAGTTCAGAATGATAGCAGGGCAACAGCAACCCTTGAGACGGAGACTGATTTCTCAAGAGATGCTCGGGCGATCCGTGAAAGGGTTCTTAAGCAAGCAGAAGCAGCATTAAAAGGGAAAAATAAAGGTGAAGGTGATGACAAGCTATACAAAGGAATGAATGCATATACAGATCATAAAGCTGGTTTTAGAAGAGAACAAACAGTCGCAGGGGAGAAAGCTGGTGGGTCACATGGACCACTTAGGGCATCAGCTCATATTAGGGTGTCAGCAAGGTTTGATTATCAGCCAGATATTTGCAAAGATTACAAAGAAACCGGGTATTGTGGGTACGGAGATTCCTGTAAATTTATGCATGATCGTGGAGATTACAAGTCAGGATGGCAGTTGGAGAGAGAGTGGGATGAGAAAGAGAAGGCTAGAAAGAGAAATTTGGCTCTGAAACAACTTGAAAGTGATGAGGATGCAGAACAGAGTGACGAAGATGATGATGCCTTGCCCTTTGCGTGTTTTATATGTCGCCAGCCATTCGTTGATCCTGTAGTTACCAAGTGCAAGCACTACTTCTGCGAGCATTGTGCATTAAAGGTTAGCCAGTTACACTTTTTTATACTTATGTATAATTAGCCTCATCTTAGGTAATTCTAGTTTATGGTTAACAGAATTGACGTGCTTTTCTTATTATGATAAAAAACAAAAAAACAAAATACTTTTCTACTGTTAAATGACATGCTTGGAGAATATTATGTTAATTATCTTAATGCCTCTAAACTTGCGCATTTTGTTTCTTATGGGAGTAACTTATGAATAAAATCACCCTTGTGTAACCAGTGTGAGAGTTCTTAAAGTTCTTTTTAGCTAATTGATAACTCTTCAAGTTACCAGATATTTAGTATTTATCAATATAGTTTCAGATGGAGAGAATTAAAAAGGCGGGGACTGATATTATAGAAGGGGGGTGGAGTATAAAGTTAGCAAGCTTATTTCTTCTACATGTTAACGTATAAAGTCTGGTTTAAGAGATTCAATGCTCTTCTTAAGTGATTATGAATATCAGCAGTGCCAAGTAACCAACTGTAAATCCCTAAAATCTGAAACGACCAATCTCTGATTTTCATACTTGTTATGGAAAACAGAAAAGCAGTATATGCTTGGAAAAGTCGAAGCAGAAACCATCATTGTAGCTCCATGTTCATAGCCGGAATATCAGGCAGTGTAAATCAAAATTTTATCTTTAGTTTGCCACACAAAATATGTGTATATATCATAAACTCAACTCCTCCTATGACAACTAGCTTCATTTATTCACCCTGATAATAGTTATTCAGGCTTGATGCTTTGATCGCAAGCCTGTTTTCTCTTGACTACTTTACAAATAGGGGAGTAAATATCGCTTAGTGTTATACGCTATGGGATTTGAGGCGCATATGGGCTCAACATAGATTCTATCCCGTGCCGTGGGCAGACCTTAACTATGGATCTAGGCCCGTCAGACAGTCGTTAGAATGAATAACAATGGAGATCGGACTCTTTGAGAAAGTCGACCCATATGGTTATTATCCGCGCCGTCACTGTATAATAACAATATTTGTTCGTGCAAATCAATTCCCTTCTCCATAGCATCACCCATACCCATCTTATCACCTTCCAATAAGGAGAAATACTGAATTAGTATTATCAGTCACTGCATCACATATAATTTAGAACATGATAGAAGAGTCAGAGTCAGTTACCCTAGAGAATTTGATTTAAAGGGTGACTTGGATGTTGATGTTTGACACTGAATTTGCTGTAGGCAACAAGAATCATCGTGCACTATTTGGTTCTACACCAGTTTGTTTTACGTTATATGACAAAATACAAAAATTAGTAACTAAACAATAGAGATAATGTAAACAATTTATACATGAAAATGATATTTCCGTCAGGATATGAGTTTAAAGTTGAAACATGAATCAACGGCTTGTAGTTCCCTTTTCATGGTTTTAACTTTTAAGGGAAATTCCCATGAGTCTTATTTGTACAAGTCGGGTTAGGGGTAAAATTAGGGATGGACTAATTGACTGGGACAATTAGGGTTCATCACAAGTATCATCTCTGAATCTTATTCGTCTCAATCGAGTGCATTAAATCGTTCCAAATGGAAGCCAATACTATTTGGTGTACCATTTGTAAAAGCCAATTTTACGAGGGTAACATCAAGAATTTCCCTAACTTTAATTCAAGGTGATATAAAGAGCCAAGAAATTTGAATGTCTTGGGAGTAGTTGAAAAGTCATGCTATATTATTTCACTCTATTATATAGAGATAAATTGTAATAAATATCGATATTATCGTTACTTATAAGGAGAGACAAACGGACCCTCAGTATGATAATAGAGTTATACTGTACTAGAGTTAGTAGTTAACATCAGTTATAATTAGTGGTCCAAGTCAACAATAGCTACTTACAACGGTAGACATGAAAAAAAACCTGAATTACGTTTCTGTTCAGGCTTGAGAGTACCAAAACCGGATTCAAATCTTCTAATTCATCCAACATCTTCTCTGTTTCTACATGAGATCTCATAGTTCTTATTTGAAATCTTCTCCAATAATCTTTTAAAGGCAGGGATGAAGACAATACTTCCAATAAGTTTTCATTCCAATTGATTGTAGTATTAAATAGTTTGAGATCATGGACTGTATTGGGTTGCTAGAATGGGGTGATGTGAGAATAAAAGGAAGAATGTTAGAGAACAATGAAGTATGTGAGAATGAAAAATATGATGGGGGGGGGGGGGGTACTCAAGGTGTATGTTGAGATTTGTTAATGATACGAGTTATATGTAGAAAGGAAGACTTGGTTGTAATTTGATAGGTTCTAGTTTGAATTTTTGGAATGGAGTAACGGACATAGTTTATCTTTCATAAACATTTAACAAAAGCAAATACTTGAAAACATTTATTTTTACCTTCTTATTACTATTTATCTAAAGTATGTTGGTGACTTGGTGTTATATAGCTACTAGGAAAATAGAAAAAAGTATATTTGTGATGTGCAGCCACATTAGTGTTTGTTTAATGTTTTAAACTTGATTTGTTAGTGTCATTAGTTATGCCCTCCATTTATAGACTGAATATGCGTTAGAAATATATGTATATTTCTTTTGTGGTTATTAGCTTTTTATTAACTAATATTATTTTTGATGTTTACAGCACCACGCTAAGAGCAAAAAGTGCTTCGTCTGTAACACGCCAACGCTTGGCATTTTCAACACCGCACAAGAGATCCGCAAAAGAATTGCTGCTGACCAGAAGAAGAAATAAGTTTTGACAGTATACATTTGTTTTGTAAACTTACTTGTACTTAAGTGGTTGTATCGATGAATGTAGTTATGGATTGGTCATGCAATTTCTAAGGTCGGTCTGAATGCTAGTTTAAAGTTCTATCCTTAAATAGGCATCTGGTAGAAGATGATCAATGGAACATCAGTCTGTCAAATTTGAACTTGCCGAATGTCTGTAATCATTATCCAGAAAATTAGTTCTTTTGAAGGAACACCAAATTTAGAAATGCGAAAAATTGGCCGTTTCAAAAGTATGTATTAATTGTTCGTTAACCTAAATAGAAGAAAGGTCGAATTGCACTAGGACGTGCATGTTTGTTAAGTCTACTTGTAAGTTATAAGTTGCCTAAATTTTTGGACTTTTCAACTTATAAATTACTTATTAAACAAATACTTGAAGAGTATTAAATTTGATTTTCTAAAAGAATTTATCTTAATTTTTTCTGCAAATCTAAGCGTAAGTTTCAAATTTGATATTTATGTTTATAAAATAAACTAAAAACTTTATTTCAATATATCAATACTATTATATAATAGACGAAACATTAAAAGTTTGGTCGGTCCGTATGGTACGATGTGATTTACTTAATTGTCCTTTCTTAAATTCATGTTTTTACTTAATTAACCTTACTTATTTATAGAAATATATTATTAAATAGTAATATTACCTATTTATAACCAATTAAAATTTTCACCTAAAATACATTATTATTTTTTATTTTTTCTAACAAATTCCCCTACTTTTTCAAATATATCACGGACAATTACCTTTTTTTAACTAAAACATGTTAATTTTTCTAATTTTCCTTACTAAAACCCCTCATTTTCCAAAAATATCACGGACAAACTTTTAGTTATTTATTTTTAAACCTAATATTATAATTAATTTTTTAAAAGTTTACCTATTTTAACATGTATACTTAATTTTCTTAATAAATGTAATTACTAAAAATATTAAAATATAAATAATCAAATACATATTTATAACCAATTATCTTTTCAGCTAAAATAAATTATAGATTTTTTCTAACAAAGTCCCTCATTGTCTAAATATATCACGGGAAATTGACTTTTTCAATTTTTCTCACTAAAATCCATTATTTTTCTAAAAATATCACTGACAAACCCTTTACTTATTTATTTTAAAACATATTTAAATAATTTAAATTATTAAATTTTAAAACCTCATTTTCCAAAAATATCACGGGCATTTAACTTTTTAAACTAAATATATGTTTCATTTTTTATTTTTCCATACTAAAACTCCTCTTTTTCCAAAAACATAACGAGTAAACCCTTACTTATTTATTTTAAAATCTGTTTTAATATTTTTAATTAATTAAAAGTGTTTAGCTATTTTAACATGCCTACTTATTTTTTTAACAAATACAATTAAAATAATAATAATAAAATAACAATTAATAATCCGTGTATCGCACGGATTTTAAGCCAGGATTTAATATTTGAGAACATAACATATTTCTAATATATATATATAAATGTGACACAAAATTGACTAAAATATATATGATACTTAAATTCTTAAAACATAATATGTCTGAAAATAAAATTAAGTTTATGTCCGAAAAAGTAGTATTTTTTTATTATTTCTCTTCATACTAGCTTTATACCCGTGCGATGCACGGGATCATTATCATTTTTTTGAAAATATATTTAATTGTTATATTAAATTATCTTATTATTAGTTTCAGTATGAAATATTTAGATATTTAACGTGTATTATAATTGTTATATTAAATTTTCTAACTTCTGTATCGAGACACCTCTTATAATTATTTCTCATTTGCAATATTTTTACAAACCTACTTGTTATGTTTATATTTTTAAATTCAAATAAAATTATCACATTTAATATAAGAAATTTATCGAGAACATTTTTTTATGTGTAATATTCTTTTATCTTATCATGGTAGTGTATATACAATATAAGTAACTTTTGTAGTAGGAGGGAATCGAACCATGATTTTTTTAGTAATAATAATTCTGAAATTACAGTTTTAGCCCTGACGACCAAACCATGTTAACTCTCTTATGCTAATTATATATAGGATATAATATAATTGTTAATTTATATTTTAACTAATACGTTCCCATAGTACATCCTAGCATGTCATTTTTGACGATATCAATTTAGTGCTGTTTTTTTTGCAAATAATTGTATAATTTTGTTTAAAAATAAAAAGGAAAAATCCCAAAGGGTAAAGTCCATCTCTCTCTCTCTCTCTCTCTCTCTCTCTCTCCCTCTCTCTCATGGAGAACACAAACCGAGCTCAACAATCAGGTATCATCGTTCAATTAATCATCTCCTTTTTTTATATTATTTTTTATATTAATCTTTATCCTGTGTATGTATATCTTCGTCTCCTGCTTGTTATCTGGCTTTTAATCCCAATTCTATTCAATTGTTTCGTTTTTTAGGGCCTATTTGATTGTTAAACTCGCTTTAAAGTTTTCAACTTTTTCCTTTTTATTTGAATTCAATTAAATATTTGTTTTCTTTCGTAGCTGGATGATTCAATAAGAGTTCCTCTAGTTTTGTGTTGGTAAATCCTCAGAATTGATCTTCACCACATTTTATCTGGACAATTGAATTGGAACTTCACATTTTAACCATGATTTATGTGGTAGGGGTCTGCTATCGACCCGAAACAAACGATCGATGCTATCATTTTAATAAACTTGTAACAAAACTGTTATTAAAGTCTAAGAGGTTCTAATAACAATGTTAATTGTTATTTTATACTTTGTTAATAATGGTTCCACATGCCTAATTTGGCATTTATGCTTCTCTCAAATTTTACAATTGTGTTATCGTAGTTAACAGTCCTAGCAGTAGTCATCGTGTTGATGTTGCTGGTTTTTCTTCAGCCAAGTGGGACACTCCTTTACTCGAAATTGCACCAGTATAATTATCTAATATGTGTTATATAATTATTCTTTTCTTCCAGGTACCAGTGCTCCTCCAAAACCATGGGAGCGATCAGGGTCTTCATCTGGTCCTGCGCCTTTTAAACCCCCATCTGCTGGTAGCACAAGTGATATTGTCGAAGCCTCTGGAACAGCAAGGCCTGGTGAAATTGTTACGACAGCGGATGCGAATACAGTTGCAAACAGAAATGCACTCGGAAGACCTCTACCGTCTAGGCCTTGGGAACAGCCAACATATAATAACACCACCACACTAGGAGGAGGTATTCTTATCTATATTCCAAATTGCATACAAAATTTCTCCTTTCTCACAAAGAGTACATCTTCCAACTTAATTAAGCTCTGTAAATCATGCCTATATTATACATACAGTGTTGTATTGGGAAATGTTACAAACTATGAATATGATATGGAATATATGAGAGAAATGAGTGTTTGTAATGATACAAGGATGAAGGCAGAATAAACTTACATATACATGAATATTTGTTTATAACCAGCTATAACAGAATATGTATATATAGCTGCTATCTATGGCCTTACTACTACCTTGCTACTTTCTTATAACAACAATGAAGCTAATTAAGCCTCTATAGATCGAACAAACCGAAGAGATTACTGCCTATTACACTACTTACTGCAGTAAACATAAACTGACGATAATGTACATTTATTGCCTGTACATACAATCAACTGAGTAACTTATTAAACTTGTGACATCATAATAGTACCTCAACACGCATGTATAATTGTTGTTGTTGATATTTGACGAAAACCCAAAAGATCCATCAAGTATCGGCTATCGCACCCAAGAAAATCACACAAGTCCATCTTTGTCGTCATGGACAATTTACTGGATACAAAGTTCTTAGATATCGTATATAAGTACGATGTAGTGTACTGATCTAGGTACTTTTCTATTGTATGAATAGTCATGATCCTGGTAACGTTTTTTTAACTTCTATTGAGGTCTTTAACTCTTTTGCTGTTGCGTTCGCAATTTACCATTTTATTAACTATATTTTGTTACGAGTGAAATCACTTTTAAATATTCCAATCTACTAATTTTATGTCTGATTGAGCTTAATGTGAAACTCCCAGGTGTTGGTTATGGTTCCGGTCTAAATTATAATTCTGGTTATGGATCAGGAACCTATGGATCATATGGGGCTGGAGGATCTTATGGAGGAGGAATGTATGGAAATAGCATGTATAGAGGAGGAATGTATGGTGGGACTGGAGGTCTCTACGGAGGAGGGATGTATGGTGGGGGAATGTATAATAGTAGTTATGGAGGTGGAATGAGTAGTTATGGAGGAATGGGCATGGGCATGGGAATGGGTATGGGTATGGGTATGGGTATGGGTGGTCCATATGGCGATCAAGACCCAAACAATCCTTTCGCTGCACCATCATCTCCTCCAGGCTTTTGGGTTTCTTTCATGCGTGTGGTAAGTGACGCAGATTAACTTCTATTGTTGCAGGATATACATTTTGTATGTATAGATATTTCAAATTCTCATTGTTGTACCACAAGTTATATGTCTCAAATTTCAAGTATAGAGAAAACGTGAAGCAGATATGTCTCATTGATTTGTAAAATATTGAAAATAAACCTCCATTGGAAAGGATTAGAGGTGGTAGCATATTTATATTACTTTGAGCCAAACTTAGTCATTAGAGACCTTCCAGACCCTATGTTTCAGTTGTATAGATAGATGGCATTTATATACATATTTTAATCTATTAAGCTCTACGAACATGAAGCGTGTCTAGCTTACAGCTCTTCAGAGAATGTACATGTAAGTATTGTGTGTGGGGGGTGGGGTGGGGGGGGGGGGGGGATTATTTTAAAGGGATTGTGTATGTATCTATATTTGCAGATAAGAGAGCTATAGAAGTCTGGGGAGGCAGCATAAATAGTTGTAGTCTTTGTGCTCTGTTCTAGCTTCTTTTTATAGGACCTTAGAGTACTGCACGATGTCCAAGTTACTTATCATGGCTGCCCTTTTGTTTATAATGGCAGATGCAAGGTGTGGTAACTTTTTTTGGCCGTGTTGCAATGTTAATAGACCAGAATACTCAGGCGTTTCACATGTTCATGTCTGCACTTCTACAGGTATATATAGTTTTCTTGTATCCCTCTATTAGAAACGGAAAACAATATTGTATAGCTATCTCTGGGTTCCCAAGAGTAATGGTAAATATTTGCTCTTTTATCTGATATAGTATGAAAGATAATGTTTAAATTCGGACTGTATGCAGTTGTTTGATCGATCAGGCATGCTGTACGGAGAGCTGGCTAGGTTTGTGTTTAGATTGCTTGGAATCAGGACAAAGCCCCAGAAAGTCCAACCCCCTGGAAATGGACTTCAAGGTCCTCAAAATTTCCCAGGTGGTCCTAATTACGTGGAAGGTCCCAAGGTTGCTCCATCTGGTGCCTGGGATGGTGTGTGGGGAAATGAACCAAGTAACTGAGCATACCACATAATATGCTCATATAAAATTGTCTGTATCGAGTTGGAAGAGACCAATTGAATCATGAAAGTGACGGTGCCATGGCCCGTATAGTCCAGATCTCCCCTTCCTGCCTACTCAAGAAATAAAAGATTGTATCCCCCTCTCGTGATGTATGCAACTGAACTTATTACTACTATTTGTGTGAATCCTTGACATTTGGTAGACCTGTATTCCGATGTAAAATAACTGTACCTTATCCCTGCATTGCATCGTGAGCAATGAAAGCAAGTACACAATACAATGGTTGTGAGTTCTTATGCATGACAAGACGTCAAACTTATGAAATGTTAACTTGTTTGTTAGGTTTGTTTAAGAAGCTTGTTTGCAGCTTTCTGCCATTAAAATTTTTCTTACTTTAAACATTGTAAAAGTCATTGAGGAGTATCATTGTTAATATAATTCCTTTTTCCGGAGATTCTTAATTTAATAACTTAATACGACGCACATTTCACAAGATGAGTGTTCAGTTACAAATGCTTACGAAATTCCAGAGTTCATTTCCCTTGTAAAGTTGTAGAAGATCAGAAGATACAATTGTAGGCTTGTAGCCTGTTCCATAGAGAGTTGTCAGTTGCACAAGATCCTTTCCTCCTATACAATTCCATGAAAACTTGATGTGTGTTACAATTTTTCAACCTTGAAAAAATAATAAGAAGAAACTAGGACAGGAAAACTTAAACTATACAAGCCTTCATCAGAATATGAATATCATCTTGCTATATAACATGAAAAGACTTATTCAGGAGCAATGACACCAGTGCTGTAGTGCACCATCCATTGAAGATGTGTGAATATCATCATTCACTTGACGGACATCAAGTACCGATGATAGAAGTACCGAATCTACGTGAAGCCTTCCCAAATCACAGCAACAAAAGACAGCCAGCCATTTACCCTGCTTGCCTAATTTTACGACATAAAGCTGAGGTTCATTCTTAAGGAAAGGGACAAACTTTTGTGATTGCCATTATGGGGCTCAGCACTGACAGTCCTGCACAAACGTAAAATCCAGGTTTTTGTCTTATTTCCACAGCCCTGTTTTATGAGTTCTGGTAACAGAAGGAAGAAACAGAAAAGTACCATTTGAAGTATCACAAGTTGGCTGCATGAACAGGCATACCATCTACCTTTTCATCGATCTGCTTTAAAATGCCAGAAACCTACACAGAATCACAACCACAAATCTTGGAAACTTTCAAGCCAGAAGTATTTGATTTTAATCTTCACACAATTTGACGATTTCTTACATCAAAGTACAGCGACAAAATTGGTGAATATTGATCTAGTATTATATATATTTTATGTAGCAGGCCTAGGAGCGCATCAACTTGATCACCTAGCAAATCAACCTACATTCAAATTGAAGAAAGCTGATTTCGAATAAAAATCAATGTTAAAAGAAATGGTTATATTTTTCTATCAATGCATGAAAACAGTTGAAATTATCGCAAAGTTGTAACCTCATTTTCACCTAATTGAAGATTGTAGCATCTTCTAACCGAAGCCTCCTTGTAAAGCAGATTATTTTTCCTGACTGAACTTGATGCTTGAAACATCAGATCAGTTTTTTGCTTCAGTTTTTCCAACCTGAAAGGATGTTACTCTTGAGTCAGATCTTCATTCTATTTTTTCAAGAAAAACAATGATGTATTAATAGTAAATATTGAATACCTTAAGTTATTTGTTTGTAATTTTTGTTCTGCCATGTCCTTGAAATCCAAAAGTAACTTTTGAGATCTTATGAGAGGTGAAAACATGATATCCGACGAGCTACATAGAACTGATTGGATGGTTTCCGATTTGGCTAAAGACTTCTTTTTTTCATGTAAACTCTCTACATTATCAATTTGAATCCCCAAAGTACATCGTGAGACCTTCAGTAGTTCCTTACTTGTGCTGAGTTGATGCATAGAACTTTCAAATTTTTTACTCGCTAAATTGAAGGAGGTCAAATATCCACTCGAAGAATCTATAGTGCCACATTGATCCAGCTCTCCGGGCTGTAAATTCTCCTCCTTGGTATCAGCATTTGTCTTTGGCATCAGATATTTCTTCAGTTCTGGGCATTTTAATAAAGAAAAAGTTTGTTCAGCAGATTTTAAACTGCTTCCCAGATAATTTTTATAAACCAAATTTTCTGAACGACACTGATTCAGGGCTTCTTTCATACTCGGAACAATGACCAACCAATAGATAACTTCTCTAACAAAATTCTGAAATTCATAAGCTTCTTTTTCCATCTTCAAGGCTTTGACTATATCTCTAAGCATCATAGTGTCAACATCCACCTTCAAAGAACTTTCTACAACATCACGCAAATCTTGATGTTGTCTTGTTGCAAAAAAGGCTTCATTTCTGATGGATTTGATAACCTCATCATAGACAATTCTGTGCTTTTCATTACCCAAGATTTCAGTGACATTACTTTCGACTCTTTCCTTAAATTCATTTATCATTTCCCGCGTGAAGATTGTACATATATCTGTTTTAAGTTTGTTCTGCAGGCAGAAATGTCGATGCTCTTCAAGTGCTACATAATAGGTATTGGTAAATCTTTTAATTGCCTCTCTATAGAAAGTAAAATAAATTTCATCCCTTATAAAGTTCTCACTCTCACAAGTACACAACTCAAGGTAGAACTTTTCCAAAAGACCTTTGGAAAGAATGATATGTGTATCTTCAACTACCAGTGCTTGCAATTCTAATGCGAACTTTTCTTCTTTGAATCTAATTCTCTCCTCTTTCAACAATTTTTTATAACTACGCGATGTCCCTTTCTTCCTCTTCTCATGTTCCAGACAGGCTGGAATCTTAATCCATTTTTTGTCCTTCAATTTAATAACATTGTCTAACTTTTCCACTGCATCACGAATCCTCCTCTCAGTAGATCTGGATTTATCTCTTTCTGCAGATAAATAACGCCTTCGTCCAAGTACTTTGTTACAACCAAGTAACTTTCTCTGTTGACTCCGGATAAAATATTCATGATTCTGTATCATCTTAGCAACATGATTGGTGTTTTCAGCTGCTAGATCCTCTTCAGCTAACTCTTCCATATAGTCAGAATCAGGCAAAGGCTCACTACTCGTGACTGGTGCATATAAACTCTTATAATTACCTTGATCCCTTCTCTCGATAGTTTCATTTCTAATGATAAGAGTTACAAGTTCAGCCCTCAATCTAGTCATCTCGTCAATCAATTCTAACATATACTCATTTGAAAATCTACTAGAAACTTCAACCTTTTGCTTGAGATCAAGGATGTATCCTTTTATAACACTTGATGTTGTTTCCCTTTCTATCATCCATTTCACTTGCTCTTCTAGCAGACGAATCTCAGCATTTTGCATTCTTTCAAAAGCAATCTTTAACGTTCCTTCTAAAATGTCAATGTCAGAGCTCATTTGCTCAATCACTATGTTTTGTTCAGGTCTAGCATACAACTCCTTGTTCTCTGAAATATAGCAATTCTCATACTCATATAACATATCTGCATCAATCTCAAGATCCATAGCACTCAAAGCTGATTTCCTTGCGCGTTCATCTTCCAGATTTTGCTTAATATTCAAAACTTGTTTGTCAATGGAGTTTTTAAGTTCGCAAATCTCCCCTTCTGTTGCTTCATATCTGTTATTGGGCTGAAAATTAATAATAAGATCCTGAAAACTCTCACTTTTAGCTCTTTCAATCTCTATATTAGCACGCAAATGTTGCAATTCTCTTTCTTTCAATGCCAGTGCATGCCTAAGCTTAAACTCATTCTTTGATCTCTTAATTAACTCATAATCATTTTCATGGATTAAACTCTCCGTTTCTTTCAGACGCGCTTGGAGAAGATCTTTGAGTTCTATCAAATCTGCTAGCATGTTTTCGCGGCTTCTTTCCGGGATGCAGCTGCCCGTGTCTTCATGAATCAGACCATAACAACCCTTTATTTGAATTATAGCAAGTTCATAGAATATGGATCTCTCATGCAGGCACTCTATTGATCCATCTGTAGACTCTGCTCTTTCATAAGCATTGTCCATGGCAGACCTCAAGAGTCTCATCACTATTGAATCTGACCTGTATCTACAATTCATTTCATCTGAATATTCATCCATTTTCTTATTAGCCTTATTGCTAAGAGAAAGTTTGAGGGTTCTTAAACTCAGCTCCAAAAATCATGGATCCATGTAACAGAATTTTTCTATATGTATTTTTGCTTTTATGTGTTTTATTGTTATATAAAAAATGAATTAGCCAAAAAGCTGTGTGATGTATAAATAAATCATTAAAATTTGAAAAGTGAAAAATCATAAATGTTTATTACTCATTAGAAATTATATTCTTCGCAGTATTTTTGTCCCTGGCCGGCTCTCGTATCCAAAGGCAACCGGCGCCTGAGGAAAGTTTTACCTTCAGGCTTCACCTAATAAATACCAGAGAAGCAAGGGTGTAATATACAACAATCGCATCTTTCAGATTCAGCAAAAGCATCATCAAAATTCAAACCAATACTGTAACTTGCATTTGATTGTCTCTACTTGGCAGCTGCTAGAGGGCTAGGCACAAAAAAATTAAACCGAGCATAACAATGTCCTAACGGAGCAAGCAACCCGATATGGACAATACACCATGTGAAGAGGACCATTCAGAAGCAGTACACACTACCCCTTGACCATTAAAATTTCATCACTGTGTTGACAGACATCAACTGACGTACAAGACTGAGCTTTCTGCCCTAAGGGCTTGAAGACCTTGATGGCAAAGGTACCCAATTCGCGGGAAGCCTCTCCCAAGTTATGACAAAGTCAGGCAATCAGCTTCCACCCTGGTAGCCTAACTTCTTGACATAAAGTCAAGTTCGATTGCCAAAGCAAAGGACACCCTTTTGTGATTGCTATAATGGGATCATCACCCTGAGAGTCCTGCACAAACTAAATAAAATCCTAGATTTTTTCTTCTGACATATCAAGAAAGCAAACTGGGATTAAATCATTTCCAAGGATGGCCTAGTTTGAATAGAGAGAATGAGATATCTAGTACTCCAATCCACCTCCACTTGCAATCTCCGCAATCCACACAGTTTCAAGAGTTCAAGGATCAGCTTCTATATAGGACAAGGTCCAGGTCGACTTTGAATCCAAAAAGTAATTTGACTGCTTCAAGCTGACATCAATTTTGTGAGAGAGCTCTAACACCCTTGCCCCTTTAGACACCCTTTAGTAATTAATGTGGTCAAGCGGACAATTTGAGACATTGACCTCTTTTACCCATATTGTAGCCAAAGTCTCTACCCACACTACTAGCATTGCATTTGTGAAGACTAATAATTGTCAAAGGACGACAGCCAGGGACTACTAAAGAAATTCTACGATACAATTCCTAAACAACAATCTAAATGTAGCATCTGCAGTTCTGACCCTTATTGCAAGGAAGAAACCCCGAGTCAGGATGATATATTCGTCCTGAAGGAGACGAGTATAGTTGCTGGAAACAACAAAGTAAACTACAAAAATGGACAGTCCCAATAGTTAATGCCCTTATGCTGGTCCGAGCTAATGAAGAGTGGTTTAGTTGGAGGAATAAACATTAAAATAGCAATAATCATCAGCTTAATGAGGAAGGTGAGGTAGTGTTATCTCTAAATACAGTTCATTTAAGAACCAGCCTTACTCTTCTGAAGGCTGCACTGTCCGGATCTTTATCATAATCTTTTTGTAAGATGAGCTAGACGAGGTTGGCGACTCAAAACCACAGAGAGCATGTGAGTCAATGTATCCGTATCCAACAGCAAATCCACATTTACGACAAAGAAGTTTGGTTTTGGAGCGATAAGGACCCCAAGCAAACGGAAGGCAGTTAACCTCGTTAACCTGAGTAAATCGACTGAGATCAATTGATTCGAAGGAGATAAAACCTTTCCTGATGGATTTTTGATACTGAGAGCCTATTCCAGAAGTGATGCGGTTCAAAGATGTTAAGTTTAAAGGGTATCCACAAGAGCCGCAGCTGCTAGGAAAATGGGAATCGTATAAATTTGACAGGAAACAAAAAACTAATGTATAATCTTACAGGAAAACAATTAGGCCTAAGAGGACTGCAAGCATGATATATTCATGTAAAGTGTAAACTCCTAAGAATGTAAACCTGCAGCTTGTAATTTAGAGAATCTTCTAAAAAAAGGGATAATCATCGCTACAAGTATGCATTGAGTTCCGCGTTTTCCAGCTCAAAACCATTGCCTTTTGATAAAAGGATCTCATAGCAAGGAAAATATTGTTTTAACAACAGAAAAAAAAGAGAGCGTGAAAAGACTAGTGCTGCAATCTCATTAGAAAAGTTGAAAGGCTAATGAAATGAGCAAGACAGGGACAGTTAAAAGTGAAAAAAAATCATGCAAGCTGCATTAGCAAGTAAACAGAGCAATAAGCAGATAAAGAATCTAGCAAAAAAAAAAGAGAATCCAAAATAAACTTAGAAGAAGTTAATTCCCAGCTGCAATCAGTTCCAAATACGAAAAAACACAAAGGACATATGTAGATGGCACAGATTATGAAATGATGAAGTAAGAAAAGCGAAGAAAATAGAGAAAGACCTGTAAGAGACATGTGGTTGTGACATTGTAGATTACTTGGTTGATCGAGATCAAAGGTACTAGTAAATTTAATCTCTCTGGGACAGGGAGGGCAGCAGCGGAGCACAGGTTGCACCGCTGGAGGATGCGTGACAGAAGTGATAGCAGAATTTGTAGGCAAACTTGAGTATTCAGGGTATGGTTAGCTGACTGAGAAGATTTTAGGGTATGGTGGAATGTTGGTGTCAACGCCCGCCAGCCAGCCAGCCCACACACGCAGACATAACAAAAGACAGACTACGCCATTTGCCAGCCCCACTTTTATATTGCTTAATCTTTATATTTTCAACTAATTTCAAACTTGTTTCAGTCTTTATTTAAACATTTATTTGAATTTACATATCTGCCTTTATAACGAAGAAAAGAAATAGAGAAAGATTTGGAGTAATGCCATTTCAGTTATAGTTGTAGAGAAATATCCCAAATAAATCTTGTGTTATATTTCAACACTCTTCTTACTCGAAAATCCCATTTTTTTGGTTAAAGAGTGGATCACGGGTGCCCATCTTTGGGGTATTAATTTGTCTTAGTGTCCCTCATAAATTGTGAGAATATTGGGGTGGCTCTAAAACCTTAAGTTATTAGAGGAAGGTCCAACACTCCCCTCACTCAAAAATCCTATTTTTTTGGGTTGAAGAGTGGACGAACTCGTGACCCCGCCTACCAGAGCTCTGATATCATGTTAAGTAACCAACTCATCTAAAATCTTAAAATAATAGAAAAAGACCCCAAATAAATTTTGTGTTATATTTCAACAACAATTAAATAAATGGGGGGATAAGATTCGAATCCTAGAACTCACCCGACTCTTAAACAAAGACTCGATTACTTTAAGTTTGCTACATGACAATGTTAATTGGCCTTAAATTTTAGTAAATAATTATTTAATTTGTGTCTAGTATTTTATCCTATGTAATATATTGTCACATTATGTGATTTACTAATATAGTAGTATCATGTTAAATTTCAGGAGTTATGATAAAATTAAACAAATTTAAGTTAAATAAATAATAGAGCGAGTGATTTTCTCAAAAATAAAAAAGAAATAAAAAAAATAACGAGAGTGAAACGAGTGGGTGCCATAAATAGAACCAACTTGCCTGTTTGCCGATATATATAGGAACTACTACTATACTACGCTTTCCTCTTTTATCATTTCACTCGCAACAACCATCATCCATACCAAATGCTTCGACTCTCCGCCTAAATTCGCCGCCGGCAACTCACCGCCGTCTTCCTCCGGTTCCGATCCGGTAATTGATTCTCTCTCTCTCTCTCTCTCTCTCTCTCTCTCTCTCTCTCTCTCTCTCTCTCTCTCTCTCTCTCTCTCTCTCTCTCTCTCTCTCTCTCTCTCCCTCTCTCTTCTAATCTATAATTTCACATTTAAATATCGTACTTTCAATTAATGTGTTTAAGCTTCCTTTATTTTGTTTCTTATTCAGTATTACATATGTAGTTAGTGCCTATAATCTTAGATGCAAACATTTAGCGCTTATTTGACAGGCCTGGGTCGGGTCGTAAATGTGGAATTAACACAATTATTCTGGTTTCCATTACTTACATGATAAACTTTATACAGAACATAGGCCTAATTACCCAGGTGTTCACTATTTTTTACCCTAATTTCTCAAGTTTATCACACAAGCCTCATCCTGCTCATTATATACAAATATGTGCATTCCGTTAATATCCGGATGAAGAATGAATTTCACATGAGATGGTAGTAAGTAGTAACATAACATGACTTTGAATAAAAGAATTAGTTTATTTAAAAAAAGAATATGAGCAGAAGGCAGAAGATATGTCATCGTCTTCTTTCTCTCCCGTTAATGCACAAGATAATACACATATTTGTAACCAACAAGGCAATTGAAATGAAATAGAACTGAATATACGGAAATTATAAATTGAGAATTCAAAGGAATACTCATAAGTGCGAATAAACCCTTGTGCTTAGCAAATACAGAGAGGATAAGAATAATAAAATTAGGGCATTTTATCCAGCCTAGCTACTCTACTCTCCTCGGGCTCTATTTAGCTCTCCTAGCTACAACGTGTCATTCTCCTGTTGGCCCAACATTTTATTCCGTTGAGCACAGAATCCTAAGTTGATAATACCGTTACAAGCAATACGACACTAAATCTCCCTTGAGAAATGTGGTCGTTTTTACTTAAAGACTTTTGATGCCTTTCTCCTCTTAAAATGTTGTCATTTATTAACATAATTGAAATAAGTTGACAGTAAATAACACAAATAAAATGTGCAATTTATTGATGTTGGTTATAGTATTACTGCCATCACTTCATCTGGCGCCATTCCATTTAACAGCCAAATCAATGAAAACGTGAATTCTTTTGTGATTTCAAAATCACTATTAAACCTCTTTCTATTTGCTCCTGCCAATTTGAAAGGCTTTCTCATATATGAAGAAAAAAATAATCAAACAACCTCCAAACACTATACATTAATTTCTCATTTGTTCAGAACATACTCTAAATTGAATTGTAGTCTCACTCGCGCGTCAAATATACAATGAGTATATTCATTATTTTTTTTGGAGGGGAGAGGGGGCGGGGGGGGGGCATGTGGTTATAGAGACTGTTACTGTTGTTAACTATAGGGCTAAGTTTAATCTTGATTTTGGGGACACTTACAAGGTTCATTCATGTCTATTTTCAGTTCTATAAAGACAAATATCTTGGCCCAATTAGTTGTCGGGAGCTAACGACCTTTTGAACACCCATAAATTTCCTTTTGGTGTGCTAAAATAGATCCATGCTTCACTTAATTTGAATAAATATAGATACGACGATATAACTACAAGTAGTCATTTTATTTTTTTAAAGTTGGTGTTCTAGTTGGAAGTTACTTAATTGAATCGATGTGTGTGTGTGTGTGTGTTAATGTTGGGTTTTGAGGATAGAGAACTTTTGCAGAAAGAGAAAGAAGGCGATGACGTGTTCCTGTTTTTTCCTTTTAGTCTCTCTATTATACCCACATAATTGCCACATCAATAATGTTGAGAACTGTCTTGTTTTTCGAGCAATATATTTTTTTTGTGTATACAGTGATTCAGCTGAGATGGTTTAGCTTCTGTGAGATACCTGAGATATTTGAGTAGAAAAAGTGACCATTATAATAATTAACTTAAAACATACATAAAAAGAGGTTATAATTGTCTGACACTCTGTTTGTTTTTTAAATGCATTGGTTACTTCAGGATATCCAGTCATGGAAGACACACATTCAGTTGCTACACTGATTGAGTCAACTACTACTAAGATACAACAACTTCAGAAAGCATTCGCAGAGCTTGAAAGTCATCGAGCAGTTACACTTAACATGAAATGGCAACAACTGGAAGAACACTTTCATGGGCTTGAGAAGTCCTTGAAGAGGCGTTTTAATGATCTGGAAGGCCAAGAAAAAGAGTATAAAAACAAAACGATCAGAGCGCGAGAAATATTAGTCAAGCGTGAAGCAGATATAATAGCCAAGGAACAAGCTTCGTTAAATAGGCTTCAAGAAAAGAGAGATGCTGCGGTGTCTGCTATCTCTTCTAAAACTCTAGCAAAGCATAAAAAGCCATGCATAGAACCTACTTCTGTTACAACTGAGAATCAGTGCAGTATTCCGTTAGTAGAAGAAAAACCACCTGATGTCATGGCTTCTGAAGATAACTCAAAAATTGTGAAAATGTTCCCACAAAATGTAAATGTGGAGGTGCAATCATATCCACAGCTTGTGCGTTTGTGTCAAGCAAATGATTCAGAAGGACTCCACAAGTTTATATCAGAAAACCGTAAGAACCTGGCTGCCATCAAAGAGGAGATTCCAATTGCATTGAGCGCTGCTGCTGACCCAGCTAATCTGGTGTTGGACTCGCTCCAGGGATTTTACAGCATACAAGTGGCCCATTTGGATGGGAAAAAGGATTCATATCTTCTAGGTTTACGTCGAACTTGTATAATGTTGATGGAGTGCCTTAGCCTTCTACTAGCAAATATTGACATGGACTCTTTTTCTTATGTAATATCTAATGTGAAAGAAAGAGCCAAGGCTATTGCTGAAGAGTGGAAACCAAAGTTGGTGGACCTTGACTTGGATGCCAGCAACGGAAACTCGTTGGAGGCTCATGCATTCCTGCAGCTTATTGCTACATTTGGTATTAATTCTGATTATGATCCGGAAGTTTTATCCAGGATGATACCAATGGTTTCTCGTCGTCAGCAAACTGCTGACTTGTGCCGCTCCCTTGGGTTGTCCGAGAGAATGCCAGGTAGGTCCACTCTGCTGAGCTACTCAAATGATGTCTGTTTTATCATTAATGCATGAGGAATTAAAACATGTCATGGTGAACTTCTTTCTTTAAGAGAGGGTTAAACTTATAAAGGGTTAAAACCATGTTTCTAGAAGTTTGCATAAGCTCTTATGTCTCACCCCTTAACTGAGCAATTTGCTGCACTTGTTTCTCTGTGAAACTATAGTCTGCTGATTCCTCTAGACAGACCCCTTAGTACAGTACAAACACTATATGGAGTCACCACAAAAAAAACATTTAGAATAAGAGATTTTCATAATCTGCTCTCTCTATGCCTTGTCTGATGGTTTGTTGACTTCTCCTGTAAATTCTTTGTGTTTTTTTGGTATTATAGAAAAAATATATGAAATTATGAATTATAATTTCACGACTCCACTGAGGTAATTGTTTAGTGTAATCTCAACCTGAAAGTTTCACATGTATCGATGCTTTTGATGTTTATAGCATTCCTTGTCGAGACTGATGAGCATTGTTTACATTTCTAAAATTCTCAGGTGTAATTGATGTCCTGGTGAATAATGGGAGACAGATTGATGCAGTCAACCTAGCTTTTTCTTTTGAGCTTACAGAGAAGTATTCTCCAGTCTCATTACTGAAATCCTACTTGACAGAGGTCAGGAAAGCCACTTCACCTGTGAAATATGCAAATGCCACGCCTACTGTACAGGTTCCAGACTAATCTTCTTTAGCATTTACTCGTATTTCTCTTTCAGACACTGTTTTTTATATGGAAATCTGAGTTTATTGATATTAGGATTCCTGATTTTAAGCCGACATCCTGTTTCACATTTTTATGACACATCTACATACAGTATTGCTTTAATGGTGGAGACTCCTCTGTCTCTCTAGTATTTATTACGATTCAATTTTCGAAGAAAGTACAATGGCTATTTTATCATCTCCTGTATTCCGTGAATTTGTTACATACATATGAATATATGATTATCATGTGAAGCTTTGGCAGCAGACCTACATCATCTGCTCTCACTTAGGCCCTGTTTTGTCCTACTTTAATTGGATATGAAATCTTTTTCACCATAGAATAGCGAGAGGGAAAGGAGAAGTTGCGCTTGTATAGACCTTTAAATTAGGGCTTGTAAGGAAATTGAAGGTTTTGCTTTCAATCAACAGGCAGAGCACCTTGTCACTCAAAGAAGTAAACACACTTTTACATGACTAAAATTTATCATCTCAAATAAGTGTTTTGCTTCTCGAAAGATTAGTGCTAAAAGTGTTTTGCTTCTGGAAAGATTAGTGCTGAAAATACTTCTCCCTTGTAATTCAGTATTTGATACATATGTACCATTTTATAATGATCTTAGTAGCTTATTGCACCTTCCCAAGGGAGCATTAGTATGTTTAACCTGATGGGGGGTTCTATAGGGTCTTGTCTTGCAGATAAAATTTGTAGTCCGATACTGATAACAATTTTTATGACAAATTGGAAAATCGCGTCTTTCAGACTGAGGTGAATGAGAGGGAACTTACTGCACTCAAGGCTGTCATCAAGTGCATTGAGGATCACAAGCTTGAAGAGCAGTATCCAATAGACCCTCTCCAGAAGCAGGTTCTCCAACTAGAGAAGGCCAAAGCAGACGGGAAAAGGGCGACAGAAGTTGCAAAACCTCAACCAAAAAGGCCCCGAGCAAATGTTACAGGGTATGTGCCACGGGTAACTAATGTTGCCGCTGAGAGGAATTTCTATCCCAGGATGACTGATAGGTACCCGCAGTACATGTATGAAAGACCATATGCTTACACAGGACCAACTGACAACCACATTCCGTCACTTCTTGGTTCTGCTACTTACAACCTATCACCTGCTCATGGTAATTACTTTGGGAACGGCTACCAGTACCAGGCTCCTTATCTTCACTAGGTTGTAGACATGGCAAACCTCTGATTAAGTTCCTGTTTAACTGTTAGTCTTAACCTTGATGGATGTTTCTGTATAATTCAGTTTAGCACTAAAAAATAACCAAAAAAAATCATAAACATAAAAAACGATGGTGTTTATTAGTTTGATGTACAAGCTGATACTATGAACTTCTATTATATGCACTGTTTCTGTATTTGTTAGTCCAGCTCTCTGTTGGAGTGCTTGTTTACTTTAGTACTATGTATGACCAGGATAGTCGATAGTGTAAAACTATAAATGCAGGAGACTGATAACCTTCGTAAAAGGTTTCATGAACAGAGATGATGTAGCCCTTACTGATCTGTGGTGAGCTATTCGATCATCAATTCATGATGATGCTAGTTTGTTGATCGCAATTGCTTTGGAACAAAAGTAATTTCCAACCAAAGTTAGGATAGAAAGCAATCTTTGAACTTTCATTTTCCCCTCCTTTTCTGTGGATTATTATCAGAAACACAAAGATTGTTGATTTGAGAATTTTCTCATTCACACCCAGGTGAGACTCGGAACATTGTTTTTTGTTCTAAAATTTATTAAATCGAACGGAGCGAAAATTCAAGCCCCCAGTGTGTTTTTGAACCTCATGAGATCCTCATTGCAAAACATAAAGCAAAAAAGTTTATATAAGGCTTAGTGTCGGGTTAGTGTCTGACCTTAAATTAACCCTTAGGATATGACACAATCCGTAACCCGAAATTGACATCTCTATCATTTTAATTTATAAATAATAAATTTTAACCAGGGAAAAAGGTAAATGAGGATAGTTGGTCACTCATTTACATAAGTTGTTATTACTATATTAACAAGCTCAGTCTCCATTACTTTATTCTAGTTTGTCAACACAATTTCACAAGCCGGTTAAATTTCAAATTTCCCGCCCAAAAAAATGAGGATAGCGGAGATTTCGTCGCCGGAGCTCCGGCCAAGCCACGGTGATCCCCAAAATCATCTCCTTACGCAGATCGAGTCATCAATCAAACGCCTCGAATCTCAATCGCCGCCAGCAGAGGCTCTCTCTTCCGATCTCCGACTCAGTCTGACTCAGCTAAAATCACTCTCTCCATACTCGAACTCAGTGAAGGTTAACATATGGAAACTCAGTTACCGCCTATGGAACGCTTGCGTCGATCTCTCCAACGCTTCCGGCGTCAAGTCGAACGATGAGCACGCCAAGCTCAGGCAAGTTTCCGCAGATCTTCTATTTTTAGCCGCTGATGTTACCGGAATTCCTTCTCCGGCGTTTAAGTCAGCTTCGTTCTTCTACAAAACTGGCGTGATTTGGCATGATCTTCGTAAGTTTGATCTCGCTAGCTCTTGTTTTGAGAAAGCTACTGATCTTATCTCGGATGTTGATACAGCTTCAATTTCTGATTTAGAAGAGCGTAAGCTTCTGTTGAATTTGAATATTGCACGATCTCGAACGGCCTGGGAAGTCGCGGATCGGAATATAGCAATTACTTTGTTGAATCGATCGAAAACTGTGTTATTTGGATCAGCTGAGAATTACTGTGGATTAGCGAGTCAGTACTTGATTTTTGGAAAGACGATTCTCGCTAGAAATGAAGTTGCTAGTGTTGCTGATGCTTTGAAACTCATGAACGAAGCATTGGATTTGTGTGAAAGAGGATTGAGGATTGTGAAGAGGTCTGATGAATCATTAGGTTTGAAGGAATTGAAATCGAAGACGTTAAGATTCATAGCTGCATCACATTTGCAGACCGATGATTTCGAGAGTGTTTTGAAGTGTGTTAGGGTTTTGAGAGATGGAGATGGAGATAGTGATAATCATCCGAGTTTGAGTGTGTTGGCTATGAAGGCGTGGTTAGGGATAGGGAGGTTTGAAGAAGCGGAGAAGGAATTGAGAGGTATGGTGGTGAATAAGGGGATTCCGGAAGCTGTTTGGGTGTCTGCTGTGGAATTGTACTTTCAGGCAGTTGGAACAGCAGGGGCTGAGACAACAAAGGGAATTTTTTTAGGACTTTTAGGGAGATGTCATGTAAGTGCAGGTGCAGCCACTAGAGTGGTTCATAGGGTTATCGGTGATGGTGTTGGTAGTGAGGGGTCAAAGGTGAGGGCAAAGGTCGTGGCTGAGCTTGTGTCGGATGATAGAATCGTTGCTCTCTTTGCTGGAGATGCTGCCAAGGAGCGGACAGCAATGCATTCTTTGCTCTGGAATTGGTCAGTTTATTATTACTACGAACTTGTTCAGTTTACTGATTATCGTTAAGCATCTACTGCGTAGTTATGCCTAAAATACTATGGTTTGGTCATTAATATGGTGCAACACAAAATACTATCATAAACTTGCTATTTTGCTGATGACCGTGCATAAAAGCAGAATTTAGGTAAACTTTGATCTTAATAAGAAAGCATTAAACCATCCATTTTGGCACAACAATAATAATTAGGCCATTAAAAATGGATATTACATAATTACAACATTTGTAATATACTGGCAGAAGATATACAGCAGACATCTAATGGTATATGGTATATCTTTGAAATGGTTGCTAGGCTTGACTGTTGCCTGTTGAAATGGACATATATAAAATATTCTCGGGAAATTATGGGATGACAATTATTATATGTGGTTTCAACACCTGGAAACTGAAAGGATAGTATTCTCATATTTGATGGTTATATATATATTTGTGTAATTGACATTTGAGATTTACAAAGTGATACAAAAAGCTTAGCATTGTAGCATATACTTATTTTGCTGTTTAAAGTTGTATTAGATTTATAGTTGCTGTAATCTTATTAAGTTTAGATTAACCTGATATGAACAGATGACAATTTACTATGGCATTTACAACGATTTACTATGCTTTGGTTGATCTCCGGATACTTTATGGCATTTACAACAATTTACTCTGCTTTGCAGTGCTGCAGATCACTTCAGATCAAAAGATTATGAGACCAGTGCTGAGATGTTTGAAAAGTCTCTGCTCTATGTCCCTCATAGTACAGAGAACAGAATTCTTCGAGCAAAGGGTTATAGAGTTCTATGCCTTTGTCATCTAGGCCTTTCCCAGCTAAAACGAGCGGAAGAGTATATTGATGAAGCTGAAAAGGTATAGCATACAGTCCTAAGTAAAATTTTAACATCTTGATTTACATATATATCAATTTATTCTGGATCTCACTTTCTGTTCTTCAATCATCTCATAGCTTGAACCCAACATAGCCTGCGCGTTTCTCAAGGTTCTCTCTCTCTCTCTCTCTCTCTCTTACCCCCAAACATGTGCTCCTGCAGATGGCAACCAATATTATGGTTTTGCTAAACTAATTATATTCTTCTTGAAACTTGAAATGTGCAGTTTAAGATCTACTTACAAAAGAATGAGCATGATAGGGCTGTTACTCAAGTTCAATCAATGTCAGCTTGCCTCGACTTCAGTCCTGACTTCCTGTCCCTCTCAGCACATGAAGCAGTTGCTTGTCATGCACTCCCTGTTGCTGTTGCCTCTTTATCTGTGCTCTTAAACTTTTACTCTTCGGGAAAATCTATGCCAACATCTGAAGTCGTTGTTCTTCGTACTCTTGTCACGATCCTCACTCGAGATCCTCTTCATGATTCTGAAGTCCTCAAGTACATGAAACAAGCTCATGCTCGCTTATCTGAGCTTGGAACTGATGGATTTTTTGGGAAAGGTGAGGTTGGGACACGGGAGCGGAACTGGTTTGCGGTGCAGTCATGGAATATCGGGCTGAGAACTGGGAAGGAGAAAAATTATGAATTATCTTGGAATTTTTATATGATGGCATCAGAATTTTATGGTGCAGTGGTTGACGGAGAGATGGATGGAAACAATGTTATGGTCTGTAAATCATTGATACTGGCTGTTGCTGCTAAGATAGCTGATGAAAAGGAAAGGAATGCCACATTGATCGAAACTGAAGTCAGACAAGCCATCGAATTACTAGACAGGACTCGAAAGGTATCATTTGAAGAAGTTTTTTGATTGTTTCTTTTTGCCGCCATTATAAGTTTCTCCAGCTTTAAGCCTATACCTCAACAACATATGTTAATGCTTTTACTTTTGAAGTGCAGTTTTGTTATTAAACGCTTTGTAAATTCAGTAAGATATGTATTGGTTAATATGCAGATCCTGTTGTCATGCTCTGCTGGTCCCCAACCAAACATTGATCAGACAACCAACATTGAACCATATTTTTTCTTTGTGCACACCTTGGTCGCCTATGATCTTTATTCAAGGCTCAGTGACACAGGATGCCAACAGCTTCACTTGATAAAAACCTTTGCCAGTTCAAAGTCTTGTAATCCTAGGTATCTACTTCAAATTGGCCTGATTTCATCAGATGGTCCACGGTCCAATCTTGAAGTAGCCACCTATGCTTTAAACACCTGCCTCTCTAGCTTACTCGATTCCCAATCACCAGATTATGGATCTGTGGCTCAGATTATGAGGAAACTAATTAGCCTTAGTGCTGTTTACAAGGCTGATACTGATGACGATGCAGTATATGGCATGTACAGACAAGCATACCGGATTATGGTGGGGCTGAAGGAAGGTGAATACCCAATTGAAGAGGGAAAATGGCTTGCAATGACAGCATGGAACAGGGCAGCTCTGGCGGTAAGAATGGGGCCTGCTAGTGCAGCAATGAAGTGGATGGATATTGGGTTAGAATTGGCAGGGAAGGTTCAAGGAATGCAAACTTATCAATCATGTATGGAAGATTTCATAGCTAGTTTCAAGGAGAAATGCAAAGCCACAAACGCCAATTAAAACTGCTTCAGTGAATAGCGTTACGTAACTGTACATTCTCCTGTCATGAACTTATAATGCTGCCTGCATTTGTCTGGATTTTATTCCAAATAGACCTAGTTAGATATTCAGTATAGTTCTACTTCCGGGCAACAAAAACTATAGAGCTGTTAATGTGTTTAGTGGCTCCCTGCTTCATGAATAACTAAAGCAAGGACACTTAAGCCTTAGCATATGGTTTCATAGCGTTATGGCCTTGGCATATGGTTTCAGAGCGTTACAGTTTAGTTCAACGTAATTTATACATTACAATTCAAATTTGTATGTCAATTGTATATGACAACCTAAAGGAAAAGAATGAATGAAAAACCAATTATATAGAAACAAAAAAATGTAAAAATAGGGGTAAACTATATACTTTAAAGTTTATACACATGTACATATCTTATCGTTTCTTTTGTTATCAAAAAATCCAGAAGCCAATTATCTTGGTGATGGAGTCTTCTTCTTTCTCTATATGCCTCTCATCATCTTCTCCACCTTTCCAAAATCACTTGAAATCCCACAATCCCTACCCAAATTCTCTTCTTTTTTTCTCAAACTACAACTTGTCCTCTTCCAGTTTCAATCCCATTTCTTCCGTAGCCAAGAAAAAAATCACACTCAAACTTCCATCATTTCACCAAGTGCCCAGAACAAATTCTCCATATCAAGGAATAAAAAACAACCCTCCTTCTCATTTTCAAATCTTTGTAAACACCCATCTCTCATTTCTTTCTTTAGCCTTGTCTCTACCTCTTTCTAGCTTAGCTTCTGAAACAACAACAACATTGCCAGCTGAGGAAGTCTCTAACAAGATTAACATAGAGGCTATCTTGGTTTCCATTGATGACTTTTTCAATAGGTACCCTTTCTTTGTTGCTGGAGTTACTTTCATTTGGCTAGTTGTTATCCCGCTAACCGAAGATTACTTGCAAAAGTTCAAATTTATATCTGCTATCAATGCTTTTCGCAAGCTTCGTGATGACCCAAGTGTTGAGCTTCTTGATATCAGGGATGAAAAGTCTTTGAGGACTTTGACTTCACCCATTTTGAAAATTTTGAATAAGAATGTGTTGCAGGTTGAGTATAATGAAAAAGATGAAGATGGGTTTGTGAAAAAAGTGTTGGACAGCTTTGGGGATCCAGCAAATACCACAATCTGTATTCTTGACAGGTAATTTAAATAATTCGTGTGGAATTTCGATAATTGTGTTATTTTGGTTGAAAATTCTAGCATATCACTAGTTTATGTGGCTAACTGATAGAACTGTTGTTGATTAACTTATTTTGGGTGGAAGGTAGTTTCGATGATAACTCCTTGAAAGTTGCTGAGTTGCTGTTCAAGAATGGTTTCAGAGAGGCCTATGCGATTCGAGGTGGAGTTAAAGGAAAAAATGGGTGGCTGGTATTCTTCTTCTCTTTACTTTCGTTATCGATGCCTTTCTTGTTTCTAGTTCTTCGGCATAGCTCACAAACAGTTAATAGCCTACCTCTCTTAACATATTATATGCTGTTCTTTGTTAATTAATTGACTTGTCATAGAGAATTTTAAGTTATAAGTTCGTCTACTGGGCATCTGAACAACTCATGCGTGTGATGGATATCGATTGCCATTAGGGCGATGTTGGTACTCTGATTATTATCATGTTGTTGGTGATTTAGTGTAGCCACACAAAATCATTATCTCAAATTGAAAGAATAAGATACTGAATCAGAATAAGCAAGTAAGATGGCACACATATGACCTTATCCTCCTAGTCCGTGTTTCAGAATTTAAATCAAGATGGGAAACTGAAGTCGGATTATGAGTTTTTCGGAGAAAGTCGTGTCGACTAAAGCATAGAAAAGGATTATGAGCTTTTGTTTATGAGTGAAGTTTAGTCTTTAGATAAATCTACCCACCCTCAATATGTGTTCTATTAATTTACTTTCATGACAACGTCATAAACTATTATTCGACACTGATATCTACTTTTGTTGCAGTCGATACAAGAGACACTTCTCCCTCCATCTGTGCACATTTTCCCCAAGAAAAAGAAGAAGAAATTGCAACAGAACCAACAAAGTGACAATGCAGATCAGTCCTCTCTGAGTAGCAGCACTCAAACAACTAATGGATATGTAAGCAAGTCTGTTGAACTCACTGCAGAAAAAAAAAATAGTGCAAGATCATTATCTCCCTATCCTAAGGTATGCAATATAATGGACCATATTGTTGCTAGATACAATTATCTTTTCACCCCATGCTTACATAGTCATTTCTAATTTGCCAACAACTTGGTTGCAAGTGACATTAATAAATGCTTTCCTTTACAAGGGAAATGTATTTTAGATTTTCTTTCTGGTAGTACAGTAGTGGTCTAGTGGATGAAGGAAATAGCCAAATACCATGGATTTCCGTTACAAGGGAAATCTATTTTGGATTTCCTTTCTGTAGTAGTACAGTAATGAATGAAGGGAATACCCAGATACCATGGATTAAAGTTTATTATCAGTCGAATCGTGCTTGCTCTTGCAGCATTTCATTGCGTTCCAATTTACTTATAGTTTGACCTTCTCTGATTCAAGTGCCATGTAAAAACCCCAAATTAGCTACATAATACACCAATAATCAACAATATACACCATAATACATTTTTAGGTTTAGGTCAGGTGATATTGTTAAAATCATCTTTTTACCATAATACACCAAGTTCAGAATGAAGCTGTCTTTCAGTATCCTTTTTAATGATTAGAATCTTGAGAAACAAGCAGAATGATCAGACTTCATTTTCGTTACCACATTGTACTCTGTGCTCACTATATTGCGGAAACTTTTCATCTGTCTGGCTACTTGTACGCAGTGTGTATATATTTCCATCTAAGGATTCTGATTTTACGACATCTAATTCCCTGACCATTTTTAATAGAAAGGCCGGTGCTATAGGAGGCTTTATATTTCTGTGAACCACAACCACTGCATATAACTTGATGCATGTAGTCATTCCTTTTTTTGGCTAAATATGCATGTCTGTCATTACTTTCTCAAGTATAATGCTGACCTCATGTTCATGGATGTAGTACCCAGATCTGAAACCACCATCGTCTCCAACTCCATCAAAGCCAAAAAGCTAATACCGAGTCCTTCAAAATTTATTAGCTCCTACCGATGCTTGGATCTCTGCTAGCCACGTGGAATGTAGCATTACACTACACTTACCCGATTAAGTTGTCTCGGTTACAAAAAATTTATTCTTTCAATGTTGAGGTTGAGGTTTATTTTCATTTCCCTAGTTTTTTTGTTGTTATCATCCTATTTCCCAGGATTGTACTTTATTTGCAGCCTAACTTATTTCCAACAGCATCAAGTTTTGTTATGCAATTTTTAATTGTAAAAACTTGGCAGAAGAAGCACTGTACATCTTCTTTTTCTTAGATAGCATGCTTGCTAAATGTTTATTCCCATGAAGAGAGGATTTTGAATATTTCTTTGTCGTTGAACTTATGATCGTTTACACAGCCAAACAAGTGAGCGAGCGAGCTTGTGCTCAATCTATGAGCAGGTAATAATAAAGTAGAAAGCATTTCATTTAAATACACAAAGGCTTATTCAAGCAGCAAAATTAATCAGAAATGGTGAAGATAAAAGACAAAAACAATTGAAAATTTTGGTCGAACTGCATATGTATTACAATAATCAACCATAAATCATATGTTTTCAGTTAGCAACATAGAAAAATGTGTAGCTCTCGAAATCATTTGAAAGTTGTAAAAGTGGGGCTTTAGCAAATCGTTTCATTTGTAAAAGCATTTGATAACATTCAAATCTTTTAGAACACGGACATTATATATATAGCTTAATGCTATTTTACAATAATTTCAAATCGTGTTCGACCTACTCAACTACCGGGCTTGCTTGTAATGGGAGCAACTGTGATTCACGAATTTGTTCTCACTTTACAGTTCCACTATTGTCTGTTCCACTGTCTTCTGCAAGTGAGAGCTCAGTACTCTCCACAGGCTTTCTACTAAAGCATGCCAAAAACTCTACATTACCTTCAGCTCCCTTCAGAGGAGATTCAATCCAGCCTTTACATTGAAAACCAAAATTCTCTACTCCGTTTATTATCTTCTCACGCACCTGCACATGTCCAAGACTAATTTAGTTAAACTTTGTACCTGATTTGTTGGAAGGAATAACGTGGTAGTAAATGAAATTTGCACAAACATCTCAAAAAACAAATATTGATATTAATTATTTATTGCAAGCAAACAAAATATACGAAGTTATAAAATATATCTGCATTAGATAAGAGTGATCAACTGTTCGATAGATCGACATACATATGCATAATAATGATAATAATATTTAAAAAATATTGATTATGGTGCATATATATAGAAATTTTAAAAAAGTAACAAAGTCTAATACATTACACGGATTATAAGCTAGTATATAACTTTTTAGGAGTTAGTGGGGGCAAGCGGCCCCACTGCCCCCGACACCTTCCCTACTTGTCAAATACATGCACAAGGTAACTGCGATCTTCTGATATATCATTATTTCAACATACAAATGTCAAATTAGTTCAAAAATGTCTGAGCAAGAAAACTAATAACCTTCAGACACCGAACTTATTATAAGCAATATGATTCTGATTCCTTAGAACAGGTATAGCAGGACAATAGGGCATAAATCTGATAGAGAGCTGCAGTTCAGTTATGCATGTTTTTGAAAAAACGTGTCCTTGAATTGCAAACATAGTGTATGACAATATATTTATGGGGTTAACACGAAATCAAAGTAGCAACCTCTTTATGAACTAAAGGATCTCGCACGATTCCACCTCCTCCAACCTGTAACACAAATAAATTTATTATCCACCTGTAAGTTACTTTTTAAGAACTAGAAATTATTACATTCATTTAATTACACATGTTGCAAACTTGCAGACTCTTCTGGGTTGTGTGTGCAGACAGAGTTGATTTTGTTATTGAGACACAAATTCTATTTATTGATTAAAAAAATATTTAAGGGCACGTAGTTAAAAGGCATTGATTCCATACTTGTGATCTGCGAGCCTCAAACTGAGGTTTTATCAGAGTAATCAATATAGCATCATGTTTCATTAAATTGACCACAGCAGGCATGACCTGCATATATTTGGGAAAAAAATATAAACAGGAACCAGCTTTAATTGATAAAAGTAAGACAAGAAGCTCATGATAATTATAATACTATTTAAGCAACATTTGTCATTATTTAAGAAACAATAATGTCTATTTTTCTGATCCATTGGGTAAAGGTGCAAGGATAGTCAGCAAATATTTATCAAATGTATATTTTAATAAAGCAAGAAGACCAAAAATCAAAATTCAACCCAAATTCACATATCAAAAGTTTACCAGGAGTATGGATATGAATGAAAGATCCAGTGTCACCAAATCAACTTTTTGAGGAAGTTCAGAAAGATATCTCAAGTTTGTCCGATCAATTACAGATACACGCTCATCGCGGCGGATTTTTTCCGCCACCTGAAACGTGAATGACATTCATTATTTCAGTTTTCAGACAAATACCACAACATTCAGTCAAGCAGAATGTCCAACAGTAGAGAAGGCGGAGATATGAATTGCCAACCAAGTAAGATACAGTTCAATCTTTGGTGTTTCTAATCTGCATCAGTAATTTGCTTCTAGAATTGCAGACATGAAAGAAATATCATAACATTTTTCAATTATGTTATTACAAGTTCAAGGTAGAGCGCACTGCATTGATGAAGTTTTCAAAATATAATATCCTTCTTGAGCTTAATTCCAGAATAACGAAAAGCTTCGGAGGACCATCAGTTTTAGGTTATATGGTAGAAGTTTGTGTTCTTTGGTGCTCCTTTATTCTCCAAATACAGGGCTCGACCATGGTCAGTATCAACTCAAAAATTTATACCCCGTCCCCTGATTCCGGATTAGGTGATGCTTGTCGAAATTAAATAGAAAATGGGTCATCTAATTTGAGACAGGTAGAATTTTTTTTTGTTTTAGGTAAACCACAATACTAATTAAGAAAGTGGAGGGAGCACATTATACGTACTAACCACTGATTTTTATTACCTGTCCATATCCCACATCTACTCCATAAACAAACGAAGCACCATACTGAAGTAAACAATCAGTAAATCCTCCAGTTGATAAACCTGAATCAAGAGCTACTTTTCCAGCTACATCAATACCAAGTTGCTCAATAGCAGCCTCCAATTTATGTCCTGCCCTAGAAATATAAACCAAAATAAAATCAAACAAAAGGCCTGCTCTATCATAGTTGTGTAAAAGTCAGTGTAAAGGTTTTTTGCAAAGAATTATCACCTACATACATATTTTGGAATTTCAGCATTGATCTCCACGACGGATTTATCGGAAACAGGAGTTCCAGCTTTATGTATCACCTTACCATCAACAAAGACTTTGCCTAAAGAGACAGAGAGAATTTTAAAGCCATAAAGTAACCACGTATCTCTGAAGCAAAAATCATACACAAATTTAAGATGCAAGTTTAATTTAATCAGGTGTACACATACAATTGTATAGTTTATATCTTTACACAAGTGTATGGTTGATCTGTGAGTAGTTGAGAGTTGAGCCAATAAAAAAAAGAGTTAAAGACAGTTTGCATCCCCTATCTTTACAACAAATGAATTTTAATATACATATTTTCAGGAAAGCATTTTGCATCCCCTAATGTATGATTGACATATCTTATTTTTAGAAATCTGATGAAGCAACGAAAGAACAAGAAGGAGAAAGACTAGCTAACACTACTCATGGAGTTGTAGAACGGACAAGTCACCAACAAGAAAGGCCACACATCGAAAAGAAAAGGAAAGAAGATGGGACTTCTTCTACTAACGCTATTCTATTGAAGAAAACAAAAGCTGACACTACTCATGGAGGCATCATAAGGTCTGCCACACTGGCTAACCAAGATTTAAGCAAACAACCTCTAGGCGTGGAATCTGAAAAGTTTGTTTGGCAGGGACAAGAATGTACAACCTTGAAGAAATTGCAAGATGCAATGTTAAGAAAGCGAAAAATGATGGAAGAAAAGAAACAGGAGTAATGCTACATCTGCAATCGATTTTTGAGATGAAAACAGAAGTTGGAGGCTGCCATATATATGCACTTTTGAAACACTTGCACTTTTGTTTATGGTACAGCAATGCCGCACTGGTGATTGATACACTTTGGTTTTTGTTTCAAAAATTTGAGTCCTATTTTCAGATTTGCAGTTTACAGTTGTGTAGTAGTATTAAATTTGTGGTTGTGTTAATTATGGTTGGCATGTAATGCAGTTATCAACCTCTTTTGTTTATTAATGCTACATGACATTTATGTTAGTTTGGTCTCAAAGATGAAATTCTGATGCTAACATTACATAAATTTTCAGTCCATATATCCACTAAAATTTGATACATATATTATCAAAAATGTACAACAATAAAGATAAAACAAGCACAAACCAGAGTACAAGTTCTGTAGGCAATTACATAGAAGCTATTGTGTCTTGACAATAATACCCCTGCAATACTCTACTTTAACAGTGTCAGGTAACGGCATAAAGATGATGGGTGCATTCTGACCCGCTTTTGTGAACCTAGGGGATGCAAAATGTTTTTATGAAAGTATGTGTATTGAAAATCATTTGTTGCTAAGGTAGGGGATGCAAACTGTCTTTAACTCTAAAAAAAATTCAACACCAAGTCAACGAAAAATAGGGCACAAAAGTGTATATTATGTTTAAAATCCAGCATTCTAGGGCGAAAAGAGAGGAGTGTTTCCTCTTGCAAATTTAAAAACTTGCTGTAGAATCCAACTTAAAAACTTTCATATAAGTATGTGTTACACAAAACACCCTCCTACCTTTGGCAAATCCTAGGAGTAATACAATGATTATATGATTAGATATATATAATAGACAGGGGATTGATGTTCAGAAAGGATCCAGACGATAGTTAAACAATCGAATGCGTCATGCAGTATTATATTTTCAAATTAATAGTCAACAAGTAAAAACTAACATGTCACTGTTGTTGCAAATCTGAGTGCAATAATATCCATTTTAGTAAAATTAGGGATGAGAAGCATGACTACAGCATATATCAGCTTTACAAAAATATAAATTTAAATTGCAGCACGAGACAGATCAAGTACCTTGTAGAATCCATGACTGTATAAAGGTTCTACTGTATTGCTGAAACCTTTCAAGACATACATCATCCAGTCTCCTCCTCCTGATAGGGAGACCAAGGGCAAGATAAGGACACAAACATAATACAAAACAGCAGACTGGGAAGAGTCAGGAGAAATTGCAAAAACATAAAGAGTTAAGATCACTGATAGATGCTGGAAAAAAACTAAAGTGTATTCCATCTTTATGTGTGTGGGCGCGTGTGCTAGTGGACATAGGTAGAGAGAGGAGAGAGGCACACACTTGTTGCGTGGTTGAAGCTTAGAAGAGTTAACAGTAGCAAAGGTCCTAGTGGGAGAATGTGCGAGGATCTTCACCCACCTAACTGAATAACAATAATAAATTATTCAGAGCTGATGGAGGAAATGTAAATATAATGCAGAAATGTGGAAATGGTAAAACAATAACAATTAGGTAAGTAAAACATAGTAGAAGCATGTGCAATATGGAGAACAGGTTCAAAAAGGCACCAATCGAGATTAAAAAAAAGCCCAAAAAGGCACTCAGGGTAGAGAAAGTTGATCCTCTAGAGCACATATGTATTTTGCGTTGTTGATGTTTACTTTTTCTGCATCTTCTTCTCCTTTCTATATGTACCCCGTTGAAACCTATTAAAATGGTTTGTTGATTTTGACATCATCTATTACAATCTACAATCTAGTGGTTGATGGAATTAAAAGGAAGACGCTTTTCTCTTTCATTTATTAATGGATCCAACGATTAATGAATGATTGGCACAGAAGCCATGGAGTGGAATTGTATATCGATAATGTAAGTATCCCTTGCGTGTTAAGACCAAACGCAAGGCTTAGATGTGATAAACCGAACATAACACAAACTTGATATGCAAAGTTTTTGCAAGGATACCATAAGCTTCACTTTTGTATTTAAAGAAGACATAAATAACACATTTATAGAATTCGTTATCACTATAACAAAATGGGATGCCTGTGTTCTAAATTAGACATTGTTACAAACTCAAATTGTGTTAAAAGAAGCAAGCAGAGCATATACATACAGTGGCAATCATAATAATTTACAAGGGGGGAGGCAAATATCAAGTAGAAAGTTACACATGTAGTAATAAAAAGAGAGCAAAGTAAAAGAGGAGAAAATACCGGAAAGATTGGAAATTGGTGGAGCAGATAGTTGAAGAAGCTTCAGATTTTGCAGTGCTGCCATCACATTCACCTTTCTCGCCACCGCTTTACACTTTATTTATTTATTTATCCCCTCCAGGAAGACATAGTTTGCCTACTTGGGCTGGGGCATATTTCCAGACCATTTTTCAACAGGCCCACATATTAGCCCCAACCATACCCCATTTTCCTATCCCATTCGCTACCCGGCCCACTGATGATAATCGGGTCGGATTGGTTTGGGTTTCATAAAATCTAAATCTAATATGTTATGTTTTGGATCGGTTTGAGTTCGGGTTTGGATATGTAAAATGCAAATCCAAACTCGATTCGTCCAAGTTTTTCGAATTTTAGATCGTGTTCGGGTTTTAATCGGATAGCTAAAATATAATAAATTAAAAATATATATATATATATATATATATATATATATATATATATATATATATATATATATATATAGCCCGGCTCAGTGAGGAACTTCTTTAATCTAGTAACTGAGTAACTTAATAATTAACACACGATATGATAGAAATGAACGGCTGCATTATAAACCTAAACTATATCACGTGTCACGTCTCACGTGTTTACCTCACCAGAATATCTTATTTGTACACACGTTTTGTATTTTATTTATTTTATATAACATAAAGTTCTGTATTTTATTTATTTTCTATAACATACATATCTGAATTCATTTTTACAGAACATATTTTTTTTCATTTTATATAATTTATTTCTTTTTACAAATTATTGTAGTATCAGAGAACAAAATAGAATAAAATTAATATAAAACATTTACAGAACATCAGATTATTAAAATTATTTAAAAACAAACTTTTATTCAAATATTTTTTTATTATAAAATATAATAACAAAACAAATATAAAAAATTTACAGAATAGTAGTTTATCATTTGTACACTACACATACGTTTTGTAGTTTTTCTACCGAACATAAAAACACATATACAATTTTTACAGAACACTAGTAAAGTAATCATTAAACACATATATAAAAGTACAGAACAATAACAAATGCAGGACACAAAAATACAGAACACACAGAATATTAATATTATAAAAATTTGTAAAACAAATAAATATAATTGAATACAGAACTTTATTGATTAAGAAATTACCACAAAAATAATAGCACAATAATTTGAATTTTGAAGTGTACGTGTTTTTTATGTAACTGATTGTGTACACTATTGTCTCTGGCACGTGCAGTAAATCTGATTTATTCACTCTAGTTATATTGTAAGGGTTAAGATTGAGTTACTAGGTTACCCATTTAACAGGGTACTCACAGAGCCTTCCCCTGTATATATATATAGAGAGTTGCACTCTAAGAAGAACACCTTATATAAAGAACAATAAAGAACAATAAAGAACACCTTCATAAACACTTTATTTTTCATAAAAATTGGTTTTTTAAAATTAGAATCATAAAATTGAACAACAATTAAGCCTAACATATCGAATTTAACGTAGAATCTCATCTAAATTTAAAAATTAAACATTACATATAATCCAGTATAGAATCCAGTACAGAATCTTGTATATATATTTATCACAATGAAATTACATGTAATCATGCTTTATTTGATTCTAATTTTTTGTTAGATTATATTTTTATTCGTAATAAACCTTTTTTGGTGAGAAAATTAGAATCAACATGGAATTTATGTAAGATTCTATGATGTTCTTTATTGTTCTATATACATATATATATACAAAATATAATAATTATAGTAATTTTTTCTCAAAATTAGGAATATAAGATCGATTCCCATATTTCATTTAGCATAATTTAAGCGTAAAACATACTACGATCATTCAACTTACCAGTTATAAATAATTTTCTATAAATTGTGCTTGTACTTGAATTAGGAGAAAAATGTATTGATAAAATTTAAGTACAAGCACATTTTATAAAAAAAATTATAAAATGTACTTGAATTTTCGGGTTTCGGATTCAGGTCGAATTTTGGATCGATATGTCTAAAATCCAAATCCAAATATTTTCAGGTTTAAAAATTAAATTGAAATCCAAATCCAAATTTAAAAAATTAGGTTCAATAAATTCATAATTTCGGTTTCAAATCGGGTATCCGTATTATCGGATAATTTTGCCACCCGGCCTGAAGCCTTTTATTCACAACCCTTCCCCTCTCTCTCTCTCTCTCTTCTATTGTTTGTATACTATTATTTCTACCATAATCTCTCCATCGTCAATCTCTCTCTCTCTCTCTCTCTGAATAATAATTTGAATTAGGATGGATTCATTGCTAGCAAGCTACGCTTCTTCTTCAGACGACGAAGAAGATAACTCAATCAAACCCCCTCCTCCTCCTTCAAAACCATCCTCCGTCTTCTCATCTCTCCCACCGCCCAAATCAAATCTCTCTAAACCCTCTCCTTCTTCTTCTTCTTTTTTTCAAACACCTTCTCAACCTAACCCTAAACCCTCTTTATTCTCAGCCCTTCCCAAGCCCAAATCCCAACCCCAAGACCCACTTCCTACCAAAATCCCCAAAAAAATCATCCAATTTCGCCCTCCCATTAACCCAATTACCCCCGATGACGACGACGAAGACGACGATATCGAAAAGGCTAAACAAAGAAAAATCTCAGAATCTACAAATTCACTGAAGAATTCGTCTTTTAAGTCCATCTCATCAGTAATTCCTGCTCCCAAGAACTCAATGTCTTTGGGTGGTTCGTCGTCTTCGTCTTCTGGTACTGCTCGTAGATCGATACTCGAAGCGGATGCCCCTCCTTCAGCTGCCTCTAATAATGGTAATGTTTCGACTCAGCCACTTAATGATCATGCTTATGCAAATTATGATACTGCTTATGCTGATTATGGTCCTGGATATAATGATGCTTCCAATTTGGCTCCCGCTATGGATA
The DNA here is from genome assembly GCA_030848705.1 of Heracleum sosnowskyi. NCBI lineage: Eukaryota > Viridiplantae > Streptophyta > Magnoliopsida > Apiales > Apiaceae > Heracleum > Heracleum sosnowskyi. The sequence continues at coordinate 4,726,209 of JAUIZM010000014.1, read as the reverse complement.
ATTATGCTACTTATGATGTTACGTATCCTGATTATGACACCAATTACGACCAACAATATGAAAATAAATGGATTGATAAGTCCAACACAACTGAGGCACCAACAATGCCAGTAGAAATTATGGGTAGAAATTCCGGAAAGAGAGGCAGGAATGATTTTCCTTCGGAAATGATTGAGGTTAAGCAGGATGAATTGATGAAGAATAGACCGAGGGAGGACACTGCCAAGTTGACTGGAATTGCATTCGGTCCTTCTTACCAGGTTCTTTTTTCCCCCATCTTACTGCTTTTCATGATTAACTTCTTGCTGCCCTAGATTGCACACTCAAAATATGCTTTTCCCCTGCTTATTAGTTATAAGTTATTATTTGTTTGGACAGGATATTTTAATTAATAGTGTGTAACTTATAAATTGTAAGAAACTCTATCTAAATAAAAAATAAGGAATGACATGAAATTTACTGGAAGTTGCATGTCTTGAAATTTACTGGAAGTTGCATGTCTGAGGATGATATGAATTTTTGTCAAACCAAATTATGAATTTAAAATAAGTACCTCCTTCCTACTTTTTTAATATACAACTTGTAAGTCGGTTTTAGGTCATAAACTCTTCACATAGGCATACCTGTTAAGTTGATAATGACATATAAGTGAATTTACCAAATAGGCGTATGACTAAGTATATTTTTAATGATCATGAATGTTGGAAGCATTGTTTTGAAAATAGTTATCCTTTTGGTTGGGAGGACTGAATTTGGTAGGAACAGAATAAACTTTAAACTTTTTTGTGGGCTGGCATTTATATTTTTCACTACTTTCACCATTGCATTTTTACAAATTTAAACTATAGATCATCCCACAAATATGGGAATGACTGCTTTATTTTTACTTCTGCTCATTTTCTTCACTGACATCAATACATCATCACAGAAAACTTGTACACTCGCATTTAATTCCACTCTTTTCCTTTAGATCAATTCACCTTTCAGTTTTATTCACAAATTTTCATTCTATTCCCACCCTGTTCGCGTTGCGTTCCTTCTAACCAGATGGAGAATTAGATGCTGTGGTGTTATTATGTTCCAAGTATCCTGTGTAGCTAAATTGTAGCATTGAGATCTTTAGCATGCTAACTGTTAGCTGAATCTGCATATTTTGAGGGAACGTTTGTTGTGTTTGGTTGGAGAAGATGGAATGAGAATATGTGAAAAGAATATAAGAAAGAATGAGGGAAGAGTGAACAAATAATTTGTGAGGGCAAATTTTAATTAAATGAATAAGAAATAGAATGGATCTTCTCTTTTTAACTGGTGGGTTTGAGCTCTAGTTTAGATCTCTAGGAATCGAGTGGAGGAAGGAATGAAAAATTTTGAACATTTTTCCATCAAAAGTATAATTTCATTTCATCCCGTCCCAATTTCTTTCACCCAATCCAAACACAACAAATTTGGCCAACAGGAGATTGTAGATGTCTTTTAAAAGTGTGACTGATTTATATTGCAAGAAAATCGTATAGTTTAATTCCTAAAATGAGATGTCTTTCTTATTGACAATTCTTTTATCTTGTAGCCTGTTTCTGCAAAAGGGAAGCCTTCAAAGTTGCACAAGAGGAAGCATCAAATTGGTACTCTCTACTTTGACATGAGACAGAAGGAGATGGAGCTCGCAGAGAGGAGAGCCAAAGGATTCCTCACCAAAGCTGAAACACAAGCCAAGTATGGATGGTAGGGTTGTCAAGGGTTACACTGGCATCATTTTAAACTGAGAAAACCAAATGTGTCATCACCTGCTTTTAGACAATCCTAAGAGTATCATCATTTGTCAGTGTATTTACAATGATATAAGATACAATGATCCTGAGTCTGCCCTCACTTTCCTAAACCGGAAAGTTAGAAGTGCTATATGTTTATCAGGCAGGTCTCTAAATTGTGTTCTTATCGAGTGGAGAACCTGTGGATTGGTGCTTAAAGTGCTGATTTTGTTAATTCCTATCAGGCTATTAGCAGCATGAATTTTATTTTGCACAATGAAAGAAATTGCTTACTTGCCACACCTTGTCTCCATTATGTAGCTTGTGCTGTTTGTTTATCCAAATATTGTGTACCTTTGGTGATTGTTTGTATAAAAACAAGTTAGTTTGCTTCTTTAGAAAGTGTTACTTTTAGTTTTATATTTTCTGAATAGATTTTAGCAACCATAGTTAAAATTTTATAAATGAATATTGAAAATGGAATATTAAGAATAATAATTACAACTCTATTCAAACAAAGTTAACTGCTTTCTTTGGCTTTGGTATGTTGCACTGCCATTTGTTTTTTTCCTAACATTTGATGGTGCAAATACAATTTTGCTAAATTTTATAGGATCTTGTCTTTGTTAACATTAATATTAAAGTTGTCTGAGAATTTCTCATGTGGCACCGGCTGGTTGGCTTAAATACCATCGAATGCCAACTCCATTCTATGTCGTTGCTGCAAATGTTTCTTGTATTTCTGCAATAGACTACTGAATACCTTTTTGTAAAGAATTACAATTAAACTTTGTACAGCTTGTGACTAGTTAAATCTTGAAGATTTATCTTTTCATTCTTTTTTTATACAGCTGATTTGGAATTTAAAGTGCAATGGAATACAACTAAACCAAAAAAATGAAAATATTGAACTGGTTAATGTAATCCACTGATCAGCCATACACTTCATAGACTATAATTCAATCTTATCTTCTCTTTTTCTTTAAAAGTGAAGCAGCTCGTAGAACCATCCGATCAACCTCATCAAGGTTGGGTATTTCTGTATCTTTTTCCCACTTCTTCTCCAATTTTGAGTCTGCAGATATTTGACGTAGGTGCACTTCAAAATCATCTGTCTGCCTGTCATTCCTCGCAGGGAACTTGTCGAACTCATCCAAGTATAAATTTTGTTGTTCCTTCTCATTCTCAGTATCAGACTCCGTCTCAAAGATATCCGACAGGGCTTCAGAATCTGAATCCGTACCTGAATGTGTGATGGAATCATCATCCTCCTGGTATTCACCATTTTGAGCCATTACTTCTTGTAGCTTTAAAGAGCCTTCCAATTGTTCTTTTGAAAGGTTTCCAGAGTTGCAAGTTGTAATGTCTATCAATTGAGTTTTGCTGGTAACCCCGGGCATGCTTTTTTTAATTTGGCCTCCTTCACTTAACCCCAAATTACTTTCAGCTTGGTTTTCGGCCCTTGCTCGAAGCAGCTCAAGGTCCTGCTCAAGTCTTGGTATATACTTCCTTACAGCTCGAAGGCCATCCCGGTACTTGGATTTGTCTAAAGCCTGCATTGGCAAAAATATAAATCAATGGATACAAACCACGCAAAACTAGTGCAAAGCACGAGCATGCATATTTTTATAAATAGAATTTATTATATTTAAGAAGATACTGATAATTTGAACAGGTCTGGTGCACTTATTTCATACTTAAAATCCTATATCTAAATTTTTCAACCCAACTATATGTTTGTTGCAATTATTTTGTACATGCAATAAAACAGTAACGGCGTAGGACCAATTTTTCGAACCAGTCGCTTTTTATATAGTGTCTAATATTCTATTTGTAAAAGCCTCTAATTACCTCAATTAATAAAATAATTTTCTAAATACTATTTAAGATCATTTTTCCAAAAACACATCGTTTTTTTTTTTGCTAATTCAAAAACTCATTCTTTTAACAACCTAACCATGTATTTTAAATTTATACAAATTTCCATTTGGACCGGAACGACCAAAGATCTGGAATTTGGCTTAAATAGTATACAGTTTACACTATATAGTATAAGATATATATCAAAAAAGGTAATCACAATTCACAGGCTTGTTCTTATTACTTTTAATTTTGTGGGAAGTTCCTATCATGGATTAGTGCCTCTGTATTATACAACTAACTTTCCGCCAAGTAAAAGAGAAACATTGTTATTCTGCACTCCCCTAAACTCAACTTTCATCCGAGGAAATTAAAGGACTTGAAACGAATTGCAAGTGTTTATCAAGATAATTATCCCCTTGGAAAAGAGATGGCACTTCACATCTATCTATCTATATGTACATATACACAAACAGAGATCTTTTGTGTGGTACTTCTACAAACTGGCAGAGCCAAGAAGATGGACGCAGTGATAAATTATTTCATAACAAATACATGTAAAATCAACTTGAGAAATATATTTAACTAATATTACATGCCAACACTTGTGATAATATCCAATAAAGCACAAGATCGTGCATATTTTGATAACATTACACAATAACTTCATTAGTGAATGTAATGGTGTTTTATACTGCTATCACTTTTCTTCTGAATAACTAATGGTGTTTTATAGAGGTCTCTACCCCTACTCATGCCCACATGCATCCCTAAACAAAAACCTATGACGCTGTTTCACTTTCTTAAACAAAAAAATAACATGTTAAAATATCATCCTCCTTATCCCAAAACACTCGATCTAATTTTCTTTTACACTTGCAGCCGCAGGTTTATAGCTTCCTCTTTCTCTTTTTTACCCTCTAACAGGAGGAACTAAAAAAATTTCCACTGATTTCCGAAGGCCAGTTAGGACTAGGATTCTTCATGACCAAATTTGAATGTAGGCAGGGCCTTTACCTTGCCTAGCCACAGGTTATATCCATCCTGAGTCTACGTCAGTGGCTAAGGGGATATGGATATGTTCAAATACTTTTACTAGGAAGAACTAAGATGATAATGAGTTGAACTATATCATGATATGGACGCCTGTCATGCATCGTGCTGGTCAACTGTTGACTTATAAACGAAGTAAAAAGAAAGGGTAAAACAGTAAATTGCAGGAATGCAGATGGTGAAGAAAAAATAAATTGAAGAAATATTCGGAAGCATGTGAGAGGGAGTTTGGAGAGAGATAAAAGAGGGGAAAGGGGATTAGAGTATCTTATCGTGTGAATTGTTGTGTAGACGCTATCTAGTTGGGAGAGTACGGGCCTCTCGAATGTCCGGTGTTTTCTGTAAGCTGCAATTGAGTGAATTACAAGCCCTATCTGAATTAAGTGAGATTAAGTGATCAATTCGTATTTCAATTGTGATTAGATTGTGTTCATATTTCGCAATCAATTGGTATTAAGTTGAAACCATTGCAAGTGGTATCAGAGCTCGTCAATCTATGGCTCCTGCAACTCCTACGGTTAATGACAGAGTGGAAGAACTTGAAGAGGTGGTGGGGAATATGGAGTCAAGGGTCACCGAGTTGGTTTCACAGGCAGTAGAGAAGGCGGTGGGTGCAATGAAACACTCACTTGTTGAGTTGTTACTACAGGGACAAGCAGAAACAGCGAAGAAACAAGGAGGCGAAATCGAAGCAGTAGTAACAAGGTTGGAGGGACGAATTGCCCGGGTCCGGGAACAACAGGAAGCGATGCTTTATTCACTGAAAACTGACCAGGACAACTTCCAGTCAGAGATGAGGTCAACAGTCACAGCTCTGCAACATCTCGCAGTTGACAAAAGTGAAGGTAGTGGCAACCAGGGGGAGTATTTAGCTAGGGGCGTAAATCTCACTCCGACAAAGGGTATGGAAGGGAGTATTGTGTTTGGAAATCAACCGATGGGACGAGGGTTTTATGGTGGAGTTGGATCGGGTGGCGGACCTGGAAATTGGAGATACCGGAAATTGGATATGCCCCTTTTTGACGGTACAGACCCGGATGGGTGGGTTTTACGGGTCGATCGATATTTTGATTTCTACAGGCTGTCGGAGGAAGAGAGGTTAGAAGCAGTGGTGGTTGCTTTAGAGGGTGACGCACTTCGTTGGTACCAATGGGAGCATAAAAGACACCCTATTAGAAGATGGGCTGATTTGAAGGACTTCATTCTGCGTCAATTTAGATCATCTGCGGGTGGGTCACTATATGAACAGTGGTTAGCAACGGTGCAAACTACCACTGTCACTGAATATCGAAGGAAGTTTATTGAAACTGCGGCTCCGTTAGAGAGGATTTCTGAAGAAATTCTGCTCGGGCAGTTTTTAAATGGCCTCAAGGAAGACATCCGAGTTGAAGTACGGTTATTAAGCCCGTTGAGTTTAGAGCAAGCAATGGAGATGGCGCTGTGTGTGGAGGAGAAGAACAGGGCAGTGGGGCTGCGGAAGACAGTGATAAGTGCCTTCAAGTCAGGATCATTCCCCATCCAATCGAAGGGTTCGTTCCCTTTTGCTGCGTCTTCTGGAGGGTCACAAACAAGTCCTACCTCAGTCAAGAGTTGGGCTACAGGGGGTATTGAGTCTCAAGCATCAGTCGGTATGTCTAAGTATGCGGGTAGTGCTGCTTCCTCGAAGAACTTGGGTGAGGTGCGAAGGCTAACTGACAAAGAGTTGCAGGACAAGAGGGCTAAGGGCTCATGTTTTCGATGCGACGATAAATGGGTTATTGGGCACCGTTGCAAGCGCAGGGAGTTGAGCGTGATTGTCTGGAGGATGAAAAGGATGATGGTACTGATGAAGCAGCAGGCAGCGAACCACCAATGTCACCAGGCGTCGAGAACACCCCCGAGGTAAATATCCACTCTGAGTTTTCTTTAAATTTTGTGATTGGAGTATCAAATCCAAAGACCATGAAACTGAAAGGTTTGTTAATGGGAAGTGACGTAGTGGTTATGATTGACCCGGGGGCAACACATAATTTTGTGTCCCTCGAGAAAGTAGCAGAACTCGATATTGTAGTGACTGATTTACGAGGCTTCGGGGTATCGTTGGGGAATGGGGAAGCTATAAAGGGGAGAGGTGTGTGTAAGGATTTGTTGTTGCAACTGGACGGGGCGTGGTTATTCAAGAGATTTTTTACCATTGTCTCTTGGTTCGTCGGATGTTATTCTTGGAGTGGTTAGAGAAGTTAGGGGCCGTGGTTACGAATTGGAAGTCTCAAGTCATGCAGTTCGAATTAGGGGCCAATACGGTTACACTAGTAGGTGATCCGTCGCTGGTCAGGGAAAAAATATTCCTAAAGGCAATGTTACAAACAATTCGCAAGGAGAAAGGAGGACTGTGGGTAGAGATTAACGAGATGGAGGGAACAACAGCTAACACCTCCTTGCTGGAACAAAGAAAAGGTCCCCAAATTCCAGCCTATTTGCGGCCAGTGGTGCAGAAATTCAAAGGGGTTTTTGCTGAGCCAAAGGGATTACCTCCCACAAGGGGGAATGAGCATGCAATACACCTAAAAGAAGGCAGTAATCCTGTTGGGGCTCGACCTTACCGTTATCCTCAATGTCAAAAAGATGACATAGAAAAGCTAATTCAAGAAATGTTGCAAGCCGGCATCATTTGCGTGGATTATAGAGCTCTTAACAAGGAAACAATTCCGGACAAGTATCCCATACCGGTTATCGAGGAATTTTTAGATGAGTTGCACGGAGCTAAAGTGTTTTCTAAGCTCGATCTTAAAGCCGGGTACCATCAGATTTTAGTCCGACCCGAAGACACACAAAACGGCTTTTCGCACCCATGATGGACATTATGAATTTCTGGTAATGCCGTTTGGGTTAATGAATGCACCGGCAACCTTTCAATCGCTCATGAATGACGTGTTTTGTCCATATTTAAGAAAGTTCGTCCTTGTTTTCTTTGACGACATTTTGGTGTATAGTGAGTCCGAAGAAGCTCACAAGGAGCACTTACATATGGTCCTGGCAGCGTTGCAACAAAACAGTCTTGTGGTTAATTTCCAAAAGTGTGCTTTTGGGAAAGAGGAGGTGGCGTACTTGGGCCACATCATTTCAAGGCATGGAGTAGCTATGGATCAAGACAAGGTACGAGCAATCTTAGATTGGGCAGTGCCTACGTCGTTAAAGGAACTACGAGGTTTTCTTGGTCTCACGGGTTATTACCGGAAGTATGTGGCTAAATATGCTCAAATTGCACAACCCTTGACTGATCAGTTACGAAAGGACAGCTACGGATGGTCTCAAACTGCTACTGATGCATTTGAACAACTCAAGAAAGCAATGACTAGTTCGCCCGTGTTGGCAACACCTGATTTCACCAAGCAATTTGTGCTCGAAACAGATGCGTCTGGCTTCGGACTTGGAGCAGTCCTACTACAAGACAACAAATCCCTTGCTTTTTTCAGGAAACTGTTAGGAAAACGAGCCCAACAAAAGTCCATCTACGAAAAAGAACTTATGGCCATCTGCCTCGCCATACAAAAATGGAAGTACTACTTAATGGAGCGGCACTTCTTGGTTAGAACCGATCAACAGAGCCTGAGATTTATTACACAGAAAACGGAGATAGGGGGAGACTACCAGAAATGGATTATCAAACTCATGACGTACTCATTCGAAGTCCAGTACAAACCAGGAAGGTCCAATCATGTTGCTGATGCGTTATCCCGTAAAACAGTTGGGGGTGAAGTGGAGTTAGGGGCGTTAGTTTCGATCCCCGAGATTGATTGGGGTGAACTTTACAAGGAAATTCAGAGTGATCCATTACTGCAGCAGGTTGTGAGGGATTTGCAGTCAAAAACAAAAGATCACGTGGGGTTTACAATGCTTAATGACAGGTTAGTTTATAAGGGTCGTGTTGTTATTCCTCACACTTCCAAGTTCAAAGATATTCTGTTAGTCGAATACCATCGTTCCCCTGTTGGTGGACACACTGGGGAGGTTAAATTGTACCTGCGTATGGCCCAAGATTGGTATTGGGTAGGAATGCGAAGGGCAGTGGCCAACTATGTTCAGCAGTGCGAAATCTGTCAACAACAGAAATTATCGCAGCAATCCCCGGCAGGCTTATTACAACCCCTCCCCGTTCCGTCCCAAGTGTGGGAGGACGTGTCGTTGGATTTTATAGAAGGCTTACCGAAGTCAAAGGGGGTAGACACGATTCTAGTGGTTGTTGATAGACTCTCCAAATACGCTCATTTTATTGGGATACAACACCCTTTCACGGCGTTTATTTACAGTTGCTGAAGTGTTTGTGAAAGAAATAGTTCGCCTTCACGGATTTCCAGCATCTATGGTTTCAGACAGAGATAGAGTTTTCTTGAGTAACTTTTGGCGGGAGTTGTTCAAGTTGCAAGGTACTGAGTTGAAAAGGAGCACCGCGTATCACCCGCAAACCGACGGGCAAACTGAAATTGTTACTAAAACGCTGGAGACATATCTTCGTTGCTTCGTTGGGACTCAACCAAGATCGTGGGGAAAATGGCTACCGTGGGCAGAGTATTCATATAACACAGCACCCCATATGTCCACTAAATTGACACCGTTTAAGGTAGTGTACGGAAGAGATCCCCCTCCTGTTTTACGTTTGGGGCGTGGGCAAACTGCTGTTAGTTGCCTGGAAGAAATGATGCAAGATCGAGATGCAATTTTGGACGATTTACACTTCAATCTTGCGTGCTCAGCAGAAAATGAAAGCATATGCTGATTTAAAACAACGGGATGAGCAATTTGAAGTTGGGGAGAAAGTTTACCTCAAGTTGCAACCGTATAGGCAAAGGTCTTTAGCTAAACGACCATTTGAGAAACTAGCTACAAGGTTTTATGGGCCTTTCGAGGTGTTGCAAAAAGTCGGCCAGGTTGCGTATAAACTGCAATTACCACCTACAAGCAAGTTTCACCCTGTTTTTCATGTTTCCCAGTTATGTAAAGCTGTAGGCGCACTGGCTGTTTCACCTACTATACCAGACCAGTTAAATGCAGATATGGAATTAGTCGTAGAGCCAGAACAAGTGTTGGATGTTCGCCATAATGGTTCTAGCACACCAAAGCACCTGGAAGTGTTATTAAAATGGAAGGGACTGCCCACTTTTGAGGCAACCTGGGAGAACATGGAGACCATTCAGCAGAGGTTCCCAACATTCCACCTTGAGGAAAAGGTGCTCCTTTGGGGGCAGGGTAATGTCATGCATCGTGCTGGTCAACTGTTGACTTATAAACGAAGTAAAAAGAAAGGGTAAAACAGTAAATTGCAGGAATGCAGATGGTGAAGAAAAAATAAATTGAAGAATATTCGGAGGCACGTGAGAGGGAGTTTGGAGAGAGATAAAAGAGGGGAAAGGGGATTAGGGTATCTTATCGTGTGAATTGTTGTGTAGACGCTATCTAGTTGGGAGAGTACAGGCCTCTCGCATGTCCGGTGTTTTCTGTAAGCTGCAATTGAGTGAATTACAAGCCCTATCTGAATTAAGTGAGATTAAGTGATCAATTCGTATTTCAATTGTCATTAGATTGTGTTCATATTTCGCAATCAGTTGGTATTAAGTTGAAACCATTGCAACGCCTTGTGATACTTTTTTAAGGGTCACAATCTTTCACTAATTTGTGGTAAATGTAACCAGATAAGGTAAAGAACAGTGGACCACATACCTTCTTCCGAGGGAGAGTGATCCTCGGTGACATTATCTCTGTTGGTGGCTGAGTATAGTTCTTCCCTCTGTACATTATGATGGTATTATCTTCCTGAATGTCAAGAACAATCCCTCCGGTCAATCTTGCCAGCTCAACTGCAATCTCCCTTACCTCCTCTGGGGAGAATGTCTTAACCACTACTTGTAGAGTCTGGTGCTTCTTCCAGTGCAAGTGCATGTTGAGAATTACTCCTTGGTATATACCTCGTCTTCCAACTGGCACATAATTCCTGCTTTTTTGCCCCATCTTTAAAAAGAAAAAGTGTTCTTCTGGTGTTAATATCTCTGGGTCATGTTTTGTTTCTGCTGATTCCTTAGGCTCAAGCTTCTTAAGAGCTTCAACATACCTGTCTTCCTTTTTCCGAGCCTGGTAAGAAAATATATCAATATTAATAGAAATTAATATGCAACGCACTGATAAAAAAAAGATGTTCATTCTCATTCTTGAATTAATTAAAATTTGGATAAACATATATCTGCCATGGCTGCAATTCCAGCTTAAATGCTCTACAAAAAACTCGGCATAGCAAAGAAATATAATTTACATCTGATTCGTTCTTTACATTGGTTAGAAAAATAGTTTTATTATAAAGATAGCGGAGGAGAGCACAATATAATTTACTTCTGATCAGTTCTTTACGTTAGTTACAAAGACAGATGTTTATAAAGATTTTACAGCATGTTGAAATGTTGTCCAACATAAATCACATACAGTACTTGTTTGAAAGATTAGATTGAAATAGTTTGATATGTTCAGAAATGATGCGAGCAGTATATCTCGCAATACTACTAGTAAGCATAACATCTATGAGAGTAGCAAGTCACTGTAGAACATGGTGTCAAACTGAGGTCCGCAAAAAGGGGAAGTCGTGAAGAAAAAGAGACATCCTTTCAACAGTGAGCTTCTGCATCTGACACTAGTAAAATCCATAATTGTTTAATCTCATATAGACAGGTTTTCTTTATTTTGACTTGATACAAGCATTACAAGCTGTCCTATTTATCCAAACACATCTCTGTCCTATGATATCTGTGAACAAGAAAATTTTTAAAATCAAGCAAGTAAAATTCGAGATAACTAAAATAAGTAAAGGCCAGATAGTATCATACAAAAATTCTCATATCTAGTTTTGCATTTAACTTTTTGAAGAATGATTAATTAAGCAACAGTAAATTTACCTTTCTCAATTTAAACAGAATTTTTTCTTCTGCAGTCATTCTTTCGTAGTCCCTTTTCTTCTTAAACCTAAAGGACTTTAACCACTTTACAACCGCTCTTTTCCCTTTTAACTTCTTCCTCTTAATTTTACCATCACCAGAGCCCTCGGTACCTGTACAGCTTCCTGTAGGCTCTGCTGCCTTCACAGGTTCATTAACTTTGTTCAACCACCGACTTGTGTGGATCGAGTGACTACCTCTAGGGTGAAATCTTTCAAATTCAAAAAGCGGTGATACAGCAGGTACTTGACCAAATGCCTTGCAAATAACATCACAGAAGCTAGTATAACATGAAATTAGCAAAATGTAGGATAGAAAATCCTAAATTAGATACATCAAGTGCAGCTACGTCTGTCACCGTAACTTATAGACATAATTATCTAAACTCATCGATAAGAATTCCTTGTGAAATAATGCCGTAAACACGAGCTATGACTTGAAAACTTCCATTATTTACTTGTTAAAAATCGCAAAGTTTTCGATACTCAAATCTAATATTTCAGCAATTACTAACTACATGTAAAAATTTGAAATCATTAGCAACTATTAGGCATTGAATAAAAGAATATAAAGTATTAAATTAGAACAAAAATGTGAAAAAAATACAGAATAATATAGTGTATCTACCTTTGATGAGTACGGACAGAGTAAGGATGATTGAAGAACACATTCTTAAGCTGCTGCTTCGAATTACAGGCACTCTTGGAAGCGGCAGCAGCTAATAATAATAGTCCCCTTGCCATCATCATCTTCTTCGCCTCAATCAAATTTGCAGTATTCATGAACTGGGTTGGGCTTTTGTTCAATCCACGAGGGAAGGTGAAATTGGAAGCCCGTTACTGCTTATTTGGGAGTTAGGACTACTGTTACGCTTATCTCATCCAAAATCCAATACGTTAGTTGAGCCCATTTCAGTTTTATTACTTTTATCAACGTCATACTTTTGGATTGGAATATTAATAGCATTCGGTAGATATTTAATATTCTTTTCGTTTATAATAGGGTGAAAGCCAATTTTAACCTGTTTTTTATACAAAATTAACGACAATAATCATTTTTAAAATTTTGATCAACTTTGACATATGGAATACCCAAGAGTATCCAACTGGGGGAGTATCTTATACAAATTGGGATACCCAACTATCAGTGGAGTATCCCAAAGGGTAAAGTTGGACACTTTTTCAGAATGGTTATTTATGTTTATTTTATTAAAAAAATAATTATTTTTGTAATTTTTTCTTGAGTAAAGTGCATTATGCGTATCTATATTATGCGTGTCAAACCACTTTCAATACTAGATTTCAGAAACTCCCACTTGCAATACTAGACAATAAAAAAAAATTATACATTGTGTACTACCGTTAACTCTTGTTAACTCCGTCTATTTTTGCAGGGGCATAGTAGTCAGCTCTGTGATGAGGGTATTGGACAGTCGTTCACTTTACTAATTTAATTCCTATTACACAAATTGTTGGGATTTATGGGTGATAGCATAGAAACAACTTAACCTTGTATGTACTTAATTTTTTAATCAAGTAGAACATACTGTCACAGCCAAAGTATGTTTTTGTAATCAGTATGCAATGTCATTTTAGTTGTGTAATTTGGAAGAAGTTCACTTGCTGTGTTCAAGCCTCAAAGAATGCATATTAGATGACAACATGAATAAAGGTTACTGTCATAAGCATTGACAGTAAGATTACAAGAAGACAGAATGTTGCAAGTCACGACAGCATATTCACTCTGACAGCAACATTGGCGGAAGACTACGCGACAGCAACTTTAGCCCTCGACAGCACTCTATGCGGGGAACTCATACTATCACCAAAACATTCCTGTGACAGCAAGCTTTGCGGCAAAAGTAACTGTCTCGAGAAAGATCCTTGTTCTAGGTATCTTCTCAGTCAAATCCCGTGATAGTTTCAATGTTCAAGAAACAGGCGTGTTACAGTATCCCTAAGCTGCACCAAGTCTGCAAGACTACGACAAAAGCTTCAAGCACTACAAAACAAAAGCGAATCAATTCAAGAGTAAGGTCAAGTCTCTATTTGCTGAATTGTTTTAGCTGGAAATAGAATGAATCTAGGTTGCTTTCTTTGTAATGTATATCTGACATGTTAGCAATTTAGGAAAGTCACATGGGTAGGCAATTTGTAAGAAGCTGCCACTTGATAATGACAACAGCTTCACAAACCCGTGTTGACAGTGATAGGATTAGTTTTATACTTAGACTATCAATTCATTCTAGGAATGTAACGAAGGCAAGTAAGTGTCTTGAAGAAAACCGAAGCTCAAGAATTCTCTCTTGAGGTTGTAACAACACTTTGCAAAATAAATAAAAACATTTATTTCGTGAAACTTGTCTTTAGACCATACTGTTTGTGAATGCATACATATTACTGATAACGTTAAATCTTAGTTTTGGTTGTTAAAATTGAGATTGAATTTTATCAGTATTGCATTCATTCCCCCCCTTCTGCAATACACGAGGACCAACACAAATTACTCTAATTAACTATTGATTCCTCTCAATCTCTCATGTCCTCTTACAGATTGTGTGGCATACTGTTGTTTTATCTTCCGCCTTTATCTTACAGTCCTCTTCCGCCTTAATCTAACAGTCCTCTTGCAGATTGTGTGGCATACTGCTGCTTTGTTGATCGTAAAGACATAGTTGTGTATCATCCGCTTGAGGGTCCCGATTACAGAGGTAAATGTTATACTTTTATAATTAGGGTTTGAAAAAAGGATTCTGATAGTGATGCGTATATATAGAGTATGTTAATTAGGGATTTTGTTAGTTATATTATGAAAAGTATGTGTGTAATGAGTTGCATGTGATTTGAATTGTATATGTTCATATGGCCCCCTGATTTTTGTATGAAAAGTGAGAAACAATGTCTGTGGTGGTCCCTTGTGTTTCTTTATGTTTGAGGAATGCTTCGATTGTGAGGTTTTATGCCTTTCTATGTTAGGATTTATTGCTTAGAGTATTAGGGTTTACACTATATGTATAAAAAACTGATTTTTTTGTTGCAGATAACTCAGATCTTTTTATCATAAAATTGTATCATGGGGGTCAAATTCTAGACAACCCTAAGCGATATGTAGGTGGAGAATTTGATTACATAGACTTGTGTGATGTTGACACCACGAGCCTTCTTGAGTTGATTACAATGGTTAAAGAATGTGGTGAATATGGAGCTCTTACTTTTTTTTACAAGTGGCCAAAAACTGACATGAATAAGGGGTTGTGGCTATTAGATTTTGATAGTGATGTAGTTGAAATGTGTGAATTGCTTCCTACTGAGAGGGTGATATATGTTTATTTTGTGGCTACAAAACCTATTTTAGCTATAGATATTGATGGTGTAGCTACCTAGGAGTTTACCCCTTCACATGATTGCAACATGGAATATGTTGATTCTACCACTGAAGTGTCTGAACATGATGACATATAACAGATGGTTCAACTTGAAGAAATGAATCGGGGTGGTAGTGATGTTAATGATGAAGAAGAAAGAGTTGTAGGTAATGTAGAGAGTGATGATGACAGTGATGAGGAATACAATCCAGCTAATGATCAAGAAGAGCTGAGTGAGTGTAGTTTTCATTCTGATTCATCTAATGTTGACAGCACAGATGAAGAGGTATGTCATTATAAAACAGAAAGACAAAATAAGAGCAAGGAGAAAGTGAAGAAGAAAAAAGAGAAGGCCACAGTAAAAGGAAAAGGTAAAAAAAAAAACTATTGATGAAGGTGCATTCATAACAGAGGGAACATGTCAAGCAAACAATGACATTAAACAAGCAAATAATGTAAGTGAAGATGATAGAGGGTATGCATCTGATGTCTCTAGTCACTATGCAGATAGTGATGAAGAAAGGATGACATGTAATAGTACTGATGAGGATGAAATTGCTTATCCAGTTTTCAATTTCAGGACAGACATGAAGGAACCAAACTTCCAGTTGGGCATGCTATTTGCAACCTCCAAGATTTTCAGATCTGCAGTGAGAAAACAAGCTATATTGAAAAGGAGGCCAATAAAACAATGCAGGAACTATGGCAGCATAGTGAGGTTCATATGTGAAGGAGATTGTGAATGGAAGATATATGCCACAAAGATGCAGATGACTGACACCTACCAGATAAGGGTATACCAACCAAAGCACACATGTACACAAACTTTCCATCAAAAACAAATAAATTCAAGATGGATTGATGATCAGTATGAGGATGATATAAGGATGAATCCCAGTTGGCCACTATCATCATTCCTGCAAAAGGTAATCAATGATTGGAATTGTCATGTATCTATATATGCAATAGCCAGAGCTAAGAAAAAAGCATTGGAGAAGATCAATGAAAAACATGTTGATCAATATGGGATGTTATGGGAATATAGGAATGAGTTGTTGAAAGTTATGCCTGATAGAACTATCCAACTCATGACTGAGGACCAAGAGTTGAGGGATGGAAGAAAAAGGTTTAAAAGACTGTACATATGATTTGGACCACTGAAGAAGGGGTTTAGGTCTGGATGTAGGCCTCTCATTGGATGGGATGACTATCATTTGAAAGGGCCATATGGAGGTCAATTACTTGCTGCAATTGGTACAGATGACAATGATGGCATGTACCCCATAGCTTGGGCTGTTGTTGAAGCTGAAAACAATGACAGTTGGAACTGGTTTTTGAAGAATGTCAAGGATGATCTGAACATTGCAAATGATGGAGGTTGGGCATTTATATCAGACAGACAGAAGGTACTTTACACAGTGGCTACCTTTAATGACACACATACTATGTCTTTGTACTAATTAACTTCTTTATAGTTAAAGCTTTACCTTTTTTGGCAGGGTCTTATAAATGCCCTATAAGCTGTTTTCCCTAATGCTGGGCATAGATTTTGTGTGATGCACTTATATAGGAATATGTGGAAATATCATAAAGGGATTGGAGTTAGAATGTGCTTATGGTTGCCAGCTAGGGCCACTACAGACTACACATTTAATAAACACATGGAAGAATTGAAGAAGGTATACCTTTAAGTTATAACTTTAATTCATGTCAATTTATTACTAATTTTGTATTTATGTATTTACAGCTGTCTAAGAAGTGTTATGAATGGCTAAGTCAAAAGTCTAGATCACAATGTAGTAGGAGTGCTTTCAGGAGAATCTGCAGGAGTGACATTTTTGTCAATAACCACTGTGAGGTATTTAATAGTAACATCACAAAATATAGGGATCTCCCTATTATATCTATGTTGAAGGCAATTCACAAGGATGTCATGAGGAGGATCCAACAAAGAAGAGACAAGATGCAGAGAAGTTATGCTCTCAACCTCGTCTGTCCTAATGCAATGAGGAGGCTACATAAGTAAGTATTTGACCATTACTGTTTTATTCTAGTTACATTAAGTTAGTTTTGTGTGTAAATTTGAGTAAAACTGTTGTATATTCTAGGGCAATTGACCAGAGTAAAGGATGTCATGTTGTTTGGAGTGGTGGTGCAAGATATTTAGTCACTATAACAACAGGGGGTATGAGATGGTTGTTGACCTAGATGCACATAAATGTGCCGATAGGAAGTGGGAATTATCAGGTATCCCATGCTATCATGCTTGTGCATGCATAACATGGAGTAGAAAACCATTTGAACCTTTCATACATCAATGCTATAATACTAATGAGCTTTTTATAGAATGCTACAAATACATTGTGGAGCCTATTTGTGGTGAAGAGGAATGGAAGGAGACACCATATCCTAAACCCCTTCCTCCAGAAGTTAAACCTCAGACAGGTAGGCCTAAGAAAAAGAGAAGTAAGATAAGTGACATAGTTGGTACTGATGCAACTAGGCTGAAAAGACAAAACACATATGTCAAGTGTACCTATTGCACATAGTTTGGTCATAACATAAGGACTTGTCAAGAAAAGGTAATCTTTTCAATTTACCTATGTTAACATTTCTTGTGTCCTAACATTTCTTGTGTTATCTGCCCTAACATTTCGTGTGTTATGTTAGGCTTCTGACATAGCCAATGAATGTGAGAAGATAGTTAAGACAAGGAAAAAGACTACCAAGAAAAACAATGATGCTGAAACACCCAATGAGAATTCCACAGCTTGTAATGCAACCAACAACTCATAATCCTGCTCCTGTGTTTAAAGGATGCTGCCTTAAACACTGAATATATTCTATCAACATATGGAAATATTTCGATAAACCGGGTATCGTCTCTAGAGAATTCAATGGATGAAACTGTTCCAGTTAATGCGAAGGTTGTGGAAATAAGAAGGATGTTTTCGAATAAAAAATTGCAAAAATAAGAATAATGTTTACGAACAAAAAAATGCAAAAAAAAATAATGAAGTTCGTGAATGAGAAAATTCGTAATCAAATTATTAGCCAAAAAAGGCAACGTATTATGCCTTTGATATATTTACGAGTTATATATTGCATGGCACTACTCGAACTGTTGAAGAGGATGGAGGAAAATGCTAATTGAAAAAGAGCGAACATGGAGAGGATTTTAGTCTAAACTCAATTAAAAATGTGCATAAATAATTTTACGATATGTATATATCACTACCCTCAAAAAATGTAATAGTAGTCAAATTCAATACGAATATTTTCAATTTAGTTTTAGAGAAAATGATATACTCAAATTTACCAATTCATCCAACCAATCAGTTCTGATTTTCAATTATAACAACCCCTTCTGTACGTAAAATCCAAACTCAAAGTTGCTAGTACATATGACCCGACGCCCGTTTCATAAGTACATACAAATAAAAAATACTAAAAATATGCAATAATAAAATTTAAGTATTAACCACTGCTTCAAACTTCAACTATTAGTATGCCGATTTTGTGTCATACTTTCTTCAGTCGATGCTCATTGCACTAAATACATATAAATTAAGCAATAATAAAAAATTAATTATTAACCACCGCTTCAAACTTAAACTATTTGTATTATCACAAAAATACAAATTTCTTAAATATTCTTAGACGTTATAATAAAACTTTTTTAGTGTTATATGTGCATGATTACAATATAAAAGGTTAATCATGGAAACATAATTGATTTTTATATAATCACTGTCTTTAATGTGAATTAGAATGTAAGCAAGAGATTTCAATGTTAGTTTAGTTAAGAAAAAAACTTAACATTTTTTTAATTAAATTCTGAACATGATCGATTTTTATATATTTATTGTTTTTACTATGAATGTAAATAAAGAAATTCAATTATCTAAATATGATTAATTAAAAAAATTATGAGATAATGGTATTGAATAACTCAAATTAATTCTCAAAATTACAAAAAGAATATATCAAAAACTATATAAAAATATAACATTCAATATAATTATTATTAAATATAGAAATGAACTAAAACAAATTAGAAAATATTGTATCCACGCACTCTTCTTGTGCAACTTATTACAATATACAATATGTCTCTATTTGTGTTCCAACTTATCTAAACCCTATCAAGGCATATATATATACCTAACATATCGAATGGTAGAAAAATTTTCTACCTAAGCGTTTTCAAATTCATATTTTCAATAGTTTTTTTCAAAAATCCAACCGTACGGATAAAAAGATTACTCAAAAATTAGTGGTTACACAAAATTACATAGAAATTGATTTTGTATATGATGCAATTTTAAATCAAAAAATGATACAAAATTTGAGTCGTTACATTCATATTGTAAACAATATATAAAATAACATGTTAAATTAAATATATTTTTAAAGGGTAAAATTTATAAAATTTGGCACACTTACTTTTTTTTGCATAAATTTTTCATCGGTATGGTTAGATTTACGAAAAAATTGATAAAAACATGATTTTAAGCCGTTTAGGCAGAGAATTTTTCTAGCGTGGCAGGTAGATTCTCTTGACACAAATCAAAAAACTGATTAACAATAGTTTTTAAGTATGCACATATATAGAGTTACAGATGTTAGAAACAACAAAATAAATTAAAATATACAAACAGTTATCATCAATATGCAATGTTATTAATGCACACAAATTATCATAAAATTCTCAAATTTTTGACGTGAGGAGAACTAATTAGTATGTCATACTTTTATAGTCAATTTAAGATATAATATTAAGATTAAATAAAGATTAAATTATAAATAAAATTATAATATACAGATTTAATAAAAATTAAATCCTAAATAGGGTTGTAATATAACATTAAAATAAAGATTTAATTCTAAAAAATATTAATTTTTATATATTTATTGTCTTCCCTATAAATTCGAATCTAAGTAAAATAATTTAATTTTATTGAATAAAAATAGAGAAACTCTAGAAAAATATATTAAACTTAAATATGATTTAATTTAGTTGGGAAAAGAAGTTAATTTTGTTTAATTAAATTTTAAATATGATTGGCTTTTTATATATTTATTTTCTTCTCTGAAAATTCGAATTGAATTAAAATAGTGAAACTCAAGAAAAATAGATTAAAACTTAAATATGATTTAAGTTAGTTGAGAAAAAAAGGTAATATTTGTTTAATTAAATTTTAAATATGATTGACTTTTATATATTTATTGTATTTCCTGAAAATTCGAGTGTAAATAAGGAATGTTTTTACTAAAAATTCGAATGTAAATAAGAAAATTTAATTTTATTGGATTAAAATTGAGGAGCTATAGAAAATTAGATAAATATGAATCGAGCGATTCTAGAGCTCCTTGGGGTTTCTTTTATATATATAAAGATATATTGATTCTCAGTAAAACCTATTTTTTCCTATATTAATTCTTTACCAATTCTCACTTCCGCCCATGCTTACTTTTCCTAGGTTGCCTGAATACCATGAAGACTTCCCTCCTGAATATGATACTGATCTGTTTATCCGGAAAGTTGCCATGTCTTCTAATCTATGCCAATCTACTATGTCGCTGATTGTAATGGCTGTCTACGGAGAAGTAGGTAATCTAGGTTTTGCTAGATTGGGAGACAAAGTGTGGACTGATGTCAGTGTTCCTTCTATATCCTTCCATGATATTGTTTACCACAAAGGAAACTTCTATACAGTAGACTGTCACGGGGATGTATATGTGTGTTGTATTGACGATGATAAAGAGAGAGGAGGGCCTAGGGGCATGAAAGTTGCATCTGTTGAATCTGAAGATTGGGACCAGAAGTACTTGGTTGAATCGTTATCTGGATCAGATCTTTTGGTAGTTGTGCGCTACACAAAAACTAAATATTTTAAACAACCTCTAAGCACAGGAGTTGGAGTTAAGTACTGTACAACGAATTTTGCTGTGCGGAAGCTGGATCTAAAATATCATGATTCTCGTCAAATTCCTTCTTGTACTCTGACCGAAAAAAATAACTTGGGAAATGAGGCGATTTTCGTTGGTAAAGCTTCATCATTATCTGTATCATCATCGGAAATCATAAAACCTAACTCCATTTACTTTACAGATGACAACTGGGAAAGCTACCTCCGTACAGGAGGTGGCCATGATATGGGGATCTTCGACATGGAGCGTCGAACCATTGAACCTCACTTTCCAGGAAAATCCATTCATCCCATCTCTCCTCCACTATGGTGCATCTGAACTGGACCAGTGAAGTCGATCTACAAGCTATTCAGTTAGTTGGAAGATTATGTTTTTGTCATTTTAGTTTTTAATTCTCTGCAGAAGCAACGAATTATGATGTTAAATTGAGTACTTCATAGCTGTGATTTTTTTTTCTTGTTTTACATGGACGAGTAGTTATGATGTTAAATTCAGTTCTTTCTAGATGTGCTCCATATATTGATGTCATTATATGCAGGGTTTACAATAACTGCAATGCACTGGTGGAGCTAATTAGATATTATTGGGATTGATTTATCAATTTTCTACCTTTTTATAGTGATTTTCGTACCTATGCCGTTTTTCTTAGTAAAGGAAATGTTAGTTTTATATGTATTGAATTTGACAACCAGAAATCAGAACTAATATTTGACTTGAATATTGTTTATTACTGATTTTATGAAGTCTCCGTTTCACTTTTGATCCTATGATATTTGCAAATTCTTTACCTGTGATGTTTGCAAATTCTGATCCTGATTTCATGGTGTAGGTTAATTGTGACAGCAGTTTTTGTTTTATGATTTACTGGCCGATAACCCGTACCAAGCACGGGCCGAGCATAAATCGACATCAACATAATAATATTGATAAATATTAATAAAGAGTACAGATTATTTCCATGAAGTTGATGGGGGCTGAATTAGAGTCCACTAAGATGGCTAGTAAAATTCTTTCAAGACTTAATTTGGAACGTTTATTTTTCCAGCACTCGCCTGTTTAAAGGATGCTGCCTTAAACACTGAATATATTCTATCAACATATGGAAATGTTTCGATAAGCCGGGTATCGTCTCTAGAGAATTCAATGGATGGAACTGTTCCAGCTAATGCGAAAGTTGTGTCATCAACATCACAGTATATTGCTATGTGATTTTCAGGTAATCCTCGCCTGGTGAATCTGCAGTATTTTAAAAGAAGTCGTGTTTCTTATTATAATTATAAATATTAAAAAAATAACCGTGTCTTGTCCGGGTTATAAGCTAGTACTGTATAACATCAGTAGTAGACAGACTAGCGGTAATGGTTCGATGTATTAGTTCACAATTTATTAACTATACATACATCCAGATTCCCTAATGGTTGGCATTTGATAAATCAATTCAAAGCTTGTGGACCAAAATACTGTGAAGGAGAAGTCTACAATTTCTTATGCTTATTTATCAATTTCCTTGTTTCATTTGGAATGGATTTTGACCTGTTACATTTTTCTTAGTAAAAATTGTAGTTGCTAGCTATTGTCAAGTTTCAAAATCTTAGTTTGACAACTGAAACTAGTATTTTACTTGGTTATTGTTTCTAACTTATTAAATGAAGGCTCAGCTTCATTACTGAGGGAGGTGGTAAGGCGACAAAACAAGTGTACCACCTACGGACGTCTCGGCAAACATCTTGTACCATAAATATCCATTAGATGTCTCAGATTAATACTCTGCACATCTTTTAGAAGGTCGACCCTAAACATATCTTTTGGAGGTTGATCAGGCCTCTTTAAAACCAATACGCCTCAGTGATCGTTTTATACTTATTAACTTGAAAGAGATGAAAATAGAACTTATGATGCACATGACAATGTAAGCTTATGGTCTTGATTTGAGAAATTATTTTCAGTTGCATGTTGTTTTGCATTATCACCGGGGAAGTCTTGTGATATTTGAAAGAGAATGTTTTGCATTATAGGTTTAGAACTGTTTTTGCTTTGTAAGTTATTTAAAAAGCTATGCTTATGATTTTAGAGAATTGGCCCTTCAAATTATAATTTGAAATTAAAATGTCTAAAATTAAACTGTTCAAAAAAAGTTGTCTTCTATATCACAAAGAAACGCAAGGTTTAATCACGCTATTTGCTGAATAGTGAATTCTAGCTTCGTATACAAAACACAAAGATAAAAATATAAAGTATCAAAAAACAAAGAAATCAAATAACAAAGGTAAAAATATAAACTATTAAAAAACAAAGAAATCAAATAATAAGTCAATAAGTTCAGGAAAATGTACCTCTTTATTAACATTCAACTTAAACATATCTATACTAAACTATAATAGTCAAACCATAGAATAATTGTTAGTTTGGTTAGCACCTTCCTTTTTAGTCACTCATTTCCTTTGTGATTTTTTTTAAATTAGTTAATTCAAAATTAAAAAATTAAAAATAGATAAATACTAAACTATAATAGTCAAACAATAGGATAATTGATAGTTTGGTTAGCACCTTCCTTTTTAGTCACTCATTTACGTTGTGATTTTTTTTAATCTATACTAAACTATAATAGCCAAACCATAGGATAATTGGTAGTTTGGTTACCACCTTCCTTTTTGGTCACTCATTTCATTTGTGATTTTTTTTAATATTAGTTAATTCAAAATAAAAAAATTAAAAATAGATAAATACTAAACTATAATAGCCAAACAATAGGATAATTGATAGTTTGGTTAGCACCTTCCTTTTTATTCACCCCTTTACTTTGTGATTTTTTTTAATATTAGTTAATTCAAAATAAAAAAAAAATTAAAAATAGATAAATTGGGATATATTCTAACCAATTTATACTAAATCTATACTAAACGATAATAAGCAAAATAGGGTATAATTTGTAGTTTTGTACATAAAAAATAATAATAGATAAATTGCAATATATCCGACCAACAACAAATTTAATTTTATTCTAAAAATATAAATAAAGTCAAAATTACATCAATTATTGTATTTTATTTTATAAACAAAAAAACATATTTAAAATTAAAATATTTAAAAGTTCAGGTGCTTTACACAGGTTATAAACTAGTAAGTTATAAGTTTGGGTTATAAGTTGTGTTGACAAACAACTCTCTCTTATTCATTTATAAGTTATACTCCCTCCGTCCCAATGGGTTCTTTACGTTTGCTTTTTGCACGGAGACCAAGGAATATTCTTAAAATAAGTGAGGTAGTGGATGTAATAGTGTATTTTATTGTTAAAATAAATGAAGTAGTGGGTGTAATAATAATTTATTGTTAAGATAAGTGAGATAGTGGGTGTAATAGTATAAAGTATTGAAAAAGTGGAGTGAAGTAGTGGATGTAATAATGTATTATATTATTAAAAGTTACTATTTTTAGTAATGTAAAGAATTGGTGGGACGTCCCAAAAAGGAAAGTGTAAAGAATTGATTGGGACGGAGGGAGTAAGCAATAGTGACCAAACATGCCCTTATTATTAAGCCCAGCTTGGCCCAAAACTCAAAAAGCTTGGTTAAAGCCCAAGCTTTTTAAAAAACCCTGGATGAACCCGGATGAGCTCAAGCAGGTGTCATGCCTGCATCAACATCACAGTATATTGCCATGTGATTTTCAGGTAATCCTCGCCTGGTGAATCGTGGTGCTGGGCTGCTTCTCATTATGAGAAGTCCGGTTTGGCAGTACTTTCTGTTTATTGGTTTGTTCAGGTATTATTGTTTTCTCAAGAAAATACTTTGTTGACAAATGAATAAAAGGGTACAATTCTATAAGGCTCTTACATTTTTGGCTCTTTTAAAAATCTGCGGTCTTTTGCTATTCGGAAAGATCACACTGCAGTGTTTTACAATATAACCTAGACATAATAAAAGGAGTTGTATTTCACACTGCAGTAGGCTTCTACAAATATTTCTTTAGATGAAACACTTTCTCTGGACATAAAATTTGTGCCGAGGTTTGAACCCCTTACGTCGGCGAGGTTTTAGCTCATAAAAAGCGAAACTGCGGCAGTTGTATCCGGAAAATTCATGGACATGATTGTTCTAGCTAATGTGAAGGTTGTGTCCGGAAAATTCATGGACATAATTCATGGTCTTGCTGGACTTGTATTTAACACGTATTATCCGTTTCGTTTATATTATCCGTCAATCAAAAAACACGTATTTAACAATTAGGTAAAAACTACCAAATTTAACCTCAATTATTTACGTACAAAAATTATTTACGTACAAAAAAAATTAACATATGTAACACTTATTTTGTCCGTGCAATTGAAATGTAATCCAATTATGTGTCTAATATTGACCATTGATATAAGATCACCTAGACGAGTCAAATTGGATAATAAAATTCAATATAGCAAACCAAGAAATTGCCTCACAACATGATTTGTCATGGGACAGAGTGAGTTTGCAAATAAACCAATATTCAAATCTCAATTAGTCCAAAAACAAACTGTGACAGTATAATAAGGGCCTGAATAATCAGCTAAAACATCATATTCAGGCGAGTGATACTGACCGGATTAACATTACTCTCGCAAGTTGTATAAATACAATAATTGACTGAACCGTTGGCTTTGTTTCCAGATTCAGTCAAGAAGCTGACTTGCTTAACCATTCAGACAAAATTAACAAGTGTGAAAGTATAATAAGGGCCTGAATAATCAGAATGACGTCATATTCAGGCGAGTGATACTAACTAACAATCAGTTATCATTTTCGCAAGTTGTAAGATCTACAATAATTGACTGAACCGTAGGCTTTGTTTCGAGATTCAGTCAAGAAGCTGACTTGCTTTTCGCTACTAGCTGAAATATAGATACAGAATAGATAGAATAGATACAAACTTGGGAGGAGGAAGAACTGAGACAAAGCTTACGATATAATCCGCTGCTCCATGAAAGATGAAGAAAGAGTCGTGTATATATATACATACAGCTCCAGCCACTCCAAGTTAGGGTTTCATCTGCTTAAGCTGTAATTGGGCCTAAGCTTGACCCATTATAAAAATTGATTTTCAGCATGTGGCCCAACTGTTTCATTTGAGATTCATTTTGGTATAATAATCTATCACTGATTTATTTATTTTCATGTATTAGAATTACACTAAGGGGTATATTTAATTTTATAAAGAAGATTGGATTCTTAATTGGTATATTTAATTTTAAAATTTGGCCATATTCAATAAAAAATTTAAAGAGTTTATTAAAATTTGGCCACCAATTAAATTTTATTTCACTATTTTGGATGATCATTTCCATTTTTCAAGGATTTTTAATTTAATTGATTTTTTATTTTGGTTTCATATTCGATCATCTAGCAAGTTTTCTTTAAATTTTATAAATATTTGCACATCAAAAGTGAATTGATCATGATTTTTATATATTATCTTCAAGTTCAACATTTAGTAATAAAAAGTAATAAAACTTTAAAAATTGAGATAAAAAATTGAAATTAATAAGTTTTTTCCTAAAAAAATTCCCGTGTGCCTAGCACGGGCAAATTCCCTAGTTATTAAAAAAAACTGAAGTTACCGGATAGATAACCAACCCCTTCTGTTAACAATGGAATTGCATTCCACCTAAAACTAATTACTCTTTATGTTATTATTTTTAATAGATTCCCTTCGGTTAACAATGGAAATTGGAATTGCATTCTACCTAAAACTAAGGAAAATAATATTTCCAGAGCTATGTTAACAATGGAATTGCATTCTACCTAAAACTAAGGGAAATCTTATTACAGAGCTATTTGTAGCTTACTGTACTGCTGCAAATTGTTAATGCAGGGGGATATGCTCGGGAAATTAAAAAGAAATAACATTTCCCAAAACTAACTACTCTTTATAGTATTATTTTTGATAGATTCCATCGTATAAATTAGACATTGTTATGCTACACAACCAGAATAGTGTAATATTGTTTCACCATGATAGATGAAGTTATCACCATATCAAGCTTCTTCAATAATGTTTCGTTATCAAATGCCGTGTCACTTAATAAGTATATTTCTTGCATGATTAATCATCAGTCTTCATGCAAGGACAGTGACTTTAATTATAAATTAAACAGTCTATGATCTATTCCTTATTTTGTACTCCCTCAGGACCATCATGATTCTTGATTTCATATCTTTTCCCCGGCAAGCCAACGGCTATAAAATGCCAGTGCCTCTGCGGGTTTATACTCTGGGACCGTATGACCAGAACCCTGTAACAACATCACGGATGACAATATTGCGTTCAAAATCAAGGGAATGTATTTCAGCTGGTCAAGTAATATGCAAATGGGAAGGGATTGGAGCTATACCTTTACAGTGAGGAAAGTAAGATTGTTACCATACCCTTGGATGTACCTGGAGTCAACAAGTTATGAGACTTATTTTAGATGCTACGCAAATACTTTATCATTCATTTTCATCTAATAAATTGTGATACATGATCATCTTTGAAAAGTGGGGAAATGGAACTTAGTCATACCCAGCAACTTGTTCTTTTACAGTCCATGGCCTCCACTCGTCCACAATTTCATATCCCATTGACCTTGTCCAGGCTTCACTTCCAGTGTAAGGGACACACATATCATGATCCCCACTGACAGAAGATTAAAGTTGCGGAAACAATCATCAGTATGGGAATAAATTGCTATTTAATGTGATAAAGAACACAGAAGTGAAATAACAAGAAGTGCTTCCTTGTGACAAATCTCCAGCCCTTTCTACAGAAACCCTCTTTTTTTTTTCTTTCTTTTTTCTCCTTTTTTAAATGAATAGAACCTCCACTTTCCAAGGGATCAATAGGATCCACAGTTCAGGTAGATTTCAAATTGATTGAGGATTTGAGGGTTGAAACGTTGGGAGGTGTTAGTTGTATGTGGAGGAAATTTACCCATGTGAGCCATGTAAAAGGTATCGTAAAGCTTATGTCAAGGGTAGCTCCCTTGTATGTGGGACCTTATATACCTTATATATGGCAATTATAACTATGAGTCTATGAAGCTAATTTCTGTCAGAAAACCTTACACTGATTAAGAGTCAAGTAGGCGTAAAGAATTAAGTTTTTTTTTATTTATCATAAAATGGCATACTTCCTTGTGAACATTATATATTAAAAATAATAAAAATTTCAACCCCCCGATCACATGACCAATTTTTTAATCTAAATCTAACTTACTGATGTGACCATAACAGTGGCTGTTCATACTCACGGGTGCGGTATTAAGATGAGGTGATGGCATACACCTTTCACATAAATTTGGCTCTATTTGCATACCAGTTAACTCGATTTTGGATTTGATGCCTGAGCTTCTACAAATGCTTCAGAAACAACCCTCTGCCTCTTAGGTCTACAGTCTACACTATGAAGTTCCTACGAATAGATGTAAGCAAAGACTAGAATACTAGTTACCATTGTATATGAAACACTACCTGAATATGAGTGCCCGGATACCACGGGAAGTGAGGTTCCTGTGATACTTGATCATACTCCCAGTATCATGCCTAAAATAAATTCTGTCAGTGCACAACTCCCATTCGCCAGCCACACTTGCCTATTGTAACAAATCCAAGTCAGTGAACCACTGCTTCAACAGCTTTTAAAAGTTGAGATGGGCGGAACTTACTGGTTCAGCATGAATCGCTTTTCTAACTGTTTCATCATTCAGCCACGAAGTTGCAACTTCATCATCCTGAATTTTGGAATATAGTAATAAATAACATGAGTCATTCCAGAAATGTGGCCAGCTAATTACTGGAGATGGTTTTTTTTTTGGTTGCCACAATAGGGCATATGAAACAAAGGATTGACTAGAAGTTCACTATGGCACTTGTTTCCCACCCAGGGAGAGGCTACTCAAATATACTTTTGGTTCTGATCAAGGCTTGTTCAAATTGGAATTCTTTAAAGAAACCAAGTGAAATTTTTATTTTTATAAATTTATATGCAGATACGCATCTAAACGTTATTATACGTACATTTACACAATAGAAAACTAAGAGATGCATAAGGCGTTACTATATGTGATTGTGAAAACAGTTTTACAGAAACCATTCTATGAAGCAACAGAGTACTTACTGTACATGGGACATTTCCACTGTTAAGAAGCTGTGGCCAAGTTGGAACAATACCATCTCTCACCGAAGCTCTCAATGGCCATGCACGGCCAAACATTCTTGTTCTCACCGGAAGAGGTCTCTCAGTCTCCCCCAATTTCCTGAAGCTTTGGGGCAATCTCGAGGTAACAGTTGTGATCTTACTCTCTGAGCCATGATAACATGGTTCAAGAATATCATATATGTTTAAACCCGAGATTTCCTGCACTCAGTCAAATTGCAAAAGAATTAAAAGGTTTATGTATATGAAGCTCTTTACCAAAATAACAGAGAGAAGCGTCTTACATTATCAACTTTCACAAGTTTGTTTTCACAGTTGTCACTTGCAGGATTATAAAAATTTCCTTGACACTCAGTAATAACCTCCTGTAAGATGTTATAAATATAAAGTACATTATATGCATAGAGAAGTAAGAAAAGGTGTGATAGACAACTTTGTAACTGTAAGAATTAGATGATGGCATAAAAAGCTTCGACATGTGGAATGCATTAATTAAATTTGTATCAAAGAAATACATGGCATGATGGCATTTTATTATAGTAGCTGATCACTGGATCCAAAGAGATAAAAGTGACGTAGATACACGTCTTCATGGCATATGGTACGAGACTACGAGAGAGGTTTAAAACAAAATCTTAATCGTGATATCTGTATTAACTTTTTTTTTATGCCTGTGAACACAACAGAAAAGCCACACACCTCATAAAGTTCATTTGAAATGAGGCCCATTCCGTGTGCAAATGGAACAAGGGCATTGCCATCAAATTTGTCATCTGTACATCCATTTCCGACCATATAACCCTGTATATGACATTTTTAAATTGTAGCTTAAAGCCTGAAAACCTAGGTTTGAGCAGAAAAGGTCACAAATGACATACCTTGAAATTCAGAACAGGCTTTACATTGGCATCAATACCTATAAAAAAATCCTGAACTTAAGATATATATTTTCCTCAGAGTATTTGCAGGTTCAAATATCAGAAGAAATACCTTTGACCACTTCAAAGGACAGAGTTGGTACGTATATTCCCGCATATGATTCGCCGACTATATAAAATGGGTTGACAAGAAACTCCGGGTACAACTCAAACCACTAAGCACACAAGCAGCAGTAAGCAGAAATTAGATGCTCGAGACTCTATAATTACGAAAAACAATAATAACGGTGGATACTCACCCTCTACCATGAGGTAGCACATATGATAGGAATGTTATTCCCTATTTAAAATATTGAATTCTTAAATAAACCTTATGTCCTATTTAGGAGTGAGTGGCCACTCACCTCCCATTTTCTCTAATAATGATAATATTAATAGACATGTGTGCTCTGTTATCCTCTCTACCTGCATTTATTCAAAATATATACCTTAAGGAGAAATTTGTGGGAGTCAATAGCAGTTGCTTGGTCACCAGTAATGTAGTCACTTCTGTTTCCAGAATATGAAAATCCAACACCAGCAGGAGAGTCCAAATATATAATGTTAGAGACCTAGAAGGCAAAAGCCATCATCCAAAGATCTCATTAAGACATCAACAATGAGGAGGGACTGGGGGAGGGGTGGGGATTCAGTATTAGATTATAACCTTGGACCAGCTGTGTGGATTGAGATGAAGTTTGGGTAGGCTGTTCTGTGACTTTCCCTTTTCGAAATTGAAGGGACCTGCAGAACGTAGTCATATATATGATCTTGCACATTATTCCAAATTAACTAGTTTCCTTCCCTTTACCTCATTTGTCTATAATTTTTGTGTGAACGAGATAAAGTATAACCCAAATTTTAAAAAAAAAATTATATTGATTTAAAGTAATAAATAAGAGCGATGTCATTAGCATCAAAGAGATAAGAATTGTAAAAAAGATAAAATCCAGTAGTGTATCATGGCACTCACTTTTAAGTTTAACACTCAATTTTAAGAATCCTTAAGAAGCTAAAGTTCATTGATGAAAAGACTTGAAAGTATTCTTAGTCTTGACTTGGAATGCCTTGTCCTAATATCGAGCTAAGAAATCTAAGAATATCACATATGTTAAAAAAGATATTGTAATCCAATTGAGTCATCCTCCCAAGTCCTAACACCTCCAAGTTTTAGGAGTTTTGGTATCTTAACAACAAACAAATCCAATTCCAATGAACGATACATCAAATAACAAAAGAATGTAGTGGATCGGAAGTTAGGAAACTGATCATATCGAAAATTTAACCACAAAAAGAATCTAATCTACAGTTTCAATGCAAGTCAAACACACATGTGAACCTAATTGAACTACACAAGCATAACAACACAGATGCAAATATTGTTTGTCAAACTATCTTTTATAAAAACCCAATACACAATTCAGTCACATTAGTCCGAAACAGATAGCATTATCATCGAAACATCGAATCATTCTTATGAAATTATAATAGACGAGAAACATACCATGCTCATAAACAAAACCATCAAAGCTGGAGCAACCAGGGCCACCATTAAGCCAAAGAACCACAGGATCATCAATTGGGTTTCTCTCAGAAAGAACAAAATAGTAAAACAATTTTTTCCCATCAGCTCCACTTATAGGCACATATCTACACAAAAAATTAAAACCCCAAGAACAATAAGCAATTAAACATGGTCAAGAAAATAATAAATCAATGAAGATAGTGGGATAAAGAAAGAGTACCCAGAGTAGTGTTTGGAAGGAAAAGTTCCATCAAAACCAGGAAGATTAGTAACTAAAGAACTTTCAGGAGCAGATTGTGTCAAAACCACAAGATTGCTGCTGCTGATGCATAATAAAATGCAGAAAATAAAAAAATTTAGAGCCATGATAAGTGAGCTCAAATGGGTTCAGACTTCAGACAAAAATGTTGGTAGTGGAAGTTTCATAAATATAACTTGTTGATGTTGGTAGTAATTTAATAAGTGGGTCGTTCTCAACTTTTGGAAAGTTAGCTTACAAGGTACTTAAGCATGAGTGGAATCCATTTTTGGTTTAAGTGGCTAAAACCAAACCTTCAATCTTTTCCTCCTTTTTTCTAGTCCAACAAAAAATTTCAAAAAATTTCTTAATTTTTTTTTATTTAATAACATTTCAAATAAAAATAGGGAAATTGTATAATATATCCCAAATTAATAGTGTACTTTATTAATATGTCCCTTTTTATTCAAATATTATAAATATGTCCTATGGTTAGTTTTTAACTCATATATAACCTATCGTACGTGTACACACTAACCCGCCAAGTAACATGTGTTAACTCCCGCCCATTATCTCTTCCTCAGAAGAATAACAACGTGTTCTCTCAGAATTATGGAAAATGAGAAGATGCAAGAGATTAAACCAACTGCAATGGTTTGTAACCCACAAATTAGGTATGCAACACCTAAAAAGCTGGTTCATCAATCATCCCTGGCAATATATTTTCCGAGAAAAAGTCCACGGCTGATCGAAAAAGCTAAGAGAATGAGGGAAAGTGTTTCAAGGATGGTACTGGATTTTGAACGTCATGTTGAAGAGCCTAGACATCCTACTGAAGCTAATAATGTTGATGGGCTAGGTCCAAATTTTTGGAACATTGTCTCGGAAAAAGTTAATAATGTTGAAGAAACATTCAGTGTGATTAAAGAACCAATTATAAATCTTGAGAATTTTGAAGAAGATGATTGTCATCC
The DNA here is from genome assembly GCA_030848705.1 of Heracleum sosnowskyi. Classification (NCBI taxonomy): domain Eukaryota; kingdom Viridiplantae; phylum Streptophyta; class Magnoliopsida; order Apiales; family Apiaceae; genus Heracleum; species Heracleum sosnowskyi. Next base: position 4,693,477 of record JAUIZM010000014.1, on the reverse strand, counting down.
TGAAGATCAACCATGGAGCCAACCACTCATGTATAGTGAGGATGAAGATGATAGAGACTGGGATGAGTTTCTTTATCATTTTAGCATGAAAAATCGAAGTTTCGATGAGGATAATGAGGAAGAAGATGAAGGTAATAATCCTGTTTTAACAAATCAAAAAATTATAGCCGATGATAATGGGCCAACGAGGAATTTTTCTAATATTCCAAAAAGTAATGTCAGTATCGGGCCATTATTGACTGATAATGATTTTGATGAATTTTTTGCGGCTGATTTAGTGGATCCTGAGTTGTTTTCTGAACCAGAATATGATGAACAGGTCGTGGCCGATAAAATTGAAGTGGGTTTACAGTTTTCAGATAAGGCTACTTTTCAAAAACATCTCAGAAAGTATTGTGTATCAAATAGGATCGTATGCAAGTTTCATAAGAGTGACAATGTTAGGATCAAGGCTGTGTGTCAAGGTTTTGGACAGCCTATCATGTGTCCGTGGTTTGTATATGCACGAAAAGTCCCCGGTGAACCCACTTGGAGTATAAGAAAATGTCACTTAGATCACACTTGTGTCGGAGATCCTAATGGAAGGAATTCAAGTGCAAATCATGAGTTCGTGGCTGAGCATTTGATCGAAAAGATGAAGAAAACACATAGCAAAATTGTACCCAAACCTAGTGAGATTTCTGATGAATTTTGGATGAGTCACAACACCTTGATTCCGTATCATGTTGCATGGAAGGCTAGAAACAAGGTTTTGGAGAAAATTAATGGTAGTTATGATGAAAGTTTCAAACTCATACCAAGTCTATGTGAGATGATTAAAAAGACCAATCCAAAATCAATTGCTACGTACACATATAGCAGGTAAATTCTTTAATTTGGGGCATACTCTGTTTTTTCCTAGCAAAGTACTTGTTTTGTTTGACTATTTTATGCAAAGTTCTGGTCTTGTAGAATATCCGTTTTTGCATTTTTCCAACATTTTTTTGCAGAATTTTACTGCAGAATTCTCCAGAATTTTATTGCAGAATTCTCCAGAATTTTTGCAGCAGTTTTTATGCAAATTTGTGCAGAATTTTAAGTTGTTTATTTCTATGCAGAATTTTAGCAGTTTTCAGCAGAAATTTGCAGCAGTTTATATGCAGATTTCTGAAGAATTTTGAAGCAATTTCATAGCAGATTTCTGCAGAATTCTGCAGCTGTTTACAGCAGAAATTTGCAGCAGTTTTTAGGCTGTTTTTAAACTGTTTTCTGCATAATTTTGAAGCAGTTTCTGGCAGATTTTTAGCACTTTTCTGCAGAAATTCGGAGCAGCTTCTAAGCTATTTTATGCATAATTTTGCAGTAGAAAATTGCATATTTCTTGCTAGCCTTGTCTATAATTTTAATATTTCTGCAGAATTTTAGCCTTGCATGCAAATGACATTCATGTGTACTTTAACTTTTCATTTTTCTAGTTGTAGTGAAGATAAAACCTTCGAGTCTGTAACAATTTCTTTTGACGCGTCTATGAGGGCTTTTATTAATGGTTGTAGAAATGTTGTTGGTCTTGACGGATGTCACCTTAAAGGAAAGTATGGTGGTTGCTTATTGTCAGCTACTGCTTTAGATGGACAAAATGGGTTGGTGCCTTTAGGGATCATGATTTGTAAAAATGAGTGTGCTGAGAATTGGTTCCTGTTTTTGAAACATCTTAAGCCTAGATTGGATGAACATCCCGTACAGGGAATCAACTTCATATCTGATAGGCAAAAAGGATTGAGGGAAGCAGTCCACAAACTATTCCCCACTTCACCACATAGGTTTTGTTTCAGGTTTGTTAACTTCCTTTCACATTTCTTGTTACCAAACTCTTGTAATTCTTGTTCTACATAATTTTTGAATTGCCGACAGACATATGTACAAAAACTTCAAATCACATTTCAAGGGCTCTAAGCTTCATACTATGTTCTGGAATGCTGCTAAAGCTTATAAAGCTAAACACTTTCAAGTAATATTCTTTATTACTAAATCTTGTTGATCAACTTTTACTAGTTTTTTTTTTATTAATTATAGATTACTAAATCAAGGTGTTTTAATTATAGGCTCACATGGATAGTATGATGGTGGAGAATGTTAAAGCTTTTGAGTACTTGATGGGAGAGAATCCTAAAAGCTGGTGCAGGGCCTTCTTTGACCATAACAGCTCGTGTGAACACTTGAGCAACAACTTCTCTGAGAGTTTTAACAATATGATTGCAAAAATTAGGGAGAAGCCTCTTTGTAAATTAGTATTAATGTATGGTCAGTTGGTCATGGGGTTGTTTTACAACAGAAGAAATGCTTGCGTTGGTTGGGATTCTGGGGATTTGGTTCCTAGCGCCAAGAAATTACTGAAGCTAATGTTGAAGAAATTAGGGGAGTACAAAGTAGCAGGAGCTGTTGCTGACAAGGTTTATGAAGTTACAAGCATCCACTCTTCCGTCTTCACTGTTGATCTTAACAAGAAAACATGTAGCTGTGTGCAGTGGCAGTTGAGAGGTTTCCCTTGCCAGCATGCAGTCTGTGCTCTACAACAAATTAGACCCAATTGGATTCAGTAAGTGTTTGAAAAATAACTAAGTAATTTTTAATGCACATGAGTCTTATTAATTTATTTTTCTGGATTTGTATATAGGTATTGTGCTAAATATTATTCGGTGGATAATTACAAGATAACATATGCTGAAGGGATGATACCTTTGGAAGGACCAGATGATTGGGAAGAGGTATTTCTAAACAACAATGGTTATATTTAATTATACACTAAATTATAGTAATTTAATACAATAATGAACACCCATTGTTCTTTGTTTGTGTAGCCTAGAGTGATTATTGTTCCCCCTTTACTAATCAGAAAACAAGGAAGACCGAGAAAGAATAGAAGAAAGGCTTATGACGAGACCTTACATGAGAAGAAACCAAGGTGTTGTAGCAAATGCAAACAACCTGGACATAACAAAACAACATGCGGTGGTGGTCCAATTGGCTCTAACTCAACGAAAAAAAGGATTAGACTGGAAGTAGATGGATAATTTGCTTCGTTTGAGTTGGTGCTTTTAAACCCAATAATAAATTAGTTTATGATTTTCGATTCCACGGATTGTTACTCTTTTAAGTTGTTATGTATGAAGGATGATAAAATAATTTGTGAGCTATGCTCTTGATGTTTTCAACGGAGATTTTTGGATTTTAGACTTTACTTGTATTGCTCCAGATTTTTAAGATTTTTGGCCTCAATAAAAAGATGTTGCTTACAATAAAATCAGTTTTAAGTGAATCATTGTTATTATTTAAATATCATTATTTTTAAAAAAGTAGTTACATTTGTCATTTAATAATGTGAAGTAGTAAAATTAACCATGGTTAATTTAAAATTGTAAACTTTTTGAAAATGGGACATATTTACAAATACAATTATAAATAGGATATATTTGTAAATCAGATTTTAAATTGGGACATATTAATAAAAAACCCATAAAAATATTGGATCGTATATGTATACATATATGTTCATGAATTAAAAAACGCTACCATAACATTATATATATTTTTTGATTTTTGAGAAATTTTATTAAATACTTCAGCATTTTTATTTTTATTTTGTTAGAAAGGCTTCATCTTGAAATTCTGGTCTTTTTTATCGGGCTTTAATGCAGGACTACTGCCTGCAATAAAATTGTGAGGACTTTATAATTTATGCAATGAAAGAGAAAGTATACGAACACAGAGATAATAAACGAGATTTATGTTTTTGAGGTAATTTTAGGTAATTCAATAAAAACTAGCGTAAAAATTCGTACGAGTCACGGGCTTGTTTATATATTGAAATTATTTTCTGCATAAATATATATATCGAAATAGTTTTGTGATTAAAATGTAGTTAAGATAAAATATTTTGAATTTATCTTATACTTGTATAATATTTTTCTAAATACTTTTTAATTTAATAAGATTCATTTGGATAAATTTCTATAATATAACGATCAAATGACTATTTTTAATTGCCAAAATATTAATTTAGTTTTAAATGATGTGAAAAGAATTTTATCAAATTCAACAATTAATTATTTTAATATAGTTGTCCGTATATAACATGAACGTATGTGTTTACTCATGTGTTTTTAATGAAATAATAGTGCATTTTTGAAATACAAAATTGATCACGTATGTAAGACTAAATCGTGAATACATCATAAAATCTCTTAGTTTTAAATCCATATATTGTTTAACATGGAAGTATGTAAATTAATATAATTTTGATAAATATACAAAATGTTTATAATATATAAATTTCGCCATTAATGTAAGACTATACCGTTAACATATCATATCATCTCTACATTTTATGTAAAGGTCGATCCCGAAGTTGTCAGTCTATTATTTATATATACATATTTGTACATTTTTAAACTTAATTGTCTATAATATAATATATTTTTTTTAATTATTGAAAAAAAATTGTAACTTAAATCGGATTGGGTAGGGTTGACCGAATATACTATAAACTCATACCCAACCTATTTTATTGGTTTGAAATCTTTTCAACCCAATTGAGTATATTTTTTATCAGCTATCAGTTTTATATTTCTTCGGTCAATCCTACTCAACCCGATTTAAGTTACAAATTTTATTTAATAATTTAAATATATATCATTATACTGTATACAACTACACGTTATGTGATATATCATACCTCATTTCTAGATGTGTGCTTAAATTTTGTGCATATACATATAGGGTTGAATAACAATCCAGTCTCGACATGTAAATTGGACTGAACTGCATAGAACCAGTTTGATCAAAAAAATTCAGTTTTCGTTCTGGTTCGATCCGTGAAAAAACCCGAACCAGATCGAATTGCATGTATATGGGTATTTTGACTTTAATTTACCTTTTAAATTATCATGTATATAGATTAAATAACACATATAATATTTTAATTAGCCAAATTAGTAGATAGTAAATTGATAAGACAATAGAGATCAAAACTACAAACTAAATAATTGAATTTGCACTTTGTATAATGACAAAATGATATACATACATTACACATTAATATTACTTTATAAATAATAAGATATTTATGTGCTTATTTTTTCAGTTCCGACCCAGAGACCGAATATAATAAGTCTGGTCCTCGGTCCATGAATTTGAAAAAAGTTCGATTTTCAGTCTCGTTCGGGTCGTTTCGATTCGAAACATTGGGTTGACAGCCCTATATACATATGACTTACAACATAATTTATATTACTAAAATATTAGCACTAAAATCGTAAAGTATATGTATTTCAGTTTTACTTAGATTTTCGAATGAGAATTATATCATATTTCAATTTTTTTCTATATAATTATTTAACCCATTAAAACCAACCCAACCCAAATTGATATATGATAGGTAGGGTTGGGTCACGAATCTATATTTTGCGGGTTGAGTTAAAAAAAATTAAACCGAATAAATTAGATCGGATCGCAAAAATGCTTTTTTTTACCATTAGTTGATTTTTAATATGTAGAAAGTAGATATAATATAATATCCAACATTTTAAAAAATTAATGAATAATGTAAACGAACATTCTATTTTAAAAAAGGAATAGAAGTAAAACATGTGATTTATCCAATAAAACTTTTAAATCAAATCAAAAAGTCAATGTAGCACAATGATTATGCCATGTTCTTGAGGTTAATTGTTCGATTCTTAGTGATGACACAGTTTCATTGTTTTTAACATAAAAGTATGAGTTGGCACTTTTGTAATTTTCAACAAATAACGGTAAAATTGTAATTTTTATGTACTTTGCAACATAAAAATACGAGGTGACATTTTTGTAATTTTTCAACAAATAAGGGCAAAAACGTAACTTCACACACATTCAAATAACAATTTTTGCCCTTGTGTTGTGGTTTAATATATAGTAATAGATTTTGTGGGTTTGGGTTGAAAATGTTTAAATCGATTTAATTGGGTCGGGGTCTACTACCATCGTGGCCAACCTGACTCGTGAACACCCTAAATCTGATACCCACTTTTTACCATACTTCGTACATTTTAGAATCATTCTAAATAATATAAGTAAAATATAACTTGTTACTTATATTATATCAAAATTTATTATTATATTTATGTATCAAAACATGGACACTCCATATAAAGTATACTAAATGACAAAGTATGATATAAAAATATAAATCATATAATAATTAAGAACATAATTGATATTTAGGGTCATGTTCCTTGTAGAACCCTCAACCTAAGAACTCTTATAACTCTATCTTATATTTTAAAATAATATATATATATATATATATATATATATATATATATATATATATATATATATATTATATGTATGTCATGGGTAAAGTTGTCCAAAAACACAAAATACCTAATTTAGAGCTAATTAATATTTGATTAACGATAATAATCATACATCGATATCGATCACAAAATTCTACATTATCATCATAAAATTCCCCCAATTATTTTTTTCAATTTTTGTGAAAATATTCAAGTTATGGTATAAACACAATATCAGATAACAGTGTTCAGCAGCTGAACATTTAAATACAAGTAAGTTCAGTTGCAGAACTTTAAAATTTATGCATTTGATTTCAAATTCGATTGCATGACTTTTATGTTCAGCGGTAGAACACGAAAGTTATGGTATGAAAATAATGTGAATAACATTGTTCAATAGCTAAACATTATAACAATAATCAAGTTCACTTGTAGAACTTCATGGAAAAAAGTAATTTCAGTTGTAGAACTTTAAAATCCATATGCATAACTTTTTAAATTCAGTTGCAGAACACTGTATATATACTATGAAACAAAATAGGTTCGGTAGTAGAATCTTTTAATTCCAACAATACCCTTATAAGATTTTGTATATAAAAATGAGATGAATCTGAATAGTTGATCTAGTAATAATCCAACGGCTTAGAACAGTTCTAAGGTTCTTTTTTAGTGGTTGGTTCTCTCTTAATCCTAAATATTTAATCGAAAAAGTACCAGCGAAATTAAAATCTATAAAGATAATTGAACATATACTTATATATAAAACTATGAAAACATAGAATATAGAGCTATATTAATAATAGGAACTAATATTTTATTTACTCAAAAATAAAAATTAAAGAAAGATTAGAATATAATCTTGTTTTTTTTTCAATCTAATATTTTTTTTATCCATATTTTGTTTCATTTATATATAACTTAGAATTTAATTTTTATAAATAATATAAACCAATAATTTGTTTACTCAAAAGATGTAAAAAAGAAAAAATAGGATTATTAGAGAACATGTGATTGATCTAATAAGACTTTTAAAGTATGCTCAAAAATCAATGTAGTACAATGATTATTATAATTCTTTGTAAGTGGGGGATAGGAGTTCGATTCCTAAAAACAACACAAATTAATCACTTTTTGTATAAGTTATATATGGATGACATTTTTGTAAGTTTTCAACAAATATGGGGCAAAAATGTAATTTCACAACCATTTAATTGACATATTTTGCCCTCGGTTGACTTTTAATATATAGAAGTAAATATGAGGATGATAGGATCATGTTACCCCTAACCTAAAATCTCTTACTTGTATTTTAAAATAATATATATATTATCATATATAGATAAGGACAAGGTTGTCCATGCATAATTTAGAGTCAATTAATATTTGATCGACAATTATAATCCTACACCAATATCAATCATAAAATTCTTCATCATCATCACAAAATTCCCCAATTGTTTTTATCAATATCTATGAAAAAATTCAAGTTATGGTATACACACAATATGAGATAACAATGTTCAGCAACTGAACATTTATAGAACTTTAAAATTTATGTGTTTGACTTCAAAATTCGGTTGCATGATTTTTAAGTTTAGTGGTAGAACATCAAAGTTATGCTATAAATATATTATGAATAACATTGTTCAATAGTAGAACATTATGAAAATTTTAAATTAAGTTGTAGAATTTTGTGGAAAAAGGTAAGTTCTATGGTAGAATTTTGAATTTCATTTACATAAGTTTTAAAATTAAGTAGAAGAACACTGTATTTATACTACGAAACAAAATATAAAATTTTGAATAGAAACTAAAAAAATTAAAGAAAAAAAATTAAAATTGAAAAACAGGCAAAATATATGCGAGGTAAAAAATTAACATAAAAAAGAAAATTTTAAAAATGAGCAATTGATTAGACTTATTTATTTAAATTATTAAACTAATAGTGCAATTATTTTATTACAACAATACCTTAAGGATTTTGTATATAAAAATGAATTGAATGTGAATACTTGATTTAGTGATAATCCAATGACTAATAACAATTGTCCACGATATGGCATATAATTATAAAAATGTCTCTAATTTTGGTTCATCTCAGAATCATTTTCTCCTAATGAATAATGAAGATATGCATATAAAATTTGAATCTACTGATTAATTGAGATGAAATGAAATATAAAGAACTAGTTTACTAAACCGCAATTCGCAACGACGTTATAAAAATTTCTCTAATTTTTTATAAAAACATATTTTTAAATAAAATAAATAATTATATTTTAAAAAATAGGTTTTTTTGGATTTTTCATATCGTATTGATCATTCACAAAAATTCTGAACAAACATTATTTTAATATTATGTTGAATATTACTATTTTGATTATAATTTATTTATTTATTTAAAAATTTAAATTTCAACTTATATTTTAAAATACGTAATATAATATCAACCTTTAGTTGTAGCATATAATACACTGGTACTAATGAACTGATCTCCCTTTAAAGAATTTTTCTTTATATAAAGATAAAAATAAAATAATAATAATAATAATAATAAATTGATATTGATTTTCAATTATATTGATAAATAAAAAATTTAGGAGAATATTAAAATTATATATTTAGCTTTCTTAATTAATGAAGATTTAAAAGACAAAAATATTAAAATTGTATATTTAGTTTCCTCTGTTAATAAAGATTTAAAAGACAATTTGGATAATTTTCAAATCAAAAAATTAGTAGGATATTTAAATTGTATATTTACTTGTCTCTATTAGTAAAGATTTTTAAGACAAGATTATGAAAATTGTATATTTAATTTACAAAAATTAGTTTTAATACCATATAAATCGTATATATAAGAACCGTGGAAAAACATGAAAAGAAAGAATTCAAGATTTTGGAAATTTCTTATCAATTGTATTACAAATTTGATTTTTGGTTTTTATTTATACAAAAAACTACGAGGTATGACTAAATCTAACTGAATTTAATTTTGTAAAGTACAATAACTTACTGCACTAATTTTATACTGTTAACTAAATCTTAAAATCTTAATCTACATAATCTCTTTCAGTTTGCACGAACAAATCAAACATGTTGAGCCCTAAAAAAACAAACAAATATGTTCATGTGTTTTACAAAATTTTGGCTAAGGTGCTTGCTAATCGTCTCAAAGTTATTCTTCCTGACTTGGTCTCGAAAAATCAATCTGCTTTTGTGCCCGGTCAGAGTATAACGGATAATGTTCTTATTGCTTTTGAAGTCATTCATCATATGAAAAGGAAAAGGGGAGGTAAAGAAGGAGAGGTAGCTTTGAAGCTGGATATTAGTAAAGCATACGATAGGGTAGATTGGAATTTTTTGAAGCACCGGATGAGGAGTATGGGCTTTTGTAATAAATGGATCAAATGGATAATGATGTGTGTTACCACGGTGTCTTATGATGTTTGTTTTAATAGCTCCTCTATTGGCCCGATTATCCCGAGAAGAGGCCTTCTTCAAGGAGACCCTCTTTCCCCTTATTTGTTTCTTTTGTGTTTTGAAGGCCTGTCTAATTCTCTGAATCAAGCTGCTGCTACGGGTGTAATTCATGGCTGTCAAATTAGTCATACAACACCTATTATTACCCACCTCTTGTTTGCAGACGACATCTTTTTATTTTTCAAAGCAAATGTGGAGGAGACGTTGGCTATTAAAGCTTTACTTAATGCCAATGAAATGAATTCGGGACAATCAGTCAACTTTCAGAAATTCGGAGTATTTTTTAGCTCGAATGTGAGGAGGGATAAGCAAAAGGAGTTGACAGATATTCTGGAGGTTACTAATGATCTTAATGACAGTAGGTATTTGGGTCTTCCATCGTTGATTGGAAGGTCGAAAAAGAAGGTCTTTGGGTTCATAAAAGATAAGGTTGGGCAGCGTATACAGGGGTGGAAGCCAAAACCAATTTCAAAGGCATGTAAACTCGTTCTGATTAAGAATGTTGCTCAGTCGATTCCATCGTATTGTATGTCTTGCTTTTTATTGCCAAAATCCCTGTGTTTGGATATTGAAAGGATGCTAAACAACTTTTGGTGGGGTTCGAATGATGGGGGTAACAAAGGAATCAAGTGGCTTTCATGGGATGCTCTAAGCTTTCCGAAATGTAAAGGGGGCCTTGGTTTTCGGAATTTTCATGGTTTTAATATAGCTCTTTTGGGGAAACATTGCTGGAAATTTTTACAACAACCTCAAACTCTTGTTGCTCGTGTATTCAAGGCAAGATACTTTGTTGATACTCACCTGTTGAAGGCTGTTAAGGGCACAGGTTCGAGTTTTTTGTGGGAAGGTTTGCATTCAGCTAAGGAAGAGCTGTTAAAGGGATTTAGGTGGATTATAGGAGATGGAGAAGATGTTGTAGCTGTTCGGGATCCGTGGCTTCGTAATAAAAGTGATTTTCGAGTGGAAAATAGTCACAATTATGCAGGTAGATCTGAACATGTCTCTAGTCTGTTTATTCCGGGAACTAAGCAGTGAGACATCAACCTGGTTAGATCTCAGTTTCATGAAGTGGATGCAAAAGCTATCCTTTCGATCTCTGTCCCGCAAAGAGTAGTAAGGGATCGAGTGGCTTGGACTCAGACCTTAGATGGTCAATATACTGTGGAGACAGGCTATAGGTTATGGCATGAGCAAACCACTAGGATGTTGAATGTAGTGCAGAACAAGGGTTGGAACAAGATTTGGAGTCTAGCAATTCCCCACAAAATCAAAGTTTTCTTGTGGAGATTTTGTCGTAATAACATTCCAGTTAGGAAAAGGCTTCGAACAAAAAGAGTACCAATCACTATTATGTGTCCATTTTGTAACAGGGATATTGAACACATGCTCCATGTGTTTTTTGATTGCCAGTTTGCGACACAGTGTTGGTTGTATGCAGGGACGAGTCTTGATATGAGTGTGGTTGAATCAGCCCCTGAATGGCTTATTCAGATAATTAGAGATGGAACCAGGGAAGCAATAAACAAAATTGTTGAAGTTCTTTGGGGCATATGGTTCTGGCGCAACAAAAAGGTGTGGGAGGATAAATTAGTGTCTCCGTCGTTAGCAGTGGATTGGAGTTCTAAAATGGTGAGGGATTGGAAAATAGCTATGGCTAACAAATTCAGAAGTAGTAATCTAGTGGTTAGAGAGTAGAAAGAGGTAGAGCATCATTGGCAGCCACCTACGAATGAGAGTTTTAAGGTAAATGTGGATGCAGCTGTTTGTCTTGAGACATAGTCGTTTTCTTTGGGAATGGTAATGAGGGATTACACTGGGATGTTCATTGAAGGAAAGGTTATGAAGCTGCTATGTCCAAAGTCGGTCTTTGAAGCTGAGACAATTGGTGTTCACGAGGCATTATCTTGGATTGCAGAGAAAGAGCTCAAAAATGTCATGGTTGAAACAGACTCATTACTCACGGTTCAAGCTTTGAAGAGGGGAAATGGAAACCAACTGGAAGTAGGTCATGTTCTCCGGAGCTGTTTGTTTTTGCTTGAAGTAAATCCGAGTTGCTCAGTTAATTTTATTCGAAGGCAAGCAAATAGGGTTGCACATGAGATGGCTAAATTACCTTGTTTGATTAATTGCTACAATTTGTTTACGTCTCCTCCTGATATCTTGTTGTAGATCATTTTGTATGATTCTTCTTTTTAATGAAATCTTTTCTTCTTCCAAAAAAAAAGCAACACAAAAGAACACTCACATGATTTAGTAATTAAAATTAACATGATTTAGTCATTAAAATTAAAGAATAAAACATCAATTACACGTGCCTTTATACCTTCTGTTTTGCATAATTAACTCATTAAATCAATCATAATGGCAAGTAAGAAAGCTAGCAAAAAAATAAACAATAAAGTCACTAATTTGAAAATACTACGATCAATTTTATCTTTTTTTATAGAATTCAAAAAGTTAGTTTACCTTTGTCAAAAAATAGAAGAAGAAAAAGTTAGTAAAACACAAACTTTCAAAGTCACGTAAATATATAAATGTCAGATCTAAGATAAACGACACATGGCAAAACGCAGCTAATGATTAATTTGATTTCAATTGTTTGTAATATAATTGTATATATATATATAAGAAATGGGATTGCTTGAATAAAAAGCAAGTGATATTTCATGAAGCACTTTATAAGGTAATAAAAACAGTTACCGTGTAATTAGAAGCTAAAAGATAAATTTTTTACTTTTATATTTTAAATTAAGGATTTAATAGATAAAACTCGAGTGATTTCAAAGCGTATGGAGATTAAATTGGACTTGTATAGAAAATTTTGGAGAATAGTAACATAGTATATTTAATTTTCTAGTTTAGAAGATTGTATAAAGCAAATTAAGATTTTCTATTTAACTTATAGAAAAAGTTTAGCAGAATTCTAACATAGTATATTTTTTTTCCTCTATTGAAATATTGTTTGGAGCGATTTTAAAGCTTACGGAGATTATATTGATTTAAAAGATAATTAAGATATTTTTTAAACAAAAATATAGGATAATATTAAAATTGTATATTTAGTTTCGTCCATCAGTGAAGATTTTAAAGACAAGACTATTAAAATTATATATTTAGTTTCCTCGATTGAGATATTTTTTAATCAAAAATTTAGAAAAATATTAAAATTGTATATTTAGTTTCCTTCATAAGTAAAGATACATAGTATATTTAAATTTCTATATTAGAAGATTGTATAAAGGAAATTAAGATTTTTTATTAACTTGGAGAGAAAGTTTAGGAGAAAAGTAACCTAGTATATTTGTTTTCCCTCTGGTGAAAGATTGTTTGGAGCGATTTTAAAGCGTATGGAGATTAAATAGGACTTGTAGAATATATATTGATTTAAAAGGTAATTAAGACATTTTTTAAATCAAAAATTTAGGACAATATTAAAATTGTATATTTAGTTTCCTCCATCAGTGAAGATTTTAAAGACAAGAATATTAAAACTTGTTATAGCCAAAATTTGATAACGGGTTTTTAGGTTAGATTCGGGTCAAGTAGGTTTCAATTAGGATATCCAAGAAGTAATTAGGGCTAGGTAGGGGTAAGGGCGCCCCCTTTAGGCCGTCCACCCCTTTAGGGGGCGCCCTCATGGTGATAACAGACAACTTGACATAAATGGGTGGCTTAACAAAGGACAACAACTACATTGACAAGGGACTTGTATAGGAAAGACTCAGGGCTTGTCCTCATCAGGGTAAAGGCTCGCCTTCTTGGCTGTCTACCATTTGAGGACGCGTCCTCATGGCATCAAGGTGACAATTCTACAATGAAGGATAGTTCTATTGGCTTAGTGATTGAAGAATTCCCTCCTAGGATGTGTTCTAGAATGGGGATGTCCGTGGTTGAAGGCCCCCAGAGGTTTGCCTGATGATTGAAGGCCTCCATCTGTATTCAATGGGCGCGTCCTCATTGGGGATGTGGGGTGAACCCTGATGTGTGCTTTGGGAGCTCTGTTCCTGTACTCAATGGGCGCGTCCTAATTGGGGAACTTTGGAGTAATCCTGCACTTTGCACCCAAACACTTGGGATCACTTGTCCTGCTATCTGGTGGGTGCTTCTCATTCGGGGGACAAGGATGCGTCTGACATTTAAGGTAAGTCATGGCTATACTTGCATCTATGATATAAGGAAATAGTTGGTAATGGAAAGGACTAGTCCTCGACGGGGGAATTTTCCTTATCCATGAAGTCCCGAAATCATAGGTGAGCCTTGGGCCTTTGTGACTAAGACTTATCGTTAGACATTCCTAAAGTGAGATAAATTCTAAGTATGGAAAACGGTGGAAGAGTCCTACATCTAAGTATGGAAGGCGGTGGAAGACTTCGACTTGGCTTCGAAGATTAAAGACCAAGCCCATGGAGGAAACTTCCTTCCCAAAAACTACGTTGGCTTGATCCCCTATATAAAGGGGTACGTAGATACATTGTAAGGGGTCGAAAGTTAAGAGCTCGGAGGCATCCAACATAAACCCTAAGTAATCTCAGCCACCAATTAAACACAACCACCACCATAATCCGGTGAATTCATCACCCAAGGACCACCGTTGTAGATCTTGATTCCGGCGATAAACCTCGAACTTTGTTAATACCAAATTCATCCGTTAACAAATTGATGCTATAAGGAGGAGTGTTAATTAAGATTATAATTTTTGGAGGAAAAGATGTCACACAATCGCAACGAACATCTTAATGATGAGGTTGGTTCAAATGATAGTGAAGGGCATGACCACGCCCACCATGAAGAATATGTTCCTCATAGTGTTCCAAATCCTGCTTATGGAACACCTATTGTCGGGGGACACCCACCAGTGCTCATTAGTAACTTAGATCTGATGGAACAGCTGTATCGCATGGGTGATGCCTTGAACAGCTTCGAGGAAAGGCTAGGTACAGTTGAGAGAAGTGAAGGAAAGGGTCGATTCAGGCGACAACCCCACAATCACCATCGGATAGGAAGAGGTGCCATAGGACAGGAGGGTGACAGATCCCATGCTGGGAGGTTTCAGAATGTTACCCCAAGAGGGTTGGAGTATCAAGAAGATGGAGTGCCTATTGTTGAACTCCCCGATGAGGAGACAGATGACCAAGAAGAACCCAGAGGGGAACGACGTCCATCCCCACACCCTCATAGGTCAGGGCGGTCCGATAATGAAGTTCGAAGGGCTAACGAGATCCTCCGAGACCAAGAGCAGCGCTTGAATAGTTTGAAGGATCGTCTTGGCATAAGGCTTAACAATGATGATCTACGATTTTTATTGGTCGAATGACAAAAAGACAGAGAGGTCCGGGGAGAACAACCTCTTGATCCACAGCGTGAGCCCCCTATTGACAGGCCGAGGCCCAATGGACATGAGCAGACTCGTCCTCGTGATGACTCAAGACGTGATCTGGAAGTACATCCTCGTGATCCACATCAAGAGCCCCATGTTAACAGGTCGAGGCCCCATGTACATGAGCGAGCACACCCACGTGATAACCCGGGAAGTGATCAAGGTGCGAGACCCCGTGATTCGCAGAGAGCGCCCCCTGATCTCAGGTTGAGGCCCCGTGAACACGAGCGAGCCCCCCAATATGAAAATTCAGGAAGGAGACGGGATAGAGAATTGGACTATAGAGGTAGTTACAGGGGTAATGATCGATGGAACTGGTACGATGTCCCTTACCACGGTGGACCCTCTGGAGGAAGAGCCCCGCGTATAACACCCGTCACGTCACAAAGTAGATCAGGAGGGAGACTTGAGGGGCCAATGAAGCGTCCTCTCAGTCCCGAGGAGAGGGTGCGCCCTCCAAGTCCCAATCTAAGGTTGCAAGGAAATTCTACAGCTCAAGGGGAGACCCAAGGGCAAGATCAAACCAATCAACCTCCACCTCAAACCAATCAACCTCCACCGATAGGGAGTACACAACCTCCACTTGCCGGAGGTTCTCAAGCCAATGTCCAAACTATCTCAGGTGTTGGAAACTTCAATGTGGATGACCTGAAAAGACTCCTCACACATCTTGAGGGAGGAAGAGTTACTGCAACGGCCCAAACCCCTTCCCCATTTTCGACAGCAGTAAGAGAGGCACAGCTTCTAGCAGAGTACAAGAATACGACCAACGACTTGCGCTTTCATGGAAACGCCGACCCTGTTGAGTTTTTGGGAAGGTTCAATATAGAGATGGATGTGTACCAAGTACCCGACTTGGCTAGATGTCGCCTTCTAGCAGCAACTTTCAGGGAAAGTGCTCAGCAATGGTTTCAGAAGATTGGACCAGGCGTGATCACTTCATGGGAATAAATGAAAACTCTTTTCCTGACAAAGTTCCAAGCCACTGTGAAGTATGCTCCACTAGTGACTACCTTGGCCAACATCAAACAGAAGAAAGGAGAAAGCTTGCAATCCTACTTCAAAAGGTTCAATACCGAGTCCGCCTTGGTCAGAGGAGCAACAGACGAGTCGCTCAAAAGTTTCTTGATTGCAGGGCTTCAAGTCGGAACTAACTTCTGGAAACACCTCCAAGGGAAGGACCCGACAACCCTAGCAGACCTCTTCGCTCAAGCTGAGTACTTCAAGATTGTGGAACAATCTCTGGCGGATAACAAGAAGTTTGACCCTCAAGGGAAGGGAAAAGGTGCGAAAAGGAATGATAGGTCTCCCAATCCAGACTACAGGAGGAGAGGATATAGCCCAAACAGAGTGAATGTCACTAATGCTATGAGAGGTTGGACTCCACCAAACTATGAAAGATTGAATATGTATCAAACATGGAGTTATACTCTGGCAGCCTCTATCGAACATATTTTCGAAGTAAACAAGGAAACTGGCTTATTCGGGAAACCATCTCCTTTATCCTCGTGGCAAAGCAGAGATAAGAAGAAGTACTGTGTGTATCATGAGTCTGTTGGACATAACACTTATGAGTGTCAGCAGCTGAAGGAAGAGATAGAAGACTTGATCAAGGAAGAGTTCCTTACCGAGTGGATTTCCAGGGAGGTAAAGAAGCATAAGGACAACCCAGATAGGAGAAAAGAAAGAGAACAAGCACCTGATAGGGATGATGGAGACAAGCCCGAGGACGTGCACTTTACCAGGGCTGGAAACATCCATACAATCTTTGGAGGACACCATCTAGGTGGAGATAATAATAATGCCTTGGAAAGATATGCACGGGAAGCACGCCACAAGCCATTAACTAATGTGAACAGCTTGGAACTTAAGCCTCCCAAGTTGTTCAAGGGGGAGTCAGTGGATATCACCTTTACCGAGGAAGAAGCTAGGTGGGTACATCATCCCCATAATGATGCACTGGTGGTGGCCATGCAAATAGGTCCTATGAATGTACATCGGGTCTTTGTGGATAACGGAAGCTCGGTGAATATCCTTTACTACAACACCTATAAGAAGTTGGGGTTGCCTGACAGGGATATCATTAGAGAAAATGCATGGATCTACGGTTTCACGGGGGAAGCTGTCAAAGCCATGGGAGCAATCAAACTTCTAGTCACTCTTGGGGAAGGAACACTCACCGTCACTCAGATGGTGGAATTTATGGTCCTAAATCAGGAATCTGCTCATAATGCCTTGGTAGGAAGGCCCTTGCTGAAGGAGATGAAGGTGGTAACTTCTATCTATCACTTGACAATGAAATTCCCAACTCCTAATGGGGCTGGATCTGTTCGCGGGTCACAATATGACTCGAGGGAGTGTTACCATAGGGCTATTAAAGGATTTCGCCATAGTAGAGATATAGGACGCGCCCTTCCTAAGGAAGATTCTCAGGGAGTGCTTAATAATGTCAAGGGAGAAGTCCATGCTCATTACGTAGTCCAGGAACCAGAAGAGGACGATCCTCCACTAAGGGCGCACCCTAATATTTTGTTGTTGGAGGGACTTCCTTTGAATGATGGGCTCGATGAAGCCATGGTCGAGTATGTGACAGAAGAAGGTCTGGGAGATGTTATCCCAAGTCAGGATGAGAAAGTCATGGGCGGCGGTCATACTCATGAGGGCGCGCCTTCTATGGAGGAGGTGCTCGTTGAAGACCCGTGACTGTTTGATCTTGATCTTGATCCAAAAATTCATGTACCTAACGAGAAGACAGGTCATGCTGAGGACACAATCTCGATTTTAGTAGATGCTAATGATCCAAGCAAGTTTTTGAAGATCGTGTCACAGTTAGGAGACGAGATGAGAAGGACCCTTACGTAGTTCCTGTTGACGAATTTGGACGTGTTTGCCTGGAGTCATGATGATATGGTTGGAATAGACCCGGACGTCATGTGTCACCATTTGAATATCTACCCAAATAGGAAGGGAATACGCCAAAAGCGACGTGCTATCAACGAGGAAAGAGCAGTAGCTTTAAAGGAAGAGGTCGACAGGCTCTTGGATGTAGGATTGATCAAAGAATCTTTCTATCCTGAATGGATGGCAAATCCAGTACTGGTTAAGAAGCCTAATGAGAAATGGAGGACTTGTGTAGATTTTACAGATTTGAACAAAGCCTGCCCGAAGGATAAATTTCCTCTTCCAAGGATTGATCAGTTGGTGGATGCAACGGCAGGGCATGCTCTCCTAAGTTTTATGAACGCTTATTTAGGCTACAATTAGATTCGGATGTATGGGCCATACCAAGAGCATATTTCCTTCATCACGGATAGGGGACTCTACTGCTACATTGGAATGCCTTTTGGTCTCATTAATGTCGGAGCAACATACCAAAGGTTGGTGAACATGATGTTCAAATACCAGGTTAGGAAGACCACAGAGGTCTATGTGGATGACATGCTGGTCAAGTCCAAGGAAGCAAGCGATCATGTGAAACATTTGGAAGAAATGTTTCATATTTTACGACGATACCAGATGAAGCTGAACCCACAAAAGTGTGTCTTTGGTGTTGAGTCGGGAAAATTCTTGGGTTTTATTGTGAATCATAGAGGAATCGAACCTAATCCAGAAAAAATCAAGGCACTTCTTGAGATGAATTCCCCTACAAATGTGAAGCAGGTACAGAGTCTTTGTGGGAGGATTGCAGCCTTAAACCGCTTTGTTTCCAAATCCTCGGATCGTTGTAAAGAATTTTTCAAGGCAATCAAGGGAGTTGGCAAAGATTTTGTTTGGACGATGGAGTGTGAAGAGGCCTTTCAGATGATAAATGAACAGTTAGGGAAACCACCACTTATGGCCAAGCCTCTGGAAGGTGAGACTTTAATCTTATATCTGGTAGTCTCAGATTATTCTATCAGTGTTGTTCTAGTACGGGATGAGGAGGACTTTCAATCCCCGATTTACTATGTAAGGAAAAGATTGTTGGATGTGGAGACTCGATATACGAGTATGGAGAAGCTAGTCTATGCTTTGATATTGGCTACGCAAAAGCTACGTCCTTACTTTCAAGCTCACAAAATTGAAGTTCGTACTGCTTATCCCATGAGGCATATTCTTCATAAACCCGAAGCGTCGGGGAGAATGTTGAAATGGGCGATTAAGTTAGGTCAGTTTGATTTGGAGTATTCTCCCCGGACATCAATCAAATGACATGCCTTAGATGATTTTATATTGGAATTCGAAGGGGAAGATGTTGGCCAGGAAATCATCTTGTTGAATCCTAACCCCTGTGATGAGGAGGCAGGTCCCCCGAAGGAAGAGTATCCATTTCCTTAGTGGATGATGTACGTGGATGAAGTGGTCAACAATGATGCTGCAGGAGCTGAGATTATCTTAATAAGCCCCGAGGGTCATAGTTTACTGAGTGCTATTCACTTTAAGTTAGCTTTGGAAATGCAAATAAAGAATTTGGTGGTGTATAGTGACTCCAAGTTGGTCATCCATCATGTGGAAGGAGGATTCCAGGCTAGAGGACCTAAAACGGAAGCCTATATGTGGTGTACTCGTCGGCTAATTCAAAAGTTCAACAGAGTCAGGCTTGAAGGGGTTCCACGAGAAAATAATAGTAGGGCTGATGCATTGGCCAAGTTGGGCTCACAGAGGGATGTGGTGTTGCTAGGAGCAATCCCTTTGGATATTCAAGACATTCCGAGCATACCTGAGGTTGAGATCATGAGTGTGGACCAGGCATCCACGATTACTTGGATAACTCCAATTCATGAATAAATAAAGAAAGGCGTTCTTCCACAGGATAAAGGGTTAGCCAGGAAGCTAAAGTATCAAGCTGCATGGTATGCAAATTATGATGGTATTTTGTACCGAAGAGGTTTTAACCAACCTCTGTTGAGATGTATTGATGGAGATGAGTGCAATTATATTCTAAGGGAGGTTCATGCAGGAATATGTGGCAATCACTCGGGGAGTAGTTCTCTTGACATGAAGGTGTTAAGGTAGGGATACTACTGGCCAACCTTGAAGGACGATGCTTTGAAGTTCACAAGAACATGTGATCAGTGCCACAGATTTGCAAACTACTCATCCATTCATGCTACGTCATTAACCTCAATGATGAGTCCGTGGCCTTTTGCTATGTGGGGAATTGATCTTATTGGGGAGCTTCCCATGACCAAGGGTGGTGTTAAATACGATGTGGTTGCTGTGGATTATTTTACGAAATGGGCAGAGGCAATGCCCTTGGCAAATATCACGGCAAAGAAAATAAGAGACTTCGTGTTTAACTCCATTGTATGTAGGTTTGGAATACCATACAAGCTTGTATCAGATAATGGAAAGCAATTTGATAGCAATGAAGTGAGGAAACTATGTGCATATTTGAGAATTATGAAGGATTTTGTAGCAGTATACCACCCTCAGAGCAATGGGCAAACTGAGGCTGTCAATAAGATAATCAAGCATACTCTGAAGACATAGTTGGAGGAAAGCAAAGGAAACTGGCCCGAGGAGCTTCCTATGGTTGTAAAGCAAAATGTAACATAAGATGTAACAGAGATAACTACAACTCAACAAAGAACAAGACATACAATAATATTAACAGAATCACATGAATCCAGAAGTAAAGAAGAAAAGGTAAACTCAAAAAATCAAAATATGGTATGTATTCTTGAAGTCCGTAAACAGGTCACGAAAAGAAGTTCATTAATATGTTCAAGCCTCAGTGACAAATAAAGAAACAAGACTTTCAAGACTATATAAGTATTTGAATGATTAAGAGTTAGTACCATAGGATTTTAGTGATTTGAATGAAGCAACCAGAACGACAAAGGACTTACCAACTGCATTGAATTGAAGACATAGAAGTATTGATCAAGTGTTAGTCATCTGTGAACCAGACCAGTTGAACTAGTTGTCAGCACCTAAAAGATCAAGATGTTTATCGTCTCGGAAGAAGTTGATTTAAGTCTAAATCTGAAACATCCTGAAAGTGAAAAGAATATTACAAGGTATGTTTAGGTTTAAATGGAAGTACAATATGCTTGCTGAAAAAGGAGAGAATCTTCATGGATCAAAGTGCATAAGAAAAGATTCGATGGTTTTCTTTTGAGAAAAAACATCGAAATTGATCAAGTGGATTTGGATAAAAACCATCAAAGAAGTAGTGATTTTTCATTCGATAGATTTTATTTAAAATCTATCAAAGGAAAAATTAATTAATTCATTCGATAGTTTTTATTTAAGGGAGCAGGTGAAATTGTATTGTTGTGTCAGGTTGATGAAAAATTGGACGACCAGGATTATTACAAGAAATGGTTCGATAGTTTTTCAAGTCTACAATTGTTTGAGAGAAGACAGTGTCTTCTTCAGTTAGGAAAATCACAGAAGCATTTACGAAGAGAGAGTTTGAGCCAGAGAAAATTACAGAGAAATTAATAGTGCTTAGAATTCTATCATTGTATTGATTTTGTGTAACCTAAACTCATTGAAGTTAATCCTACATATTAGAATTGTAGCACCCCTCGCAGTTTATATTTATAAAACGATA
Source organism: Heracleum sosnowskyi (assembly GCA_030848705.1). Classification (NCBI taxonomy): domain Eukaryota; kingdom Viridiplantae; phylum Streptophyta; class Magnoliopsida; order Apiales; family Apiaceae; genus Heracleum; species Heracleum sosnowskyi. The sequence continues at coordinate 4,671,762 of JAUIZM010000014.1, read as the reverse complement.
TATTCGCCTACCCGTGTTTTGATTTGGTGTATTTAATTTCGGACTAGAACAGAAAGAATTATCCGCGAACGAAATTGAATAATTTATGAGTATCGTATTCAACCCCCCCTTCTACGATACTTTGGACCTAACAATGGTGTTGTGGTCCTAAAATACCACACCAAGGTCTACTACGGGGGAATCACCATTTATGTTGTCTTATGGCTTTGAAGCAATGGTTCCTGTTGAGGTTGGGTCTGAATCATTCAGAAGAGATCATTATGACAAGGAGTCTAATGAAGTCAACCAACGGCTTCATCTTGATTTTCTGGAAGAAACACATGCAATATCGTCTTTTAAAGGCACGCCCTATTTAGTAAAAAAAAAATTGGGAAAGAAATTCAATGTATTGTTTTTAACTTCACACTGAATTGGAGGGTAGTTGTTCTGGCCAAAATTTGATAACGGGTTTTTAGGTTAGATTCGGGTCAAGTAGGATTCAATTAGGATATTCAAGATGTAATTAGGTCTAGGACTAATATAAAGAATGGTTAGGGTTTACCCTCATAGGGGTAAGGGCGCGCCCTTTAGGCCGTCCACCCCTTGAGGGCGCACCCTCACAGTGATAACAGACAACTTGACATAAATGGGTGGCTTGACAAAGGACATCAGCTACATTGACAAGGGACTTGTATAGGAAAGACTTAGGGCTTGTCCTCATCAGGGTAAAGGCTCGCCTTCTTAGCTGTCTACCCTTTGAGGACGCGTCCCCATGACATCAAGGTGACAATTATACAATGAAGGATAATTCTATTGGCTTAGTGATTGAAGAATTCCCTCCTAGCCTAGGAGGGGGATGTCCGTGGTCGAAGGCCTCCAGGGGTTGGCCTGATGATTGAAGACCTCCTCCTGTATTCAATGGGTGCGTCCTCATTGAGGATGTGGGGTGAACCTTGGTGTGTGCTTTGGGAGTTCTGTTCCTGTACTCAATGGGCGCGTCCTCATTGGGGAAACTTTGGAGTAATCCTGCACTTTGCACCCAAACACTTGGGATCAATTGTCCTGCTATCTGACGGGTACTTCTCATTCGGGGGACAAGGATGTGTCTGGCATTTAAGGTAAGTCATGCTTGTACATACATCTATGATATAAGGAAATAGTTGGTAATGGAAATGACTAGTCCTCGACGGGGGAAGTTTCCTTATCCATGAAGTTCCGAAATCTTAAGTGAACCTTGGGCCTTTGTGACTAAGCCTTATCATTAGACATTCCTAAAGTGAGATAAATTATAAGTATGGAAAGCGGTGGAAGAGTCCTACCTCTAAGTATGGAAGGCGGTGGAAGACTTCGACTGAGCTTCGAAGATTAAAGACCAAGCCCGTGGAGGAAACTTCCTTCCCAAGAACAACGTTGACTTGATCCCCTATATAAAGGGGTGCGTAGACACACTGTAAGGGGTCGAAAGTTGAGAGCTCAGAGGCATCCAACATAAACCCTAAACAATCTCAGCCACCAATTAAATACAACCAGCACCATACTCCGGTGAATTCATCACCAAAGACCACCGTTGTAGATCTTGATTCCGGCGATAAACCTCGAACTTTGTTAATACCAAATATTCCCCCGTTAACAAAACTGTATATTTAGTTTCCTCAATTGAGATATTTTTTAATTAAAAATTTAGAATAATATTAAAATTGTATATTTAGTTTCCTTCATCAGTAAATATTTTAAAGACAAAAATATTAAAATTGTATATTAGTTTCCTCCATTAGTAAACATTTTAAAGCCAACTGATGTTTTCGAATTTTTAATATTAATAATTCAAAAATTTGAGAAAATTAGAGAAACAGATCAAATCGATTTGAGAGGCGCCACCTCACCGTTCCGTCTTCTACTTTATATAAGTATATATTGATTTAAAACATTTTAATATGATAAAATTTTATGAATATAAAAAATTAATTTATTTAAGTTTAATCCAAACTCAATTGAAATCAGGAGGGGAACAAAGATAGCCAACCTTAGAGTTAACCTATTCTAAACTTTCGATTAAGGAAAAAATTTAGATACAAAATCTTTCTTTCAAATCTCAATTTTTAGTTAAGAATTTCATTGGATTCGGGCCAATATTCAAAACTTAACGAGGTGTACTATTTTTGTCCAAATTATTGTCATAGTGGTGTAAATGTGTAACCCAGCCTGCATTACATTGTCCCACTTTTAAAATCGATTCTTTCACCAAACAAATGATATACTCTGCATTGTCCTTGTTGCTTAATTTATACAATGTCTGTAGAACGTGCCCCTCTTTTCCGGTATGACAAGTCGAACCGACTTTTCTTATTTCATAAAATTTGTCCACAAATACATTTAACTACTATAGAATATTAACAACTGAAAAATGTCGAAAAGAAGAAAAACGATCTTGTTTATTATAATGAACTCGTTGTATTTGAGATCGGTGTAGCGGTATCTCATCCGTTCTATTTACGGAATGTCAAGTATTCGATTCTCGTCAAATATAAGATGGGTGTATACGTTTGTTTAAAATAAAAAATGTATTCAAAAATTAAGTTATTTTCCGGCAAACCAAACAACGCCAATATTGTTTTACAAATTGATCCATTTCAGTTTGATAACAAATGCTTATGCAATGAAATGGCCAATGGGAGGGTGAGCTGAACTATATATGAGGTGAGTGACAAATTGGCACCAAAAGCTGTTTAAAACTTTTGGGTCCATCCTCAAGTTGTTGGTTACGGTTTCACCCTTTGGCAATCATATTAATGGATCACATTGCACCTATATCCAGATTGCAGAATCTTTTGAAAATCCGTGTACCTGAGAATCGAGCCCAACGAAAAGAAATGTACATAAATGCTCCTAGGCCCAATAATAAAGAAAGGAGAACGTTAAAAACATGGACGGTTTGCTCCATAATTATACGCCTGCTAAGTTAGGTGGCAAAGAGATAAATCAGCCATGCATAAGCAATTAAGCATGCTTAGGGAGAATGAATTCACACTAATCATAGATTAATTTGATTAAGCCATGCTGTAACCATATTCTGAAACCTCAAATCAATGATAATCCTTATTCACTGTGTTTTCTTAACTTACTAACTGTTATATTATGCAGCATATATAAAAGAGAAGAGATCTACAAGTATCAGACATTTTGGCAGACAAGATTAACATGGTCAAGTTGGCAACTTTGACGCATTATCATAAACATTGCCCTGCAATGTCTTCGTAATACGACAACCAAAGAACCATCCTTCAGATCAAAACTTGTATTGTGCCTATTAATCTTGAGTTGGTGATGCATCATGCATGTCAAGATACGTACATTTTGAATCGCGATATTTATATCTAACCCGGTTAACGAGAATAAGAATGAAATTTCAATATAAAAATGTATTCGGATTTTATTAAGCATCTATTGATTTGAAGTTTCACCAGTGTTTATAAACAAAACATGGCTTAAATGGTTGTTTAAGCAACTGATTAAGCAAATATGAATTGGCCTATACAACAAGTACAGTCTTGTCTCATATTCACATGCTTTCTTCATATCTTCACACAATAATTCACACACACATTCATTCGATCTTTGAATTATTATAGGTGAAAATTATAACAAGTAATAATAAATAATAATAATAATGATAATGCATAGGACCAGATCCTTTTGTCATTAATGGTGGAGGGGGTCAATGTAGATCAGAACAAGGGGTGACTGGTGGTGACAAATGAAACCATTGCTTGGATTCATCTGCCCTCTCTCTGAAATCTCCACCACAACTTGCAACTTGGTTTAGTGTCTAGTTTGAGTATATATTTTTACTTCTCTTATTTATTTTATTTTGATAATAATGAATTAATGATCCTAAAGTTAATCTTTTATGAGATACATTATGTATACATATAAATTACAAATCTAATAATCTATTATTAAATATATAATTATCATGTTTTTACATGAGTAGAGGGGAGAATCTCAAATTAATAATATCTTAGGAAAAATATTCTAAGATTAACCTTACAATTCTTATTTTCATTTGGTTAACATTAAATTCAGACTCGATTCCTTATAACTACGTAATTAAATTAAATTATATTTATTTACTTTAATTCTTTAGTCTCGTCCAGTTGTCTATAAATAATATTTATTTATTACATACTTTTATCATTCAAATTTTTATAAATATATATTTTAATAATATTTATTAATTATAAAAAAATTCAGTAATTTATTAAAATTTGGCTCATGCTGGGCCCGGATTACCTGCTAGTATAAAAGATTCTCGTAAAATTTCTTTTTGCTAATTAAAAGAAGAAGTTAATTTGGTGAGTGTTCAATTTAAATTAACAATGAGCTACTATTATTGTAATTTATAAATAGATTTTTTTCCCCGTCTATTCTCTCTCTGTCACCACACTCATTACCTCTCTCTCTCTCTCTCTCTCTCTCTCTCTCTCTCTCGCTGCTTCTACTCTCTAGTCTCTACTCTACTCCTCTTAAACCCTAATCCCAAATTCCCCCACCTCCAATCCCCCCAAAAAACACAATCTCCTATGCTCTAAATCAAAATCAATATAAAAACCATGAATCATCCTGATTTCTACTTTATACTCCTCTCAGTTCTTTTAATTTCTCCCCAATTACATGTTGTGCGTTCTTATGAATCAGTAACAATATATGATTTACTCAAATCTTACCATTTACCCAGAGGTTTGTTCCCAAAGGGTGTTAAAGACTTCAGCTTTGATGATTCTGGAACATTCCAAGTTTATTTAGACCAGCCCTGTAATTCTATGTATGAGAATGAATTACACTATGATCGCAACGTTTCGGGTGTTTTAACTCCGGGTAAAATTGATCAGCTTTCTGGTATTTCGGCTAGAGATTTGTTCTTGTGGTTCCAAGTTCAGGAAATTAGGGTGGATATTCCTAGTTCTGGGTTGATTTATTTTGATGTTGGTGTTGTTTCTAAGCAATTCTCTTTGTCTTCTTTCGAAACTCCGAAAGAATGTTTGGCTGTTCAGTTGTCGGATTCTCGAGGATTTATCGAACAGCCTGCTGCTGCTTATAAGGTCTTTCTGCCTTTTATGCTCATTGATTAGCTAATTTATTCAGTTATATAATCTGCATTGATTTTTGTTAAACTGTAATTGACTTGGCTTCTGAATTATTGGGTTGCAGTTTGTGTGTTTGTTTATTGAAATTGAAATATTTGATAATTGGAAATGTTAGGATACGGCAGTGAGTGAATTTAGTAACTTTAGGTGGTTTTTCTATGGCAGGAAATTCGGAGTATTTATGTTATAAATTTATATGCAGTCTTTCTGTTTAGTGGTCTTGGCTTTAGGGTTTCCGTTTTCTATTGAATTTCAGGCTTGTCATCTTGCGATTGATGATGAATAACTTGAGAATTTTTGATCTAGTTAGTCATTGTATGTGATACATTATAAATTGAAGATTAAAATGTATATTCAGACATCAGATGTGAGTTGATATTTGGCAAGTTTGTAACTTTCCTGCCCTACTTTGTATTTTTTTGTTGTAGATTCTTTTGGTTGACAATGTGAAATAAGAGGATCATGTAATGACCTACGAACCTTACATCATTACCCCCCTATGACAAAAAAAATTGATATTCGGAAAACACGTTACGAACCTTACATCATTACCCCCCAACGACAAAAAAAATTGATATTCGGAAAACACGTTTGGATTTTATTTTAATAGGAGTATCTTTTTGTTCTTCTTATTTGGGAAGCAAAGTAATGAGTCTTTTTCATATTAAATTTATCTTTTAATGATATTCTGTTTTTTCCATTCGGGGCTCAGGTTCCCACACAGTGCACAAAATAAAGTGATAATTTGCGGAAAAAAGTGAAAGCGGTGTTGTTTTAGAAAGTAATTGTGGGGACTATGTAATAAATGTGCAGCTTACTGCACACAGGCTAACCCTTGTTTTTTACAGAGCAATTGGCTGATGGCTGCGCAAATAAATGGGGACACGTGCTTGGACCGTGTCTTCCCTTTTTATTTAAAATCTAATTCACCATGCCTTTCTAGGAAATTATGAGCCATAATAACCTTTTAATTTTCAGTATGTATATTGATTACTGCATGCTACGTTGAGCTTCTGCACCTTATAGTGGTTGTAGTAGTATATGTGCGGTCAAATGATCAATTGTAGAAATAATTGAGCTGATCAATTTATTTGTTTGCAGAGTTCAGATGGAAATTTCAGATATCAACTTCATCACAAAGATTTGGCAAGGGCCATTTTATAAGATGTCTAAGGTGGCAGTGAATCAAATTTTGAAGCCGTTCAATCAACTCCATGGGTATTTCATGCATTGTACATGTGTCTTTATAGAATTCTGGTTTAGCAGGTCGGTCTCATGTTTCGTTTAAGTGTGCTTGCTTGCGGATTTGGTATATAGAATTAGGAGTGTGCAAGCTAGTTCCTGTTGCTTCAGCGGTTAGTGCGGAAATTTGCTGGAGGAGTGTCTTCTATAACAATGTCTCAGGAGTGTCTTCTACAACAATGTCTCTCCTCCTAAAGGCTTAGAGGACACAAAATTGCAGCTTGCGAGAAGTTTTTCTATAGATGTTAAATCCATTACAAGTATATGTGACATTTACTGTGACCAAGTCTTTTTCCCTTTTTTTTTTGTTGTGTGAATGTTTCTTGGTGAAGCATACATGATTCTTTGCTGTAAGAGTGAAACAAATAATGGAAAATACAAGTAATCTGTGTTGGGATGTATTTCGACATGCTCTTTCATGTTCTTTAGTGGGGTTATTATCAAGTACCTTTCTTTTTCCATTTGATATCAGTTAATCTCTTGGGCCTACCCCTGATGTAGTTTAATCAGTCTAAAAATAAATCAAGTTTGCATAAGATATTTGATATTAGAATGATATATTTTTACTTTCTTTGCTCTTATAATATAGTGTTTGTATATATAGGTGCAAAAACTTCTTACATTAATAGTCGATATATATGTAAAATTTGGGCATGAGCCAAGAAAAGTGCCTAGACCGACGTCTATTTCTACTTTGGTTGGTCATTTAGGAGCGCTTATCTACTATTGTTAACCTGTGGTTGTCACGGATACAAGGTTTTCTTGCTATGTGGTATGGTGGCAGGGAAGTCTCGTGGACACTTTCTCGTAGTGTGCTTTCTCTGGTCTATTTGTTCACATTCTTTTGATCGTAGTATTCTGATCAGAGCAAGGGTGCGCTTTAGACAGCCAGGCAGTGGCATGGTAAGTATGTTGTGACTATTGGAGTCATAAAGTGTTCAGAGATGTATTCTCTTTGAGGCTTCCTGCCAATTTTCTAGCTTATGTTTCAGTTGGACGCATTTTGGAGATTCATTGATTGGCTGACTTGTATCATTTCAACTTGGTTCCATTTGTGTGTGTTGATGTTTTTCAGTAGCTGTTGCACTCTTTGATTGTTAAAGGTACTGTTCTGTTTTGTTTTAGTCATTTTTTTCTAAATAAAATTAACTCCAAAAAAAATACTGTGATTTTTTTTTTTTATTAAGCAATGACTGAGAAGGTCAGCCAGCTTTGTACGATCTACATGAGAGTTTGAGTCTGAGAAGTACGGTAGACTGAGCATGTTTATAACCCCATTTGGGAACTCATACAAGGTTCTTACAAGTTAAAAAATATACGGGCCTCGTTTGGTAATTAGCGGATTGAGTTAACTGTTTTGACTAGCGAATTGATTTAGTTGATTTGACTATCGAATTGATTTAGCTAATTTATGCAAAACTATTTGGTAATTAATTGTTTGAGTTAGTTTTTTTATATATTAATTAGATATATCACAATTATCTAATTAAAAAAACTTCTCTAAATAACTTTTTGAAAATTAGCTTTTTTAGTGCAAAAAAACTATTTCAATCCGCTAACTATCAAATACTTAAAACTAAAAATTTCTAATGATCAAACCTCTAATTTGATCACCACCTCAGTTTTTTTCCAGCATCTCAAACTTCCAAAAAGGCCACATTTTTTAACAGGAAACCCATACAGGCCTTAAGCCTAGGATCGCCACGCTGGTTTATTCTCCGTTGGGCCATCAATAGATTCTTGGTGGACTATTTATATATATCCATGGGCACCTACCATTAATTCTTGCCTCAAGGCCAGGTCCAAATTAATATATTCTCTATCATTTTTAATTAATTTATAAAACCTGCTACTATGTAAGGAATCTCATTGTCGATTGCTTCATTTATTTTTATCAAATAAAATATATATAATATAAAAACTATAGCTACATAAAATTTTTATTCGAGGTATCATTCAATTTTCGTCTTCGTTCTTACATATTCTCTTCCGTCTTGCTTTCTCTAATTTAATCATTATAGTTCTTATTTTACCTTTAATAATGATTATTCTTTTGTGAGTATCGGTGTTGTACTCAATTTTTTTTGATGTTTTATTTGACCTCATTTTGAAGTGGTTGATATAGTTTTGGTATTCATGGTTTGTTGTTTTGTCTATACAAGAATGATTCAATTGGTGCTTTGAAAATCTGGAAAGCCCGCATCGAGATTGGGTTGACGGTGAAAATCGTAAAAATTCATCTTTCACAACAGAAGGTTGTTCATATTACGAGGGTATCTATCTCTCCAATTTTAGTTGTGCAACTGAAATTTTGAACTTTGGACTACAATCGGAATTAATTGTGTACGAAGGTCAATTGTGATGCCACTGGCTTCCTGGTGTATGTTGGATTTCTCGGAAAGCCATTGTAATCTTTTTTAGTTCAAAGAATATTTTTATTCCGTATGTTAAGCGATATGGAAGCAAAACGGCTATTTATATAGCTCGTTTATTTGTTTCTCAACCAGGTTGTATTGCCAATTTGAGGATTTGTCCCGGCTGAGTTCCGGTCTTTTTAATGAAATTCATAATATTTTATCAAAAAAAAAATAAATCAAACTCAATATATAAAACCTCCTAATAATATCAGGAAAACATATAATACTTAACTGAAAAACCTAAATGCTTGGGTTACCGAAAAAAAAAACCTAAATGCTTGGTTGAAGATTGAAAGAAAATGATGCACTATTATTTTGTATTAATATATCGCATCGAAGTTTGCTTGTCCTATAGCTAACTCAGCAAGCTAGGGTTATGCCCAAAAAAATAAATAATCCGAGGATCATATTGAGAAGTTAGCATTTACTGACCAAAGTACTGTTGATATTCATCATTAATACTATTAGCTAGTTACATATCCGCAGTACTTTCTTTAGTAACGATCGAAGTTTAAAATTTGTCAAAGATGACATATATATATATCTGATAAGGTAAAACATTCTGGAAGAATTTTGAAACCAAAAGGAAAATGTCATATTGACTATTGCCCTTTCTTAAATTTTAATCCTATAACCCAAAAAGCCAGCAAAGCAGCTTGTTTAGCAACAGGACACATTTGAGTCGGATTAGTTAACCAAACTATATTAATCAAACAATTGTCACAAGACCAGCAAGCAGTGCGGGCCCTTGGGTAAGACGATCAAAACGACCGCCTACGATATCACGATGAATATCTAAGCTCTGATTCAAGACAAATAAATTATCCAAATGCTTGGATTTCTTACAGGATTGTTGTGATCCTTCCTGTTAATAAATTAGCTTTATTGTCAATCGAAAGTAAGCTAGCAAATTCTCTAGATTATGGTAAAATCATAGAGAAATTCGTATCTCAAAAACCTAGAATTTTTTTTCAAAGTCAACGATAGTAAACTCATTTGATAAATTTTTAATACAATATTATCTTAATGTACTAATTATGATATTTGTTTTATCTTACTAATACATTTTCACTTGTTGCAACGCAAACTTCATTCGTGGAGAATACTAGAAATTCATTAGCGTCACTTGTTATTTTTGATACAAGTTAAGTTTTCTTTAATGAACTGATTTTATATAGTTTTGTGGTGTTTAGAAAATTAGATTTCATAAGAAATTATATATGAGGCATTTGTGATCTGTTATTACATATTTAAGTTAAGATTTTTAATTATACATGAGTAAAAAAACATAAGACGTAAAAAATTCCTAAGACCGGCCCTACCTGCAAGTCTGCAAGCAACAACCATATATATGCTTTCACATATATACCTAATTACATACAAACAAAATATATAGGGCGTTGCTAGCTAGCTGTTGCAGTACTGGAGATGTGGGCTGCATCACTTTTATATGAGTGACTTAATTTTTGCCAGAAAAAATCAAGAATTTTGATGTGTTGAAGAGGGGGGGGGGGGGGGGGGGGGGGGGTAGACTACGGAACAACTTTTTTTACATACCATGCCACCAACTTACTTGATACACAAAGCACTAGCTAGCAGATAGATATCCAATCACAACACACACATATATATACAAAACAGATCCAACTTACATTATAAAATTCTGATGAATTTTCAGAAAAACAAAAATTAACATGCTCACTGTAATCTAATTCTACATATATATCTTGCAAGTATAAACCACAGAGACCACAGTTTTTCCCTGATCGAGAACTTGTATCTTTCTTCTCATATGTATGTTTGAGATATAATTTGTACATCAGCTAGAAACTTCAAAGGTATTTGACAACAGTGTATAAAAAATATATAGAAATATAATTTGTACATCAGAAACTTCTTCCACCATTGGACTTAAAACTCATATTGAATCACACACACATATACTTAACAATTTTCGACATTTAATTTCATAATTAATTATTTATTGCAGTCACACTCGATCCGGGACTGCGTAAGAACTTATCAGAAGAAAAATGAGAGAGATAATTAATAGGGGTTGATAATATATATGGATAATTAGGATATTTCAGGAAGAGTATAAAGATGAAGAATATTTTTCATAACCTCAACTTGTGTGGTAAGGCACTTGATATAATGAGCTGTTTCTTCCAATAACCTCTTCGTATCCAATCCTTCACCTCCAGGAACTATTTCCCTCAGCTCTTCTGTTTCACTTATTTCACCATTACGGCGGTGAATTCTTCTAGGGTTTCTGATTTTTACTTTATCAAACCTGTCCACAGACAATATTGATCTTCTTCTCATCTCTCGACGCCTGCGGATCTTCAAAAGCATGGCCCGGCTCCATGCTCTTTTCGACCCCACCGTAGCTGCCATACACATATTAGCAGCATGTTTTATCTCAAGGGATCTTCTAGCAGTACCGGAGCTGGACCTACCTGCTATATACCTGGTGTTTACTTGTTTTAGGGTTCGAAGAAACCTATAGGTGAACCTTGTTTTGATGGAGTAGTTATTTTTAGGGTTTAAGGATGTTGGATTCATGATATCAATAAATGGAACAAGATTTAGGGTTTCTGACACAAGAATAAAAGACTTTAGATTTTCTTCTGACACAAAGGGACCTCTTCTGAACAATATTGAGAAACGAGGACAAAAGGGATTCACTCAATTCTGACACAATTACATCTGTACGTACGTGTATGGATATATAAGTAGTTAACTACTATGCTCTCTAAGTATATATGTGTGTAATTTATATCTTTGAACACACTTAAACAAAAATTTAAAACACATATATAGAGAGAAATGTGTAGTGAATGAAAAGTCAAATAAAAAGGGATGAAGGAGTGAATGGAAATAAAAAAATGAAGAAAGGAAAGGGAAGAGATTAGATATGGGAGGTGAGAAAATGGAGGAGACTTAAGAATCAATCTCCCTTTTAATTATGAAGATCAGGTAATCAGATAATGGTTATGATAATTGATTAGGAAAATACAAAGTTCTCAAAATCGTTTTATAAATAAGATGAATCCATGGTGTATATTTACGAATTTCACAAATAAAAAACACATCATGAATCATTATTTGTGATAAATTTCGAAGTATATAGTATTACCCGATTGATTAATATATATTAATATAATAAAGAATAAGTTTTTTTTTTGAAACAATAAAGAATAAGATTGATCTATCAATTTCAAGATATGTGGATTTAGAGGGGGTGAAAAGTGATTAGCTCTAGGAAGTGGGGCTTGAAAGGGGCAACCACCATATGATCGCACATGGTTCCATTACCCACTTGGGATTATGTGGTGCTCATATTTTTTCCATTTTTCTTAAGAATATACTAATTTAATTAGCATTGAGAATAGTATAAGATTAAAGGGCTGTTTTCCTGTCTTAATATTGCTTGATTGAAAAGTGACAACCGGAGTGGTACTGTTTGCTTATATTTTAAAAAAATAGCAGTAGTTTTGGCAGGCTAGCTAGGGGGGTGGTTGATACAACGTTTCATCTCTTTCATATGGTAGACAATAAGTATCTAATCAGTTATATCATTGCCATTTTACAAGAATATTTTATAATGTGATTCGAGAATCAGTTCTAATTCCTGCCATTGTTGAGTATTATGCAAGTTTTAAATTTGTTCATGGATTTGTTCATGGAGTAGACACAGACCATGGTCAAGATTTTGTTCTAACTGATAATTAATATTTCATGTTATCATATTATTCGATATTCACTCATAATTAATGAGCTAAATTTCTTATGCAAAAATATAAATTTTATGAATAAAAATATAATATATGTCATTCAGGAGCATATTTGAAATTCAATTCGAGATATATAGTGCGATCCATTAACTTTTATCAGAATTACAATTCCGCATAGATTAGAAATAATCACGGATATCTCTTTATAAATTAGATGTTAATTGCGTTTACTTAACGCGTAAAACATGAGATTTGAAGAGCATCTCCACTTTATTTCCATTGTCCTTAATAATATCTCTCTTGTCTTCTCCATATTTTATTTTGCTAAGCTTTACCAAGTCGTCTTCTCCATATCTTGACCAAGAAGAAAGGAATAACTCCGTCCTTTTTTATTAAAGTGAAATTTCATCTATATTTCGCAAAACGCAGGTTCATATATTAATATAAAATGCAAATATGGTCTAGCACGTAAGAGTAGAGCTGGCAATTTGATACACGACACGTGAACACGGTACGAACACGACACGGATAATTAGTGTTTGGGTGCAAAAATTTGGTACACGAACACGAAAGTACACGAACACGAAAAAACACGAATATAATTAGTGTCGGGTTTGGGTTTTCACAATAGGTACACGACACGAAACGAAAGTACACGAATTAATGAAGTAAATAAATAATTTTAAAAAATATATATTATTTATAGTATTGCATATTTAGAAAATATATAAGGAATTACATATGAACAATAAATAAAAGTTTCATGACTAATTAGCAGTAAGTTATACATTTATATATAAGAAGTATACATTTATATATATAAGTTATATTTACATTTTTTTGTAAAATTGTATGTATTACATATTTAATACACATTTCATAAAAATTTACATAATTAAAATAGTTTTATAATATATAAATTTTAATTTAATTAAATTTATATTTTTGTTTAATGTACACGAATACGACACGTAAAGTACACGACACGTTTTGAATTGGATATGTGTTTCAAATTTAGTACACGAATTCAAAACGGGTCGGATATGGGTTTTACATTAAGTACACAAAAACACGAAAGTACACGACACGAAAGTACACGACACGGTCCAATTGCCAGGTCTACGTAAGAGTCTTAATTGTTTCCTGTTTTTGTTAGCTTTTGTTATATTTTAATTTCAACATTAATGATTTGTACATTTTTTTTTTTTTTTTTTGCCATGAAATGATAGGATTTTATTAAGACCTCAAATCATTACACAAAATACTATATAATTCGGGATGGACATCTCCCACCCTCCAAATACGATCAGCAACTGAACAGCTATAACTCGCCAGATAATGAGCTACACTATATTAAGTTCAATGAGAGAATGAATTTGTTTAGTTCGTACCGAAACTTACTCTCTTTAGAGTTTTGAGCTTTAATATTTATATAAAAATATAAAATTCTAAAACAACAAAAAGAAATGACCGAGGCTGTCAGGCTGAGCACCATCAGAAAAATAGATTTGTTCAAAATTATGATCAATACAATTTCCAGGACCACAATTTACAATTATTATTAGTCACAATATATGCCTAGCGAGTCTAACCTAAATTTTCTATATATAAAGTTGCATGCAAGTTGATTTGAGATGTTTAAAAATCCAACTTTTAATAAATGTCAAACTTTTATATTGTAAATTCGAGGGGTAACCTAATTTCTCTTATGATCGTGATACCTCTCTTATCTTTACGAAATATCGAGAATTCAAATTTTGTTGTCAAAGAAATAGAGCGTGTGCGTGTTTTTTTACATGTTTCTTTGTTTCCCAAGTGAAATAGGACACCACATAATCTACCTTAAGGTTGCAGGTTAATGACATCTACTAACATTGCCGGTAACATGTATTAAACCTAGTCGACAACCACTTATGTCTTCAAAAAGCTAATTAAGATTGCTTGTGCGAGCATTTATCTTGTTTAAACATCTTTAGTCTTGCCTCACCTAACATCATTATGAAGGGAGGGAGATTATTGGCAAAGTAATTAACAACCTAATCAAATATTATAGATAAAAGACAATCTAACAGCAAAAGATGAAGATAATGCATGTGCTACGTATAATGCCAATAGTCTTGTCATGATACTGATTTGACATTGCACTTTCCTAAAGACTAATTATAAATAGGGCTACTAGCTACCTATGCAGTCCTAGGGCATAAACTCAGTTAATTCCAAAACCTAGCTAATTCCATTTATTTAATCTCTTAATTAACCATGCAATTTGTTCTGTTTATTGTCGTTAATTAAAATGCCACACATCTACATGTATTCAAGGGAAGTCGGCCATGAGAATTGAGAACGACACTAGCTACTAGGCTAGCTAGCTACTAACTTTGACAACACGGGAGCTGGGAATAATAATTTTGCAAATTTTGTAATAGAGGGCCACATTTTCTTTTATCATTTATCTTTTATACTCTATAAATTATATCTTTTTATTTTTGCTAAATATAAATTATATCTTTATATATAATAAAAATAAAAAGGATAATAAAGGAGTATTACATAGGTTAAGGAATCGACCCTTAGCTACTACATTTATTTTATTAGATAACAAGCGCTCTATTCTATTTCGGTTAGTTGTTAATTCAATTGAAACGAAGTATTAAGAGAATTAAGATATTTACTATATTGCCCTTGTATTATTTACACGGCAGCACATTGAGGCAGCGCACCACCTACGCAAACTTTATAACCTCCGGTAGATGGTAGTCCATGTAGATAAAAATGGACTCGTCCATATATATGACTAAAATTATTTGCAAATAATTTGAACAAAGCATTTATCACTGGTCCAGTTTAAAATGACTCGTTCTTTTATAAACAAATGAGCCCTTAATGTTAGTAGTTGTTATTTAATGTTAGTTGTTATTAAATTGTTTTTTTTAACATGTTGTTGATGAGAGTCGATCCTTGATTTATGGTAGTCTTTTCTTATTCTCACTTCTACTCTAATTACACTACAAGAAAAGGGACCGATGTCTATGTTGTTTGCCAACTGATATCTTTGTCGGTGATGTCTATCTTAGACATCGGCCAGAAACCGATGTTTGTACTTACATATACATCGGTTATAACTTAAATTAGGATGTCTATACTATAATTTTTTTATAAAATATGTTAGGTATAATTAATTTTATAAACAAATTACCTGCAATATATTCTAGAAAACATATAACACACTAAATGATTTTTCACATACACGTCGTTTCTTTCTTTAAAGTGATGTGTAATGAACTTATAAACATCAGTTTGCACAAAAAAAAACTGATTTAGATTCTTCTCTTAGACATCACTTTGTTCCGATGTCTGTTTTGGTTTTAGACATCAGATTTTATAAATAAAAAGTGATTTTTATTTATTTCTTAGACATCAGATATTGCAGAAAAAATGTGATGTATATCTTTGTGTTAGACATCAGTTTTGCCACAATAAAATTGATGTATACGTAGGTCTTAGACATCAGAATTTGTTAAAAATTTTGATGTATTTGTTACCATTAGACATTAGTTTCTGAGTCTATATTAAATAAACCGTTGTCTTTCCAAGCGTAAAAAAAATTAAAAACTAGACCATTTACAATATATATCCAACCATTTATTTTACACAATTTAGAAAATACATCCAACAACCAACACATCAATCCTCAAAACTAACCACACATCCATCATCATCATTATGCAAAATTAACTACACATCCATCAAAATTCAATCGACAAAACACACTAAATAATTACAAAGCATTTGCAGAACTGCCTACAAACTAGCAATTCAATCCGCAAAATAAATCTACCATTGGCAATTACTACATCACTTAACAAGACACTAGAAAATTAACCTTGTGCACAAACAAACTGGTAACCAAATTTTCAAGCAGTGTTCAAGCTTTCCTGTTGTTAACCAAATGTTTACCACTTTAAAGAGACCTTAAGTACTAGAAGCTATCAGATGTGCTTTTGGATGAACCGGAGAGCCTCAATACGTACGTCGTCAAGCTGGGCCTCGTTGTACGTCCCTCGAGCCTTCGGCATCCACTAAATAATTCAAGCAAACACAATTAATCGAAAATGAAAAGTACACAATTATAATTCAAAAGTAACCCATTAGAAAAACTTACCAATGACATAAAAAATGTCATTGACATTGGTAGCAGCTTTTGCAGACGTTTCCATGAAAAAAAGGTTTGTATGTTTGTGACGATATTTCATAGAACATCATCTTAGTTTACTGCTTTTACTTTCATTGATCTATAGGACATGGCTGATACTTTAGTAAATAGCTTGTACAGTTTAATAGTCCTTGTTATAAGCTAAATATGATTTTCATGGTTCTTCACAAAATTATAGACCAGAAACATCACACACACACACACACACGTATATGGTATTCCCTGTAGTAATACTTGGTATTGACATACACTGGCTATGAATAAATTTTTCCTGATTTGTCAAACTTTTGTGTGTTCGTTTTACCTTTGCTTTGTTTACCTGGGATATGCTGATCTTTATTGAAAAATATTTGATGCTCCGCTGGTAACTTACGTAAATCATTTGTGATTGCAGTTCCTGTTTTATTTCCCTTCTTTCTCCATTATAGGATGTATACAAGTACTCACATACTAGGAGGGAGGACTCAAAGTTTGAAGTCCACTTGACATTTTTAGGCCCGGTCAGAGTAATCTCCACCCGGTAATATTCTTTTTCAACCTCTTGTATACTAAATTAGGACATACTAAAACTTACATAATAACATACATAAACATGTGATTGAATAATTAATACATGTGCAATACATAGTTGATGGTTTGTAAGGTCAAAAGGAATTCAAGGTTACTCTAGTTATGATGTTTTTTTAATTATTTGTTGTGCTACTACTACTACTCCTCTTATCGATAGTACCTTTTTTCTAAACTGACTTTACTGTATGAAGTTTTGAGTATAATAAGAAGTACATATGTTTCTGGCAGTAATTTGGTTAGAAAGATGCAACATTAGACTAAAACTCAGTGACATTAAGAAAATGAGTTGACTTACCAGATTATGTGAAGCAGTACAGGCAGATACATCATAAGGATTAAGGCGCGACAGCTTTATTATACTGGCATCTGCAAGCTTGACCTGCAACAGAACAAGTCACTCCTGGCAGAAAGATGGTGTCTAAATAAAAGGCTATTTCCGTGCTGAAATGAAGGCGACACATAATACTAGAGAGGCAAGTGCTAATGTATGACAGGTAAAGATTCAAAATGAACAAATCTGGCTGGTGAATTTAGAAAACCTCATCAATTCTCTAGTGTATTAGTTTCAGTCGACTGGTTCTTGTGCTCATCTGCATAGGCTTTCTTTCTATTTTCCCTTTAACAAAAAATTTCTCACAGAATTAGCATATATCTTCATTCTTTTCCTATGTAAGGTGAATGTCATAAGTTACAGGGTTGTGACTTGTGCCCCCTGGTTAAGCATTGGGGGCACGGTATATAAAACCTATTCTGGAAGTAAACACAAACGAAACTATCACCATATGTATAGAGTTACAAAAAATAAACTGGAAATCAGGTCCAGGTAGTCGGTAATATGGTTCGGACAAATGTTGGAAACTAAAATAATCACTGATCAGAAAATAACTTTTCAATACTTTTTTATTGAGAGTGTACAGTCGTAAAATGGAACAGGTACTTGTCCTGGTCCTTTACTTCTGGATACAACAAATTATTGAAACATAGAAATTATATATATGTATGTCAATACCAAATTTATTCATATTTGATGTGGAAATAATACAGCATACTTACACGACACCATCAACAGTCAAAGAAGTTTCAGCTATGTTCGTGGCAACAATAAATCTCCTGCAATTTGGAGGTGGAGGACTAAATACGCATATCTGCAGGGAGGAAAAGAACATTATGAAACAAGAAAAGAGGTAGTGAAAGTTTTCTAACTTCTAAATTATTCTTAATTTATTAAAAAAACATATACTAATTGAATAAACAACCTATCTATCAATTGAAATTTATGAATTTAGGAGCGTACTATAATCATGCTACTGCAAATAATCCAAAAGGAAAAAACTACAGATCTTTTATAACCACTATAGACAAGTGAAAGGTAGCTGGATCATTCTATAATAATATGATTGCACAAATACTAGTAGTACTCACTAAACTGTTAGTACTAAATCGTCCATTAACTGCATATGGCATAATTAAAACCTTCAATATTGGAATCCGACATTCTTCAGATAGATAATGGGTTGAATATAGGGGTAATGGTGTTCCACGTAATATTTTTAATATTATTCCATCACTAAAATAGGACCAACATCAATAATTATATCTGCAAACTCGAATTACCTTAAAA
Source organism: Heracleum sosnowskyi (assembly GCA_030848705.1). Taxonomy (NCBI): domain Eukaryota; kingdom Viridiplantae; phylum Streptophyta; class Magnoliopsida; order Apiales; family Apiaceae; genus Heracleum; species Heracleum sosnowskyi. Next base: position 4,652,839 of record JAUIZM010000014.1, on the reverse strand, counting down.
AATAGGACCTTGTCCATATTCATCGACTTAAACTCCCACCATTGTCTCTGTTGGTGTATAGGAAAAAGTTACACATAAAACTAATTAAGAAAAAATGAATACATATTTATACATATACAAGTATTACCTGACCACCCGTTAAACTATTCAAGAACCGGGGCGGCAAGTATAAAGTTTTTGGATCATAATTTTCATCTTCAAGACGTCGTTTATTGGCATCTCTGCGGTTCCTATTCAGAATTCAAGGACAAAAAGTGATTCATCAAAACAATAATGGCATACAACTAGTTGTCATTCATCTGCTTAGAAACCAGAAGTTGAGGTAAAATGAGGATGTGTAAATTATGTATAGAGGTAGTGACTAGTAGGATTGAAGAGATAATACTTAAGATATAGTTGATATGTCACATAATTTAAAAAAAACCCCAATTTAAGAAATTAAGGTTTTGATTTTAAAAAACCCCCCAAATTAAAGTTTACCGATTTGGAGCAGGACAAAGGTGAGTAGAAGGGGTGAATGGTGGTGGAGGTGAGTCGTGGTGGAGACGAGAGAGAGAGAGAGAGAGAGAGAGAGAGAGAGAGAGAGAGAGAGAGAGAGAGAGAGAGAGGTAGAATGAGGTGAGAGACGACGGAGAGAGAGAATGATTTACTCTGTGTATAATTAGGGGGGAAAATATTTTGCAAGATGGGGGGAAAATAATTGGGGGGAATAATTGGCATAAGGGGGGGATTGCGAAATTTTTATAAGGGGAAACAAAAATCGAAGTGGGCGCGTGTTGAATTTTTTTAGTTGAACTTTAGACATCAGTTGTAAAATAAGCGATGTCTTCAAACAACAAAGACATCAGATTAACGCGGGGTGATGTTATTACATCTTTTAACATCAGTGATATTTGTAACCGATGTCTAATGTGCGATGTCTATTGAACATTTTCTTGTAGTGTTATATAACTAGTTTTATAGCCCGTGCGAGGCACGAGCATGTTCTAGAATATTGTGTAACTTTCATTAATTTCAACGTATTTTATAAGTTACAGATATATTGATATGAGATAATTATAATATAGATTACAATGTCATATCAAAATTTGAGAGTATATTTATCATTTCGCATTGAATAAATTGACTTATTGAAATTCTTAGTTCATTGAAAAATTATTGCATTCTTCACCCCACCCCTGAAATCCCCCCTCTCTCTCATGCCCCCTCCTACGGTGGTTTATCCCTCTCTCTCTCTCTCTCTCTCTCTCTCTCTCTCTCTCTCTCTCTCTCTCTCTCTCTCTCTCTCTTTCTCCCTCTCTCTTTCTCCCTCCTACGGTGGTGGTTGCCTTCTATTTTCGATGTCACTCTTTGGAGACTCCTCTCTTATCCTTCTTTTCCCTATTTTACTGTCTCTTTGACTTTTATTTTCTTTCTCTCTGTCTCATCCACTATTTCTTCTCAACTTTTGTTTAGGATCTGTATTTTGATCTCTCTCTCTCTCTCCTTTCATGCCCCCTCCAATGGTGATTGCCTTCTATTTTCGATGTCACTCTCTAGAGACGCATCTTTTATGTAATGATCATCGAAAAGACATAATATATTCCAACACATTTACTAAAATGCATGTTATGCTTTGTTTATTTAGGGTGCGTCATAATTGTTTACTCAAATGCATTCTTTGACTGTTTAGTTTGTGTTTATTTAGAGTGTGTATTATGTGTTTGATGGAATGCTTGAACCAAATTTGTAGGCTTTGTGCATGTAAATGCACTTGGGGTTGGTCTGCTCATTAAAGTAAATATTTGTCATGGGTTGTTGTTTGAGCTGGCAGTGACAAATTGTTCTTTATCAATATTGTCGAGTTTGTGCTTTTTTGGAGTTAATTTATTTATGTTATTTGCCTCTTTCTCTCATGCCTCCTCCTACGGTGGTGGTTGCCTTCTATTTTCGGCGTCACTCTTTGGAGACCCCTATGTTATCCTTCTTATCCCTCTTTTACTGTCTCTTTGGCTTTTCTTTCCTTTTTCCCCGTCTCCTCCACTTTTTCTTTTCAACTTTTGTTTTGGATCTGTATTTTGATCGCTCTCTCTCTCTCATGCCCCCTCCTACGATGGTTGCCTTATATTTTCGGCGTCACTCTCTAGAGACCCCTCGCTTATCCTTCATATCCCACTTTTACTGTCTCTTTGACTGTACATTGAGCCAATTTGTTCACCTTTAAAAGACAATTATACCCTTCAAAGTGTCAAATGATTTTTCAACCCTTTACTCTGTTTACTTCATTTTAATATTTTCGTTATTAATACATTTTAATGTCTCTAATCATTAATAACTAATATTCATTAACTATAAATTGTCTCAAACAACCCCTTAGTTGTTCTATTATATATATAATAGATGTGATATAATTATTTAACTGGAAGTACCCATAAATTGAAGAGTAAAGAGAGTTATAAATTTTTACATAAATAATTATATTCAATATAGAAAAACCAAATATGTTTAAATTATCAAAATACACTTTCATATTTAAAAGTAATCCTATTATTAATCAAATATACTTTTTAATATTAAATTTAATGGTTCTCATCCATCTATGTAATATCTAATGATCCTTATTAATTTGGTCGTACAAAATCCAAAATACCAAAATTTTGGATAATATCTCCATTACGCTTGTTATATATAGGATATAAGGTGTTGATATTATTTGAATTGCAGAGTTTTAATAATAATTTTATCAAATAAATTCTTACATTAGATAATCTAATAAAATACTTTTAACTTAATTTTCAATTTACTTATTAATTTGTTATTTGAAGAAGAAAGGTAGTCAGCAGTTGAATATGAATATGACAGGTGGAAAATGATAATAATATATTAATTATTTGCATAAATGAATGGAAAAATAAAAGACTTAATTGTACGATGATGGTTTGAGGTATAATTTTTTTGCATAAAAATGGCCAACATATAATATTGAGCACCCGCATGACTTAATTTTAATATTTTAGCCACCCGATTGCATTTATACAAAGAAGATTGTTACACAGAAATTATGTCTTAGAGATGCTATTGTGGGAATTGGGATGTGGAGATAACTGCTCAGATTATAAGGTCGAAAATTTCTTAGTTGTGTTTTAGGACGTCTTGGTTGTGAATTTTTCAGGTAGGTTGATGGATCTTGAGATATGTTATTCTTTATACTCTTTGCACTTGTTAAGATCTTCTTTAGATCTGATTTTCGAAATCATTTTTTCTTCAATTTAATCGCAATTTAAAATTCGCTTAGGTTAGGATTTTCTTTTGGAGGAAGACTAAATGATAATGTATACAATAATTGAAGAGATATAGAGTATTACTTTTTCTGATTTAACCATTATATCCCTAACCATTCTATCCCTGAAACATATTTTAATTAGAAATAAAACTAACGTCCGTTACTGAAATTTAACGAAATGCAATCGAACGGCTAAAATATTAAAGTTAAATCATGCGAGTGCTCAATATTATATGTTATTGATTTTTGTGCAAAAAAATTATAACTCCATCATTATGCAACTAAGTCAAAAGAAAAATAGGAAAGCACAGTCAATTAATCATCGAACGCACGCTTGGGTTGTGATTATTCCGTAAGATAATTGGTCTTCTTTGATAGAACATGGTAGGTCCTGTTTTGTCTATAGTTTTGCATACAACTATATAATTAAGTTTCAACAAGATTATCGAGACTTTTAACGATAATGATAAGGATTATAATAACATGTTAATGATGAATTATTTTATGATAATAAGATAAATATATTTTTCGTATCATAATATTAGTTGTTTATTCTTTCACACACTTCATAAAAAAGTATTCGAATAATTTTTAAAAATTATAAACAACATTCTCCGGAAGATAAATTAGTATTGCTATATATTATTATTACCGATGAGTATAAGATTTTTTTTATTATAGTAATGCACTAATGCTACATACTCAAAAATGTATTCCAAAAATATTTCCAACATATAACATATTTTATTTTTATTTGCAGAAATTAGGTGAATGCATGAGTGATTCATTGCATTTACCAAAGAATGACTCATGACACGATGTCACCTCATCTTTTTGAAAAGATTTAGAATATTTCATTCGATTATATGCAGTGTTTAGTTGGGAAACGTTTACAAAGATTTTAATTCTGATATATTGATCGATTGTTCTCTAACATATAGAAAACTCGATTTTTTGATTAATAAAACTAGAACAACGTCTTGTTGAAATATAACATAAGATTTATTTGGGGTCTTCCTCAATATTCTCACAAATTAATGCCTCAAAGATAGGCGTCTGGCGTCTAAGTATATTTCTTCCTACGTGCACAATTTCCTGTCTTGAAACAATGCCGCCCGGCAAACGAACATTGCTAACGCCATTTGCCATTGATTTAACGCACAAGGAGAGACCAAATTTTGGTTGCTTGTTTCAAGTTGTTGGCCACTTTAAGCTTCATACTCAGCTCCGTGTTGCAGGTGGATGGGTCGGGGACAAAGCTTCTAAGCAAAGGATGTTGCCACGACATTGATTTTGCTTTTGACAACAGCCACGACATGAAGGCTGGTGAATTTTGTCAAAATATAAAATGATTACTTTGTATTTAGAGGGGAAGAAACAAGTCAAGTTAGTGCAATTGAATGCAATCCTAACCACTGTAAAAACGTACAGACTGCAACAATGCACCTTTATAATATGTCTATTGATTTTACTAAGCTAAGATCTGTAGATATCTGTTAGGATAGATATCCATGTCGGACATTTCTAGTCGAGTCCGAGTAACATAGATCTTAGGTCTGGAAAAGTAGTAACACCTCTACCTCCAAGGGAAACGTCCTCTACCTCCGAGGGAAACATTTTTGGATAATCCCCTACGGGTTCTTCGAGCTATACGTTTCGGTGCAAGGTTAAGTGGGTGGATAAAACGAGCTCTGTAAAAGCGTACAAGGAATGTTTGATGTCTTTTCATTTGCTTTCTTTCGTGTTTTTTCTTTGGTAAGGTTGATTACAAAATTTAAATAGTCACAAACACAGGCATTGCATCTAATGAAGCTGGAACCCTTGACTTCTTGTTATCAAGAGAAAGGTATCCACTGGGTACATTCTACAGATTACAATGCTAGGATTAGGAATGCTCATTACCAACTTCCTCTTTAAAAACCTTCATTAGCAAATAAATTGTTAAGTATCAAGAAAGTCGATAATTAAGATATTAATTAGTTTAGTTAAGTGGGAACTTGACTTTAGTTTGAGAATTAACATCCCAGATGGCATAACGGGATACATGCAGAATCTCAGCTTCCCGACCAAAACCCAGGCCAAAATTTATTTAAAATGTACTTAACATGAATAACCAGGACAAAGCTCCTAATAGCCCATTAAGACTCACGATTTCTCACCCTTAAATCTGTAATTCCGTATAAAATTATAGCATTACATTCCGGGGTTGGGGTGACAAAAAGTGAGAGAGAGCAGATATGCACTATCGATATTTAAGTTGGTCCTGAAATTACCTATCTTGCCTACATGTAATCTCAGGATAAAGAACTGCGGTCAAAATTGTATATACGTATCTGGTATAGTATTTGGTGCCTGCCATGGAAATAGCTAGAAAGCTATTTCCTGAAGAACTTGAAGAGTATTCTGATGAACCTGCACGAAACATCACGTGTTTTAGAGAAGCTGAAGTTTTCATTGGTAGGACAGTCTACTTCAAAAATTATGAGCAGCACACAGTTACAAAGATGTGAAATTGGAACGATGAACCCTGTGCAGTAGAGCTTCAGATACATGACAACACGGGCTTTAATAATTGAATGCCTTATTCAAGGGACTAGCTGCTAGTTAATTAAATCTACGGGAATAGATTATATTGAAAAACAAGGCAATTTTTTTATAAATCAGTTAAAGCATGTTTTTTTACGGAAACACGTGTTTTCAAACTCTCGTGTGTGTTATGTGTTCTGCACTTGCGTGTGCATAAAGACAAAAATAATTACCCATTCAAGATGCTGTGCTGTAATTCCAGGGACATTTCCTGCATATATACCACCGAGCACCTACAAAACCGGCAAGAGAAATATCAAGAGAGATTCAGATCACTCATGCATTACATGTCCAAGATGCATTTTTACCTTATATTTCCAGCCGAAATTAATGTATAAATGGTGAAAAATAAACATTGTGAAGTTTAAGCAAACTGCAAGCTCATGAACTTTAATAATGACCGTGATTGAATTAACAAAGTTAATGTTGCTTCTTTATGCATTTCCTCTTTGACACATCTCAAGCACAGGTATGTTAGTAACAATTAAAGGAGTTGTATTCTACCTTGGTTACAGTCTCTAGAAACATGCCTGGACGCACAGGCAATGGTTTGACTCCAGTAACACTAGCCTGTATAATGTGAAGAGAGTCAATCACACAGAAAACTAGCAAACTTTATTGAAAGTTAATATTATAATAACCTAACTTATAACTCACCTTTCCAGCAATTCCACCTGGTGCTTTTCTTCCATTTTTACTTGCTTCTTCATCATTGGAGTCCTCTGCCCCTTCATCTTTTCCTTGCATAACATTTTTAATCATCTCACGCACAGTTTTCCCAGGTTTCAGAGCAACAAGTTTAGTTAAAAAATACACCTGCAGTTACAAAATTGAACCAATTATGGTAAGTAAAATAGTATGCAGTAATTGTCGAAATGACAGAATTTGAAGTAAACAGATAAGAACTTCAGGGGTATCATGGAAGTCAACATGAATAAACTAACCAGTAACCAAACCCAGTCACCAACAATAATTTCAGTGAACTAAATACACAGGACAAATAAATACCTCTGGTTCAGGGAGTGTACTTAAACCACGGTCATTTCGCTCATCTAGTATTCCACCTCCCATCATATTACGAGCCTCTTCTCGTATCAAAACAAGTCTGGCAAGCAACTTTCGGTCAGGAACAACAGGCCGGGTTTCCATTGTCTGCAATTTTAAAAAACAAAATCAGTCTTTGGACAGATTCAGTGCCGTGTTTTCAGTTCTAGTACATGACACGAAATATATAATATTAAGCAGTATGTATAATTTATCTTTATAAAATCAATCTTACAATACAAAAATGATAGATATTACAACATTTAGAAATAAATTATGACACTGAAAGTGTGTTAAAACCCTATAAAAGTAATAAATTAATATTAAGAGTGATATTTTCATAAATCATAGTTATTTGTTATCATATAACATATATGACACGAGCATGTCAAAAAAAACATATATGACACAAGACATTGCACTTTCTTTTAGTGTCGTGTATCGGTTGCCAATTGTTACAACTTACACGGCATGAAAGTACATGACACGTTTACCAGGTGGTCCAGGTCTAGCTAACCAATTCGGCAACCTTAGCACCGTGTAATAAATTTGATACATAGTATCAATATATCTGATATTTCAGGAGGCGCTATATATAAAAAATAGTTTTGTTGCATGTGCACTTGTACCCACCCACACTCTACACCAACTCATGGCCAACTAGGCTATGAAGAGCTAGTGACTGCATGTTATATATGAATAGAATTTCTTCAATTTTCAGAGTACACCAAGGCATACCCCGGTTATACTACTAAAAACAGTTTAACATAGTGAAATCTGCTAGCGTAAGACAAAACCTTGGTACTACAAGCAGAAACTCTGTTTAAATAATGCCTCAAATAGGAAAAGAAATTAAAAGGACTGATTATGTATCGGATACTTGCAATTGTTGCATACATCACACTTTACTCTCCCAACTTATATCATTTACATTTCAGTACACTGAGATACACCAAGTCAAGTAATTTTGTAGTAGCACTGATAGCAACTTATCAAGGAAGCTGCTTCTTCATGGTCAGTACTGAGCCTTTTAGTCTGTATATAGGTACTTTGTTTTGATCTATTATCCTAAGCAAAATCACTGTATGAAACATTGCTGAGTAATTTTCCCTCCCAAATCTCTTCCATCGCCATCTCCATAATTCCCTCGAATTATTTCCTATTTAAAATCTACTTCTCCTCTCTATATTCTTACAGACCAAACTCGTTAACATGATTGCATACTATAATTACATTAAAAAATAACAGAACCACCTACTATACCACATCTTGGGGAAAACCCCAGAAAAAATACAAGCAATACAAATCACTTGCAATTAGAGAATGAGGAAATAGAGACTGGTGAACTCCCTATAAGCTTCTACAGTCCATACTATCCATGGCTGTAGAACGTGGAAATATATATCCATCTTGATCATAAATGTTAGCAAACGAATTCAGATTCCTCACTGAGTTTATGATAAATGTTTTTAGATTGACATATAGAAAGGGGCATCCAGGCCAGGAACGAATACCTAAGATATGATACTCAAACATTTGCATCCAAATCTTAAAGTCCAACACAGAACACAGAAGTATACAAAAACCTTGAAATTTCTAGAACCGAGGACCTTTCGATTATTTGTACATGGGTGAAGGAGAGGTGAGCAAAACTCAAATGTATGGACTACATTTAGGAGACTGTATGGTCTAGGAAGGTAGGAAGGATACAAGGTGGTATCCGGTGCCTTCTAAATGTCTCTTTTAGCAAAAGATGATTCTCTTATCTTATTTTTAAAAAAAATGTATAACTCAAGTGGGGGCATCTTGAAAATAAACTGTATCTTATTCACAATCCACATAGATTATTATTTAATTTCTTAATTTATGATCAGGCTTCGGAGACACGCAAGCATGATGCAACTATTCTTAGCTTAATACCTCTAGTAATCATCAGCCTGGTTAGCTATCCTCGTTAGGTTTGCTCCTGGAAGATGAACTTTGTGCCATCCTCACTTTTAAATGCACCACCACCTGCAGCAACTCGTCTAAGCAACTCATTCCTGCTTCTTTCTGGGGAGTTCTACAGAGGAAGTCCAATCACTTGAACCTGGAAAATATAAGAGAGATCTATCCCGTATGAGTAAAAAGTTGATACCCTTCTACAATTAACTATAAAGAACATTAGGTTAAGGCAAGTCCTTGCATGGGGAGGGCATTTCTTTGTAAGATGTGACAACACGGTCTCCTTAATCACCTCCAAGAGTGCCTTCCGCTGGAACCATAATTTAAATATGATGAGGGCGTACAGTTATACAGTTCAGTCAAAGATATGCAAAATGGCTGAGCAGCATTCGAATTGTAAGTACTTTATGCAAAGATAAAAAGTCAAAACATGACACCTTATCATCCTGGTCATTCTGAGCAAGTTGTATCATGTAATCTAGGGCCATCATAAACCCCGACTCCATCTCATCAACTCTCTTCCCAATGACTCCTTGTGCAGCCAACTGCACTGCCCTCTCCTCAGATGCTTCATCCATGTTATCGTCTTCCAACTGTATCAGTGTGCGGATATGAAACAAACTCCAATAAAACGTGAACAATATTAAGATATCTAAGATTAATAACAGTCAGATTGTTACATGGTAAGAACTGACAAAGAAGGAGCAGGATAATGCAGATGGTCATTAATTGTAGAATCGCAATAAGTAGTACGAAGAAGAATGATAAGAGCAGTGAACAATGTGTTCACCAACAATGTGTTCACCAATTAAAAGAACCAAAGAGTGTGCTTATCTAGTTGAGTAACAAGTTTCAAACTTGGCCTATCTTCCAATAAAGCATAGCATCACCAAATCCAGATGTTAGGATCTATGAGTAGTGAGTACCCACTAAACCCGAAGAGTGTAGTTTTGGTTTCGAATTCAACATAGGGTTTTACAATGGCAATCATGTGTAATTATAAAGTTATACAGCCTAGACCGTGCACAAGTCTTTGGCCTCAGCATGTTATGTGAAAAGGTCCTAAAGTAAGCATCTTTACCCTTATTTTGGATGTGAAAGGTCCTGAAGTAAGCATCTTTACTCTCATTTTTCATCAAAAAGAAAATCATATTGAATCCGTGTGAGGGAGGATAGGCAGGTAGATTGAGAACTGAAACCGCCGTGTTAAATAATTCTTGAAATGCACAGTTGATTAAAATCAAAAGCTAATTAAACTATATCGCATTTCCACTTATTAACCCAGAACAGGACTAGGAAATCATAAATTATCAAGCATAAGGATATCGAGAATATATAGAAGCAAGAATTAAGAAGATAAAAGAAGGGTGTGTGTGTGTGTGTGTGTGTGTGGGAGAGAGAGAGAGAGGGAGAGGGAGGGGGAGAGGGAAAGGGGGAGGGAGGGGGGGGGGGGAGAGAGAGAGAGAGGAGAGAGAGAGAGAGAGAGAGAGAGAGAGAGAGAGAGAGAGAGAGAGAGGAGAGAGAGAGAGAGAGGGGAGGGGAGAGAGGGAGAGAGAGAGAGAGGGAGGGAGGGAGGGGGAGAGAGAGAGAGAGAAGAGAGAGAGAGAGAGAGAGAGAGAGAGAGAGAGAGAGAGAGAGAGAAGAGAGAGAGAGGAGAGAGGAGAGAGAGAGAGAGAGAGAGAGAGAGAGGAGAGAGAGAGAGAGAGAGAGAGAGAGAGATTACAAGCTTGGCAATTTCTTCAAGAACAGAAGTGACTTGTTCTCCACCTTTAAGGAGAGCTTCATAGTGAGCAGAATCAACAGATGGCTTCTCTTTCCCCTGGGGTTTTTTTCTTCTGCTGTTTATTTCATTCAATTCCTCTGTGAATATCCTCCTCCAACTTCATAACTCGCACTACACTTCTTCACCTTCTTCTTCGTAATTTGCTTCTTCTTCTCATTAACTCAATACATGACAATGATGATGAATTGTAATACCATCGTTTGGTAGCTAAAGCACTGTTAGAAATGTACACAGGGAATTTACAAGACAAAGAAGATAGTATAAAAGAGACCATTGCAAGTGACTCAGTTTACGTCTACTCAAAAAACTGATGCAAGTATCAAGTATCTAATTTCTAATACAACAACTTCAAGATAGAATTGCCTTAGAAGAAGCCCAATAGAAATAAATCCTGGGCTGGACATTGATGGGCCTGTTTATATACGTTCAACTAGTTCTTCTATTGTATCTGGACTCATTTCACATTTAATAATTACAAACTATGGACTCTGCCTCCTCATTTTTCTAAATTTATATGATCATCATTCATAATAAGCTAGTATAATTTTTTTTGCTAAGCAGAATGATCTACAATTATCATTTTTTGCTAGATAAATAATCTACAATTTTAACCATCTAAGTGTAATTATCAACTTTCTTTTGAAACTTGCAGCTATGCTTTGTTACAACAAATTGTAACTAGTTAAAATGTCTCAAAATCATCTCACATCACAACAAGTTTAATTCAAATCTATACTCGTTATTATAAACAAAATAATGTGAAAATGACGCGCGCTACTAAGTTATTAAAGTACCGAATTTGGTTATCACTAAATCCGAGTTCAATTCCTCACAACTACATAATTATACAAGATTTATTTACTTTAAATTCTTTAGCTTCCTCCAGGGTTCGATTCCTTACAACTACGTAAATAAACAAAATTTTATTTACTTTAAATTCATTAGTTTTCCTTGCAGCTACGTAATCATACAAGATTTATTTACTTTATTCACAATTGTCTATAACTAAATAATTAGATAGTGGTTTATTTATTATATTTTTGTATCATTCAATTCTCGACAAATAAATTTTTTTTATTAATAAACTTTTTATTTACTTTAAATTAATTTGCTTCATCGAGGGTTCGATTCCTTACAACTACGTAATCATACAAGATTTATTTACTTTATTCACGGTTCGATTGTCTATAACTAAATAATTAAATAATGATTTATTTATTATATATGTGTACCATTCAATTCTCGACAAATACATTTTTTAATAATATTTATTAATAATTTATCAATTTTAATATTTAACTCATACTCGGCACATGTTTGACACAGGTTACGGCCAGTATACATTTAAAATTTGTTGCAAACAAGTCGAAAAGGATTGTATAACGAATTGGCTCCATAATTTGATAGAAATTTCGTAAATAAGTTTAATTAATATGTTCACAAACATATTTTATCAACAAAATTAATAATTTTCTAATAATGATGTTCATTATTGTTCAAAAAAAAATAACGATGTTCATCATATCGATTCGGTTATCAAAAAGAAAAAAAAAACAATCGAAAATGATGGGAGATTGGGTAAATAGTATACACAGGGCCGAGTAATTCGCAAATACCAAATGTGCCCTGAGAACAACTAACGGTTCAAACGGTTCCGCTTCTCCGCAGCTATAACTGCACACCCCCACCATTTTATCATCTGCTTTCTCTCTCTATTTTTTTTACTATTTCCTCTCTCTCTCTCTCTCTCTCTCTCTCTCTCTCTCTCGTACAGTTAGCGATGACAGAAGAGGCGGTTAAGAACGGGGATGCTCATAACGGAAACAGTAACACCAAGACGGTGTCGTTCTCTGCACTTAAGCCTCAGCTATTTGTGGAGCAAGGGAAAGTAGGTGATGCCGTACACTTCTATAAGGCCGCGTTTGGTGCTCAAGAGATTAGTCATGGCACTCAATCCAAAAGAAAGGCCGATCAGGAGCTCCCATCCCTTATCTCTGCTGAGCTCAAACTCGGTTCCTCTATTTTTATCATCTCTGAGCACTCATCTGACCTGTGAGCCTCTCTCTCTCTCTAATCTCTCTCATCTCTCTCTCTCTCGGCTATTCTGAATCGTACGCAATGGACGCAATCGCGAGCTCACAGATACTCCCTCAGCTGAAAGGCTTTGATCTCTCTCTCTCCCTCTCTCTCTCTCCCTCTCTCTCTCTCTCTCCCTCTCTCCCTCTCTCCCTCTCTCCCTCCCTCCTTATATCTGTTTTTTGCTCTACGTATATTCCAGTAAGATCTGTGTGTAGATGTAGATGCAAATTTTACTCACTGTTCATTTTTCTATCCTCTTGCTAGTATGTTACCGTGTGTTTTGAGGTCTTGTGTTTTTAAAGTTGTTAATTCTTATTACTCGAAAACATGTACTGTATTTAGTTACTAAATCAAACATCAATTAAAACAGGGCAGCGGAAAGACCATGTATGGTAAAATTAAAAGGTGTAAATCATATGATTTTAGTTAATATGTTTATAAATGCCCCTTTGCTCTGTATATTTTGTTTGTAATTGATTATGTTAGAACCTTGATTTATGGATATTTGGTAAGTGAAAAATCACGTCAAGTGAATAATTTATTCCGATCCCAACATAATAGAGACAACGTAATTTCAATCAATCTCGGTAAATGAAAAAAATGTGGCCTCAATGATGTTCATTTACCATGGTTTAACTGTATGTATGATTAGGAACAAAACCGCGGGAAGTGGATTATCATTCCTCCTGGAGACGGAGGATATCGAAAGTGCTGTTGCCAATGCTGTCAAGGCCGGCGCTGTTTCTGATGGCGAAATTGAAGAAGGTGATAACGCAATGCCAATGGGGAAAGTGAAGGACCCCTATGGTATGATGTGGGCGATCACCTCTCCCACTATTGTGAAGAAGATGAAGAAGAGCGAGGAGGAGAACGTGGAAGCGGCGTAAACCCCCGGTCAGAGATGGAGTTTCCTGTTTTTCGCATTACTTTTCCGTCAATTTGGGCAAACCATGGTAGTGAGCAGAGATGATAAATTAGTTAGTTTGTTTGTTTGCCTAGTTTATGGCGTTGGGACTATCAAGTAATTTGAGTCATTTTGCTGGTAATTTCAATTTCGTGACTGACTGACAGAGTGCAGTTGTATGACCTCTCCTCTTTTTGGCTCTAGCTTTTACTTTTGTTGCATCATTACTTTATTTTCAGTGTTTTAGTTGGCCTAACTTTGTCCTGCTACGAAAATTGCCATGAATTTTGTGTTGACCTTTGTGAAAGGATACAGGAGAGGATGAACTAGTGATCCAAGCGGAACCATAACTTCAAATTTGAGATATCTAATAAGAATTTTACTAAACTTTGAACTTGAATTTGATGAGAGAAGGGTTTTTTTACTCATATCAAAAGTCTAGTCGGAATTTCATTCTAAATTACTGCCATCTTTGAGCACTTCCAACAGTGATACGTAACGTAAAATGATTGGCTAAAATATGATAAAATAGGAATTATGTAAAATTTTAGCCTAAGAGGTATGATCAATATTTCAATGGTGTTGTGTTTATGATAATGTAAATTATATCCAAGGGTTTTGTTGGTTCAACAAATATAGTCAACCAAATATAATTATCTATATTTATTGTTAAGTGGTTACATGGTTGGAGTCACATCTAACAAAAGATTTTTTTTACTCGTATCAAAAGACTAGTCGGAATTTCAGTCTAAATTAGGTCCATCATGCTCCCACAATCTTAGTTCTTTATAGCAATTAGTATGAAATTGCAAAACTAACGTTGCCAATTGCCATCCCCTCATCACGCCGGGCATGGCCATTCTGTATTATGTGCTGCAGTCTGCATGCGTAGAGGCTCTCTCTGTATAAGATAAGAAGAATTGAATTTGAAATGCCTACCAAGCAAGTAGTTGAAAATGAGTTATGAAGATGGTATAAGTTTGATGATTGAATATTAAGTCCGTCTGTATCCTAACACATACATACTCATGAATTAAGTTCTATATGAATCTGTTTCTCTGAAAAGCATGTATGCAAATCATGATTCGAGGCTACCCTATTCAAAGTCTTGTAAATGAATGAGAATCAGTGTCCAGGATAGCTAATCTACGTCGTGTTACATTTACTACTATCACACAATCATCAAGTTCGGGGAAATTTTCACGTGGTGAAAAATATAAATGCGAGTTCGAAAACAATCAGTGGAGTTACTCTCGTTTAACTAACAAGCATGGCGAGATATCATGGCATTCACTATTGCCATCATTTAATATTTTCATTTACCGCATCGTATGAAAATTATGTTTTCATCTCGTTTTCTGGAATGACAAGTACTCCCTCCGTCCCTCAATTCTTTACATCGAGTGAACGACAAGAAAGTTAAGAAAAATGAGTAAAGTGGTGGGATCAATCAATATTTAATGTATAAAGTGGGTATAAAGTATGTATAGTGAACGAAAGTAGTGAATATGATTGAATTTTATATTATAAAATGTTACTATTTTTGGTATATAAAGAAATAAGAAAAACGTACCCAAAAAAAGTGTAAAAAAATGAGAGAGAGAAATAACAAGTTTTGGTATTTGAAGTTTGGCATTTCAATACAACTCTAAAGTACACGATTTGTTTCTTTGTTTAATTTTCTTATTCACAATTCTTCGTTTTCACTTATAAAGTATCTCGATGTGTCTCTATTTCACAATGTACTATCAAATCTGTGTGTGATAGGGAGTGGTGACTTCTTGGACTTCAAATTTGGCCTCTTCGAATATCCCCAAGTTCACGACAAAATCCTAAGCTCGACCCTTTTTAATACCCAATTATACGAGTGAATCACTATTTACCCCAGTACAAGATTTGTTACTGTTAAGGGTTAAAAATCTACTGTTACACGAACACATACCTAACTTATTATTAGTCAACTCAAAAGATCTTGTTTTGTTATGTAAGATGTGAAGGAACAGTTATTTGGAGGGAGCATGCAGCAAATCAAAGGCAAGTACACTACAAAAACTGCACAGATGGTATTGCCTAAACCAAGTCTTGACTTTTCACTCTTCATTAGTCCCCTCCCCCATGCCCATTGTCTACTCTAGATGTTGCTTCTTTTTTACTTCTTTGCTTTCAAAGGAAAAAACAATACTAGCAAAATAATAATAGCAATAATTCTTATGTAATTCTATACACTACAGGAAATTATAACTTTAAAAATAATAATTCCCAAGAGTGTTAAACATATATGTTTCGGATCGGATCGGATCAGATTAGATCAGACGGGTTTTGTGGGAGCGGATATGTGTGCATCTTTAGGTGTGGCGTTAACGAGGCCTTTTTCACATATATATTTTGTCACTACAAGTCTATATGTTTCTCACGGTACAGGGTAAAGAAGAGTAGGGAAAAAGGACAAGGGAAAATTGAAAAGGAAAGGACAGGCCAGCTGCGGTTGGGCAGTAAATTTAACTTGTATGACAAATAAAAACAGGGTGCAATAGAGGCAGTAGAGGAATGTACACTCTTGCACAGCGTAAGACAAGGCAATGCAGTAGAGTTTTCTTGATTAATGTCATCAACCTTTTTAAGTAAAACCCGCTGCTTTACACCACCTACATCCCCCCCTCTGTTTTCACTCTGCTTTTAATGACTTACTTCTAATACTCCCATCCGTTTTTTTATATAACCCTTACTTTTTTGCACACATTTTAAAACGATTTGACCGTGTATTTAAAATTATTATTTTTAAAATTATTATTTTTTTGAATTAAACTATCCTTTATATATTTTTATTTAAAAAAAGAAAATTTTAAAAATAATAAATTTAAGTACATAATCAAAACAATTTGAAATATGTGCAAAAAATTAAGCCACATATGAAAAAGAAACGAAGGAAGTAGTATGCACAAGCAAATTGATCTCAAAAACAAACAACGGGTTTCTAATGTTGTGTTTGGTTGGGATGAATGAAATTGAATGAAATAAAATGTATGAAATTAAAGGAAAATAATTGGAGTTGGAGAGAAGATTTGAAAAAAAAAATGAGACAGTGCAAAATTATTATGATAAGAATTATCAAGAAAATGAATGAGTTAAGGAATGAAACATTCCATCTCAAAGTGAGGTTTTTGAATTATAATGCTGGTTATTAAGAATGAAATAAGTTTAAGAATGAAAGTTAAGAATATTTAACTATTTTTTATTTTAAATCACATTTCATTCCATTCTATTCCAATCCCCCACCAAACACAACATAAGTGTTCAGATTTGGTCCGAATCATAAAATTTAACCCAGTAAATGAAAATTTAATTTAAATTTACTTCATTCGTAAATAACATTCTCGTTGGTATTTGAATCCTGTCTACAATGTCTCCATGCAGAAAGAGCTAATCTAGCAACTGTACTAGTTCCAAGTGGGCCCAAATTTTGGAAGTCATGGGTCCCGCTGTAGTTAATGTGAGACATTGGATTCATAGCTGGTTTAGAATTTGATTGACATTAATTGTAAGCTGACATCAACTGTTTGACAATGCAGAAGCACCAAATTTTGAAAAACTGACCAACTAAACAAATCTAGTAGTGCCCATTCGACCAGGATTGCGTAGGATTTGTTTACCAAAGTATTTTAAATTTTTTATCAAAATTAATTTTGATATGATATATATTATATTTTAATTAGAGACGCTAATGCACGCAGAGTTTTATTTTATTATTAGTAAAATTATCAAATTTACGAGTGATACATTAATATTTGATAAAAAAATTGGGACGAAATTTGCGGTCTCTAGCATTATTTTATATACAAAATATTATACATTATTTTATAGTATCTCTGTAAGTTCCATAGATGACTTTGAATGCATAAGACTATGATTAGCTGTTGAGTTTTGTCCCTTTATGATCACCTAGCATCTAAACTTATCTCTTAATATCAAGATTTAATACTTTTTAATTTTAATATTAAAAATGTGTGGTTGGAGACTTGGAGTTCCCCTATAAAAGCAACTCTACACAATCAGACCCCAAGAGAAATAATAAAAAGCCCCCCTCATCTCTCCTCTTGAAAGGTCTATTTTCAATATTCATTCCATCAGAGAGCTAACTGCTACAGTTCTGCAGATAAAATGGATGTTGTAAGTATATTTCTGCACACAATGCTACTCCTATATATGCACATCTTAACCATTTTTATGTATGCAGGAAATGAAGAGGAGCAGTCAAGTGCCAGCATTTGGGAGCTGGGAATGTAACGATGCTGATCTCTCTTTTACTCAGTGTTTTGAAACAGCTGCTAGGCCTACTTCTGGTGCCCTTCGCTATAGTTACTCCGGTGACCATGATCTCTACCTCTCCGGCGACTTGTACCAGAATCATATCGTTACTCCTGCCATGATCATTGTTCCCCGTCGCCCCAGAGTGAGCTTCACATTTTCTGCATTTAAATTATTACATGCACTTTCCGCAAAATTCATATGTACTTAAAAATTCTGAAATTTTTATGCATATTGATAAATATAAACAAACAAAAAATTGTCGAAAAGTGACTAATAATTTGAAACGGAGGGAGTATAAATGATTATTTGATGTAATTGGACAATGGTGGTGGGCTACTGAGAAAACGATGATGATGTTTGTTGAATAAATAGCAGGGAAATGGAGGTTACAAAAATGTGAAAAAGGAGAGAGAGATGGTAAGTGAGTATGGTGGTTATGATGTCAAGGAAGCACCAAGCCGCTATCAAACACAACTCCATGGTCCAGCTGCAGCCAGAAGAAACAAGGCACCAGCTGCATCCAAGGCTGTGGACGAGGACCTGTACCAAATTTCTCCAAATCTTCTCTATGCCACAACCAAAAAGGTATATATATATATATATATATATATATATATATATTCTCCGTTGGCAAGGACATTCATTTATCCAGGTTTAACTGTATACATGTGTGTGTGTGTAAGTCTATTGGATAATGCTTCAGGTATTGGCTGATCACATGTATCAATGTAATTCAGACAAAAAATGTCAGCCATTAAATCTCCAGAGGTGGTGTCTAATGTCTGCTTTCACATGACTAAATATTGTCCCAACCATGGATTTTAGTGTCATTTACTTATTTATATTCATCTGCTAATCATTATTTTAATAATTAAACCAATCTCTAACTATGCATTGTTAATTGGTCTCAGAAGAGGGGATTTGGACTGTTTTCGTGCTGCATGGAGCCAAGTTGTGAGTTCTGATGGGGCAAGAACATCAAGGAAGACAAGAAGATGCAAATATCATTAAAAATCTCTCTAGATACAGAGTATTAATATTAGTTGAGCAGCAGCAGTTGTAGTAAATAA
Source organism: Heracleum sosnowskyi (assembly GCA_030848705.1). NCBI lineage: Eukaryota > Viridiplantae > Streptophyta > Magnoliopsida > Apiales > Apiaceae > Heracleum > Heracleum sosnowskyi. The sequence goes on along the minus strand of JAUIZM010000014.1, from coordinate 4,633,859 downwards.
AAGTATGAATTAGGAAGGTAAAAAAGGGACTTGTACCCCTTATAAAATGATGACGGATGATGATTAGTCATCATTTTGTAAAGGATGATTATTGCTAGTATTATGTAAGTAACATATTTTGGTGTTGATGTATCGACTTTTTTAGGCTTTTGAATGTCCAATCTTGTTCTGCCATTTCGTGTTGAGCAGGGGGGTGGGGTGGGGTGGGGTGGGGGGGGGGGGGGGGGGGGTACTGTTATTTCGAAGGTCTTGTAACTTTCAAAGCCACAGTAGAACAGTGGTGTTTATGTGTTGGGACAAGTGCTCCTAGTCCTACTAAAAAGCCTTCTGGAGAAAATAGTAACCATGGTTCCTTGTGTTTAATGACCATACCAGGTCTCTCAGTCACAATTTAAGCCACGTTTTCTCTACACCTCTGTCATTTGTTTCAGTTTTTGACGTTCTGCTCTACTTACTTCATTGTCGTAATTGGTCGTCGAACTCGACTTTAATCGAGAGTCGATCCCATTATTATCGGTGTACAACTGGACTCTCTATATTATACACATAAAACTTGGGTTCAACACGACTAAAAAAATTCATAAATAACTCGAGTATGACTCGTTTGTTAACAAATTTGAGCTCGAATTATAAAAATTGATTGATAAGGTGGAGTTGGACTCGTATCGAATTACAAAAATTGATTGAAATGGTTAAAAAGAAAAGGTTGCAGCTTGGTAGACAAAAAATTGACTCAAATCAATTCGTTAACGGCTCTAATCACACTGGTCAATTCATGTTGGTATTCGTTTCTCTAATGCACCAAGGCACCAACACGACACCGCTGTTCAATAAGATAAATTTTTTTATACTAAAATTACAAGTGAAAATCAACGTTTAGCCGAAAGCACATCAGCCTAAAATCTTGGGGTTAATTATCAAGTTGGTCACTAAAGTGATCTTAAAGTATCAAGTTGGTCACTAAACTGAAAACGCTCTCAAGCAGGTCATTGAAGTCAGCTACGGGTACATTTTGTTATATAACTCACTCTTTTCTGGATGGAAAATAGTAATATTAATGTTGATTTCTTCGATTTTATAGTTTGAAATAGATATGTTACCCTAACAAATAGATGTCACATCAAAAAAAAATTAATACATCATCATTTTTCGTCTAAAAAAAGTGAATTATTTGATGGAGTGTACCTGTAGCCGACTTTAATGACCTATTTGAGACCGTTTTCAGTTTGGTGACCAACTTGATATTTTAGGCCCACTTTAGTGACCAACTAGATAATTAACCCTAAAATCTTGAAACCAAAACCATAAAAATGAAACTGCAATATAACATAGACAACAAAATTCGAGTTTTTTTTCTTATCATTATACTTATCGGTTTCAGTTATTTAAATTTAGTTTTTTTTAATTACTTCCCTAATAAAATGCTAAAAGTAAATTATACCATAAATAAGAGTGAAAAAGGTAGAGTACACGTAGGGCTGTTCACGAACCCAGTCGAGCCGAGTTTTGATGTAAACGAGCCGAGCTTTACTTTTTTCTTTGACGAACCGAGTCGAGCCGAGCTTTCTTATCGCACAAAATTCGTGTTCGAGCTCGAGCTCGTTAACTAACGAGCCGAACACGAGCTTTTATCGAACAAAAACGAGCCGAGCCGAGCCGAGCTCATTAGAACTTACAATTTTTATAGATAAAAAAACCCAATTTTTCTTGGCCCAACGAATTAAAACTTTTTTTTGAAACCCAACCCACTTTCTTAATTAATTCTCAATAAACCTAAAATACACGTACTATAAATCAATAATTTAATTTAAAATGTTAGAAAATACAACAAATAATATAAAAATATATCGAATATATCCTAATTTTTTCGAGTTTTATCGAGCCGGTCTCGAGCCGAACGAGCTCAAGTCGAGCTCGAGCCGAGCTCGAGTCGAGCTCACTAATAGCTCGGCTCGATCCCGTTTTCTTAACGAACAATTTTTCGAGCTCGAGCTCGAGCTCGAGTTCTTAACGAACCGAGCCGAGTCGAGTCCTTAACGAGCCGAGCTCGAGCTTGTTCTCGAACAGCCATGTTCGTGAACAACCCTAAGTACACGTATCTTACCTACATGTCTCTTTTTAAAATAAAATTCAAATTCAATGAAATCCAAATTTTGATTCTGAATATTTCAGAACGACATATTAGCAATTTAGCATGAACAAAATCCATATTTATGCTTCTTTTTTTTTTGACGAACAAAAGAAAATTTTATTAACTTTCTGAATCAACTTCCAGAGCAACATGAACATCAATAGGATCAGAACTCCTATCGAAAACGCGATCTGGATATGAATATGACACTCTAGCTAGCATAAGCAGACATATTAGCAGGCCGTTTAACAAAGAACGCCTCAATTGTGTTATACTTTCGAATCATATCCCGGCAATCCTCAACAACACGACCAAAAGGAGAAGACATTGTTACCTTGCTTCTGATTGCCTGTACGGCAACTAAGCAATCCGACTCTAATACTACATTCTGTCATCCTTTATCTTTTACCCAACTTAGAGCTTCATTTATGGCCATGACCTCTGCATGCTCCGGGGCGATCAAACCAATCTTACACACTGTCCTTGCTTGAATCATTTTCCCTCTGTCATCCCTGGCCACCATCCCTATTCCATAAGAATTTTCCTCACCGAATATTGCTGCATCCACTGATACCTTGATTTGTGACACCTGTGATTTTGCCCAAACAGTCACTCCATCACCTTCAACTAGTTTAGGAAATGAAGTTTTCGAACCACTATGTTGGGCGTATTTCCATTGCACAAGATACTGTTTAGCGTTTGCGATTACAAAGTTCATCTGAGTATATTACTTATTCCAAACCAATTCATTTCTGGCTCTCCAGATTGACCAACAAACTGTTGCTATCTCCGCTTGCTTATCTTTATCATATACTGAAAAGATTCTCTACCACCGCTGAAATAAATTCTCATCTACAGGCAAAGGAAAACCAGGCACAATAATCTGCCAGCAGAGATTTGCTACCGGGCACTTAATTAAAATGTGCGCAATCGACTCATCCTCTCTTTTGCAAACTGGGCACACACTCTCAACATGTACATTTTTTCGTTGCAGCATCACCATAGTTGGAAGGCAACCTGATAGTGATCTCCAGACAAAATTCAGTACTTTAGGAGGAGCTTTGATTTTCCAAACCTTGTGCCAAAGACTTTCATTATCCTCCTGTCTCCGTAGGTTCTTTTGAGCTTGCAGCATCCGGTAAGCACTTCGAACAAAATAATTTCCAGAGCTTTCCTTAGAGACCAGTACATAGTATCCTGTTCCATACTATCTCTCAGTTGAATACTCATGATACATTGCTGGTCTCTTTCGTTAAAAAGATCACGGAGAATATCCTCATCCCAGCCTCTATGACCAATTGCCATTAGCGAACATACTTTGTTTTGCTTGAGCACCATTGAATTCGAAGTGATGAAGGGATTATGTGTATCCATTAACCAAGGCTGACCCACTATATCAATTTCCTCCCCTGAGCCTACTCTTCACCTCATTCCAGCAGTAATAACATCTTTTCCTTCCCAAATGCTTCGCCAAATATAACTAGGATGATCTCCAATCTGAGCATCAATGAAAGAGTTGTTTGCAAAGTACCTAGCCTTATAAACTCTGGTCACCAGGCTATTTGGATTATTAAGAAATTTCCAACCCTGTTTTGCCAACATTGCCAAGTTAAAATCACTAAAATCTCTAAACCGCATACCCCCTGTCGACTTGTGTTTGCTTAACTTCCACCAGAAACGAGATAAACTTCTCTCTACATCCTTTGTTATCTCCAGCGGAAGTAAAAATACACTCATCGCATATGTAGGAAGCGCCTGAGCTACAGATTTTATCAAAACCTCTCTTCCTTCTTGTGAAAAGTATCTCCCCTCCCAGCTTTGAACTCTCGTTTTGACCTTATCCTTCAGGAAACCTAAGGTCGCCACTTTACTCTTCGTCGTCATATTTGGTAAACCCAAATATTTGCAATCCTCCCCTGCTTCCTCCATACTTAACGCACTGCATAATTGAACTCTTTCCTGACTTTTGACATTAGAACTGAAAAAAACTGATGACTTAAGCATGTTTACCTTTTGACCAGATGCACTTTCAAATGTTTGCAACAATCTTAATATGTTACTCGCCTCCTCCAAACTTGTTTTGCAGTACAGATAGCTGTCATCTGCAGACAGCATGTGCGTAATACTTGGAGCTTGTCTGCAAACCTTCACCCCCGTTAACATCTTTTGTTGTTCACAGTTCTTAATTAGTGCAGATAGACCCTCTGCACACAAAATGAATAAATAAGGGGATAAAGGATCCCCTTGGCGAATGCCTATGCTTGGGTAAATTGGACCAATTTCCCTCCTTGCATGGGTGATAGTATACGAAACCGATGTAACGCATTGCATTATCAAGTGAACCCACCAGCCACTAAAACCCATTTTCGTAAGAACAACTCTCAGATATTCCCATTCGATTCTATCATAGGCCTTTGACATATCTAGATTTAACGCCATGTATCCCTCCTTCCCTCTTCTTTTCCGCTTCATAAAATGCATGATTTCATAAGATACCATCACATTATCTGAAATGAGTCTCCCCTTCATGAAAGCACTCTGATTTTCACAGATTACTGATTCAAGCGTCTCTTTCAATCTATTAGCCACTATTTTTGTAATGACCTTTACCAGTACATTGCATGAGGATATAGGACGTAAATCACCGACTAAATATGGGCATTTTTTCTTTGGAATCAGAACAATATTTGTGGCATTCAAATCATAATTCAACATACCGTCATTGAAGAATTTTCTGACCAGTTTAACAATATCTTCACCCGCAGTTTAATCATTTTCTGTAATCATCATGCCACATTAAGCACCCTCTTTCCATAGCTTTTAAATTTTTTTTACTCATGTTCCACTCATTTTATTCCTAATTATATTTTTAAATTTTATTCAATCATATTAAACAAACTAATAGTTATCAAAAAAATATGTTATTTTTCAATTAAATTAACATAATTAACACTTAATTTATAATATTAATTTAACGTGAACAACATTTTTAGAATCTATATTGTTCATTAATAACCAAATAATGTGTAAATGATGTCAAAATATCAAATTTGGTTATAAAAGTACCAAAGTCACAAAATTCATGTTTGATTCACTACAACTACATGATTAAACAATATTTATTTATTTGATCTAATTTTTTTGATTTCACCATGGTTCGATTCTCTATAACTATGTAATTCAAAATTTTATTTATTTGATTTATTTTTTTAGTTTTATTTTGATTTCGATTAATATTTTAATCTCGATCTATTTTTTGCACAAATTATTAGCTAGTAAATATAATAAAAAAAATATGATCAAAATTAATGAGACGCAGGAAATAGCTCACAATGTACATGTACGTCATTGTTTAATCTATACTATTATATTAAAGACGAAACATTGAAAGTTTTGTATTCTAGTCCTCCAAAACTTTTGTAGTCTGGTCACTCAATTCTTAGCCGTCGGATATTTTTAATCAAATTGATGAGAGACGTTGGATAAAATATTAAAAATTATTAAATATAATACATTATATATTATAATTAGTAAGAACTATCTAATTACCTTTTACATCTAAAACATGCTACCTGTTTTATATTCTTTAAATAAGACAACTCATTTTCTAAAAATAAAACAGACAACTTTATATAAAAAGTAATACAAATTTTATATAACTGTCTTTTCAGCACATTACCTATTTTATATTTTTTAACTAAAACAACTTATCTTCTAAAAATAATACGGACATATTACCTGTTTTATATAATCTTACTTAAACAACTCAACATCTAAAAATAAGACGATCAATATATACATAAAAAGGTAATATAATTTTATATAATTATTAATAATGACTATCTTCTTTCTTGAGCACATTACCTGTTATATATTTTTTTAACCAAAACAATTAATCTTCCAAAAATAACACATGCAACGTATATATAATTGTGATATTATTATATATTTATAACCAAATATCTTTTTCATCTAAAACACATTATTTATTTTATATTTTCTAACTAAAACAACTTATATTCTAAAAATAATACAAATTAATATTGTAATTACTAATAACTACCTAATTATTAAACACATCTATAAAATATTATTAAACACAAAATTCTTATATTAATTGAGTTCAACAACCACATATAAATATAACTATTCAAATTTCAAAATTATATTCATAAAAAACAAATACAAAAATAAAGATATATAAAATATTAAAATACAAAAAAAAAAATCAAACGTGCATCGCACGGGTTTTAAGCTAGTAGGAATAAGAAGCACACTACTATAATTTATTAATTTGTCTAAGTTATATATAAACATTGGAGTACAAACTATCGCACTGAGCTATTACCAAATCGAGCCGTTGGCTTAGCGAGGCGAATTGAATTCTTTTTTCTTAATAAATTGGGCAGAGTTGAGCTTTATTATTACACAAAATTTGTATTCAAACTCAAGTTAGTTAACAATCATGTGACACTTGAATTTTTATAAAACAAAAATAAGTTGATTCGCACGTACCTATTTAAATATTCTTTTTTAATTGTTTATTAGTTTTTTAAAACATTTAACAAATAAATAAAAGTTCAATTAAATATCACATTTTGATTTTTGACTAAGGTCCATCCCACCACCACCTAGACGAGGACTTGTACTCCAAATCTCCTTTATCCCATGTAACATCCCGTAACTTTTAGATTAATAATAATAAAAAAGTAATAAAAAAAGATTAAAATTGGGAAAAAAATAGGATTTAAAATTAAATTATATTAATGGGCCTAAAATATGGATCAGATTTGAATACGGTTTTAAAATTAGGGTTTTGGATCGCTTTAAAATATCATATTCTCCTTCCTCATCACTATAAAATATCATATTCTCCTTCCTCACATTTCTTGTTAAAATTCGTAGGGTTTTATTTATAGAAATCAGCTATCTAGTAAAATTCGTAGAACATTCATCGTAAGTCAGAATTTGATGATTCTGGACTTTTCGGAAAGCTCTTTCAATTTTATACAATTTTTGTTTCATAGTGTTTTTCCAGATTATGCTCTGAACAGTTCTTAAAATCACAAAACACAAACATATCTCGTTTTTCAGTTTTTGTTTAAATTCAATAGACGTTTTATTCAATTCCCGATTCGTTATAAGTCCAATTTTGATGAGTCATATCTTTTCAGAAATGTCTTTTCGTTCTCAACAACTTTCATCCTTTGAGTGTTTCAAGAAAACGTCGTTTAGAGGATCAAAAATAGTAAATAAAGGTATTTTCTAGTGTTTTTTGAAACTATGTGTGTGTGTTTTTTGATTATATAAACTTCAGCTTAGTGATGACATATTTTGAAGTGATATGTATTATTTGATATGTGTTATGTGTAAGCAATAGTATTATGATTCTGATTTGTGTCATGTTTTGTGAAAATATTGAATAAGAATAAGGACCGAGTTACCGGGTTATAGTGACAGTTTTCTGAAAATTTCGGACCGTTATCACCGGGTTGTAGTGGTCGTGGCATGAATTTTGGGTTTCGAGTTATTATTTTTATGTCGTATTTTATCGAATAAGAATAAGAATATGTGAATCGAAACTATGTATTGTGTATCGTTATTGTATCGTATTATCTTGTATGTATACATGTTATTTGTCCGACTAGTTGGATCGTTTGGGTTCTTGCTGGGCTGTATGGTTCATTCCTTACATTTTCAGGTTGTCGTTAGAACGAGTGGATGTGCTTTCGAGTTCGAGGAGCTTAGGTTCGGAATAAATTGGTTTTTGGATTATCGTTAGTTGTGCTTTTGTAATAGTTAGGTTTGTAATCGAACTCTTGTCACGCTTCCGTTTGTAATTGTCATTGTATAGTACTTTATTTAAGTTTTGTATTTAGATTTAATAGTCCGAAAAGTCGGGCGCCATTACAAAAATGTACTCATTCCGTCCGATCTATTTATTTAAATATGGACTAGACACGAAATTTAACAAAAAATAATAAAGTAATAAAAAATATAGAAAAAATGAGTTAAGTTGTGGGACAAATCAATGTTTAATGTATAAAGTGAGGGCAGTGGAGGAAAATAGTGAAAATAGTTGATTTCAGTATAAATAAAAGTTTATTATTTTTGAAAAGTTTAAAAATGTAAAAAATTAACAAGAATATTCTTAAAAAGTGTAAAAAATGATTGGAACACAAGGAGTAGTATATAAATCTCCTTTTTGCCACTACAAAAAGTAAGGTAGTATATATTTTTTGTGTCTGTATATTGCTGTGTGTTCAAACATCATTTCTTTGGTGTAAAACATCTGTATTCTTTGATTTTAAAAAACAATATCTGTATTTAAAAATTATAAATAAAAACAAAATAGTTCCTTAAAATTGGGAGGATATTATACGTTAATTTGCATTCAGAACTTTTTCCTGCCTCTTTGTATCGATTACATGCAGAAGTTGTGCGCTATAGTTTCATCTGAATTTAGTCTCCGGTTCGCGAAGTGTATTAATTAATTTTATGTATTTATTTATATATTAGTTTCCTCCTATATTCTATATATGATCTATTTTTTTCAACAAAAATTGAAAGCTTTCTTTTGTCGGGATAAAGATTAAAATTTTTTAAGAATCAATTTTCAACAATTCTAAGAAAGGAAGTAATCTTACGTACAAATATATGTAGTACATAAGTTAACAGTTTGTGATTAAACACATGTACACCTTGTGTTACCACTTACCACCTACCAGTGAGCACTGCATGATTTGTTCAATACCTTACATTGCCTTTTCCGAAAATTAACCGGTATCTTACTATCTTGATAAGAAATCTGATTTTGGGTCAATATTTAAATATTCAAAATATTGAAATTGAACTCAAACTAGTGTTTATACAATGTTCCTCTTATGCCCAAAAAATCAGCCTCTTCATGGAAGTGTCACCCTTTGTTGGGCCGGAGGAGGATATCACAGATTATATAAAAAAAAGGAAAAATCTCAAGAGAATGTATAAATTAAGCCTAGCCCACTTCATGAAAGGTCTCGCCTCTTTTGAGGCGTCGCCCACTTCTCAGGCCTAACATGGAATCTGCCTCACCCACCTATGAAAGACATCGCCCTCGGCAGGAGCAACATTTAGGATAAAAGACTTGGGTTTTCAGTTTTGTTATGCCTCTCACCTTCATAATAAAAGGTTTTAGGAATTCATGGACCTCACCTACGTAAAAGATGGTGGGCTCAACTTACAAATGAGGGAGACCTCATTTGATGCCTCGCCCGTTTAACTGCCTCACCAATTATATTGATGGGCCAAGCCCTAATTGCTTAATGGGCCACCTCTCTTTGCGGTGTCTCCTATAATGAAAAAGTAAGGGGCTTTTTTATGGAAATCTATGGGCCTAGTGTATAAACAAGGGGGCCACATTCCAAAGCATCTCCTATATGGGCTAGCCTACAGATGAGGGGATACCTCATTTCTGTGCCTCGCCTATTGTGTTATTTGCAACGATTGTTCTGGAGCATAACTGATGGATGGTGTTTTATCATAAGCAAAATTGTCTCGCCTCCTTGAGGAACCTCGCCTATAATTCTGGAAAAAGAGGGGGATCCTTCCCTTGCATCTATTTGGAGAAACATGGAAGTTTAAGGATCATGTCCAAATCATCTATTTTTACATCAATTATCGCAACTATGGAAGATAATTCGACCCCACCCAGGCTAGTGGGCATCCCCCACTAGGGGGGTCGAAGGTAGTCACCCCTTATTGATCAAAACGCTAGCCCTCTGATTAACTATATTTCTTTGTGGATCCAGGAAAGTGTCGACTCCGATAATCTCGGGCAATAACTTGATCGCCACTCTCCGAGAAAATATTTTGGTTAATCGACCCATAATGATTCACTAAAGACAGTGGCCCCAATTTTACGGACCTTCCTAAATAAGGAAGCCTAGCCCATATCGGTTACTTTTCCCCCAACAACTATGTTTGGCTTCATCCCTATAAATAGGGTACTTAGGCACATTGTATGGTACGATGCAATCTTGCGAAAAAGAGAGAATTTAATATTCGATCTTGATTGCGAACAAAATCTCACATACAATCTCAGACTCCCCCAAATTAAAAACCCTAACCCTGACGCCTTACACCGTTCACTGTCATCAACCACCACCACAATTCCAGACCCTCCCATAATTTATTTTCACCAAATTCCTCCGTTAACAATTGGCGCTAGAAGGAGGGGTTTTTGACATCTCTAGAAGAAGGATGTCACAACATACTGAACAACAAGCTGATGATGGTAATCGTGTGGAGGAGGTTTTGGTTCCCACGACGGATCTGCCTCCACCACCACCAAGACAACCAGACCTGAGGGAGGTTACCACGCCAAATCAGGCAAATCCAACTCCACGGCTTGGAGGAGATCAAGGCGGGCGACGCTCTAGGCCGGTGACACCAGAAGGCCCTCGCAGAAAAATGGAGACTTATCAAGAAACAGATCAATGGAGATCTAAAAGAGGGCGACGCCCCCAACCATAGATAAGGGCTAACCACCATAAAAGGGGACGCTCCAGGGATCAACCAGTCATTGCTTTCACCAAGAAATCCAAATCGAAGGATGGCTACCACGCTCAATCAAGAACAACACAAGGCTTTTGAACTAGATTTCCTCTATTGAAGACCTGATAAAAAACATGGTTATTCACGTGGAGTCAGTTAAGAGGGAGAAGTGAATGGAACATTGTCAAGAAAAGATTAGCGGATTTGGTTGAAGATCGAAGAACGTCATCTACCTATCAGAGAGAAGCCTCGACTTGGTATTGACAACATGCGTCGTTCGCTGGGAAAGTCAACCGTATCTTCAACATCTCCCTCTAAGTTAGATACCTTTATGTGGGATACTCTATCCAGGTTCTTTCTGATCTTGAATTTATTTTCATTCGTAGCATTGCACGTTCTTAGATCTGTGATTGTACCTGCTTGAAATTTGGTTTTTCAAAAATATTACATGCTTGGATTGCTTTAGTGGATTTCCTCCTGGTTAGGAGGGCTGTGTTGAATTGCTTTGGTGGATGTCTTCCTAGTTATGAGGGCCGTGTGAATTGCTTTGGAAGATGTCTATGAAGGAATTTACGGATGAGCGGAAGCGTGATATAACATTTATTCCGTAAAAACCATGTATCGCACATATAGAAAAATATATATAAAATGAAAGAGCGGAGGAATCGTAACCATACCTTGAAAAATCGAAGCTTTGAATCGAGATGATCGTTAGCAGTAGCTTCTCAGAGTGTGAAGCTCTCTACCGGTATCCACCAAGAATAATTCTTCGATGAAGCTTTTTATAAAGCTTGAAGCTTTATAAAAATGGAGGTTTTCCTTTTTCTTTTGAGAGAGAGAGAGAGATGAAGAAGAAGGAGAGGCAACTAGGTTTTTCACAAAAACAAAAGTGTGTCTAACTCATCTCATCTCATCCTTTATATAGGGCTCAAGTAGGGTTAGTATATTTAATATATCAATATATATATTAATATATAAATCCCTCACTTTCTCTTATAAAATGTTTAAATAATAATTAAAACTATTTTAATCATTATTATTATTCTCTCTCAAAATACCTTCATCAATAAATTAATCTTTTTATGGTGTGACCCTGTAGGTTCAATATTAAGCCGGTAGTAGAAATAAATAATAATAAACTTTTTATTTATTATTTATATGAATTCTAAAATTCATTAAATATAATTAACTGATTAATTATATTTATTCTACATCGTGAGTGATGCTTCTCAACATATCGCGACTATCCGGATAATATGAATTCACTGCTTAGAATACCAAGAACCTGTCAGTGACTAGTTACAGCACAATCAATTCCTTCTACCCTACAATATCCCGATTAAATACAAGGCACGGAACTCGTGTCAAGCCTATCAGATTTAATCATATGATTTCTTATTCATAATGCAAAGTTCATATTAATGCAAATTAGAAACTCCTTTCTAATTTCATTCACTCTGGCCAGAGATTCCAGAACTCGCATACTAAGAATAACATAGGATATTCACTTCCTATACTGGAAGGGGTAGATCCTCTATTGACGTTAACTATCTCCATACACAAATCCCTATGCCCAGAATAGACCTAATGGATGTCCTTGAGACTAAGGACTAAACCAAAGCACAGTTCATTATATACAAGATAACTTTAACGATCTCAAGTCTAAGGACACTTGTACAACTATCACTCAGTGAACAACTATCGACACGTGAGTAATCTCCATTAGTTGTCCAACTACTCGAGTCATGTTCAGTGAACTTATTCCCTAATAAGCACCTACATACTAGCTATAGTGTCACCACACAAATGCCTTTGAGAACAGACATCCTCCTGAAGGGAGCAAGCATAGTATGTACCAATCTTTGCGGATTCACTAACTTCCGATTAGTTATCCTATGATCAGGAACTGTTTAAGTCTAGAGTTATCATCTTCTAGATCTCACTATTACAATCTCATTATAATTCTAGAAGCTTTACTCTAAACTATGGAACATCTTATTTAAAAACACTTTAAATAGATAAAGCCCGTAATAAAAACAAAACAAGTCTTTTATTAATATAAACGAAATCAAATAAGAATACAAGAAAGTTCTTCCTAACTCATCATACATGATTGGATTTAGGACAAAACATTTTCAATCTCCCACTTGCACTAAAGCCAATCACCCTGGTATCTAATACCCATCTTCTCTTTATGACGATCAAAGTGAATCTGAGACAATGACTTTGTGAGTGGGTCTGCTACGTTGTTATGTGTGTCAACTCTCTCAATCTTGACATCTCCTCTTTCAATGATTTCCCTAATCAAATGAAAGCGCCGCAAAACATGTTTGGAATTTTTATGAGACCTAGGTTCCTTGGCTTGTGCTATTGCTGCGTTGTTATCACAATACAACACAATAGGCTCCTCAATGCTAGGAACAACTCCCAACTCAGAAACAAATTTCCTCATCCAAACGGCTTCTTTTGCAGCCTCACTTGCAGTTATATACTCTGCTTCCGCTGTGGAGTCAGCCGTTGTAGACTGTTTGGAACTCTTCCAACTAATCGCTCCACCATTCAGAGTAAACACGTACCCTGACATGGATGTGCTATCATCACTTTCTGATTGAAAACTAGAGTCAGTATAACCCTCTATTTTCAACTCAGATCCACCAAAAACAAGAAAAATATCCTTAGTCCTTCGCAAATACTTAAGGATGTTCTTCACTGCTTTCCAGTGGTCTTCACCTGGATTGGACTGATATCTGCTCGTCACACTAATTGAATGAGCAACATCAGGCCTAGTACATAACATCGCGTACATGATAGATCCTATTGCCGAAGCATAAGGAATCTTACTCATACGCTCCCTTTCTTCAGGTGTCTTAGGAGACATCTTCTTGGAAAGGGATACTCCATGGCTCATTGGTATGAGACCTCTCTTGGAGTTTTCCATGCTGAACCTTTTAAGCACTTTCTCGATGTATGTACCCTGGGTAAGACCTATCATTCTTCTAGATCTATCTCTATAGATCTTCATACCGAGAATGTAGGATGCTTCTCCCATGTCCTTCATAGTGAAGTTCTTTGATAGCCACACTTTGACTGATTATAGCATCGGTATATCATTTCCTATCAGAAGTATGTCATCCACATACAACACAAGAAATGTTACCACACTCCCTCTAACCTTCTTGTAGACACATGGTTCATCTATGTTTTTGATAAAATCAAACTCTTTGATTGTCTCATCAAAACGGATGTTCCATCTACGAGAAGCTTGCCTTAATCCATATATGGTCCGTAGCAGCTTACACACTAGGTGTTCATTCCCTTTGGAAACAAAACCCTCTGGCTGTGTCATATACACTTCCTCTTCAAGTTTCCCATTGAGGAAGGCTGTTTTCACGTCCATTTGCCAGATCTCATAGTCGTAGTAAGCAGCAATGGCAAGCAAAATCCGAATCGATTTTAACAGGGCTACAGGCGAAAAAGTTTCATCAAAGTCAATCCCTTGCCTTTGTCTGAATCCTTTTGCCACGAGCCTGGCCTTATAGGTCTCCACCTCGCCATCTGCTCCAATCTTTCTCTTGTATACCCATTTGCACCCAATAGGCTTCACATCCTTGGGTGCTTCAACCAAAGTCCATACTTGGTTGGTATACATAGAATCCATTTCAGATTTCATGGCACTCTGCCATTTCTCTGAGTCATCATTACTCATAGCCTCATTATAGGTCATAGGGTCGTCATCATCAATGATTGACAACTCATTGTCATTCTCAATGACAAGGCCATAATACCTCTCAGGTTGGCGAGACACTCTCTCTGACCTACGAATGGGCTGTTCCACAGAAGGTTGTTCAGTCTGAACAGGTGTTTCCTCTTGAACCGTGGTAGTTTGTGCTTCTTGAACTTCATTAAGTTCTATTTTGCTCCCACTGTTCCCTTCAAGGATAAACTGTTTTTCCAAGAAGGTAGCATGTCTGGAGACAAATACCCTATGATCGGTGTAAAAGTAATACCCTAAAGTCTCTTTAGGATATCCCACAAACTTACATTTAACGGATCGAGATTCCAGCTTATCAGGGTCAACTTTCTTGACATAAGCTGGACATCCCCAAATCTTAACGTGTTTAAGACTCGGTTTCCTTTCTTTCCATATCTCATATGGTGTTTGAGGAACAGATTTGGAAGGCACCTTATTCAGTAAATATGCTGAGGTTTCCAATGCATAACCCCAAAGGAATACTGGAAGATCTGCATAGCTCATCATGGATCGAACCATGTCTAACAAAGTTCGATTTCTCCTTTCAGATACCCCATTCAACTGTGGAGTATATGGAGGAGTCCACTGAGAGACTATACCATTTTCTTTGAGATAATCTAGAAACTCACCATTCAAGTATTCACCACCTCGATCTGATCGAAGGGTTTTAATACTGTGTTTGGTTTGTTTCTCCACTTCATTCTTATATTCTTTGAATTTTTCAAAGGCTTCAGACTTGTGTTTCATCAAATACACATATCCGAATCTAGATCGATCATCTGTGAAAGTAATGAAGTATGAAAATCCACCCATGGCTTGCGTAGACATCGGTCCACATACATCTGTGTGTACCAATCCTAGCAAATCTGCAGCCCTCTCTCCATGTCCACTAAATGGAGATTTGGTCATTTTACCCAATAGACAAGACTCGCATGTAGGATATGATTCAAAATCAAAGGGTTCAAGTAACCCTTCCTTATGCAATGTACGAAGTCTATTTTCACTAATATGACCAAGTCTGCAGTGCCACAAATAGGTGAGATTTTCATCATCCCTTTTCCTTTTATTAGTACGTTCAATTTGTAGTAAATTATGCTCTACGTCACATACATACAGACCATTATTTAAAATACCACTACCATAAAGAACATTATCTCTAAGAATTGAACATTCATTATTCTGAATAACAAACGAAAATCCAGCCAAGTCTAACATGGGAATAGAAATAATATTCCTCACAATCGAGGGAACAAAATAACAATTATTTAAAACAATAGTCTTGCCCGTAGGCATATGTAAATCAAATGATCCTACAGCTTCAGCAGCAACTCTTGCTCCATTTCCCATCCGTAGAATCACCTCCTCTTCCTCAAAAGTCCTACTTCTCCTTAGTCCCTGCAACGAATTGCAAATGTGAGAACCACAGGCGGTATCTAATACCCAAGTAGAAATTTGATTTAATGACATATTCACTTCAATCATGAACATACCTGAATCAGAAGCGGCAGTCTCACTACCCTTCTTCTTCTTCAATTCTGCAAGGTAAACCTTGCAGTTCCTCTTCCAGTGCCCCACCTTGTTACAGTGGAAGCAAACAGCTTTGCTTTTGGGGTCTTCAGCTTTTGGTGGAACAGGCCTTTTCTCACCTACTTTCTTCTTCTTGGGAGGGTTCTTCTTCCTTTTCTTAGTATTGGAACCTTCGCCAATTAGAAGAACAGAACTCTTCTTAGAGGGAAAATTCGATTCCGCAGTCTTTAACATGTTGTGGAGTTCAGCCAGGCTGGCGTCCAACTTATTCATATGAAAGTTCACAACAAACTGCGAAAACGAACCCGGAAGTGATTGCAAGACCAAGTCTTGACTCAGCTCCCCATCCATGTTGAAACCAAGTTGTCCAAGACGTTCAATCAAATTGATCATCTTAAGTACATGGTCATTCACAGACGATCCCTCAGACATCCTACAACGGAACAGCTCCTTCGATATATCATATCGAGCTGTCCTCCCTGCCACATCATACAACTCTTGTAGATGCGTTAGGATAGTGTGAGCATCCATATGCTCATGCTGCTTCTGTAGCTCAATGTTCATGGAAGCTAGCATGATACATTGAGCAACATTTGCATCATCTATCCACTTACGATACACAACATGTTCATCATTATGTGCATCGTCAGCAGGTTCAGCAGGCTTAGGTGAGTTAAGCACATATTCCAGCTTCTCAACCCTGAGAACAATTTTCAGGTTTCGAAGCCAGTCAGCAAAATTAGGACCAGTCAATTTGTGAGCATCCAGTATGCTCCGGAGTGATAGTGCAGAAGACATAATGTATATAGTAAATCTGTAAATGATAAACACATAACAACACTTAGCAAATATTCAATTTCATTTTAAAACACTATATGAATCAGGTCTTTATTCATAAGTGGCTCCCACTAGTTTACCTAATTTATACAACCCCTAAGTGAAAAATTAAGCATTCATAATGCTAGTGGGAATAGGGATCCTACATTCCATCACACAACCTCGGCTGTGGCACGAAACGCCATGTGATGTTCAGTAGGCAGACAACTCTTGTCAATTACATCTCATGTTATTCCCTAATAAAACTTTAGCCTCTTGAATAATTGAGTCACGGCTGTAGCACGACAAACTCAATATTCTAAGTCAAGTCTAACCCAACATTTCATACAATTGAATCAGTCTCCAACAGCCCACGGCTGTAGCACGTAACGACCATTAGATTCTAATTCATTGTACACATCTCTATGTAATAGACAAGTATTTCTTATTTCGAAATCAAAGCCCTCGGCTGTAGCACGAAACGACAATGATTCAAAAATAAGAACTATTTTCTACCATGTTGGAAGGCTATGACCGACACAAGCCCGTTGTGTCATTGGCCAATTACTACTTGATATTATTTAATTTTAGAGGGATTATATTATGTTACAACCATAATCATATTACTAGGAGATTCTCTTTTTCTTGAACAAAATACAATTATGATATTTAAATGAAAAATTCCCAGTGTGTTGGAGGGGTCACATCGGTCCCGCTTAAAACCCAACGGCCTAGACAGAAATTTTCATTTTCAACATCAAAAGAGTATTTCACTCTATGTTTCATAAACATAAGAATCTCATGGTTGTACTCATAATATTATTGTTAAGGCAAGAAACGATTACTGTTCTAGATTTTCTAGAGCACGCCTTATATTAATTTAAGTTCACCTAAATCTATCATCGCATGGTAAATATAGGCATATATCTCATATATAAAAATAAACAAACAAGTAAGCATGCAAGTAATATCATGTCATACAATGATATAATGATGTATGGATTTATTATAGTATTTAAAAGCAATTAAAACAATTAATACATGCTTTAAAACACATCCGGGAATATAAACAGTTCCAAACTTTTATATAAAAAATATTTGACCACTCCATTAGATCCGTCTCGAAAAAACGAATCCAACGGTATATTGCACGCCCAAAACGGAGTTACCGAACTCCCAAAAAATCAAATTTAATGTGGACAGAGGGGCTGTAACGCATGACGCTCATGCGTTACAACAATTAAAGGCTATTAAATGTGTAACGCGTGACGCGCATGCGTTACCGGCCCTGTAACGCATTCCCGGCATGCGTTACAGGCCGTTCCCAGCAGTTTTTTTTTTTTTTTTTTTTAATATATTTAATGCCAAGTAAGTTACAACAATTTTATGCTATTTTATTTAATGCTTGTAACTCCTTTAGCATTAAAACACTAACTTAGCATTTATAACACTTAAAAAAAAAGAAACTCCTCTAGCCATTAATGCCCTTTATTGTTATTATTATTTTATTTTAATATTAATAAATTAATTAACAATTAATTAATAAATTAATAAAAAATCAAAATAATATGATTTCTGAAATCAAACAAAAGCAAAAATAACCAAGTATCTATGGGGTCATTGTGCAAATTTTAATTCATATATTTCAACATGCATAATTATTTTATGAATTTTAATTAAAACAATTTTAAAAAATTCATAACAAATAATCTACACATCACAAAATTATGAAAAAATACCTAGATGATCCACAACACTTGTAGAACCCAGATCAATGGTCAAAATCTCATGCAAATCATATTTCGAATTAATTCATAATTAAATCTAAATATACTTGCAAAAATCATAATAAATCCATACATGCATAAAAAAATCTGAAAATATTTATATGAATCTCTATATGCATAACCTGGCTCTGATGCCATTGAAGGAATTTACGGATGAGCGGAAGCGTGATATAACATTTATTCCGTAAAAACCATGTATCGCACATATAGAAAAATATATAAAATGAAAGAGCGGAGGAATCGTAACCATACCTTGAAAAATCGAAGCTTTGAATCGAGATGATCGTTAGCAGTAGCTTCTCAGAGTGTGAAGCTCTCTACCGGTATCCACCAAGAATAATTCTTCGATGAAGCTTTTTATAAAGCTTGAAGCTTTATAAAAATGGAGGTTTTCCTTTTTCTTTTGAGAGAGAGAGAGAGAGATGAAGAAGAAGGAGAGGCAACTAGGTTTTTCACAAAAACAAAAGTGTGTCTAACTCATCTCATCTCATCCTTTATATAGGGCTCAAGTAGGGTTAGTATATTTAATATATCAATATATATATTAATATATAAATCCCTCACTTTCTCTTATAAAATGTTTAAATAATAATTAAAACTATTTTAATCATTATTATTATTCTCTCTCAAAATACCTTCATCAATAAATTAATCTTTTTATGGTGTGACCCTGTAGGTTCAATATTAAGCCGGTAGTAGAAATAAATAATAATAAACTTTTTATTTATTATTTATATGAATTCTAAAATTCATTAAATATAATTAACTGATTAATTATATTTATTCTACATCGTGAGTGATGCTTCTCAACATATCGCGACTATCCGGATAATATGAATTCACTGCTTAGAATACCAAGAACCTGTCAGTGACTAGTTACAGCACAATCAATTCCTTCTACCCTACAATATCCCGATTAAATACAAGGCACAGAACTCGTGTCAAGCCTATCAGATTTAATCATATGATTTCTTATTCATAATGCAAAGTTCATATTAATGCAAATTAGAAACTCCTTTCTAATTTCATTCACTCTGGCCAGAGATTCCAGAACTCGCATACTAAGAATAACATAGGATATTCACTTCCTATACTGGAAGGGGTAGATCCTCTATTGACGTTAACTATCTCCATACACAAATCCCTATGCCCAGAATAGACCTAATGGATGTCCTTGAGACTAAGGACTAAACCAAAGCACAGTTCATTATATACAAGATAACTTTAACGATCTCAAGTCTAAGGACACTTGTACAACTATCACTCAGTGAACAACTATCGACACGTGAGTAATCTCCATTAGTTGTCCAACTACTCGAGTCATGTTCAGTGAACTTATTCCCTAATAAGCACCTACATACTAGCTATAGTGTCACCACACAAATGCCTATGAGAACAGACATCCTCCTGAAGGGAGCAAGCATAGTATGTACCAATCTTTGCGGATTCACTAACTTCCGATTAGTTATCCTATGATAAGGAACTGTTTAAGTCTAGAGTTATCATCTTCTAGATCTCACTATTACAATCTCATTATAATTCTAGAAGCTTTACTCTAAACTATGGAACATCTTATTTAAAAACACTTTAAATAGATAAAGCCCGTAATAAAAACAAAACAAGTCTTTTATTAATATAAACGAAATCAAATAAGAATACAAGAAAGTTCTTCCTAACTCATCATACATGATTGGATTTAGGACAAAACACTTTCAGTCTATTCTTTTTAAGGGTAGTCTTATTTCGAAGGCCCTATTAGGTAATTCTCCCCTTTAAGGAGTGTCGCTGGCTAATCGTCCTTCAAGCAGCATCGCCAGCTAGGAATCGTCAAAAACATGCACCTCTTCAACATATGTCTCTAAGTGTGATGTCTCTGTGTGAGATGTTTTCTCCAGGTTCTTTCTGATCTTGTATTTATTTGCATCATATATTCATTCGTATTGCAAGTTCTTAGATTTATGATTGTATTTGCTCATAATTTGGATTTGCAAAATATTATATGTGTTGATTGCTTTTATGGATGTCCTCCTGTTAGGAGGGTCCGTCTTGGATTGCTTTTACGGATGTCTTCCTATTAGGGGGGTCCACTCTCAGATCTTATAGGTGAAGAGAGTCCACCCTCTTATAGGTGAAGAGAGTCCACCCTCTTAAGGTGAAGAGAGACCTCCCTCTTATAGAGAGTAGAGTCCTCCCTCTTATGGAGAGAAGAGTCCACCCTCTTATAGGTGAGAAGAGTCCACCCTCTTATAGGTGAGAAGAGTCCACCCTCTTATAGGTGAAGATAGTCCTGTTGGAATTTACGGATGAGCGGAAGCATGAAATAACATTTTATTTCGTAAAATCCATATATCGCACATATAGAAAACTGTAAAATGATGTGGAATCAAAATCTTACCTTGAAAAATCGAAGCTTTGAATCGAGATGATCGTTAGCAGTAGCTTCTCAGAGTGTGAAGCCCTCTACCGGTATCCACCAAGAATAATTCTTCGATGAAGCTTTTTATAAAGCTTGAAGCTTTATAAAAATGGAGGTTTTCCTTTTTCTTTTGAGAGAGAGAGAGAGATGAAGAAGAAGGAGAGGCAACTAGGTTTTTCACAAAAACAAAAGTGTATCTTACTCATCTCATCTCATCCTTTATATAGGGCTCAAGTAGGGTTAGTATATTTAATATATCAATATATATTAATATATAAATCCCTCACTTTCTCTTATAAAATGTTTAAATAATAATTAAAACTATTTTAATCATTATTATTATTCTCTCTCAAAATACCTTCATCAATAAATTAATCTTTTTATGGTGTGACCCTGTAGGTTCAATATTAAGCCGGTAGTAGAAATAAATAATAATAAACTTTTTATTTATTATTTATATGAATTCTAAAATTCATTAAATATAATTAACTGATTAATTATATTTATTCTACATCGTGAGTGATGCTTCTCAACATATCGCGACTATCCGGATAATATGAATTCACTGCTTAGAATACCAAGAACCTGTCAGTGACTAGTTACAGTACAATCAATTCCTTCTACCCTACAATATCCCGATTAAATACAAGGCACGGAACTCGTGTCAAGCCTATCAGATTTAATCATATGATTTCTTATTCATAATGCAAAGTTCATATTAATGCAAATTAGAAACTCCTTTCTAATTTCATTCACTCTGGCCAGAGATTCCAGAACTCGCATACTAAGAATAACATAGTATATTCACTTCCTATACTGGAAGGGGTAGATCCTCTATTGACGTTAACTATCTCCATACACAAATCTCTATGCCCAGAATAGACCTAATGGATGTCCTTGAGACTAAGGACTAAACCAAAGCATAGTTCATTATATACAAGATAACTCTAACGATCTCAAGTCTAAGGACACTTGTACAACTATCACTCAGTGAATAACTATTGACACGTGAGTAAACTCCATTAGCTATTCCACTTATCGAGTCATGTTCAGTGAACTTATTCCCTAACAAGCACCTACATACTAGCTATAGTGTCACCACACAAATGCCTATAAGAACAGACATCCTCCTGAAGGGAGCAAGCATAGTATGTACCAATCTTTGCGGATTCACTAACTTCCGATTAGTTATCCTATGATCAGGAACTGTTTAAGTCTAGAGTTATCATCTTCTAGATCTCACTATTACAATCTCATTATAATTCTAGAAGCTTTACTCTAAACTATGGAACATCTTATTTAAAAACACTTTAAACAGATAAAGCCCGTAATAAAAACAAAACAAGTCTTTTATTTATATTAATGAAATCAAATAAGAGTACAAGAAAGCTCTTCCTAAACCATCATACATGATTGGATTTTAGGACAAACTCTTTCAATCTCCCACTTGTACTAAAGCCAATCACTCTGGTATCTAATACCCATTCACTCATTATGACGATCGAAGTGAATCTGAGATAGCGACTTAGTGAGTGGGTCTACTATGTTGTTATGTGTGTCAACTCTCTCAATGTTGACATCTCTACTTTCAATGATCTCCCTAATCAAAAGAAAGCGCCACAAAACAGTTTTGCAGCGTCACTTGCATCTATAAATTCTGCTTCCGCTGTTGAGTCAGCCGTTGTAGGCTGTTTGGAACTCTTCCAACTAATCGCTCCATCCTTCAGAGTAAACACGTACCCTGACATGGATTTTGCTATCAATACTTTCTGATTGAAGACTAGAGTTAGTATAACCCTCTATTTTCAACTCAGATCCACCAAAACAAGAAAAATATCCTTAGTTCTTCGCAAGTACTTAAGGATGTTCTTCACTTCTTTCCAGTGGTCTTCACCTGGATCCTACTGATATCTGCTCGTCAAACTAATTGAATGAGCAATATCATGCCTAGTACATAACATCGCGTACTTGATAGATCCTATTGCTGAAGCATAAAGAATCTTACTTATACGCTCTCTTTCCTCAGGTGTCTTAGGAGACATCTTCTCGGAAAGAGATACTCCATGGCTCATCAGTATGAGACCTCTCTTGGAGTTTTCCATGCTAAACCTTTTAAGCACTTTCTCGATGTATGTACCTTGGGTTAAGACCTATCATTCTTCTCGATCTATCTCTATAGATCTTCATACCGAGAATGTAGGATGCTTCTCCCATGTCCTTCATAGTGAAGTTCTTTGATAGCCACACTTTGACTGATTGTAGCATCGGTATATCATTTCCTATCAGAAGTATGTCATCCACATACAACACAAGAAATGTTACCACGCTCCCTCTAACCTTCTTGTAGACACATGGTTCATCTATGTTTTTGATAAAACCAAACTCTTTGATTGTCTCATCAAAACGGATGTTCCATCTACGAGAAGCTCGCTTCAATCCATATATGGATCGCAAGAAAAATCCGAATTGATTTGAGTAGGGCTACAGGTAAAAAGTTTCATCAAAGTCAATCCCTTGCCTTTGTTTGAATCCTTTTGCCACGAGCCAGGCCTTATAGGTCTCCACCTGGCCATCTACTCCAATCTTTCTTTTGTATACCCATTTGCACCCAATAGGATTCACATCCTTTGGTGCTTCGACCAAAGTCCATACTTGGTTGGTATACATAGAATCCATTTCGGATTTCATGGCACTCTGCCATTTCTCTGAGTCAACACTATGCCACATAAGGTTGTTTAGTTTGAACAGGTGTTTCCTCTTGAACCGTAGTAGTTTGTGTTTCATGAACTTCTTTAAGTTCAATGTTGCTCCCACTGTTCCCTTCAAGGATAAACTATTTTCTAAGAAGGTAGCATGTTTGGAGACAAATACCCTATAATCTCTTTAGGATATCCCACAAACCTACAATTTACGGATCGAGATTCCATCTTATCCGGGTCAACTTTCTTGACATAAGTTGGACATCCCCAAATCTTAACGTGTTTAAGACTCGGTTTCCTTTCTTTCCATATCTCATATGGAATTTGAGGAACAGATTTGGAAGGCACCTTATTCAGTAAATATGCCGAGGTTTCCAATGCATAACCCCAAAGTGATACTGGAAGATCTGCATAGCTTATCATGGATCGAACCATGTCTAACAAAGTTCGATTTCTCCTTTTATTAGTATGTTCAATTTGTAGTAAATTATGCTCTATGTCACATACATAGAGACCATTATTTAAAATACCACTACCGTAAAGAACATTATCTCTAAGAATTGAACATTTATTATTCTGAATAACAAACGAAAATCCAACCAAGTCTAACATGGGAATAGAAATAGTATTCCTCACAATCGAGGGAACAAAATAACAATTATTTAAAAACAATAGTCTTGCCCGTAGGCATATGTAAATCAAATGATCCTACAGCTTCAGCAGCAACTCTTGCTCCATTTCCCATCCGTAGAAACACCTTCTCTTCCTCAAGAGTCCTACTCCCCTTTAGTTCCTGCAACGAATTGCAAATATGAGAACCACAGGCGGTATCTAATACCCAAGTAGAAATTTGATTTAATGACATATTCACTTCAATCATGAACATACCTGAACCAGAAGCGGCAGTCTCACTACCCTTCTTCTTCAATTCTGCAAGGTAAACCTTGCAGTTCCTCTTCCAGTGCCCCACCTCGTTACAGTGGAAGCAAACAGCTTTGCTCTTGGGGTCTTCAGCTTTTGGTGGAACCGGCTTTTTCTCACCCACTTTCTTCTTCTTAGGAGGGTTCTTCTTCCTTTTCTTAGGATTGGAACCTTCACCAATTAGAAGAACAGAACTCTTCTTAGAAGGAAAATTCGATTCCGCAGTCTTCAACATGTTGTGGAGTTCAGCTAGGCTGACGTCCAGCTTATTCATGTGAAAGTTCACAACAAACTGCGAAAACGAATCTGGGAGCGATTGCAAGACCAAGTCTTGGTTTAGCTGCCCATCCATGACAAAACCAAGTTGTCCAAGACGTTCAATCAAATTGATCATCTTAAGTACATGGTCATTCACAGATGTTCCCTCAGACATCCTACAGCGGAACAGCTCCTTCGATATCTCATATCGAGCTGTCCTCCCTGCCACATCATATAACTCTTGTAGATGCGTTAGGATAGTGTGAGCATCCATAAGCTCATGCTGCTTCTGTAGCTCAACGTTCATGGAAGCTAGCATGATACATTGAGCAACATTAGCATCATCTATCCACTTACGATACACAACATGTTCATCATTATGTGCATCGTCAGCAGGTTCAGCAGGCTTAGGTGAGTCAAGCACATATTCCAGCTTCTCAACCCTGAGAACAATTCTCAAGTTTCGAAGCCAGTCAGCAAAATTAGGACCAGTCAATTTGTGAGCATCTAGTATGCTCCGGAGTGATAGTGCAGAAGACATAATGTATATAGTAAATCTGTAAATGATAAACACATAACAACACTTAGCAAATATTCAATTTCATTTCAAAACACTATATGAATCGGGTCTTTATTCATAAGTGGCTCCCACTAGTTTATCTAATTTATACAACCCCTAAGTAAAAATTAAGCATTCATAATGCTAGTGGGATTAGGGATCCTACATTCCATCACACAACCTCGGCTGTGGCACGAAACGCCATGTGATGTTCAGTAGGCAGACAACTCTTGTCAATTACATCTCATGTTATTCCCTAATAAAACTTTAGCCTCTTGAATAATTGAGTCACGGCTGTAGCACGACAAACTCAATATTCTAAGTCAAGTCTAACCCAACATTTCATACAATTGAATCAGTCTCCAACAGCCCACGGCTGTAGCACGTAACGACAATTAGATTCTAATTCATTGTACACATCTCTATGTAATAGACAAGTATTTCTTATTTCGAAATCAAAGCCCTCGGCTGTAGCACGAAACGACAATGATTCAAAAATAAGAACTACTTTCTACCATGTTGGAAGGCTATGACCGACACAAGCCCGTTGTGTCATTGGCCAATTACTACTTGATATTATTTAATTTTAGAGGGATTATATTATGTTACAACCATAATCATATTACTAGGAGATTCTCTTTTTCTTGAACAAAATACAATTATGATATTTAAATAAAAAATTCCCAGTGTGTTGGAGGGGTCACATCGGTCCCGCTTAAAACCCAACGGCCTAGACAGAAATTTTCATTTTCAACATCAAAAGAGTATTTCACTCTATGTTTCATAAACATAAGAATCTCATGGTTGTACTCATAATATTATTGTTAAGGCAAGAAACGATTCCTATTCTAGATTTTCTAGAGCACGCCTTATATTGATTTAAGTTCACCTAAATCTATCATCGCATGGTAAATATAGGCATATATCTCATATATAAAAATAAATAAACAAGTAAGCATGCAAGTAATATCATGTCATACAATGATATAATGATGTATGGATTTATTATAGTATTTAAAAGCAATTAAAACAATTAATACATGCTTTAAAACACATCCGGGAATATAAACAGTTCCAAACTTTTATATAAAAAATATTTGACCACTCTATTAGATCCGTCTCGGAAAAACGAATCCAACGGTATATTGCACGCCCAAAACGGAGTTACCAAACTCCCAAAAAATCAAATTTAATGTGGACAAAGGGGCTGTAACGCATTACCGGAATGCGTTACAACAATTTAAAGCCATTAAATGTGTAACGCATGACACTCATGCGTTACAGGCCTGTAACACATTCTCAGAATGCGTTACCTCCTTTTCCCAGCAGTTTTTTTTTTTTTGTTTTTTTTTTTTATATTTTTTTTTTTTGTTTTTGTTTTTTTTATATTTTAATGATATTTAATGCTAAGTAAGTTACAACAATTCTATGCTATTTTATTTAATGCTTGTAACTCTTTTAGCATTTATAACACTTAAAAAAAAAAAACAAAACTCCTCTAGCCATTAATGCCCTTTATTGTTATTATTATTTTATTTTAATATTAATAAATTAATTAACAATTAATTAATAAATTAATAAAAAATCAAAATAATATGATTTCTTAAATCAAACAAAAGCAAAAATAAGCAAGAATCTATGGGGTCCTTGTGCAAATTTTAACTCATATATTTCAACATGCATAATTATTTTATGAATTTTAATTAAAACAATTTTAAAAAATTCATAACAAATAATCTACACATCACAAAATTATGAAACAATACCTAGATGATCCACAACACTTGTAGAACCCAGATCATTGGTCAAAATCTCATGCAAATCATATTTCGAATTAATTCATAATTAAATCTAAATAATCTTGCAAAAATCATAATAAATCCATACATGCATCAAAAAATCTAAAATTTTTACATGATTCTCTATATGCAACAACCTAGCTCTGATACCATTGTTGGAATTTACGGATGAGCGGAAGCATGAAATAACATTTTATTTCGTAAAATCCATATATCGCACATATAGAAAACTGTAAAATGATGTGGAATCAAAATCTTACCTTGAAAAATCGAAGCTTTGAATCGAGATGATCGTTAGCAGTAGCTTCTCAGAGTGTGAAGCCCTCTACCGGTATCCACCAAGAATAATTCTTCGATGAAGCTTTTTATAAAGCTTGAAGCTTTATAAAAATGGAGGTTTTCCTTTTTCTTTTGAGAGAGAGAGAGAGATGAAGAAGAAGGAGAGGCAACTAGGTTTTTCACAAAAACAAAAGTGTATCTTACTCATCTCATCTCATCCTTTATATAGGGCTCAAGTAGGGTTAGTATATTTAATATATCAATATATATTAATATATAAATCCCTCACTTTCTCTTATAAAATGTTTAAATAATAATTAAAACTATTTTAATCATTATTATTATTCTCTCTCAAAATACCTTCATCAATAAATTAATCTTTTTATGGTGTGACCCTGTAGGTTCAATATTAAGCCGGTAGTAGAAATAAATAATAATAAACTTTTTATTTATTATTTATATGAATTCTAAAATTCATTAAATATAATTAACTGATTAATTATATTTATTCTACATCGTGAGTGATGCTTCTCAACATATCGCGACTATCCGGATAATATGAATTCACTGCTTAGAATACCAAGAACCTGTCAGTGACTAGTTACAGTACAATCAATTCCTTCTACCCTACAATATCCCGATTAAATACAAGGCACGGAACTCGTGTCAAGCCTATCAGATTTAATCATATGATTTCTTATTCATAATGCAAAGTTCATATTAATGCAAATTAGAAACTCCTTTCTAATTTCATTCACTCTGGCCAGAGATTCCAGAACTCGCATACTAAGAATAACATAGTATATTCACTTCCTATACTGGAAGGGGTAGATCCTCTATTGACGTTAACTATCTCCATACACAAATCTCTATGCCCAGAATAGACCTAATGGATGTCCTTGAGACTAAGGACTAAACCAAAGCATAGTTCATTATATACAAGATAACTCTAACGATCTCAAGTCTAAGGACACTTGTACAACTATCACTCAGTGAATAACTATTGACACGTGAGTAAACTCCATTAGCTATTCCACTTATCGAGTCATGTTCAGTGAACTTATTCCCTAACAAGCACCTACATACTAGCTATAGTGTCACCACACAAATGCCTATAAGAACAGACATCCTCCTGAAGGGAGCAAGCATAGTATGTACCAATCTTTGCGGATTCACTAACTTCCGATTAGTTATCCTATGATCAGGAACTGTTTAAGTCTAGAGTTATCATCTTCTAGATCTCACTATTACAATCTCATTATAATTCTAGAAGCTTTACTCTAAACTATGGAACATCTTATTTAAAAACACTTTAAACAGATAAAGCCCGTAATAAAAACAAAACAAGTCTTTTATTTATATTAATGAAATCAAATAAGAGTACAAGAAAGCTCTTCCTAAACCATCATACATGATTGGATTTTAGGACAAACTCTTTCAAGTCCTCCCTCTTATGAAGAGAAGAGTCCTCCCTCTTATGGAGAGAAGAGTCCACCCTCTTATAGGTGAGAAGAGTCTTCCCTCTTAAGGTGAAGAGAGTCCACCCTCTTAAAGATTAAGGGAGTTCACCCTCTTAAGGTGAAGAGAGTCATCCCTCTTATGGAGAGAAGAGTCTTCCCTCTTATGGAGAAAGTGCGTAGGAATATGACTTGTGGGAAACATACTTTCCTTGGAATGCATATTGTTTGGAGTGCTCAGATTTTTTTTATAAACGAACAATAAAAACATTAGGGTATGCATACTTTATAAGTGTGAATGTATGAAGACCGGTTTCATATATTTTGAAGACTAATAAGTTCAGGGTAATCGTCTTCTGAAGACCTTTCAGGGTGATTTTGTTTTTAAGGCCCTTTAGGGCAATATGGTTTGAAGACCCTCAGAGGTGATGTTATTTTTAAAAGAAAAAGAATTAGTTTCCTTTTCAGAGAGAATTTTGTTGCAATAAACTGGGGGTAGCTATTATACCCCAACAAGCCTCGCTCTCCTAGAGACGTCGACTCTATACCCCAACAGGCCTCGCTCTCCCTGTGTCGTCGTCTCAACAATTAGGAAAAAACCAGTTTGTGCATAGGCTTCATTCTCTTGCTCGGCTCTGGAAGAGGACTATCAAGCGCGCCCTAAAGGCGATTTTGTTCCGCCTTACATGTGTCATCGCCTTCAGATATATTCTTCTCTGCCTTGTTCAGTTGATCTCTGTAGTAAGTAATAGACTCTTCCGCATTTCTTTAAAGATTTCTGCAGACTAGAATTCTCATTTTCTAATGTGCTCACAAAACTTAAACCATGAAGAAAGTTTTCGCTCAGTGCTTGTTTAAGACAAAAACCAGCTTCTATGCTCGTCCTATAACACCAGGTTTTAACATTGTCTTCTGAAGGCCTAGGGGGGTGGTTTTTCTTTCAAGGACCTTCAGGGCAACATAGTTAATGTGAAGAACCTCGGGGGGGGGGGGGGGGGGGGGTTATGCTACGTTGAAAGAGCACCAACTTTTAAAGAACAAAAAACTAGTTTCTTTTACAGGAAGAATTCTGTCGCAAGAAATTGGGGGTAGTTATTATACCCTAACATGCCTCGCTCTATTTGAGGCATATTCTAAATGTATGAATGCACGAAGACCAATTTTATCAATTTTGATGACATTTTAAGTTAGGGGTAGGCAACATCTTTATGAAATGAATAAAATGGTTGTAGTAAGAAGGCCCTTCGAGGTGGTTTTTCTTGGAAGTCTCTCAGGGGTAATGTCGCTCTGAAGGCCCTTCAGGGTGATTCCTTTTTCAAGTCTCTCGGGTGTAATATTGTTTCAAAGACTCTCAAGGTGTCCTATGTCAGAGGAAAATTGAAGGGATACCAACTATCAGTTAAGCTTGAATTTAGAGAAAGGCCTACCACTATTCAGAGGATCAAGAGATTGTGACTATGCTTAGTTAATCGACAGCTTCACCAAATTATCAGGATTCAGAAGATGGGCTTATACCTATCTGTGAACCAACATCCTCGCCTTCTACTGAAACAACCTCGCCCTAACGTCCTCGCCTTCTACTGAAACATCCTCGCCCTCCTATGGCCTAATTCAGAATATATGTTAGAACTTAGAATTGTTAATTGATGATGGCTTGTGCATCTTTATCAACTCAAGGCATTTCCTACTTATCAGCAACCTAATAGTGAAACCTCATACTCTACGAAAGTCCTCGCCTTCTCTTTGCGTCCTCGCCGTCTAGAATCTTGCCAAGAGGCGTCTTACCTAAAGGATTAGAATACATTCAGAAAATCTACTAATAGAGGAGAAATTTGTGAAACATCTAATGTGTGTTCGCCTATGGAAGAGTGCTCGCCTAAGAAAGAATGGAGATATCAAGAGTCTCAACTTCAGCAGGGTCTCCCGTGCCAACAATGTATCTCATATCAACGGCATCGCCCTCTCTCGCCAAAGGTAACGTCAAACAATCAACATTAGAAGAATCATTATTTGGGAAGATATTATAACTCCAACAGCTTTTCCCGTTAATGGTATCAGCGTCGCCCTCTTGGGTCTGGGCAATGAAGAATATCAGCACATGATGCATTCTTATTGAGATAAGCTCATCTTCATTACATGCTTCACATATTACTTAATACCTCTCCAAATTGGCATCCACCAAAACGATGACCAAGACAAAAGGATAATTTGACAGTCTCTCATCCTTATCAGCGTCACCCTCATAAGAGGTCTCGCCTATTTCTATCCCAACATTTGAATGTTTTAGGTTTATATTGAAGAGTGCATGCCATTAACCATTCAAAAGGGAGCTCGCCTAGTTTCAAAAGACCAGAAATATTCGCAGCTTGTGCTTGGACTACATCGCCCTCTCGAAACAAGGAATTATATATACATAATTACTTTGAACAGAAATGCAAGGAGAAATTTGGGAAAGCAGCTACAAATAAAGAAGTCACCTCAAGATTTAGCACTTCAGGTAATCATGTAACCAATACGCCAACAACAGTTCAATATGGAATATAAGTGAAGGAACGAAACGTAAGGCGCTGCCTCACCTACCTATGGAAGGCATCGCCTTCGGCAGGAGCAACATTTAGGGTAGAAGACTTGGGTTGTCAGTTTTATCATGCCTCTCTCACCTTCATAATAAAAGGATTTAGGAATTCATGAACCTCACCTACATAAAAGATGGTGGGCTCAACTTACAAATGAGGGGGACCTCATTTGATGCCTCACCCGTTTAACTGCCTCGCCAATTATGTTGATGGGCCTAGCCCTAATTGCTTAATGGACCACCTCTCTATGTGGTGTCTCATATAATGAAAAAGTAAAGGACTTTTTTAGGGGAATCTATGGGTCTGGTGTATAAACAAAGGGGCCATATTTTAGAGGCTCGCCTATATGGGCTAGCCTACAGATGAGGGGAGGCCTCATTTCTGTGCCTCGTCTATTGTGTTATTTGCAACGATTGTTCTAGGACATAACTGATGGATGATGTTTTCTCATAAGCAAAATTGCATCGCCTCCTCGAGGAGCCTCGCCTATATTTCTGGAAAAAGAGGGGGAGCCTCCCATTGCAGCTATTTTAATAATCATGGAAGTTTAAGGGTCATGCCCAAATCATCTATTTTTACATCAATTATCACATATATGGAAGAGAATTCAACCCCACCCAGGTTAGTGGGCACCCCCCACTAGGGGGTCGAAGAGAGTCATCCCTTAGTGATCAAAAGGCTAGTCCTCTGATTAACTATATTTCTTTGTGGATCCAGGAAAGTGTCGACTCCGATAATCTCGGGCAATAACTTGACTGCCACTCTCCGAGAAAATAGTTGGGTTAATCGGCCCATAATGATTCACTAAAGACGGTGGCCCCAATTTTACGGGCCTTCCTAAATAAGGAAGCCTAGCCCATATCGGTTATTTGTCCCCCAAGAACTATGTTTGGCTTGATCCTTATAAATAGGATACCTAAGCACATTGTATGGTACAATGCAATCTTGCGAAAAAAGAGAGAATTCAATATTCGATCTTGATCGCGAACAAAATCTCACATACAATCTCACCATCCCTCAAATCAAAAATCCTAACCCTCACGTCTTACGTCATTCACTGTCATCAACCACCACCACAATTCCAGCAACCCTCCCCGAATTTGTTTTCATCAAATTTCTCTGTTAACAATTTCTAACTAATATTTCTTGCATAGGTTTTCTACTTAAGTTTTTAAAAAATATACGTAATTTCTATTCTTTTTAATAGTCCATCTTCATTTTTGTCCAGGTCTCTCGTAGTTCTTTTCTAATTTCACCTTCTATTTTTTTTTCATATAATCTTGTATATAAGTTTTCAAAAAAAGAATTCAACACTTCTATTTATTATACGGGTTAAATATTAAACTCATCACTTGTTGCCTCTAAATATATTATACGAGACACTCATTGCAAAAATGACTCATTTTAATCATATATTTGAAATTTTTTATCAACTTATTCATTAAAAATTCAAAATTTTGAATCAATTTAGTTATTTTCAAATGATCTCCTTGATACAAATTTTCAAATTAGTGATTAAGTTTATTCATTTTGATGAATTTGATACATCTGAATATAATGAGTTACGTTTGTGATAATTAACCCTTTATTATACAGGAATTTATATTAGTATGTAAAACAGGTCTCTCTAAAATTATTATTTTTATGTTCGCCACTGCATATTATTCATACGATAAACTTCATAATTAAGATCGATAAACTTAAAAAAAATTGCTAAAAAAATAAAATTAAATATTGGGGACATGGAATATCTGGGGGAAGACAATCCAAAAGGCGGTTGGTCTGATTTGTGTTTCCCAATAAAAATCATCGCGCTTAACATAATTTACACCATCAGTTGCATTCCCGCCCTTTTTCACTAGTTGCAGAGGAGGAAGAAGAAGAGAGGGAAAGTAGTAGCAGTGCTTGGGAGGACTAATCCTTGTATAGAAAGAGGTCAGGAAGGGGATGTGTGGGAGAGCACGTTGTACGCTGCGGGTGGATGATGTACCAAGGGCTTGTCATCTCAACCCTCACCGCCCTCTTCGTTCTGTTGATACCCATCGGTAACTACCAATCTCTCTCTCTCTCTCTCTCTCTCTCTCTCTCTCTCTCTCTCTCTCTCTCTCTCTCTCTCTCTCTCTCTCTCTCTCTCTCTCTCTCTCTCTCTCTCTCTCTCTCTCTCTCTCTCCCTCTCTCTCTCCCTCTCTCTCTCTCTCTCTCTCTCTCTCTCTCTCTCTCTCTCTCTCTCTCTCTCACTCCCTCTCTCTCTGATATATTTGGATTTTTTTTTCAATTACAATTCGCGGAAGAATTTAAAAATTGGGAGAGATCAAGATTTTTAAAAATGCCTTTCAATTTTGGCGGTTTTAGAAATAACTTTATTCAAATGAGGATAGTTATAGCAATCCAGCATCAACTTAGTGCTCTGTTTTTGGAGAGAATTAAATGGCAATGAAATGAAATAAAAAACTGCAAATAAAATTTAAGGAGGAAACAAAGGATGTAAGAGTGAACAAAAATGTGGGAGTTCAAATTTTCTATGATGATGTTTGTATCGAAAATGACTTGGAAGTAGATGGAGAATTCCTTCTCATGTTGGTGGATTTGTCATTCAAGTTCTAGTTTTGATTGCAAGGGATG
This sequence comes from Heracleum sosnowskyi, assembly GCA_030848705.1. Lineage (NCBI taxonomy): Eukaryota > Viridiplantae > Streptophyta > Magnoliopsida > Apiales > Apiaceae > Heracleum > Heracleum sosnowskyi. The sequence continues at coordinate 4,599,726 of JAUIZM010000014.1, read as the reverse complement.
GAATGGAGGAAGAGATGAAAATTATAAACACCTACCCGTCAAGCAGTGCAAATCTCTTTCATTTACTCCAACAAACACGGCCTAAGGGACTTTCATGGATTAGAGTCAAGACTACCTAACCATGCTTACAGTTAAACCTCGATTAAGTAATATCCGATAAAGTAATAACCTCGCTTAAGTAATAAATTTCGTCGGTCCCAACTTGGGCCAATGTTGTAAAGTAATATTCTCGCTAAAAAGCATAAGATAATAAAAAATTAGAAAGTCATTAAGGGCCCAACTAATATGTAAAGTAATAATTCCAAAATTATATATATATATATATATATATATATATATAATGTATATGAGTTACAAAATTTAATTCTTTTTAAAATATGAATATATAGTAGTAGCTTGTTTCTTCTTTCCACCAAAGCCAAAATTAACCTCATCCTTGACTTTATGTAAAGCATAAATAACTCCTGGTATGTTTTGCTCGTGTTGTAACAAGTAATTGTTCAAAGTGTTGATTGCTTGAAATGCTTCCTTTGATGACACGCTTGGGATGACATTGCTATCGTCCGGTTCAGGATCAATTCCTTTATCAATGTTCATTACCGACTTAATGATTTCTTCATCCGTAGGTGATTTCATAACCGCATCATTCTCGCTTGGATAATTTAAGAGATGTTCAACATTCATCACATTTCTATATCGTAAATTAGAGATAGCTTCATTTAATCCTTCGATACCTTCATTTATTTCACCAAATTCATGTTCATCATTTTCTTCTAAACGAATCTTGCAATGCCGAAAACAATTTGCAATTGTGGTTGTTTTCACATCAATATTCCAAGCCATGTTAGCAATACTAATAGCATTCAAAATACATTGCATGTGATTGATTCTTGTTTTTAAACATAATGTATTGTAATGCGTAAACATAAAAATTCGTTAAAGTAATAAAATATTACTTTATCGATAAAGTAATAAATTCGGTAAAGTAATATTTTTTCCCGGTCCCAAGGGTATTACTTTAAAGAGGTTTAACTGTATATAACTAATTGAAATGAGCAAAATATTTCATTTTTCCTATCGTTTCTTTATTAATGTTTTATCAATAATACTGAAATTTGTCGTTTGGAAAATAACTGTCATTGCTTATTGGGAAGATTTATGTATGAACACATTGCACATCTAAATTTATGTTCATTTCTAGCATGTCGATGGCCTATCACATGTAACCAGTGGCATATGATCAGCATTTGCAAGCGAGTCTGTGTGGTCTGATCACTAGTTCTCCATTACAACTGAAATTTCAGGTACCGACCTGCTTATAATGTCTCCCCGGGATCGAATCTACCTGTTATTAGAAGAGACAATGGAACCAATAGTCAAGGAGTTGCTATTCACTGCATGAAATGGGGGCTTATACCTAGTTTTACAAACAAAACTGAGAAACCCGATCATTACAAGATGGTAATTATGGTTATCTTACAACTTCTGTCAGTACATTTTCCCTATTTCATATTTAATATTACTCCTTCGACTTTAGCAATTACCTCTTACTTGATAGACCTCTGTTCTACTATGCTTTCTCTCACTGCACATAGTTTTCAATTTATATTACTTATTTGATTCTCCCTGGGAACTACTGTGGCTGTTCAAGTCTGTATCTTGGCTAGATAATATTGTTTTATAATTCTAGTAACTATCAGCTTGAAGCTACCAGTATATTGATCAACATTGGAATTTCAGTTTAACGCTCGCTCTGAGTCTGTAACTGAAAAGGCTTCCTTTCGTCGTCTTGTTCCTGGAAGCAGGTGTCTAGTGGCTGTTGAAGGGTATAACCATCATGTCTTATCTGTCTATATTTTTGGTGCACTATGTCATTCCTAAAGTAACATTTATATGTCATTCCTAAAGTAACATGTTTAGGAGTTCGTAACATGGGTAGGAGTTGAAAATAATAAAAATTGGCTGTTGATGTTTATTGTTTTGTTACAACTTACAAGAGAAGACCTTTATCATCTGGTCAAGAATCTAGTGCTGGCTTCTATTTTCTAACTATTCCATGAAGTGCACTTTCTCTATAGATTTTATGAATGGAAGAAAGACGGGGCTAAAAAGCAACCTTACTACATTCATTTCAAGGATGGACGACCTATGGTGTTTGCTGCCCTGTATGATTCTTGGAAAAATGTTGAAGGTGAAGCATTCGTATAAAATTGCCTAATGCTCAACCTTGATTGCTACTTGTTAAAATATTTTTCTATCTTTTACTTGTTAACAACCCCTCTTATCTTCATATTTGTTCTTCATCAACTTTGTTTTTAATTGAGGGTGGAAGTTATAAGGTTCTGCAGTTTGTTTTCAGTTGATTTTTTTTTTCAAAATATTTGTTTTCTGTTGGATTGTTATAAACTGATGTCTTCATTTCTTCAACCATTCTCTGTTATATTTCTGCATGGCTACACACACATGGATACTAAATGAAGCTTTCTAATTCGCAGGAGAAGTTCTTTATACCTTCACGATTCTGACAACTTCTTCATCATCAGCTTTAGCTTGGCTGCATGGTTAGTCACTTCAAGTTTCAATTGTTTCTTGCAGCTTACCAGTTCTTTGAACCAACTATTGAAACGTTTAGCAGTAGTCTATGCTGTGATACTACCAATTTTTTGTAGAAGCATATTGAGTCGAAAAAAAAATTGCATTGTATTTAACGTACCACAAAAGAAAACGACTGGCTAAAAGGGGAAGTACCCTAACTATACCAAATTAATTGTGAAAAATGTGTGCTTGGGCAAACAGAATTTTGGAGTGCAGATGATATCCACATAATTGGTTATACAGTCTCTCTACAAAACTTAGCTCATTTCTATATGCTGTTATTGAATGACTCGTAAATTGTAACATGATATTACTGTCAGACGCATTTAGATTATTTTATACTTTCTGTATTACTCACTAGATATGCTATTGCAGACAGGATGCCTGTTATTTTAGGTAACACGGGATCTACTGAAGAGTGGCTGGATGGTTCTTCATCTTCCAAATTCAGTACAGTCCTTAAACCATATGAAGAACCAGATCTGGTAAGAGCTTTTAGAAAAGTAGGTATCTGGAGGCGTTTATTTTACTGTTCAGTTCCGTTCGCTGATAAATACGTTATACGGGCATCAAATGGTGAAATTTAATCCATTTTTGTATTTCTAGATATGGTATCCGGTGACATCTGCAATGAATAAGCCTTCTTATGATGGACCAGAGTGCATTAGAGAGGTATTTTTAGATCTTTGAATATATTCTAAAATGGGCCATTGATTGTGAAATGTATTAATAAACTCTTGATTTGCAGATACAGTTGAAGACTGAGGAGATGAAGCCAATCTCAAGTTTTTTTTCAAAGAAAGTATGTAATAGTGATGAATCTAAACCTCAAGTGACCAATGCTAGCAGGCCCCCCATGCATGCTACTCCTGCATTGACCTTGAAAGTGGAGCCTGATACTGAAGGGAACACGGTCGATCAACAACCTCTTGTAGATGGAAGTAATGAAGATGTAAAATCTAATGTTGCTCAGGCTCAGCTTGCTAACCAGGGTGCATATCAGTTCCAGCTGAAGCGAGACTATGAACAGTTCTCTGCTGAAGATAAATCCTCAGTTGAAACTAACCATCCTCACTCTTCTCCAGCAAAAAAGAAAGGAAATCTTGGAGGTTCAGGTGCTGGTTCTGGACAGAAGTCACTTTTTTCCTACTTCGGAAAAGGTTAATCATTTGCTTTGGTGATGCAAATGTATGTATATATGCTATGTCCTTTTCTTTTGGCTAAGATCTGTTGAAAAATCGAAGATGCAAATTCTCATGTGGAAGGAGAACTAGAAAAAATCGCTCCGGCGTGTCCAAGGTGTGAGAATATATGAACAATCTGTTTCTTGTCCGCCTTGAAATTTGTAGACATTGTAGTTTGCAGGTTGTGTAGAACTGCTAAAATCAAAGTGTTGTTGCATCACTCCAAGCTTGTTTGTACCAACATTTTCTGATCTATTTAAAGCTGAATATGACTGAGAAAATTTAAATTATTTATCAGGGCTCCGTATGTTTATTTTGCAATTTGAATATTTAAGTTCTGTGTTTCTAAGAGTTATTATGGGTGTTTTTGGCTGGAAAAGTCATCTGTTTGTCACCAATTTGGCAGAGATACTCAGTTCAGTAGCAGATAGCATAAAGTGCGTATAGTAAGAGTGCTAGAACCTAGAAGATAGTGGAGAAACCCATGTAAACGGTTTTACCTGTTTCACCTTGGCTGCATATAAGACAGTTTACTTTCAAAACTATATAAAGTGTTGGAATAAATCTAAATCTACTAGTATAATACCTGAGCATATTGCTATTGATGAACACCTTGTATGTTGTGTGCGCTAATATCAACATAGTATTAATAAGATTTTAGAAAGCTTTTGCAGCGTGGAAAATGGAAATGCCGCGAATACCCGAGACAGAGACGGCATAGGGGGTGTGAGCCACAGCCCACAAGCCCTTCCCTTCCCTGCTCAAACTCAAATTTCATAGGCACTTCCATTTTCCTTGTGAATCTTGAATAATTTCTGGAGGTCGTGGATGTGAGTATATAAATTTCCATAATGACCAGCAAATAAAAACCTGAATTTCGTAATGTTTGCAGGTGATGGACACTGAATGTAAATATGAAGATATTTACTTAAAAACAAATATGACAATTATAAACTGAATCTCAAAATTTCAATTATAGCAATTAATAGATTCTAATTTAATCCGAGAACAAACTTTCCCATACAACATTCAACTTGGAAAGCGGCTCATTGAACTTAGAAAATCAGTGAATAACAGGCTTCAGGGGATGAGCTCTCAATTTCAAAAGATCCAGGCTTGCGTCCAGCTCTTCATCTACCTCCCCAACGATGCTTCTGCAAATGAAGACGAAAAAGGTCAACAATAAAACAATATACTTCGTAAGAAACTATATGCTGGCCAATGGAAATATCAGATAAGAATCAGGAAGCGTGTTCACTAAACATACATGTTATCTCCCCTGATGATGTACAGACCTAGGACAAGTTGCTGAACACCTTCCTGTAAATCATAAAAAGAGACTACAGCTTAAGATTAAAAGTATCTTCATATTTGAAACCAAAATATTTAGCACTTGTAGGATAAGACATTCAATCATTTTCTGCCACATTATTCTTTTCAAGCAGCAGCATCAACTTTCAGATCCCAAAGCCTAACAAACTAATATAGTCCATACACCACGTAGATGTTTTGGACTAAGCAACTATTGAAGAAACTTGCATATGTTTTGAACACCCAATAATTTCACTATTAACTATGTAAAACTCACAATTGTAAAAAAACTATCAAATTGATACAACATATTTGGCAAAATATATTCATACCTTTGTGGAATAAACGCGCTCATGAGATTCGTCAAGAATTATATTTGTAGCCTGATCAAAACCTTTTAAAATTCCCTGAAAAGAGACGATGATAATATCTTGTAAACGCACTTAACCAAATATAGCAAAGTTTCACCAATAAAATACTCACCAATATATTGCGCCCGTCATTTGTTATCACAGAAATGATTTCTGAAAAACAGAAAATTGAAATACTGATGACATCAGACTAGTAAATACTACACATATGAAACTTAGGATCCCTGAATCGTATTTGTTGCAAGCTTGTTCTTGCTTTTCAGCAAGAAAAAGTGCTTTAAGAATATTTGATCGTTAAATACTGACACATGAAATGTTCTAAAGAATAGTTCATCAAATGCAACACATGCCAAATTCATGCAAAGACATGATATTCAAACAAAGTTCTGAGAGGAATACAGATATTTATATATTAAGAATAAATACAAGGTACTTACGATCTACAAGATTTTCAAGTCCAGCACCGCCCGACATTTTGTAAAGATCACCGCAGCACAATAGATGTTTAACACTACTTAGCCTTCAGAGAAAAAACAAAACAAAAAGATCACAAAAAAATATAAGTTCTGACACTGACAGGTCCATCATGCCAAGATTTCAAAGCACTGATAAACTGTCAAGAAGTAAGATTATAAATCGGGATCAGTGTCATTTATATGGAACTTCCCTAGTAAGATTACCAGATGGCAGACAACAAACAGATAAATTCTTAAGGTAATAAAATAGAAAAATATATAATCAGCCGTATCATGCTATTCAACCCTTTTAAGCTTAATAATAAAGTCACAAGGCCAAGGACAATAAAGAGAGAATCATGTTACATGTCCGTAACTCACTATCTCCCATTACATCCTAACCAAACCTTGGTACATACTCGTGCACTTGGATGCAGTCCCTGCTGCATTAAGTACTACAATCTAAGATTATCCCCAGGGAGGTAAGGGTGACCTTCTCCAGTAGAGTACTGAATCAAATTCCATTGTAAACTTTTAGACAATCATGACATGTATTGTGGACTTACAATGTGGTATTAGCCTATTAGGCTACTAGGTGTTCATAGACATAAGTTGCTTAATTTGGTGTTTGCAATAAGTGTATGCCTTCCGACTAGAACCCAGAAGACAAAGGCTCAAGATGTACTCCGTACACATGAATCTCACAGTAAACAAATTTCTTCTCAATAGATGTACATCTTATTATGTTCACACAAGTAGGGTTGTTCACGAACCGAGCCGAGTCGAGCTTTGAAGTTAACGAGTCGAGCTTCATTTTTTTTCTGACGAACCGAGCGAGCCGAGCTTTCTTATCGCACAAAAACACGTGTTCGAGCTCGAGCTCGTTAACTAACGAGACGAACACGAGCTTTTATCGAACACTAACGAGCCGAATCGCACACGAGCTTTTATCGAACAGCTCGTTAAGAATAAAAAAATTACGGACCAAAAAGGCATTAAGCTCAATTCTCTTGGCCCACTAAAGCACTAACAACCCTAAATGGCTAAATCCCTAAATTATCATTCTTACTTTCTCTGGTTCTCGACTTCTCCTTCTCCCTAAATCCCTAAAGCTTTTTCTTCGCAAACCAAATCCCTAAATCGACCCGGCGACCTAAATCCCTAAATCCCTAAATTCCAAACCCTAAATCACAACCAAATCGCAATACACTTCAATTACACGAAACTTATTAATCTGTACTTACAAACTTATTTATATACATACAGAGCGGTTGGTAATAGGCGGTTTTTGAGCGAATAGCGGTTTTTTGGCGGCGGTTTACAGGCGTCACTTAGAGGTATTTGCTTAGGTTTAATTGGTATTTGCATTTCATGTAATTTCGTTTTTGTAACTTTTTTTAAAATAGATTTCCCTCTCTGAGTTGAAATGAATCGCCTATTTTCTTAGAATTTATTTCAGAAGTCAGTTCAATAATGAAATGAACTATACTTATAGACCTGGTGAAACTTTTAGGAGTGATATTTTTGTTGTCATAGTGTCGTTGCAAAATGTAATAATGGTATAACTTGACAGCTACGTCTTTAATATGAAAAGGAAATTGGAAATAAGATGAACTACAAGTCTACAACTCAATTAGATGGACATATCCGGTTGAATTACATGAAAGCCAAATGCTGTGGACGTATGCTTTAAAAAGTAATACTGGTCTCCTAACGGATGGAAAATATCAGCATTTTGGAAAATGAAAGCCAAATGTTGTTGACGTATGCTTGAATGTTCTGATTGTCGACTTGTAGTTTAAAAAGTTTAGGTTCTGTTTATGTCGAAATTGAATTATGAATTAGATTTGGATTGTTAGCTGTTGACGTATGCTCGAATGTTCTGATTGTCGACTTTTAGTTTAAAAAAGTTTAGGTTCTGTTCATTTATGGTTGTTACCAATTCGCAAAGCATATGACAAGGCTGCCTCTTCGATGTTAAACCTGGTTGCATTTATTGAATGCCCAAGCCAGATGCATAACCTCTGTACCTAAACCTGTTAAATCATGTACAATCAATATTTTGTAAAACTTTGGATAAGTTTGCATAACCTCTATACCTAATTCAAGTAATAGGATTTTATTAAGTTCTGTTTTTGATTTGTAACCTTAGCAAACAAGCAATATTTATTCAAAAACAGAGGACAAAAAAGCAGTCATTCAAAAACAAGCAATATTTATCCTAACTGTATTTCTAAATCAAATTATTAATTTGGAGATAATAGTTACCGGCATCACCAATATTTAAAGACGATGATATTATAAGATCGTGATATTGTGTAACCAATCTCAACTCGTAATTCATGAAGAACAAAAGAGGAAATCGTGATACAACACGTTTACTGGATTTGTAAGGTTATAGCAGAAATTTGAGTGCATTTGTTAGTTAGATGAGAATTAGGTAAGAGTGATTAAGAAACTTAAAACTCTTATACAATGTGGAGCATCTGTTTTCCTCAAAAGGCTTTATCCATAACACAAGCTCTCAGATAAAGGGGCGTCTTAAGAGTATATCAATATAAGAATGTGAGCCATACATTTAACCTAATTATCGTATTTAATAGTGCAACAACTGATTTATGCTATTCTAATGTCTTACAACCCTGCAAATATTCAAAACCTACCCAAATTTGTAATAAATTGGATATGCAACAGATCTAACATGTTTAATAATTCCAGAGACTCGTAACACCCATGAAGAAATGGCTACATGGTAACCAATTTACAGTCACATGCTTGAACAAGTTGCAAGCAAATTTAAAAACCGTGACACAAGGAGTAGCTGAGAAAAAACAACAAATGATGCATAGAAAGGGATGTATTACCTTTGTGAATAGTGAAAAAACATCAGTTGATTATTAAACGGACCCATCTCGATTAAGACAAGAATGCAACCGAATGGTCTCCACTGTCAGTGGTGTGTCCAAGAAATTAGTGGCTCTAAATTCAGGGTCCTTGATCTTGAATGATGGAAAGTTAACAAGAAAAATTAAATAGAGTCCTCAAAACTAACTGTGAGGAAATGTAATTAGTCCTGCCTAAGTACAGCACAAGAAAACCATGCATTTTATTCTCAATTTTATTTCTACCTGGAGTGCATGTGAGTCAATCTCTTCAACCACCTGCTAAAAAAACGATCATTTCAAACTCTTGATCCATTTTGCCGAAATATTTAAATACAAAATTTAGCACCAAAGAACCAACGAAGTGTCTAATAAGCAAGCTCTTTCTTAATTATCTAAATATTCGAAAACAATAAACTCACACGAAAGAACCAATCAAAACCCCTGAATGGACACATCATACCAGATCTAACAAGAAAAACAGACCAAAGTTTAAATGCTTCACAGCCAAGGATTCAGAACCAGTGACAAAGATACATGCTCTTAAGATGGAAAGAGGAATCTTAAATCATGTGACTAAGAATGCAAGACCTGAATCAAGCAATATATGCCACCACCAACAACTTCCAAATAGATATGTCCACATATTTGGGTCGAGCAACAGAAATGAGGCCCAAACTTATAAAAAAATGGTACAGTTTGACAATAGCACATTTGTTATATTTCATACCACATTACCTGGAAAGTGCAACACCGTAAATTGGTCCAGCAAAGCTGCTATTCACATTATGCAAGTCGTTCTCAAGCATCTATAAGTCCCACTTCACTCCCTGACCTAATTTAATGGCCACTAGAACTCCCCGTCTGCTTTCAACTATTTCATACCTTTATTACTCTCCAAATTCAATCTCTGCATCACTACATGTATGTGTATTGTGATTGACAGCCTCAATTTCTCTTCTCAACTGCTACCAGGGTCCCTTTGCAAATTCCACCCTGCCCTAAAGTTGCCTAAACATAAAGTCCAGATTTCCCATTCTCCCTACTTCAAAATTGAATAAGCAACTTTAAGCTCTAGTTTATCATAAAGAAACAAGTCCTGAACAGACATGGAAAGAGGGATCCACCATCACCTTCCCCAGTCCTATACTGGGTAATTTTTAATTATCTTTGCTTTACAAAATAAGGAGGAAAAATACAAGAAATTTGTTGCCAGTAAAGGGAAGAAAATTGATAAAATTCTAAAGAAATCCAACTAAGAAATGAAATTCTTCAAAAGAAAATTAATAACAGCATAATAAACATACAGAAAGGAAATTCAAACTAACATCTAAAAACTTGGTAAGATACCATCTCTACCTAGGATACTTTTTATCCCAAGACCAACTCATTAGAGTCCATTTGTTTGGTCACATCAGGAGTTAATTGCAAAGATAGCCAGGTTCAATTAAATAATGCAAAAAGGTCGCTATGCTACAACAAATGGAGCATACGACAGCCACGAAACATAGTCAATTTATTAGCTTATCAGAAGCTAAGACTGTTTGATGTTTAGTTTACAAATTAGTCTTTATCACCCACAAAATGACATAAGACGATACACAGGAGCAACTCCATTCCGAAAATGAAACGAAAAGCTATTTATAACTGGAGCGACTAAAGAAAAAGAGCTTTCAGGAAGGAAAACAAGCAAATTCTCCCTCCCATAAGCACCAATATATATCTAAATATATTAATGCCTAGATACTAGGAATTCTTTTTCTGTCTCAACAACCAATTTTATATATAATTGCAGATGCACACATTCAGCCACTGCATTACAACTAGCTGAAGATTTTCAAATATATATGAATTGGAATTAATAATAATTTGTCGAATCCAAATATTTGAAGCTAAAGTCTATATAATGAATGAAAATGTGAATAATCCTGTAATTATATTTTATTTTAAAAATGCATGCAAAAAAAGGAAACAAGTTTAATGAAATGGGCATAGCGGAAACCAAAAGATACAATCATGAGTTTCATGATATGGCATGAGTGTTAGAAAGGAAATGGGAGATACTGAAATCTTCCATTATTCACCATGAATTTGTTGCATAACAGAAAACTATAAAACAGCTGGATACTTCATTCAAGATCTTCCATACTGAAACTAAACATCCAGTTGCAATAGTTGATATGCGGAAAAACTCACAAAATGGTATGCTTTATCGAGTGTTCAGGACGTTTTTTTCTGAGTGTCTTCTTTCTTTTCGATATCTTCTTTCTGCTGAGAATCATATTCTTCTTTCTTCTCCATGACTTCTTTAATACCTTCTTGATACCCTTGTATAAAGCTCTTAAGACCATCTCTATAAGCTGAAGCTCTTGTCATGTAAACACGCTGCAAAGCTGGCCTAAGGGCCTCCATGCCACCTCTTGCAGCAATCGCTAAAAAATATATAAGCAAAATATAGAGCAACTTATAAGAGCTCAGCTGGAAATTTATCATTTTCAGAAACGGAATATGCATTATGTTCTGATAAAACACAGGGAGGTAGTTTAGTAAGGAAACTGAAGTACAATCACCTACATCGTAATTGTAGTAGTAACGATTTACAACATAAATCTTATTCAACAAAGATAATTTACCGAGTACTACTATATCAAATATGCAGTGGTATTGAAAATTTGTATGATCTAGGTAAAGACAAAAGGCAACTAAACATAATGAAGATATGAGCAATTATAATTTATTTATTTGCTAATTGAGATGAGCAATTATGGTATTACAACTAGTACTTGATCGTAGACTGAATTGCCACTCAAGCTCAATGAACCCTATAATTGTAGCAGAAAAACATAATACCATTTTTATAGCCGTGTCAGTGTGAATCTGTACATCTATACTTTATTTGGTGACAAGGCAATTCAATTTTATAATGTTGACAACACAGTATATTTAAGGAATTTCTTACCGAGATCTTCTAACGTTGAGGGCTCTTTTTGTTTATTTATAACATCTACACCATCAGACTTATCTTCATCCCACTCCTTCTTATAGTCATTTGGGCGAAGATCAGGGCCAATATCCCTTACCCAGCTTGCACAATACAACCTAGATGCTTCCTTTAAAACCTGAAGAGTGGTGATAGAAATATAATTGTTTGCAAGAAACTTGACAAAAAAGACTTGTAAGGAAGTTCATGTCATCATTATCCAGTTCAAATGCTTCGAAAACGTAAAGAATTATATCAAATTTTAAAAGACCAACTGACTGTAATCAAGTTTACTAGATGCAGCTTAATACAAGACTAATTATCATCCAGCGGCAGAACCAAGGGGAGGCTAGCCTAGGTTCCGTAGAAAGTTTTCAATCCTTGTCTATCCTCTAAAAATCAGTGATAAGAAATTTTAGCCCGGGATCTCTAATAGTTGCTATTCTGTTAGAGGACATAGATCTTTATCAAACTCCATATGTAAAGTGTTCTCTGAACTCGAGACTTAGTTTAAACTAGACAATATCTGTTAGTTTAACCTATTTCCTCTGCTCCACATAAGTAGCCAAATTCTCAGTAATTTACGTAAATGCATGTTGTCTTCCCTTAGACGAGCAAAAAACTAAGGCAGTTGAATGTACACGAGAAACACCCAAACGCCTGAGACAAAGGAGTAATTGTTACTATATCATTAAGAGACCACCTCCAGTTCTCCCATTACAGAGTCAGCTAGTCTTTTCTATATTACTGGTTGAATAAGACAAAATATAGTGTCACAAAGGCAAATTAAAATTCCCCATGGAATTCAAGACATCATGTCATTATATATAACATGGCAATTAGAAATTTGATTGTAGAAAAAGTGACACCTAAAACTTGTTCTTTCTTAAATAGTTAAATGTAATACTAAAAGACGATATAGATTAAGGGTTAGATATAAACCAATTGCAACATCAGTTTGAGCATTTCCAAGTATTAGCATTAGTAAAAAAGTTGACAAGATAAACGAGAAGAACACTCACTAGGTAACGCTCTTTCCAAGTTAACTTTCTGCGCTTTTTAAAATGAGGTGGGTCGGGCAAAGAAGACGGAAATGCAATTTCTTTCAAATCATATCGAATGTAATCAGAAACTTTCCTCCACACTACCTTCAGCTTCATTCTGATATTTTAGTAACCCAAATTTAATCTGAAAAATTAAAAAAGAAAAGAAAAAATAAAGAACACTTGGAGTGAAATGATCATAGATACATAAACATGTAAGACTGAAACCTAATTGAATGTGTAAAATTAAATGCGGGCACACATTATTTTTATGTATGTCTTTTAAATATCTTTGGGACAAACAATCAAACACCTGGAGTGCATTTCATCTGACACAAAGCAAATAATAAACAACAATAATAATAAGATAGATTTATAGATAAATTCAAGTGAGAAGTTAAGAGTAATACACAGAGTTAGATGAAGAATCAACACCGTCACGGTGTTAGTGCACTGTAGTAGCAGCCCGGTCGGAGTAGTAGTAAGATAAAGACTTGCAGAAAATTACTTAATATTTCCCTATTTTGAGTATCATTATTCAAACATAAATGACTAGAAATGTTTGTATACATAATTTTGTTATCTCCGAAAAGGTTAGAATTCTTATTCTTTTTAATAAAAAAGTGAATTCTTGTTTGAATTAATCAACAAAATTTTAGTATCTTCTTATATATATTAAGGGGGTGGTATTCAATATCAACTTTTAATGACTTTTAAGGATTTTAAAAGTCATGTGTTATTCAATTCTAACTTTTAAAGAGTATCTAGATTTTAAAAGTCATGTGTTATTCAATTCTAACTTTTAAAGAGTATCTAAAAGTATGGTGTTATTGAATTAATACTTTCAACAACTTTTAAAAAGTCATTCAAAGTAAGGTGTTATTCAATTTAAACTTTTAACAACTCTTTAGAAGTAGACTGTTATTTAAAAAGTCATGGATTTTGAATGACAATTACTTTTAATGACTTTTAACTTAAAATATAACTAGAAAGCTAATTTGAAAAGTCTTGAGGTTTGTGGTAACTTTTAAAGAGTATCTAAAAGTATGGTGTTATTGAATTAATACTTTCAACAACTTTTAAAAAGTCATTCAAAGTAAGGTGTTATTCAATTTAAACTTTTAACAACTCTTTAGAAGTAGACTGTTATTCAATTCTAACTTTTAAAGAGTATCTAAAAGTATGGTGTTATTGAATTAATACTTTCAACAACTTTTAAAAAGTCATTCAAAGTAAGGTGTTATTCAATTTAAACTTTTAACAACTCTTTAGAAGTAGACTGTTATTTAAAAAGTCATGGATTTTGAATGACAATTACTTTTAATGACTTTTAACTTAAAATATAACTAGAAAGCTAATTTGAAAAGTCTTGAGGTTTGTGGTAAGATTTCACATGACTTTTAAATTATTATTTTATTTTCTTCAATTTTGTCATTTCTCCTCACAAATAGAATATCTTCTCTCTTAAAAAGATGGTTATTATCCCTTTGATTTTTTTTATCAAATATTATCTCTTTGATTTTACTCCCCCCGTCCCTCTCATTTTTTTACAATTATTTACACTGTTTGGCACACATTGTTGGTGAAATATCAATAACTCGATTTTCTTGTTATATAATTTTTATTATAAACTCACAGTTTATTACTTTTTTCTATATATTACGTATTTATAGTTTTATATTCATATTAATATAAGTTATCGATCAAAAGTCATTAGATGTAAGTGAAACTCCTCAAAAGTCATTATAGAAAAGTCACTAGATATAAATAAAACTCATCAAAAGTCTTTATAAAAAAGTCTGTAAAAGTAATGATGAAATGTACAAACTCCATAAAAGTCATTAAAAGTTTATCAAATCATCAAAAGTCATTGTCTTCTAAAAAGTCAATAAAAGTCATTTGAAGTTGTAATACAATACCACCCCCTAAAAGTCAATCAAGGACAAAATATACCAATAAAATGACTGTGAAATTACAGTTTTATCCTTATTTATCATATAATTACAAAAATGCCACCCCTCTATAAATTATGCAAAAATTATATGAAATTTTGTTGATTTCAGGATTCGAACACAAACCTTTCACTTACAAATAAAGTATCATAACCATTGTGCTACATCAATTTTTGAGTTAACTTTAAAAATCTTATTACATAAGTTACATGTTCTCTTATAAATCCTATTTTCTCCTTTTTACTTTACTTTTTGATTAAATATATTGTTGGTTTATATTTCTTATAAAAAAAAATTCTAAATTATTCATAAATGTAACCAAATTCAAATTGGGAAAATATGAATTTGTTAAAATTCGTCTCTATGTATATATTAGATTATTGGATAATAATATGATAATATTTTAAGAAAGATAAATATTTCATTTATGTGTGGATATAATTGCATCATATAATTTTTAGATATATAAATTTAAAGTTGAGTTAAAAAATAATTTTACATTATAATATAAAATATGTTTCAATGTGTGTAATGAATAATAGACTTAAAATAGATAGTTGAATTTAAAATTATATAAATATGAAAAAATATATATATATATATTCATGGAAAAAAAGAGCAATATATTCATGAAAAAAAGAGCAAGACGGTCTAAATGTATAATTTTACATACAGTGGAAAATGACCTAAATCCTGGTCGAAATCGAGGTCGAAAATGACCTATTTACTGGTCGAAAATGACCTAAATTCTGGTCGAAATCGAGGTCGAAAATACCCTTAAAAATAGAAAATTTTGCGGAAAAGTACGGTATAACTTCTACGAAAACCCCAGGAAGATTTTCCCAGAAGTTGGGGGCAAATGATATTGACAGAAAAGTAATTATAGAAATATAATTGATGATTCATTGGAAAGGCATAATATTTAAGGCCCAAAACCCTGATTATTTATTAATTTCGTAATTAATAAATAGGAAAAATATACAGCTCATGAAAAGAGTCCAAAATATGGTGTAAATTTGTCAAAGAAGGATCCAGAATCCCAATTAATGAGTCATAGCCTTTATCAACAAGGAAACGACTTCTCCAGCAAAAAATACGATGTTTATCCATTATCAATAAGGAGACTTATTCGCTAAGTCTCCTAAACATACCATTAATACGAGACTCTAGACGCCTATATAAGGACCGTGATCCTTCACATTAGAACTACGTCTTTGGCTTGATTCTCAGCACTGATTGAGATACGTAGGCATCTTGTGAGGACCGATTTAGTCTCGAAACGCAAGAACAACCATTAAAGCTCGAAGCTCTCTAAACCTTAGTAATTAATTCACAAGTACGTTTTTTAATCCACAACATATATAATGTAACTGTACATTATATAATACAATATATCATCTTATTTATAGATGTGTAAATAACTAAAATTATTATGTTAATAAAAAAAATATTAGCACTAAAATCGTAATTTATACGTATTTTAGCTTTACTTGAATTTTTGAAATGAGGACATTGTGTAATATTTATTTTTTATAAAAATTATTTAACACATTCAAACCAACCCAACCCAACACAAACTTAAGGACGATAAGTATGGTTGGGTCATGAATTAATATTTTGTGAGTTAGATAAAAAATTTCAAACTTATTTAATTGGATTGGGTTGCAAAAATGCTTCCACCCCCGACAACCTGACTCATGAACACCCCCAACCACAATTCTCATTTTTCATATTCCCTTGTATAATTCTAAAATATAAAAGTTACGTATTTTAGATCAAATTTTGATATTATATGTATCAATACTTGAATAATTCGTATAAAGCTAATAAGTAACATAGTATTGTATAAAAATATAAATCGTATAACAATTAATATTTAATCAAAAAAATTAAGGGTGAAGTAATAAAATTTGTAAAGAAATACATAATTATATATTAAAACTACGAAAACTTAAAAAAAACTGGAGCTATATAAATAATATAAATTAATATTTTTTTATTAAAAAATTGAATAAGCATGTTGTATAAATAATATAAAACAACATATTATTTATTCAAAAGTTAAAAGAATAAAAGATAATATGATGAGCGAATATACTTTATCTAATAATAATTTTAAAATAAACTCAACGTAGCACACTCGATTATGACATGAAACTGTTACGAGTAGGCCAACATTTCGATTCTCGATGTTTACACACATTTGACCTTTTTTATTTTTAGTAATAAAAGGGTGGCATGTTTGTAATTTTAAAAATACAAGGGTAAAGTTGTAATTTCATTAACACTTTTTGGGCTCTTTTTGCCTTTGATGATCTTTTAATATATAGAAGTAGATTTTTAAAAAAATTGGTTATGTATGTAAAATTATACATTTAGATTGTCTTGCTCTTTTTTTCCATGAATATATATAAATATATATAAATATATATATATATTCATATTTATATAATTTTAAATTCAACTATCTATTTTAAATCTATTATTCATTACACACATTATCTAACAGTCTAGTTTAGAAATTAAGTAAATTGAAACATATTTTATATTATAATGTAAAATTATTTTTTAACTCAACTTTAAATTTATATATCTAAAAATTATATGATGCAATTATATCCACACATAAATGAAATATTTATCTTTCTTAAAATATTATCATATTATTATCCAATAATCTAATATATACATAGAGACGAATTTTAACAAATTCATATTTTCCCAATTTGAATTTGGTTACATTTATGAATAATTTAGAATTTTTTTTTATAAGAAATATAAACCAACAATATATTTAATCAAAAATTAAAGTAAAAAGGAGAAAATAGGATTTATAAGAGAACATGTAACTTATGTAATAAGATTTTTAAAGTTAACTCAAAAATTGAAGTAGCACAATGGTTATGATACTTTATTTGTAAGTGAAAGGTTTGTGTTCGAATCCTGAAATTAACAAAATTTTATATAATTTTTGCATAATTTATAGAGGGGTGACATTTTTGTAATTATATGATAAATAAGGATAAAACTGTAATTTCACAGTCCTTTTATTGGTATATTTTGTCCTTGATTGACTTTTAATATATAGAAGAAGATACTAAAATTTTGTTGATTAATTCAAACAAGAATTCACTTTTTTATTAAAAAGAATAAGAATTCTAAACTTTTCAGAGATAACAAAATTATGTATATAAACATTTCTAGTCATTTATGTTTGAATAATGATACTCAAAATAGGGAAATATTAAGTAATTTTCTACAAGTCTTTATCTTATTACTACTCCGACCGGGCTGCTACTACAGTGCACTAACACTGTGACAGTGTTGATTCTTCATCTAACTCTGTGTATTACTCTTAACTTCTCACTTGAATTTATCTATAAATCTATCTTATTATTATTATTGTTGTTGTTTATTATTTGCTTTGCGTCAGATGAAATGCACTCCAGGTGTTTGATTGTTTGTCCCAAAGACATTTAAAAGACATACATAAAAATAATGTGTGCCCGCATTTAATTTTACACATTTAATTAGGTTTCAGTCTTACATGTTTATGTATCTATGATCATTTCACTCCAAGTACACTTTCTTTTTTCTTTTCTTTTTTTAATTTTTCAGATTAAATATGGGTTACTAAAATATCATAATGAAGCTGAAGGTAGTGTGGAGGAAAGTTTCTGATTACGTTCGATATGATTTGAAAGAAATTGCATTTCCGTCTTCTTTGCCCGACCCACCTCATTTTAAAAAGCGCAGAAAGTTAACTTGGAAAGAGCGTTACCTAGTGAGTGTTCTTCTCGTTTATCTTGTCAACTTTTTTACCAATGCTAATACTTGGAAATGCTCAAACTGATGCTGTAATTGGTTTATATCTAACCCTTAACCTATATCGTCTTTTAGTATTACATTTAACTATTTAAGAAAGAACAAGTTTTAGGTGTCACTTTTTCTACAATCAAATTTCTAATTGCCATGTTATATATAATGACATGATGTCTTGAATTCCATGGGGAATTTTAATTTGCCTTTGTGACACTATATTTTGTCTTATTCAACCAGTAATATAGAAAAAGACTAGCTGACTCTGTAATGGGAGAACTGGAGGTGGTCTCTTAATGATATAGTAACAATTACTCCTTTGTCTCAGGCGTTTGGGTGTTTCTCGTGTACATTCAACTGCCTTAGTTTTTTGCTCGTCTAAGGGAAGACAACATGCATTTACGTAAATTACTGAGAATTTGGCTACTTATGTGGAGCAGAGGAAATAGGTTAAACTAACAGATATTGTCTAGTTTAAACTAAGTCTCGAGTTCAGAGAACACTTTACATATGGAGTTTGATAAAGATCTATGTCCTCTAACAGAATAGCAACTATTAGAGATCCCGGGCTAAAATTTCTTATCACTGATTTTTAGAGGATAGACAAGGATTGAAAACTTTCTACGGAACCTAGGCTAGCCTCCCCTTGGTTCTGCCGCTGGATGATAATTAGTCTTGTATTAAGCTGCATCTAGTAAACTTGATTACAGTCAGTTGGTCTTTTAAAATTTGATATAATTCTTTACGTTTTCGAAGCATTTGAACTGAATAATGATGACATGAACTTCCTTACAAGTCTTTTTTGTCAAGTTTCTTGCAAACAATTATATTTCTATCACCACTCTTCAGGTTTTAAAGGAAGCATCTAGGTTGTATTGTGCAAGCTGGGTAAGGGATATTGGCCCTGATCTTCGCCCAAATGACTATAAGAAGGAGTGGGATGAAGATAAGTCCGATGGTGTAGATGTTATAAATAAACAGAAAGAGCCCTCAACGTTAGAAGATCTCGGTAAAAAATTCCTTAAATATACTGTGTTGTCAACATTATAAAATTGAATTGCCTTATCACCAAATAAAGTATAGATGTAAGATTCACACTGACACGGCTATAAAAATGGTATTATGTTTTTCTGCTACAATTATAGGGTTCATTGATTGAGCTTGAGTGGCAATTCAGTCTACGATCAAGTACTAGTTGTAATACCATAATTGCTCATCTCAATTAGCAAATAAATAAATTATAATTGCTCATATCTTCATTATATTTAGTTGCCTTTTGTCTTTACTTAGATTATACAAATTTTCAATACCACTGCATATTTGATATAGTAGTACTCGGTAAATTATCTTTGTTGAATAAGATTTATGTTGTAAATCGTTACTAGTACATTCATAATTACGATGTAGGTGATTGTACTTCAGTTTCCTTACTAAACTACCGCCCTGTGTTTTATCATGTTTTATCAGAACATAATGCATATTCCGTTTCTGAAAATGATAAATTTCCAGCTGAGCTCTTATAAGTTGCTCTATATTTTGCTTATATATTTTTTAGCGATTGCTGCAAGAGGTGGCATGGAGGCCCTTAGGCCAGCTTTGCAGCGTGTTTACATGACAAGAGCTTCAGTTAATAGAGATGGTTTTAAGAGCTTTATACAAGGGTATCAAGAAGGTATTAAAGAAGTCATGGAGAAAGAAGAAGAATATGATTCTCAGCAGAAAGAAGATATCGAAAAGAAAGAAGACACTCAGAAAAAAACGTCCTGAACACTCGATAAAGCATACCATTTTATGAGTTTTTCCGCATATCAACTATTGCAACTGGATGTTTAGTTTCAGTATGGAAGATCTTGAATGAAGTATCCAGCTGTTTTATAGTTTTCTGTTATGCAACAAATTCATGGTGAATAATGGAAGATTTCAGTATCTCCCATTTCCTTTCTAACACTCATGCCATATCATGAAACTCATGATTGTATCTTTTGGTTTCCGCTATGCCCATTTCATTAAACTTGTTTCCTTTTTTTGCATGCATTTTTAAAATAAAATATAATTACAGGATTATTCACAGTTTCATTCATTATATAGACTTTAGCTTCAAATATTTGGATTCGACAAATTATTACTAATTCCAATTCATATATATTTGAAAATCTTCAGCTAGTTGTAATGCAGTGGCTGAATGTGCATCTGCAATTAGATATAAAATTGGTTGTTGAGACAGAAAAAGAATTCCTAGTATCTAGGCATTAATATATTTAGATATATATTGGTGCTTATGGGAGGGAGAATTTGCTTGTTTTCCTTCCTGAAAGCTCTTTTTCTTTAGTCGCTCCAGTTATAAATAGCTTTTCGCTTCATTTTCGGAATGGAGTTGCTCCTGTGTATCGTCTTATGTCATTTTGTGGGTGATAAAGACTAATTTGTAAACTAAACATCAAACAGTCTTAGCTTCTGATAAGCTAATAAATTGACTATGTTTCGTGGCTGTCGTATGCTCCATTTGTTGTAGCATAGCGACCTTTTTGCATTATTTAATTGAACCTGGCTATCTTTGCAATTAACTCCTGATGTGACCAAACAAATGGACTCTAATGAGTTGGTCTTGGGATAAAAAGTATCCTAGGTAGAGATGGTATCTTACCAAGTTTTTAGATGTTAGTTTGAATTTCCTTTCTGTATGTTTATTATGCTGTTATTAATTTTCTTTTGAAGAATTTCAATTCTTAGTTGGATTTCTATAGAATTTTATCAATTTTCTTCCCTTTACTGGCAACAAATTTCTTGTATTTTTCCTCCTTATTTTGTAAAGCAAAGATAATTAAAAATTACCCACTATAGGACTGGGGAAGGTGATGGTGGATCCCTCTTTCCATGTCTGTTCAGGACTTGTTTCTTTATGATAAACTAGAGCTTAAAGTTGCTTATTCAATTTTGAAGTAGGGAGAATGGGAAATCTGGACTTTATGTTTAGGCGACTTTAGGGCGGGGTGGAATTTGCAAAGGGACCCTGGTAGCAGTTGATGAGAAGAGAAATTGAGGCTGTCAATCACAATACACATACATGCAGTGATGCAGAGATTGAATTTGAAGAGTTATAAAGGTATGAAATAGTTGAAAGCAGACGGGGAGTTCTAGTGGCCATTAAATTAGGTCAGGGAGTGAAGTGGGACTTACAGATGCTTGAGAACGACTTGCATAATGTGAATAGCATCTTTGCTGGACCAATTTACGGTGTTGCACTTTCCAGGTAATGTGGTATGAAATATAACAAATGTGCTATTGTCAAACTGTACCATTTTTTTTATAAGTTTGGGCCTCTTTTCTGTTGCTTGACCCAGATATGTGGACATATCTATTTGGTAGTTGTTGGTGGTGGCATATATTGTTTGATTCAGGTCTTGCATTCTTAGTCACATGATTTAAGATTCCTCTTTCCATCTTAAGAGCATGTATCTTTGTCACTGGTTCTGAATCCTTGGCTGTGAAGCATTTAAACTTTGGTCTGGTTTTCTTGTTAGATCTGGTATGTTGTGTCCATTCAGGGGTTTTGATTGGTTCTTTCGTGTGAGTTTATTATTTTCGAATATTTAGATAATAAGAAAGAGCTTGCTTATTAGACACTTCGTTGGTTCTTTGGTGCTAAATTTTGTATTTAAATATTTCGGCAAAATGGATCAAGAGTTTGAAATGATCGTTTTTTTAGCAGGTGGTTGAAGAGATTGACTCACATGCACTCCAGGTAGAAATAAAATTGAGAATAAATGCATGGTTTTCTTGTGCTGTACTTAGGCAGGACTAATTACATTTCCTCACAGTTAGTTTTGAGGACTATTTAATTTTTCTTGTTAACTTTCCATCATTCAAGATCAAGGACCCTGAATTCAGAGCCACTAATTTCTTGGACACACCACTGACAATGGAGACCATTCGGTTGCATTCTTGTCTTAATCGAGATGGGTCCGTTTAATAATCAACTGATGTTTTTTCACTATTCACAAAGGTAATACATCCCTTTCTATGCATCCTTTGTTGTTTTTTCTCAGCTGCTCCTTGTGTCACGGTTTTTAAATTTGCTTACAACTTATTCAAGCATGTGACTGTAAATTGGTTACCATGTAGCCATTTCTTCATGGGTGTTACGAGTCTCTGGAATTATTAAACATGTTAGATCTGTTGCATATCCAATTTATTACAAATTTGGGTAGGTTTTGAATATTTGCAGGGTTGTAAGACATTAGAATAGCATAAATCAGTTGTTGCACTATTAAATACGATAATTAGGTTAAATGTATGGCTCCCATTCACATTCTTATATTGATATACTCTTAAGACGCCCCTTTATCTGAGAGCTTGTGTTATGGATAAAGCCTTTTGAGGAAAACAGATGCTCCACATTGTATAAGAGTTTTAAGTTTCTTAATCACTCTTACCTAATTCTCATCTAACTAACAAATGCACTCAAATTTCTGCTATAACCTTACAAATCCAGTAAACGTGTTGTATCACGATTTCCTCTTTTGTTCTTCATGAATTACGAGTTGAGATTGGTTACACAATATCACGATCTTATAATATCATCGTCTTTAAATATTGGTGATGCCAGTAACTATTATCTCCAAATTAATAATTTGATTTAGAAATATAGTTAGGATACTTATTTGCAACTTTTGAATGATGAAGCCAAGTAGAACACTCTTTGTAGAGCAAGATAGAATAGAGTATGAAGTACTTGTGTATTCTTAAAATTTCACCCCCTTATTTTTTCTCCTTCTCGTTTCTAAAATTCTGAGAACAGTGCCTGGAGTGAATGACTATCAATTGAACCAAAGAAGAATGATAGTGAAAGCACTACCACAAAAACTAATTAACAATTAATTTTGACCATGGGTTGGCTAAATTTAGGATATGAGAAGTTTAGATTTGAGGTTTGTTAATCAAGTGTTAAACAAAATCCATAAATTTACAAAAGAAAACAAGGTATCCACTTAAAATATGAACATTCCTAAAAAAGTTGATGAAAAAGCAAAGATAATCTTTGTATTCCATGTTTTTGGAAAAGAAAGATGAACAAGAATGGGCTTAGTAGTGTCAGAGTCATCCAATCAAAGTCATTTCCTCTCCATACCCACTACTAACCCAACATGCATCTTCTCCTACTCTTGTAAAGCAAAATATGTGAGATGATGATGGTGAATTCTGTATGCAAGATCTGTAGGTACAGAATCTCAACAGTAACATTCTGTATATGTTGAATCCTGGTTTTACTACAATGTACATACCAATTTATTCTTACTCTTTAGGCATTTAATTACATTAGCCCTACGTCTGGTGGCCCCGATGTCCTTTCCTCTGCTTTCACCCACACCATCAAACAAACCTCCTTAACATTCTGATCCTGCTGCTATAGTAACTAGTAGTAAGAGTCCCTCAAGTTTTTCAATTTTTTTTTGGTTTCACTAAATTGAGAGGATGAAAAAATGCATCTGTTTCTTCAGTGGTCTAAATAGTCAAATCTTCAATGTCAACATCTGGAGATCTTATCCTTGGTAAAACCTCATCTGATTGACATCTCTTGAGAAGTTGATTAAAAAGTAATACTGGTCTCCTAACGGATGGAAAATATCAGCATTTTGGAAAATGAAAGCCAAATGTTGTTGACGTATGCTTGAATGTTCTGATTGTCGACTTGTAGTTTAAAAAGTTTAGGTTCTGTTTATGTCGAAATTGAATTATGAATTAGATTTGGATTGTTAGCTGTTGACGTATGCTTGAATGTTCTGATTGTCGACTTTTAGTTTAAAAAAGTTTAGGTTCTGTTCATTTATGGTTGTTACCAATTCGCAAAGCATATGACAAGGCTGCCTCTTCGATGTTAAACCTGGTTGCATTTATTGAATGCCCAAGCCAGATGCATAACCTCTGTACCTAAACCTGTTAAATCATGTACAATCAATATTTTATAAAACTTTGGATAAGTTTGCATAACCTCTGTACCTAATTCAAGTAATAGGATTTTATTAAGTTCTGTTGATAACTGCGTTTTTGTCCTCTGTTTTTGAATAAATATTGCTTGTTTGCTAAGGTTACATGTGTCATTTACAAATGTAAAGTGAAGCTAACCAATCTCGTGTTTAGCAAATTTTCTTTTGAGTTAAAATTAGTATGATAGAATCAAGATGTCAAGACTTGATTAAATTTTCTTTTGAGTTGCAGAATATTCACATTGTGTAGTGATCAGGATTCTCTCTCTTCCAATCAGAGGTTAACAGGTTAACAGGCGAGCATGCATACAAGATTAAGTTCAAGTCGGAGTTGGGGATGCAAGCTGCCTCATGCGAAGAGAATCTGGGAAACTTTCTTTTTTTAGATTTTTGGTTCTTGATTTTGGAATTAATTCTAGATTCTCCAATGTATTTTGTTTTTAAATATTTGAGATGTAATATTGAAAGACATAAAGAACTTATGCTGGTAGCCTAATAATGAACCTAATGGTATTAGATATCTCATTTTTTCGAGCTTAATCGAGCCGATCTCGAGCCGAACGAGCTCGAGCCCAGCTCGAGTCGAGCTCACTAATAGCTCGGATCGAGCTCGTTTTCTTAACGAGCTCGTTTTTGTGTTCGAGCTCGAGCTGTTCACGAACCGAGCCGAGCTCGAGCTTGTTCGCGAACAGCCCTACACACAAGTGCAGCTCTAAAAAACAAGGATCCGGGTTCAAGAATTGGGTTTGTCATACAGAGCATTAACTATTCAAATTTCAAATTTCAGGATATATTAAGGGATAGGAACTTTTAAATACGAAGCACATGCAACATACAGGGGCAACAACAATTTTTTAAGAAAAATAATGTCGTTGCCGTTATATTACTCATCTCCCAGGTAGTATATGCATAAAACATCATGCTTACTAGTATGGCATGTAGTATTAGTATTTAGTACTAAATCATCACTTAAACAGAAGATTAAAGCACCGAACAATATAGAAGCTACTAATTTCAGAAGAATCCAATAAAATAATACTTGGATCGACAAATTACCCAAATAATGCTATCTAGAAAAATGTCCAGGAGAGGAAACTACAAAATTTACCATGATGCTCAATGTATTTAATTGATAAATACAAGTTCTCACCATGGAAAATTATGGTCTCCGTATTCTCGCCCCTTACTCACTACTTGTGTACTTATTTGTTTACTATTACCTCTGTTTTGAACAAGTTGGTCATTAACTGTTTCGATTTGATTACCATGAAATAACCATCACCGGGCTTTACCTGGTTGGCAACTTTTAACTTAGAAGCGTATGTGCTTGAATAGCGTCGTTTTTTTATTGTTTCTATACGATTACATTTGGTAGTTTCCTCTTCTGGATGTTATTCTAGATAACATTACTTGGGTAATTTATCGATCCAAGTATTGTTTTATTGGGTTCTTTTGAAACTCTCACTCCTCCATTCTGATGGGAAGTCAAGCCACCTCATACAATTAGAAAGTCATAATCCATATTTTAAGCATAAACAAAGATGTAGCCCAAATTTTATCTTGTAATATATTTCATCTGACAATAAAGATGGTTTGGTAAACTGAACTAATGATGGCTTAGTCTCACGAGCCCACACACATATACAAATTATCAACTGCACGAGAGAGACAGATAGTTCAGTGTAACTAATTCCCGTATTAAAGACTGAAGTTGGATTAATGACAAGTTCACTACACCCGTACTTGTAGATGATAATTGTGTAATCAATCTCCTATATAGAGACATATTCCTGACATACATTACAAGTTACAAACTCAGTTCATTTCCGCAAGTTCAGGCTTTAGAGTAAAGTGTTTTTTCTTTAGGTCTACCAAAAATGCTTTCCCTTCCCACAAATCATTTATTTTTTCACAAATCATACCAATTAAAAGATAAAGAAGCAACAAAAATCTATAATATTCTTCAACCTCAAATCTTCTAGATGTCCGTACATCAATTTGATAATACATACAGGCGCAGGGCAAAGAAACAGTAGATTAATCACAAAATTATAACATAACGGCTGAAACAAACACAAATTGGAACGAGAGAGAGAGAGAACAAACACAAATTGGAACGAGAGAGAGAGAGAGAGAGAGAGAGAGATGACGTACCTGAGGTTGCAGGGTGGCGCAGTTGGGATTGAAAAGTAGAAGACGCAGTAACTCAACCAAGGTCTAACGTCTATTATTCTTTCACTCCGACTACCAATTTCGGGTATTTGTGTTTGGTTCGGATCAGGTTGACCGACCCAGCAGAAATTTAACGCAAGTCCAACCCAATAAATATATTAAATAACATTATTTTAATTGAATAAATATATTTACATAATATATGAAGAAGAATAACCGGGTCTAGTAAAAGCTTTTAGAATAGTTAATGTCTGAAGCCTTCTTATGATATTCAAAATAAGTTAATTCATCATGAATGTATTAATGTACTATTGATTTGCAGATACAATTGAAGAGTGAGGAAATGAAGCCAATCTCAAGTATTTTCTCAAAGAAAGTATATAACAGTGATGAATCTAAACCTCAAGTGTCCAATTAATGGTAGCAGGGCCTCCATGCATGCTACTTAGCATTAACCTTGAAAGTGGAGCCTGATACTGGAAGGAACATGGCCGATCAACCATCTTGTAGATACAAGTAATGAAGATGTAAAATTTGATGATGCTCAGGCTCAGGTTGCTAACCAGGGTGCACATCCTTTCCAGATTAAGCAAGCAGTACTCTGCTCAAGCAAAATCCTCGGCTGAAGCTGACCATCACTCTACTCCAGCAACAAAGAAAGGAAACCTTGGAGGTTCAGGTGCTGCTTCCAGACAGAAGTCACTTTTTTCTCACTTCGGAAAAGGTTTATCATTAGCTCAGCCCTGGTGATGCAAATGTATGTAAAAATATACTTCGTCATTTTCTTTTGGCTAAGCTCAATTAAAACCGAAGATGTAAATTCTTTTGTGGAAGGAGAAATAGAATAAGAATCATTCAAGCAATGTCCAAGATGTAAAAACCCGTGTAAATGATGTTACCTGTTTCACCTTGGCTTCGTACTTGAATGTCTAAATTGCAGTGGAAATTTGAAGTTGCTTGTTTCCTGATTTAATTATTCTTTCCTGCTTCCCCCATCTTTTCACCATATGCATAGAGGCTAATTCACATAATAATAATATGCTTTTCTTGTAAGAACAAAAGTCCATCTACTATGCCTACGACAACTTCTATGATGAACAAAAACAAGGTATTATTACAAAAATATTTATTACTTGTGATTTCCTGATGATGTTTGTACATGCATGATAAGAAATAAAATCTTGGAAAGCTTCTGGGGTGTGAAAGCTCCTGTGAATAACCAAACCTTTAAACAATTCCAAACCCCTTTATTTCTTACTTCCTCTACCTCTGCTCTGCAGTTGCTTCAGACCACCCCTTTCTTTACCCTCCAAACTTCCATTACACACTAGAACATACTCCATGTATATAAATATGACCTAATCCCATATTATTCACTTAAATCAATTTCATCAACTCAACTTATTTTCTCTCTTTAGTCTTGTGTGTTGTTACAAATATGGCTTCCGATGAGCACGAAGATTTGGTTGATCAGCCGGAACACTTGGCTGAGGCTAAAGTGCCGGTGACCCTTCCTTCTACATATTCTGGCAGAATAATCTTGAAAACCATATTAAATAATGGTCTTGGATTGGTTGGTGAAAGACTTGTGATTGGAGGCTGGGTTAAGTCATCAAAGGAAGTTAGAAAAGTGCGCCCTGAAACTTTAGAATTGCCTTCAAATGTTGGGACTCCAACAGATGTTACATGTGTTGAAGCTATTCAATCACGCATACCATTTCTTCGATCGATCATCAAAGTCTTTGGAGGACATTGTACCAATGTTCACGACAAGTTAGACCCGTTCATCACTAAACCACCACAACCTTCAATGTTATACTTGCGGATTAGTGATGGTTCATGTTTGCAAAGTCTTCAGGTACATTCGACATGTTTTGCTATCTATCTATAATAGAGCATAAACCTAGAAAACATGCCAAAAAATAACTGGATAATATTCATTGCTAATAGGGTCAAATTGTGGTAATTTTTAGCTTTCTACTAAGATTTTTTTTTTTTTTTTGATTATTTGATATTTTACTCTAGGTTGTGGTGGACTCTTCTCTTTTCCCTCCAAGCCATTTAATGTTTCCCGGGACGTGTGTACTAGTAGAAGGCATATTGCAGCAGTCATCTTTCCAGGGGAAAAATATTATTCAGATCAAAGCAGAGAAAATTTTACATGTAGGAGTAGTCGATCATGATAAATATCCGTTATCAAGGAAGCGTATACCTGTGGATGCATCGAGGGATCATGAACATTTCAGACCTAGAACAATCACGGTATATTTCAGGAATTTTTTTTTATCTGTGTACTGTGTGTCATACTGCAATTGCTTAACTCTCCCAAATGTATTTAATATCACTTCAATACTTGTGACATTATTCTTGTTGCAAAAGTTGGAGATTATTTTGATTTTTCCAGTTAATTGTTGTACATCATTATGAAGGTGGCAACAGTCATGAGAATTCGTAATGCACTGAGTCTTGGAACTCACACATTCTTCCAGAACAAAGGGTTCCTCAACGTTCAGGTGCCAATAATTACTCCAACAGATTCTGAAGGATCAACTGAGAAATTTCATGTGACAACCCTTTTAGAACATCAGACAAAGGAGGAGAAGATTGTTAGTATGGATGAAACACAAGGTGTTGGTCTTCAGTCTGTAAAGCCTTCTGTTGCAGAGAAAAGAAGACAAGTTGAAGAACTTTCAAGAACTGGTGGCAACAAGGAAGCTTTTGCTGCTGCACTTGAGGATGTCCGTAAAACTGATGATCTGACCATGCAACTAGAAGCCAGAGAAAAATCAAAGGCTGATCATACCTATGTTAAGACCGGTGATAGGTTTTCAGAAGATTTCTTTTCTTGTGAAACATATTTAACTGTGTCTGGCCGACTTCATTTGCAGAGCTTTGCATGTGCACTTGGAGATGTTTACTCATTCGGACCTAGATTCTATGCAGAAAGATCAGAGTCCAAAAAGTTCTTAGCAGAGATGTCAATGGTTGAGCTTGAAATGGCATTCTCACAATTAGAGGTACTTCGTTTATTTACATCTAGTGTCATTTAATCAAAAGAAATCGTCAAATGATGAAATTGTCAATGACAGTTTCCGGTTGATGTGTGAAACTTTCAGGATGCCATGAATTGTGCAAATGACCTTTTGAAGTTTCTTTGTACATGGGTTTTGGAACACTGTTCTGAAGATCTAACGTTTGTCTCAACAAGATTGGAAAGTACCATTCTGGACCGCCTTCAGTCAACAGCCACGGGTTCATTTGAAAAAATTTCCTATGCAGAGGCTATTAATGATCTCAAGAAGGTGATATTTATCATAGAATGTAATGGACGTGCAACAGAACATACCCGAGTTACTGAATTGGCCACTATACTTGTTTTATTGTTTTCAATCAGGTTACGGAGAAGAAATTTGATGTAAACATTGAGCATGGCATTCCCTTAAGTGAAGAGCTTCAATGGTAACTCAGAACGAACATTTATCCAATACATGTACATAATAACGTCAGAGTCTAAAAACCTCTCCTGGTTAATGACAGTTATATAGCTGATGAGATCTACAAAAGACCGGTGATTATATACAATTACCCGAAAGAACTTAAGCCGTTCTATGTGCGACTGAATGATGATGGTAAGACAGTTGCAGCTTTCGATTTGATTGTACCAAAGGTAAGCTTGAAGCAAATACTACTAGACAAAATTTTGAGCATATAACTTCGTTCTAACTTAAAATTAAGAAATCAATTATTTGCAGGCTGGAACTCTGATCAGAGGTAGTCAAAATGAGGAGCGTCTCGATATGTTAGATTCAAGGTAAAGACAACATGCATCGGCAGTCATTGTACCTCTTAATAACTCATCAATTTATGTAACTTCGACAGTGATTCTATGTATGATTTTGCATCCTGATGATTTATAACAATGTTTAAGATAACTGATTTAGCGTTATATTTCAGGATTAAAGAGTTGAACTTGCCAAAGAATCAGTATGAGTGGTACTTGGATCTTCGCAGGCATGGCACTGCCAAAAACTCCGGCTTCAGTCTTGTGTTTGACCTCCTGGTTTTATATGCCACGGGTCTCAATGATGTTAGAGATGTTGTCCCCTTTCCGCGGAGCTTTGGCAAAGCCTACAACTGATTATCATACTGTAACATCTGCTTCATATGTATGCTTGTAAATACTCAATAAGATGCACAATTGAAGTGAAATAATATATAGAAGTTTGTCTAGAAATGCAAAAACACATTCAGCTGATGGCTTTACATTTTAGTCATCAAGGCTTAGAAACTGTGGATACATAATTTGACATGTTAGAATTCTGTGTTTCAAGAGGGAAGTAAAACGGATATTCCTCATAACGCAGAAAACAACTGCTATATAAAACTCGACAGCCTTTCTTGTTGTCGCAAAAGCCATCAAAATTGGTAAGGGCAGTGGTCAGGCACCGTGCACAGCTTAGCTCTGGCAAGTCCCTTGTGCACTGTGACAAGGCATAAAGTGTCACAAATGTTGATATTTTTGAAGCTGCTTTGCCAAGCCCTTTGTTACTTGGATTCTCCGCATCAGAATTTGTCTTGTTAAATATCGAACTAAGTTTCTGCTTGAAATATTCAGGATTTTTTACATCCTCAACATTGGCATATAAAATTCCAAGTGTATCCACTTGACCGCGAAAATCCCTTGTGTCATACCTGAGGAAGCAAAAATCGTACCATATCCTTGCGTCCTCTTGATCTGGACAAACTTTACGGATCTCTTTAGCTGCATCGTGCACGCAATCCGAGCAGTCTTTGATGCTCACATCACCTCTGCATTGTGCTAAACCATACACAGTTTTGCTTTCTTTGCCATAGGATCCTGCAGCAAAGCCATCTTGAGCTGCAGATTCAACTAGTTCAGCTAGCAGACTATCGACATTTGCTGATATCGTCGAGCTACTAATATTTTTGTTATTATTGCAAAAATTTCCGACAGAATCAGCATTTTCTGAAGTGGTGCTGCAGATACAAAGAAAAAGCAAGAAAACAAGATAATAAAGCATGTTCATCATCCTTTGATTTTTCATGCAAATTGGTCCATCAACTTTGGTTTTATATACAAAGATCCATGTTGATATTATATAATGGAAAGTTGACTTTATTGTAATGGGATAATGAGAGCACGCACCACAGCCACAGGCCCACAGCCGATATATTGGACTTACAGGTCCACAAGACCAAATCAAAGATGTTGACCTGTTGACCTGAGTGGTTTATTAAAGTAAAGTTAAAAATTTACTTCTGGAAGTGCGCAATATTCTTGTCCAGGCCCATGATTAATTTAAAATAAATTATTATATTCATCTATATTCTGGAAAGCATTTCTATTTCTTTTTGTCTGACTTGACTTGTACTATCAAGGCTGCGCATGTGTTGGTCAAACCGATCAAACTGATCCAAACCAATCATATTTTCGATTGATTAAACCAAATCATTATAACTCAATGTATAATTGAGTTCAAAAAACTTCAACCCGAACTTAATGGGCTGGGTATGGTTTTTAAAATTTTTTAATCAACCCAACCTAACCCCGATCAAAAAATATCGCATTACAAATATATTCTACATAATATTTGTCAATTTCTATTTTCATGATATAAGTTACAAAATTGCTGCATTCACTGATTCAATGCTGGACTGGACTCACCAAATTGCATTGTTTTGGTTTGCATTCACTGATTCAATGTGGTCATTTATTTTTAAAAATTATTTAAATTTTGACAAGTTTATAAAGTAAAACACTTTTGATTAGTTCTTTTTTTTAATTTTAATATTTTTCAACAACCCATTTAAATCGATCAAACCGACCCAAACCGAAGTACAATAAATAGGGTTGGGTTACGAATTTATTTTTTATGATGGTAAATTTTCAAACCAATTTAATTGAGTTGAGTTATTGAAATACCTTAAATTTGGTCAACCCGACCCACGTGCACCCCTTATTATTGATGGATATTTTGTAGAACATAAAAAAACTTATGTCGACTCACGGGCTTTTTTATGTTTGGGCCAGTCTATAGCTATTAGCCCATTCCCGAGGCAACCCGTGATCACTTATTTACTCAAAGGCTTGAAGCCTAGTTGTGAGACTGACACCAACTTTCATGACCTCCTTTCCTTTCTTACTTTACTTGAGTCTTCATTTTTGGGACCTCAAATCGGCCTTATAATCTTTCTCTATATATTAAAAGCCAACAAAGGGCAAAGTTTGCCATTTTAATGGCTGTGAAGTTACGATTTTACCCTTATATTTTCTAAAATTACAAAAATACCATTCTTTAATAAAAATGTAAAAATTGTGAAATTATGTTAATGATGGGAATCGAACCCTTAACATATCCATGTCAAACTTATGTCATAACCAACTGTGCTACACTTTGTTTTAAGCTTATATTCAAACTCTTATTAGATAAACCACCTCTTTCTCTATATATTAAAAGCCAACAAAGGGCAAAGTTTGCCATTTTAATGGCTGTGAAGTTACGATTTTACCCTTATATTTTCTAAAATTACAAAAATACCATTCTTTAATAAAAATGTAAAAATTGTGAAATTATGTTAATGATGGGAATCGAACCCTTAACATATCCATGTCAAACTTATGTCATAACCAACTGTGCTACACTTTGTTTTAAGCTTATATTCAAACTCTTATTAGATAAACCACCTCTTCTTCCAATTTTTTTATTTTTTGAGTTAATAAACATTGATTTATATTATTTTTAGAATATTGCACAATACATAGTTATAATAAATATTTTTAGCAATTGAACATAATCTACAATTCTGTTTTATCAATTTAAATTATTGATATATGTCATTTTAATACATTGAATTTATAATTTTGCCCCTACATGTTAAAAAATTACAAAAACGTCAACTCTTTTATATTTATGCAAATAGTAGATAAAATTATGTTAGTGTAGTAAATTGAACCATTAATCTTCTCTAATCAAGCTCATGCATAAGTAGCATAGTACATTTTGTTTTAAGTTTTCTTTAAAATCTTATTAATGTTAATTTCTCTTCTTCTCTCATCTTCTTTTTTATAATTTTTTATTTTTAAATAAATAAAATGTTGGTTTATATTATTTATAAAATATTGCATTGTATATAATTACCAAAAATATTTTAATGGATTGAGCATACTCTACGATTCTCTTTCTTTTATTTTAAAAGATTGATATAAAAAATAAAATTTTAAAAGAGTATAAGATTATAGATAACGTATAATTTCTACATAATAATAAGATTATAGATAACATATAAGATTAGAGTATAAAATTTTTATAAAATTTTAAAAGTAAAAAAATTGAGTGAGACGCCGCATGGATGACTTTTAAATAATATTAATAGATTTTGTAATAAGTCTTAGCTCTACGTTTATATCTGACAATGTTAAGACTGCATCGCCTATGTTATATACCGACAATTTTGTAATTTACACCGCAAGATAGGGAATCTATCTACACAAATGATTTACATAAATATTTTTCATATTTTTTTGTAAATCTAACGGTACTAAAAGAAAAGATCGTACAAAAATAACAAATTACACAAAACATTATAAATTTCACCTGTAGAAAATAAGATTATTTTAATATTATAAATTTTATTTATTTGCATTAAATATATAACGGTTTGAACTTTATATCGTATTAGATTACAAATTGCATCGTCTATCATATAATTTTTTTCATAAATTAATATACTCGATAATTATTACGTCATCTTTTCATCTATATGATTGAACTTACAATTTTTTTAAGAAAAATAATTTGAATTTAAGAACGTTTCGGTCGAAATAATACATATATAACCGAATGTTTTAATTTCTTTTAAATGTTTTTAAAAATAGTAGACGAATGTTTTCATCTATAACATATTTTGTTTTTTGCAAATGTAACCATGCAACTATACATAGATAGTGGTTCATATTTTTTATATATAAATTACAATTTGCATCATCTATGCACTAATTTGTAATTTGTAAGTAACTTAATTAATACATTTAACAATTTTTACGTAACTACTGTTTCGTTTGTATGATTGCATCTACGATTTAAAAAAAACACAATGTGAATTTAAAGGAGTTTGGGTCGAAAAATATTTAATCAAATTAATATATATGAGATTTAAATTTTGGACTCTATTTCAATTATCTCTTGAATAATAACATATAAAAAAACAACATAAATAAATAAGCACGAAAACAACTTTTTCTAAAATTGACCCAAAAATAATAGAATTACTTTTATATTGTAAATAATATTTATTTGTATCAAGTAGACAAAGACTCAGATTTTATATCCTATAAATTATAAATTGCATCATTAACCATGCCAATTTGTACATAAGTTAATATACTCAAAAACAATAATGTAATCTTTTTTCAAATATATGGTTGGATCTACGATTTCAATATATATATATATATATATATATATATATATATATATATATATATATATATATATATGAATTTAAGGGCGTTCCGGTCGCCAATATATATGTATATGTATTAAATTAATCGAAATGAGATTTGAATTTTGAATTCGATATTATTAACGCTTAATTAATTACATAAAATACATATATATAGTCAAGTTAAAATACATTATTATTAGTACATGATGATCATTTATAAAAAAAATTGGATTAAAATTTGTAACTGTAAAACAACATTCCAAACATATTATTAAAGTACTAAGTGTGTTCATATAATTTAATATAGTGATGGACACAAGAGAGAAGTGTGAAATCAGTTCCCAAGTTAAAAAAATAAACACGTGATATGAATACTCCATATTGCAATAGGTGCTCATCTCCCAAAGTATTTGTCTTGTGAGAGTGTGCAAAGATGCACCAACCTTCAGCTTCTTTTTAAAATCCTCTATCTCATTCACATGTGTTCGATTATATTACAACAACATTGTGTGCATTTAACGATTTATATTCTAGACTGCAAAAAAACAAAAAAAAAACCAAATCAATTGATCGCTGAAAAACAAACAACTACTAAGGCAAAATACCTATTTACAAATTATACTTTCTCCAACATAGAAAACTCCGATAAACCTGATTATAATTGCAACAAGAACAATAGTTCGACCGTGTTTCAAATTTTACATTGTTTCTATTTGTTCTTAATATCAATAATACTCACTATGAACAAGTCCCAAAGCCTTGGGTTTGGCACAGTTACGTTATCATATTAATTTACATACACTAATGTTATATACGGACTTTAGACTAAAAGATTTTAAGATGTGATCACGGTGTGTAGTCTTACGTACCTGACCAACTTTATATTTTATTTACAAGTATATTGCCATTTCGTTAAAAACACATTAGTTTAGATACATCCATATCATATATGAACAACTATACTAAAATAATCATTTAGATTATATTTAATTGTTGAATTTGATAAAATGCATTTCATGACATTTAAAACTAAATTAATATTTTGTCAAATGAAAATAATAATTTGATCTTTATTTTATAGATTTTTTTTACAAATTTTGTGAAATCTTATTAAATATTAAAAAAATAAAAAAAATTTATACAAATATAAGATAAATTCAAAATTAATTTTAATTACAAAATTGTTTCGATATATATACATTTTCGTGCGAAAAATTATTTCAGTAAATAAGCAGGCCCGTGCTTCGCACGGGTTTTTAGGCTAGTTAAAGTTAGTTGGCAACCATAATTTTAGCAGCTTTTTTAAAATTTTCAAGATTTACCTACCAAAATTAAACAACAGTTAATGATAGTAATATCATCTTTATTAGTAATGCAAGATTCGAATTCGAGTTTGTCTTGATATTCATACATTCTAGATGTAAAAGTGATGGAAAAAATCTAGAATGATTCTCAATTTTATTTTTAAAATTACGTGACAATGATGATATAGTAAAATAAGATGTTTTAATCGGGAGATCGATGTGAATGTAAGTAGATCTGTCTTGTTTATTATTTGTACAATCGTTGTATTTGAGAAAATTTTTTTGATGGTAAATAAAAATCAGGGATATTTTTAATGGTACTATTGTGATTTTGACTTTTTCAAATGGTACCATTTTTCTATAATATTGGTTTTACCGAATTGTACCATTGAGAATCCTCTAATTGCAACAACAATATAAGAAAAATTGTAAATAAATAGATGGTTAAAGAGAAGATAGTAAAGATTAGAAAATTGAAGAACAATGTACTAAATTGTTTGTTGCTCGATAAACAAAGAATATCGAACTGAATTTATCTTGATCATTATTTTTAAAATATTAAATGATAGTTAAGGAGTTTCTTACCTTGACAAAATAATAAGAGTATAAGACTAACAAGTCAAAAGTTTAGGTATACCGTCTATAAATCAAAAATACTAGATGATACAATCAGAAAAAGTCAATATTATGATGGTATCATTGAGAATTTCCCTTAAAATTATGCTAATAAATCTGCTTTCGTTACAGTGCGTAATAAACCGTAGTTAGAAAATAGTACATTAGCACATAATTAATTTATTAAAAATTTATGTATTCATGGAATTCAATTAATCTATAAAGATATGGAATATACGTGCGTTCGATATTATAAAATCATAAATAAAAAAAATACAGTACGAAGCTGCTGAAATAAAAAATTGAGAGAGAATTCGGCCCAAAAAGACATGCAGACATGTTATAATGAGTAACCCAGTCCGCTAATTGCGCAGTTAGTCTCTGCCGCTGCAACCCCAAATCATTACATACATATATACTTACTATATATACATCCTTTCCATTTCCCAATAAAATCCATTCAACCAATTGTAAAACCCCAAGAAATCTCTCTAGAAAACAACAATGGAAGAAGCAGGTGAAGGAGAAGAGTATTTGTTCAAGATAGTTGTAATAGGAGACTCAGCTGTGGGCAAATCTAATTTATTATCAAGATTTGCAAGAGATGAGTTTGATCAGAACTCAAAGGCTACTATTGGGGTTGAGTTTCAGACCCAAGTTGTTCAAGTTGATGGTAAAGAAGTGAAAGCCCAAGTGTGGGATACTGCTGGTCAAGAACGTTTTAGAGCTGTTACTTCTGCTTATTATAGAGGTGCTGTTGGTGCTCTTTTGGTTTATGATATTACTAGAAGACCTACTTTTGATAGTATCAAACGTTGGCTTGATGAGCTTAATAGTAATCTCTCTCTCTCTCTCTCTCTCTCTCTCTCTCTCTCTCTCTCTCTCTCTCTCTCCCTCCCTCTCTCTCTCCCTCTCCCTCTCCCTCCCTCTCTCTCTCCCTCTCTCTCTCTCTCTCTCTCTCTCTCTCTTCATTGTACGGTTTATGAATTTATGAAATACCCAATTGCTTGTTTTGATTCTTTTTATTATATGGGGGTTTATAGATTTGATTTTGCTTCTTGTGCAATTTGATTCTCTGATATGAGTTTAGGTTTTGATGGATGGTTCTGTGAGAATTTGTCAATTGACTTTGAGAGTTGTTTGTTTTTTTTTGAATTTCGATGGAAGATGTCAATTTGTGGCCCCTAGTTGTTTGCTTTCTGTATGTAGTGGATTTTCATCTGCCTTACTTTATGTCGTTCATGTGACATTTGATTGCTTTCTTATGTAATCCATCTGCTCTAAGACTAGAACTGTCAACTGATGAGTCCAGTTTTCTTTTAGAATGGGAGGAATTATTATTCAGTTTTTGAGTATCGGGTTTTCTAGAGCAAATCTAATGCATAAAACCAGATATAGAAATGTATAATCTAGGGAGCATAGCTAAATACAAATGGGGAAATAGCACAAATGCAAATTCGAGGCAAGCATTGCAGTCTAAGTTCCGTTATAGCAACAAAAACCACTTTTTGATCCCAAAATGAAGCAATAGTTTTATTAGCTATTTTAGCATTGACATTTTATTCGCTTTAAGCTCTTAGACGTGTCTGTCAACATCAATTATTTACCATTTACCTCTCATTTAGCCTCTTAGAATATCTGCTAGTGGAAGTTGTTTTCGTTTCTGGTTGCGAAAGGGTTGATTGTTCCTTTTACGATCCAGGTTTCGCATAATTTGGCATTGATCAGAAATTAATGTTTGCGCAAGTAGTTTTGGTGTGCTAAGTTTGTTGTTTCCAGATTTACTTAATATGTACAACAATTCATAAATTTCTTTTGTGGCTGATTAACTAATATTTTTTGTATGCCATACAGCTCATTGTGATACTACTGTGGCAAGAATGCTTGTGGGAAACAAGTGTGATTTGGAAGATATTAGAGATGTAAGTGTGGAGGAGGGCAAAAACTTAGCGGAGGAGGAAGGACTATTCTTCATTGAGACATCTGCATTAGACGCTACCAATGTTAACACTGCTTTCGAGAATGTTATTCGTGCTATCTACAATAACATTAGCAGGAAAGTACTAAACTCAGATTCCTACAAGTCTGAATTATCTGTGAATCGAGTTACTTTAGTCAACAATGGATCGGGCACAAAGCGGAATTGGAGTGCTTGCTGTTCCAGATAATAAGTGATGAAGCAAATACATGCCCGCTCTTGAGTTGTTTTTATACATTCTTCCTAAAGTGAAGTTGCTTGTTGAAGATCCTTTTTTAAACAATTACGAGTTAATTCTCTTCTTTTTGAATTTTCTTGTCGGAACACTTTGACATGGATAATTAATTTGAGAAAATAAGATAACAGATGTGTAGTTTTAGGCTACAAGCTCTGCAGTTTGTTAATATTATTACTATACCACATTTTAAATATGGCTGGCTTGCGCTTGGCATTTTTAAGACTAAAGCTTTTTGCAAGACTTCCTTGCTGAACAAAAGATTCCGATGGATGACGGATTACCGGCAACTCCACCCAACCTAAGAAACCATCTACTGTGAGACTCTGTATTTGCAAAACTGGATTTCAAAATTTTTGCTTCACCAAAGTGATTAAATTTACTATTCTTGGATGCCTTTTTCTCCCTAGAGACATTTCTGTATACATGATCAAATTAGTATTCATCTAATGATTTCAAACAAACCAAGCAATATCCAGCTCTCAAACTTTTTGAATCTTCTCAACAAAATAGAATGAATTATGCTGTTTAAACGGTCACGAATGAGAAATTTGATCAGCTCACTTTTATGGTTCTTTGGCAGCATTCTGACTTGTTAAACTAATACTTCTGTTGTATCTACTAAAAAAATTAAACACAAAATTCGAGGTGTAGCCTGGTCGTAAAAACAAGCTCACCCCATGACAGTTCTTGGCTTCAATTCGCCCATGCAATTTAAGGTTCCTCTCCTGTCCTAGGATGCCAAGTAGTTCAAACCATCCCATAAAAGATCAAAACTTCCACATTCACAATAGTACAATACAGTCTCTTGCTACTACGCCTACAGAGATGAAAAACTTCATCCAAAATCATATACATAGAAAAAAGTGGAGTACATCATACTCCGCCCTACAGAAATCTACAAGAATCAAATGAACAAATGGTAGGCTACAAGTCTACAACTTGTAAATACACTACAAATACTATAAGTGGTTACAGGTATAACCACGTACATACTGACTTCATCCTATGACCAGATTAGAAACTAGTTAAAGAGCAATATTACTTAAGCCAGAGAGCAAAGAGCTCATGGTTTTCTTAAGGCAGAAGCAGCACCCATAGCAATTGCCATAACAATGCCAAGACCAGCACCAAGAGAACCACCGACCGCTGCAGCGGTCAAGGAATTAGCCCTGGCTTGTGCTTCCCGAATTGCATCCGCAGCAACTGCATGTTCTCGTGCAGACTCCAACAGAAGTCTATCTCTAGCAAGTTCCTTCAATAGTTAAATAAATAAATAAATTGACCTTTGGCCTCAAAAAATATTAAACCAATTCCAGATACCAATAATAAGATGAATTATACATCAGTATGGCACAAAAAAATTCATGGAGTTCAAAATTGTGTGAAGCAATGCGTGACATCTTGACCCTTTAAGTTAATGAGATGAAAGAGATATTAATATAAAAATTATTAATTGAAGCATATATCACGATAATACAGCAACTACAGTTACGTAGCTTTTGAAAAACAGGTAGTGTAATATAAAATTTTCAGTGCAAAAGGTTCTAAATGTGTTCAGCTTTTGGCCAAGCTTCCTTCTAAAGAATTTCGTTACTTATTATTTATG
Organism: Heracleum sosnowskyi; assembly: GCA_030848705.1. Classification (NCBI taxonomy): domain Eukaryota; kingdom Viridiplantae; phylum Streptophyta; class Magnoliopsida; order Apiales; family Apiaceae; genus Heracleum; species Heracleum sosnowskyi. Next base: position 4,558,771 of record JAUIZM010000014.1, on the reverse strand, counting down.
CTTGCAATTAACACGACTTTGATAGTATATCTCATGCTTACCTGCAAAGCAGCTTCCTCATGGTCCCGAAGAACACGTTGAACAACCCGACAAAGAGCACTTACACCCTCTACAGGAAGACTGGGTGATTTATTTTGAAAAGACCTACGAACCATATTTATTGGAGCAAAAATTAGATTCAGAGCAGCCAACTTGGCATCAGAATCTCTCTCAGTAGAAAGTAGGGACGAAGTAGTATTTGCAACACTGGGTACGTGTGAACATGAATTGATAACTTCAGTTCTACTGGGAGATGCTTGGTATGCTTGTAGGATAGCTTCAACTGCTGCTTTTTGCTGATGTGCACTTAAAGAATATTTGTTCGTTATTGCCAGGATCCAAGGGACTCCAAGTGCTTTGGCCTCGTCTAGTAGAAGGGAGAGTGCCGGTTGTTCCTGTGCACTTGCTTGACTGCATCGGGGAATTTCATGAGATAGATTATGCACAAGAACTATACAGTCTATTTTCTTACTAAGATCACGAACTCCCATCCACAGCTTATCCCTAAAAGCGGAGACCTCCTTATTAAGGTCCTGCATTACAAACAAAACCAAACAACATAATGTTAAACTATCAAAGGGGCTTAATTAGAAATATAAAGAAGGTACCTAATGCCATTGTTTAAAATATTATGTGATACGGAGAGCATTTTAATAGTAGTAAGAAAAAAATCATAGGGGAGATGCTTTTAAGAAGATAACAATAATAATAAGAGAGATTACTAAAGGATGCATAAATAGAAATTTATTTTAAAATGTGGAAATTATACTTGACGATGAATTTATTTATTTAATTTTTTTTTTAAAAGAAAAGATTATATGCAAAACTTCTGCACAAAATTATACTGCAAAGCTTTGGAAGATATCTTGAGTAATTTAGAAGACATAGTAAAACACGATCAGACAAACTAAACCAAAGAGTTTACATTCAAGATATAATAAAAAAAAATGAACCTGCAGACTTATTCCTGCTGAATCGGAGTAGCACAGACCACCAGAAACACCTTCTTCATCAAAATCCGTATGTCTATCTTCAGCACGAGCAGCTGCAGAAAGCCTGCTCTTGGCCAGTATTGCCTTGAGAAGAGAAGTTTTACCAGCACCCTACACCACCACTAAGTCATGCCTTCTACACATAAATAATAAATATGTAAATTAATTAGCTGTTGTGAGGCAAAAAATCTTCGAGCATAAATACCTCAAGACCAATCAGTTGCACCCTGCGAGTTCTAACATGGACCTCTTTGAAGATGGTTGAAAAATCAGTAGTACAAAAGACGACAACATCATCTAAACCTCTGGGGCAGATGAGCTTTCCTACACGAGATGCACAGACATTATGTTCTTTTCTTAGATCAGTACGATTTGAATCAGCTGAAGGAAACTCTGACAATAATGAATCAATCAACATCTGGTTCTTTGGAGGCCGTTTTAGAGGAGGCCCGACCAATATTCTTATCCGTTGTATATCTGGTTTCAGTTCATGATGATTTGAAGTACACGTTGGTTCAGGAGGAAATGATTCCACAGTGGTTGAGCACCTAATTAAGACAAGGAAGAAACCGATGCATCACAGACAGATAGTCAAACGAACTGTAGTGAAAAGAGTTAATGGCTTAATGTATGTAACAGCCCAAGTAAATAACTTGATCATTCTTTAATAATTTTGCAGGAGTGATTCAGCACACATGATCATTTGAGGAATGATCAAAATCCAGGTTCTTCACTAAAGTATTAACCGGATCACCCTGGCCCCAACATAGTTGTCTCATATGCATGTTTGTTACGACGGTGTGTTGACGCAAGTCGAAGGAGTTCTGAACGATTAGTTGACTAGTCGATGACTAGTTGTCCGCTAGTCAACAATCCAAAAATTATACTTCCTACTAAAAAAAATTACTCCCTATTAAAAGCCCGTATTTTTCTTTAAAATAACTATATATTTAAACATAAATGTTTTTTATATACTATGTACGATCTTGTTTTCATAGGACGTCATTTTTTTATTACCCAACTACTCAAGCATATATACCATCTAAGATCCTAGCTTATAGAAATTTAATATTTTAATAAACTTAATCCGGCCCAAAAGATCAATCAATATATATCATATTATTTAGATAAAATTAGTTTAAGATAATAAATTCAAATTCCCTGCACGAGGTATTTTTGTGAACCCGCTCTTTGCAAGTTACTAATTTGTCAAAATTAGATGTACACCCGCCAATCATCTTTTAAATAAGGTATGCATTGGCAGTTTAACATTAAATTATTGTTTGCAGCAACAATATATGAATGGAAAATTAGCTAAGAAAAACAATATATGAAAGAAACAGTTGATTCATGTTATTTAAAGTCTAAGTGTTTACTCAATAATGGCATGCATTGACAAGTCTAGCATATAAGACAGTATCAGATTGTTCGGTCTTGAATAATTTAGTTCCTTGCATTCATACTACAATCAAGAGTATACAAGGCACAAGCCATACTAATTTTTCTGGAGCTTAGCCACTATTTTATTTTTACATTTCTCTTGAGTCTTGACTTCCAATTAATATCCAGGTCTATGGAAAACAGCATCCCTCTCATCAGGGTGCAGAGTTTAATGCACACACACTCTACGAAAAATGGCAACCCTCTCAATATAAAGCAAGTAGTGCAAAAAAAATCCCCATCCAACTAAGAACCAATATGTTGAAAAGTAAACATGCCATTTACAAGCAAACAAGTTTGGTTAATTAATATCCCTATATTAACTATAAATGTTGATGCATAAATACAGAAAAGGGACAAACGAGAGTACCAGATACCATTCACACGAGCTTCAACCAGAGAACAGAGATGTAACCGAACACCAGTAATATCAACTTTTAAAGCATCTGCATTCTTCTCACCAGGAATACCAGTCCATCCTAGAGGAGCAACAGAAGTTGCTGTACGAATGACAGGAGACTCCACAATATGCCCAAGCTCAACACTACCAGCAACAGAACTGCCTAACCATTTTTGTAGCTGAGGAAATTGCTGTAGCTGATCTATCCCCAAAAATGTCGAAAAACTATCATTCATGCAAACATCAAAGATCCTGAAAACAAAATTTAACCATGACATTTCCGATTCATGGCAAGACATGAATACTGAAGAAATGATAGGGACCTCACAAAAATTTCATGCTGATACATTCGATGGAAATGAATAAAAATCTTCTAAGATATCCTTATATTATAAATCAATTGCTCGGGAGTCAGGATGATAACTGAATACGAACAACACTGATACTTCAATGATGTTTAAAAATTGAATGCTTCCTATACCAAGTTACTTGGCCCAAATTATTATCTTAACTGTCACAAGATGAATGACCTGAACAAAGTTTCAGTGAGAAATTCACAAGTAAAAATTGAACATCACAAAGGATTTTTTGTAGTCATCTCAATCCATTGTTCTAGAAATATAAGAAAATGAAAGCACATTGAAATACATGGAGATCATTAAACGTATATAATACAAAAAGGGATATGCGGCAAGCCTAACCAAGCTAGGGATATATCATCTTAATAATTTAATCTATTTTTTTTAATGACAATACAACCACGTAGACATGATATACACTCACAAATGAAGGCGTACATCAAATTTAGTAAGTTGCATTACGAATATCTCCTATAATAAAGCAAAAAAATAAAAAAAAAATAATCATTACCATTAAAAGTAAAAAAACCACATTACGGAATAAAATATTTAGCTTCGTAAATCACATGATACTTCATTTCCACATTCGTTTAATTTGCGGGTCACATGACTCACATCTACATGGTTGAATCGTCATGTGGATAGTTACAAGAAGATCCAACATGAAGTTGTTGGGGGTGATCTATAGACAAGTTGTTGGGGTGATCGAACATGAAGATCCGCATATCCCCTTTTCTAAGTGTAACAAGCTAAAACTCAGATGATAATTGGCTACAAAGAAAGAGACATGTGACTAGCCTGTAATTTTGTTTAGGCTATGTAGTTCCCTCACAGTATAGTTGACCAAGAAATTCTAACTATTTAAATACCTCTGAAATCTCGATCTGTATGATCTCATTGAATGTGACTGTAACCGTTCCCTTAATTCAGATATCACAGATTTAACCTGAGCATGTCTTTGCCAGAAAAAAGCAAACAACATTAGAGGCGTCAACCGTTGGCATGCAGAGCAACAATACTGTAGCCAGACTCACTAGCTTAGAGAAAGCAAAATTGCATACACTCATATGCAAATAAAAAACTCTAGACCATAAAGAAGCAAAAGAAAGAAAAACAGACCGATGTCAACTTTGAATATTCTGCACCAGACAGTGCTTCCACCGATGAGCTCCCAAGCAAGTAAAGCTGGTACATATAAATAATATTTTAGTTTCACTGGTGAACATATATATTTCTACAGAGAAAAATGATCATGAAGCATATGTAAAATAAAAACAAAAAATCCCACATCTGAAACCGTGACATGAGTTTTATTAATGAGATGTGAAACAATAAACAGATGCACAGTCGCATGGTGATGCAACTAATGGAACAGAGGGAACTCCCATTGGGTCAAAAGACTAAAGTAGACAAGCTAACATTCCTTCACAATTTCAATGAACACTTTTCTAGTTTCTACCACTGAAGGGAGCCAGGAGATGGAAAAGAAAAACGGATGATAGGAAACAAGGTCAGAGGTCAATACATGAAAAGGATGCTAATATAACTTACCGTACATGCAATTAAAAAAACTTCAAATGCAAGGCCTCAACCCAGCATTCAGTCTTTACTATGTTTTTGTCATTGATTTTTTCAATTAATTATTTATAGTGACAGTAGAATTGCAGTGGAAGCATTCGTCTTTTCAAACTTTATAGTGCCATCTTCACATTGCGCTGTATAAACATACCATGAATGTAAAAGCTCCTGTATACAATGCAAGAAAGGTACAACACAGGCTCACAGAGTAACTACCTGCCCAAAAGGTACATATGAAGGTAGATACGGCACTCTACGCCATGTTCTATAATCCCCTCCAGTTCTATGAATTTTTCCAGATGACTTTTCAGTTTTACTTCCACCAGGAGGCTCTCTATTCTTTTCAGAAATGGGTTTCAGAGAGATGCCATCAGAATCTTCTTGGATCTCGAGAGATTGAGGTGCAGCCACCACATCTTCAAAAGAAGATGCTCGAGCAGGATCACTAGAAATGGACATTTCCTGAGGATCATCGGATTTCCCTTTGAACCTATATACTTGTCTTCTAACAGCCTCTATTGGTACAAGCTTCGAAAGTCTCCAAAAGGAGCTCTGCACAGGGCCCAGACCCAGTACTAACTGCTCTCCATTAGATTCTCTTAATTTTTCTGGCTTTCTGTCATTTAATTTATCTTCACTTCTTGGTCTTAATAAAGAAGAGGTTTCGTCTTCATCATCGGCACGAACTGGAGGCCTTTGTGTATTGTAGTGATGAAAATATGCAGGGGATAGTATACGGGGCACAAGATCTTCAGGAATGCAGTAAGTTTTAAAGTAATGTTGCCAATCTTTTCTATTAACATAGCTGGAAGAACAAAAAAGGATACAGTGAAATCATAAGTTATAGATTCGTATCTGATTAGCGTGTATAATCCACAAAGATGAGATAGGGAATCTACTCTCGTAAGGCAGCATTTCCTACTGGAGGCTGGGAGAATGTGATACACTTGACCTGGACCTTTTCAGATTCTTTGGTTGAAGAGGAAGCTGCAACGACCCTTAAAATAGCTAGTGTAGCTAAAACAGCAACCTGGACAGTGGAAACATATTTTCTGATAACAATTAAGTATTAATATAAACTAAAGAATACAGAAAACTAGTCTAACTTACAGCTCCACCGAGTGAATGTCCACACAGCACTAGTTTTCGATTTTTTTTCTGGGCCAGCCTATATAACTCCAGTGCCGGTATCCCTTTGGCACGAGCCATAAACCCCTAAGAAAATTTGTAACATTTTAGTTTTTGTATTTGCAATAGGTGGGAATATTCTAATCACTAGTAGAATTTAATACACAGACCATTCAGGATGTCTCACAAGGTGATGACATTAATAAATTTATGTTCTATTTTTACCCGATGAGCAGCCGGTTTAACAGAGGATTTTAGTTGCCTCACTTGGTTGGTATTCACAAGATCATCAGCATTTTTGTTTTGACTATCAACATCAACAGATTCGGAAGTTTTAGACCCATTAAGATCTTCTACATCATCTTCATGAAATATGGCACCTTGAAGTATATTTGCATCAACCATGACATCCCTTAATATATTAAAACATAAAAGGGAGAAAAAAAGTGAGATTAGAGGACCAAAGAATGCTATGAATACTTTTACATTGCACACTTACTTGTACTGTTTAGTTCCAATGAAAGAAGCATATAGTGTGTCCCCTGCCTCGGCCAATAAATACCTAACGGTAAATGAACAGAAGAAGATAAATAAAAGTAAAGAAGCTAAAATTATCTACAGCTCATATTAATATACAATATAGTACTTTGAAGATGGTGAACGTCAGAAGATGTATATTAGCAAGCACGCTCAATCTCAGCAGCTTTAGATATTCCATACTCATCAACTGTGCTTAATAGCAACATACCTACTAATCTCCTATCCAATTCATGGGAACATTCTATCGAGTATGAATATATGCATAACAGAGTATCAATAGCACATGCATTTGACACCATAAATTGTTTTATAGTAATTAGTAAATCAACATTTTGCCTTATAGACTAACTAAATTAAAATTTGAAATTTGAGTGTTTGTATTTGTAACACGTAGACTAATCGGATGGGGTGAAATAGGCAGAAAAACACTAATTTAGTTTGACAAGTACTAAAATTGGGTACAAAAATTAACTGGATACCTATAAAAGATTTAATAATTAACTAAACACCTGTGAGGAACATGATCCGAAGAAGGTTGAACACGATCTATAGAAACAATTTGACTTCCAAAGTCGGCCTTGAATTTGTTCACAGATCGAAGTAGTTCAGTGTCAGGTCTCTGTCGTGCAAAGAAAAAAAAAATTAAAGCAAATTTAACTTCCATCCTGCCATTAATGAATACAAACTTTTTAAAGAAGCTTCACAACATCATGAAATTTCAAAATGAGGCATCCTCATATAGCAAATAGTGACACAACTCACAAGTATGAAATCGAGTAAGATAAACACGCGTTTATCATATTATATACAATATATAGGAATGCTAGATCAAATCAAACAGACCTAATATATCCCACTCGACCTTGCCGCCACTCGGTAAAACTAGAGAGCAGAGACGTCTCGTGCAACGGCCCCCTACTTAAACAATACTAAACAATAATAAAAACATTTACAAGAATATGATTTGTGACGACATACAATTGAAATCAATAAGGAATAATAATGTGGATAAAAGAAATAATAAATAATTTGTATTTATCAAATATTATTATTTACTATTTATCGATAAATTAGGTAGATGCCTAGACGTGATTATGTATCTTATTAATATTAAGTATTATTATCAGGAATGTTCTACATTATTGTAGTAAATAATATAAGGATTTGCTTCCTTCGATCTAGAATTTTGCTGATTCTTCGGGTTTGTATATATATAAACAACTGTAATCTTCATACAAATAAATTATGAATGTTTTAAATTGATGAACATTTGATGAATCTCAGGATTTATTTGTGATTATCGATTATCTGCTAAGATAGAATTAATTCTTGTTTCAACCCTTTTTCTAGACCCTTTCCTACATCAAATAACTTGCACTAGAATAACGACAAACAAATTTAGCATGCAAAATGATGAAGGAAAAAGTATAAAAAAAAATAAAAAATAATGCACTAAACAAAACTAGAAGTTATATTATAAGGCTCAAAGCACCCGAAAGTACGACCCCATATCCCCTAAATTGGAAACTCTCTATGTTGAAACTCTCAACCCTACACTAAAATTAACTACTCTAACGTCTCTAAGAACTCACATCCAAGACCATGTCTTCATCAAGGTTTAAAGCCTTCGTGTCTAACTTCATCCCATTCCATCGTGATCTACCTCTCTTCCTCAATCCCTAAAGCAAAATACTATTCACCCTACTCACATGTTTTGATGTATGCCTCACACAAATGTGGCCAAATCACCGCAATCTCCTCTCCCTTACTTTCTTTGAAACAGGTGTAATAATATGTGTGAATCCAAACCCTTTTTAGGAGACCTTTAAGTATTTCTCTCCAACATGGTTCGACCACAGGTCCACCGCGACATCCTCATTTCTATTGCTTCTAACTTCCACTAATTCCTTAAAACCCAAACAAAATCACAGGCCTGAAGCTTACCCTATAGAATTTGCCCTTCATCTTCAGTGGACGTTATGTCGTCACACTGCCCTTAATTTACGATAATACCGGCTTTCTTTTTCCAAAACAGAAAAAAAGGAGGTTACAACAAGCCACAAGGGTGACACAAGAACAATAGAAATTAATTGAGAATATATCATTTATCCTCGTTTTCCTTTAGTTGCCACTCAACAAGTACCAGAGTATCTTGATTCATCAAATTGCATATCCTAACATAATATACATTGAACCACATTTTTAAATACAATGTGGCACAAACAAGCATTGTGTTCTTCCTTCCAGAATCCTAACACTTTCCTTTCCGTAAAATACCTACCACAAACAATCATCACATACATTTCCAAAACATTTACAGTAAACTAAGCTTTCATAACTTCAAATTTCAATAAACATCTCAAACTAACAAAATTCATCATTTCAATCCACACTAAACAACTTAAACATAGGCACAAATAACTCGTAAGTAAACACGAAAGGGGGAAATCGAAATGGACCTTATAAACGCATTCCGAAAGGAGCATACAGCACAAAATATCCTGCAAATCAGAAAGAGAATCAGCCTTAACAGCGTGACACAAATTCACAAGCTGTCTCTTCCTCCGCTCAAACTCTTCCTTGATCCGTTTGCGTTGTTGCTGTCCATTAGTCCAGGGCCAATTAATAACCACAACAGGCCATTTCACGGCCCAACTGATCTTCGTTCGTTGCTCTCTGATCCAGGACTCCACTTTTTGTTGCAAAGACCAATCCATCCTTCTCTAATCTGTAAAATCAACACAGCTACTACTACATTACAATTTACACTACTTATAATTGATATTAATCTAACCTAATTTGTTGTTTAGATTCAATTGCCGACACTGGTGATGAAATGATCCTGCAATTAATTGAGTTTGCGTGCCATGTATACTTACAAACTACCTGGGTGTATATCTCTTCTCTCGGGTGAGAGATCAATCAATTTACGTTATGTACCCGAACCAAATATTTCGAGTATATTCCACCGTTGTGGCAATATAATTTTTATGTTCAAATTCTTATTTGTTATCAATAAATATTCTATTGAATATTCTCCTTAAAAGAAATTGATGAAAATTTGTAATTGTTTTGATATAAGATAAAAACATTAAGTTAATGATATTATAATAATTGAAAGCATATGCATTCCAAATTTTGGTATAAACTTGTTTATAAGTCGTGTAATTTAAGATATTTTAATATTTTAATATTTAAATAAATATTATAATTGGTGTAGATGTAATGTATATTGTTTGATAAGAAGTAGTTTTAATTTGAAATTTGAAAAGTAGAAAATATGTACTTATTTTAATTTCTATGATTATTTGTTTCATCGAAATGCATGCAATCGTTTTCGGTACTTCTGTTATTAGTTTATACTAGCTTAAAACTTGTGAGATGCACGGATTGTTATTAATAATTACTAGCTTATAGCTCGTGCGATGCACGGTTACTTAAATTTTATTTATAATTATTCTGTTTATAATTATATTTTTATTACGATGCAACACGTGATTGTTTTTTTAATATTTATAATTATATTTATTTATGAATATTTTAATATTTAAAAGTTATTAGTTTACATGATTACATTATTGTTAAAAATGATTTAGCCAAAAAAAATTATAGTTAAAAATTTGATATTTATTATATTTTACACGCTCAATTTAATATTTGTTTATATTGAGTTATAAAAGTTAGATTTAGCCAATTTTACGGTCCACGCGAAATTCACAAAATAATCTTTAATTTAGTTGTGGTTTAATAGTTCTTTTTCAATTAAAAACTATTCTAAAACTAAAAAGAGAATAAAGTGACGAAATTTAATGTTGAGAATTCTATTCGATTTAGGAAATCTACCTAACTTATATGTAGTTTAGATTATTAGAATAACATTTATTAACCAAATACAGGGTTTGATGTTAAATCTAACGGTTTTCACCTATCTATTTAAGATTAAACGATTTTTATTATTTTGGTTATAAATGGGTTTCCTTATTTAATTACAACTATTTTTATGTTTTAACTTTTTGGAAAATCCAATCCTAATATAATATCTTTTAACTTATATCATTTTTAGATAATAATTTCTTTTTATATGATATAATCTTGATCATCTATTTTTAAAAGTATTGGATCTAACGGTTGAGAATATTTTGGCGGTATTTAGGACCAAACTACCAGGATAACATCATTAATTTTTCTTAATATTTATAATTTTTTTATTTTTTTTATTTTTTAAATATATACTCTTTTTTGTAATATGTTAATGATGCGGGAACTTTGAACTTTTGAGAAAATAAATTATCAATTAAAATATATTTTTTTTTGTAATAGTTCTTCTTTTAAAGTAGTACACCGTGATGATCAAAATTATGTATAAAATTCATTTTCTTTATAGTATATCCCGTAAATATCTATGTTATTATATTAAAGACTAAATAATGAAAGCTTTCTTATAAGTGTGGTCGCTTTGTTTGATCACTCAATCCATAATCGTTGGATCTTTCAAATTAAATTGTTGAGAAACGTTACATATAACAGTAAAATTATCATGTAGAATGATCTAAGATTTGAATCTACCAACAACATGTTAAAATTTACAGGTTTTTTTTTGAAAAAAAAAAATCATTTTTTTTCTTTCAGACATAGGTTATTTGATAATATTTTTTGTAAAGTACGATTTTTCAGAAAAGTACTATACTAATTGATTAACAAACTTTTAAAGTTTCGAAATTAATAATTGACAATGTATGTAGGTTAAAAAATTTAGGTATGTTCTGTAGCTGAGTCTACAATTTCAAAATACGGTTTTTTTTTAATATGAATATAGTCCTGCTAACAATGAAATTAGGTCTCTATGAGTGCTTATAAAACAAAATCACCATTTGCGTATAATTTATTATTTAATAATAAATTATATTTGATTAGTTATGATCTAAAACTTAATAAAATAGGATTAAAAATATGCACAATTTTATAAAATTTTATACTCGTATTATTATATTCTTTGTTGATTTGAATTTTTCTTAGATTGATTTTAATTTTTGAACATGGATTTCTAAATTTAAAATAGTTAGAAAAAAGTAATTAAATTGGTATTAAAATAATGATGACATAATAATTATTATTAGAATTTAAATACTCACTTTACTGATTTGGGCTTTATTTGTGTTTTAAAAATCAGATTTTGACAATTTTACACCCCACGTGAAGATAATTAAATTATTTTTAATTAAAAGATGGTTTAACAATTTTTATCTAACTGGAATTGTCCATTAGAAAAGAAAGTCACGAATGTTTTACATGGAGAATTCTATTCAATATAGAAAACTTATTTATATTTGGTATATTTGGTTTAAATTATCAAAATACACCTTTTAGAATTTAAATATAATCCTATTATTAATAAAATACACTTTTTAAATATTTGATCTAACGATTTTCATTTATCTAGTTAAGATCTAATGGTCCTTATTAATTTGGTTGTCACGATCAAAATTTTGGATAAATCTCTATTGTGCTTATTATATAAAAGAGTTTAATATAATAAGGATATCAAGTATATAGTGATATAAGTATTTTATTAACTGCTTTTACTTTTAATGTTTCGGTTTTATTTACAGTGTATATAAAATTTTAAAATAAATTATTACTTAAAAATTATTAAACAGAATAAAAATTATGTTATGATTATATAAAATTTTATTCTCATATTATTATATTCTTTATCGATTTGAATTTGTTCTTAATTAATTTTGATACTTTTTTGAAAGAAACATAAAATTTCTCTATATTTAAAAGAATTAGTGGAAAAATAAATAAATTGGTGCTACAATAATAAAAAAAATATTTATTAAAATTTAGATACACACTTTACTATTTGGGTTCTATCCTGAGTTTTAGAAATTGAATTTTGACGATTTTACAACTCATGCGAAACTAACGAAATTATCTTTAATTTAATGATGGTTTAATAATTATTATCTAACTTGACCAGTTGACCTACTCATAAAATAAACGGAAAAGAAAAGATGGTTAAGAATTTTACATAAAGAATTCAATTCAATATAGAAAATCAAATCATAATTGGTTTAAATTATCAAAGCACACTTCTTAGTATTTAAATATAATCCTACCTTTAATCAAATACACATTTTAATATAAGTATTATATTCAAAATTATCGTTTATGAATATGATCCCTCAATATTTTAATAATATTTTGATATTATCCTTTTATGTTTGTTATATGTAAAATAATATAATTATAATTTGGATTAATCAAATTGTTATGTTCCTTCAGAAAAAAATGTTTAAATTTATTCATGTACATGAGTTTTCCACGTAGGGTCCACATGTATCATTGTAATCGATATGAATTGTTATCTTGATATTTGGTTTAATAATTATTATCTAATTGGAACTATACATAAATTCAAGAGAAAATATATTTAAGAATTTTTACATAGAAAAATTTTAAATTATCAAAATACACTTTTTAGTATTTAAATATAATTATATTATTATTCAGATACACTTTTTAATATTAGATCTAACAATTCTCATCGGTCTATTTAAGATCTAACTATAATTATTAATTTGGTCGTACTCGTACACGGACGATCGATTTTAAATTTTTCTTAAATTGGTTTTAATATTTTATTGAAATAAACATAGAATTTATAAATTTAAAAGAATTAGGAAAAAAATTAAATTGATGCTACAATAATAAAAATATATTTATTAAAATTTAGATAATAACTTTACTATTTGGGCTATATCTTGAGTTTTAGACAACATATTTTAACGATTTTACAGCCCACGCGAAGCTTACAAAATTATCTTCAATTTAATGTTGGTTTAATAATTATTATCTAACTGGAACTATCCATAAACTAAAGAGAAAAGATAATTACGAATTTTTACATAAAGATTTCTATTCAATATAGAAAACCTATTTATAATTGGTTTAAATTATCAAAATACATCTTTTATTTATTAAAATTTAGATAATAACTTTACTGTTTGGGCTCTATCTTGAGTTTTAGACAATAGATTTTAACGATTTTACAGCCCACGCGAAGCTTACAAAATTATCTTTAATTTAATGATGGTTTAATAATTATTATCTAACTGGAACTATCCATAAACTAAAGAGAAAAGATAATTACGATTTTTTACATAAAGATTTCTTATTATATATAAGGAGTTAATTACTGGATAAGATCTCCCTTACGCTTATTATATATAAGGAGTTAATTATTTTTATTATTTTTATTTTAATATTTTATTAATTTGCATTTGCTAAAAAAAAATAAGTGGACGTGTTAAACTTTTTTAAATAATTAAAAGTATTAAAATAGATTTTAAAATAAATTAATAACTGTTTGCCCGTGATATTTTTGGAAAATAAGGGGTCTTAGTAAAAAATTATAGAAAAATTAACATGTTTTAGCTGAAAAGGTAAAATTATCTCCAACTCATGACACTAAAATAGTGTCACTATAACACTATTTTTGTGTCAAAAAGACACTATCCATAAAATGTACTCCAACTCAGTTACACTATAATTTGACGCTAAAAGGAATATTTCACATTAAAATTGGAATATTCTAACTTTTTCTTTTATTTTTATATTGTCAATAAAATTTAAAGTTGAAAAGTACAAAAGAATAAGTTCAATAGGACAAGAAAAAACTTGTTTTTATTAACAAACATAAGGATATAGTGGAAATTATGAAAGTCACCAAATTTGGTGTCAAGAGATCACCAAATGTACTTGTCATCAAATTTGGTGACCCAAAACTCATTTGGTGTCTTTGGGTCACTATTTTAGTATTGAATTGGAGTTGTTTTGACACTATATCCATCAATATTATGGTGATTTAGTGTTGGGTTGAAGTTGCTCTGAGTGCTCGTAATTAAAAGTGTTTAAATATGTTTCAAAATAAATAAGTAATAATTTGCCCGGGATATTTTTGGAAAATGAGAGGTTTTAGTAAGGAAAAATAGAAAGAGTAACATGTTTTAGTTGAAAAGGGTAATTGCCTGTGATTTTTTTTAGGAAAAAAAAGAGAATTTTGTTAGAAAAAATATAAAAGGTAATGTATTTTAGTTGGAAAGATAGTTGGTTATAAAAATGTTATTATTTAATAATAATTTCTTTAGAAAATGAAAAAATAGAAAAAGTAACACGTTTCAGCTGAAAAAGTGCTCATAATTAAAAGTATTAAAATAGATTTTAAAATAAATAAGTAAGGGTTTGTCCGTGATATTTTTGGAAAATAAGGGGTTTTAGTAAGGAAAAATAAAAAGAGTAACATATTTTGTTAAAAAAGATAATCGCCCGTGTTTTTTTTAGAAAAAAAGAGGATGTTGTTAGAAAAAAAATAAAAAATGTAATTTTTATTAGCTGAAAAGGTAATTGGTTATAAATAATGTTATTATTTAGTGATTGTTCTTACCGTACTTGTATAAAAAACAGATGTGGGCAGCGAGCTAACGCCTCTCAAATCGTCTATTTTATTATTTTTCTCGATTAAAGATAGTAAAAAACAAATTAGGATATAAATGGGACTTGTATAATAAGTGTAGGAGGATATTAATATAGTATACTTCGTTTCCTCCATTAGAAAACAGTAGAAAGAAATTAGTAAATAAATTAGACTTAAAGAGAAAGTTTAGGTGAATATTAACATATCATATTTAGCTTCCTTCCTTGAAAGATGGTAAGAAAATAAATTAGTAAAAAATTGGATTAGTAGAGAACATTTATGAGAGTATTAACATTGTATATTTAGTTTTCTCCGTTAGAAAATAATAGGAAAAATATTGAGAATTTATCTAATATTTAATACTAATAATTCAAAAAATCGAGAAATTTAAAAAATAGATTGAGGCAGTTTGAGAGCCCCACATAACCGCCCTCATCTTCTCCATCATGTTTTTCAAATTTTTAAGCGTTACTTAAATAGAAAATTCAGGAGAATATTAAGATAATATATTTAGTTTGCTATGTTAGTAATTTATGAGAATATTTAAATTGTATAATAAGTTTCCTTCATTTGTAAAGATTTTAAAGACACGAATATTAAAATTGTATATTTATTATTTTTCAAAAAAAAAATTGTATATTTATTGTCCTCCATGAGTAAAGATTTAGGAGAATATTAAAATTGTATATTTAATTTCCTCTATTAGTAAAGATTTTAGAGGCAACAATATTATAATTGTATATCTAGTTTTCTCGATTAGTAAAGATTTTAAAGGCAATTGAGATATTTTTTAATCTCTAATATTAATAATTCAAAAAAATGAGAAAACTAGAAAAATAGATCGAAACGATTTGAGAGCCGCCACCTCACTGCTCTCGTCTTCTCCTTTATATAAGTGTATATATATATATATATAATATATATATATTATACGAAGTCTTTAAATTATTCAATAAAATTACAAAAGAGTTTCCCAAACTTGATAGAAATTTGAAAGTAATTTTCGATCTAGCCGTTTCTCACCTGATTCTAGGCTCATAAACTTAAAATTAGACTTAAGTCCATCCTTGAATTAAAGAAATTTTGCAAGATTTCCAACGGTTGTTGAATCACCTGAAATTACAAAACTCCATTTACAACCCAAACAGTGTAGTTTGTGCGTGCAACCCATGTAATATGAATTTTTGTGCAAATCCAACTCCAAATCAAACAATACAATATTTAATTCATTCGTACAGTAAAACAATAATAATTGTTAAATAAAAATTTCATTCAATGCAAAAATACACAACATATAAAGATAATTATATATATAAAAATTTCTTATATCATTAATTCAAAAGAGCTAGCAAATTCAATATACATAAATTGTTACTTGTACTTGCAAAAATCTCAACTACTCTTATTTTATATGACATGGGATATTAACATATTATACTACACTTAAGAGCTGCAATATGGTACAGTATTCATATCATCGGCTCCTAAAAAAAACTCTATTCAACTCTTCAACAACACATCTAGAAGAAGTCTGTTTTCAACAATACGGTTATTAGTTGACGTAGAATATGATAATAAATAACAATTTAAGAATCCAATATTCCCTTGTATCTACGAATATCATAACGTAAAATATTAGATTGTTAAGAATCGGTATATAAATTATATATTCATATTCAGATCATCTAGATTAGAAGCAGACCTTCTTCAACAACACATCTAGAACAAGTCTTTTTAAGTCTGTTTTCTTAATTGTTGCGGTATAATTTGGTAAAGAATTAATTTTTATAATAAAACAATGAATCCAATATTACCTTATATCTACTTATCTTATAAAATAAAATATACAACTACAGTGAACCGAAATCTGAACCCATATATAATTTAAATATCTATATATATTCATACTCACACAAGAAGACTCTCTTCAACAACACATCTAGAAAAAGTCTCCCTTCAAATTAATTTTTTTTATAATATAAAGAATCCAGTATTGCCTTCCATTTACAAATATTATAATATAAAATATAAAATTGTTAGGAACCCGAATCGAAACCCATATATAAATTTATATATTCATATTTCATATCATCTAGACCAGAAGAAAAGTTTTTTCAAACAACATCTAGAGAAGTCTCTCTTCAACAACACGCCCATATTTCAACCCTATAAATAATACTACATATAGAGAGAGAGAGTTCCGGAACTCTGGAGCTTTCACATCAATGGCCTCTACACACCTCTCTATTCTCTTACTCATCTCTCTTTCATTATTCTCAGTTTCACAATCACTTACTTGCACTTCCCAAAAATTCATAAACAACAAACTTTACCAACACCGCAATAACTTACCGCAGTTAAACTCTTACCTTCATTACACTTATGATGCTAAAAAATCATCTCTTTCAATAGCCTTTGTGGCAACACCACCCAAGCCCAACGGATGGGTCTCGTGGGCTATAAACCCAACAACCACTGGTATGAAGGGGTCACAAGCTCTTATTGGGTTTAAAAATCTTGATGGGTCAGTGGTTGTCAAAACATATAATATAAACTCATATGGGCCACTTGTTGAGTCTGAGTTGAGTTTTGAGGTGACCCAAAAGAGTTGTGAGTTTTTTGATGAGGTTTTCAAGATTTTTGCGACGGTGGTGTTGCCAGAAATGGGGAATGAGACGACATTGAATCAGGTGTGGCAGGTGGGGGCGTCAGTGACCGGAGGTGTGCCGGATAAACATGAATTTCAGCCGCAAAATTTGAATTCTAAAGGGACTTTGGATTTTCTTAGTGGTCAGACTAGTGCTGGTGGTGGTGGTGATAGGCACAGGAGAAAAAATGTAAGTCATATTTTCTACATTTTTGTCTATGTATATGTATAATTGTATTCATTGTTTTGTTTCAGATTCATGGAGTTCTTAATGCTGTGAGTTGGGGTATATTGTTTCCAGTCGGAATCATCATTGCTAGGTATATGAGGACTTTCCCATCAACAGATCCGACATGGTTTTATCTTCATGTGTTCTGCCAGGTATCAGCATATGCTATTGGGGTTGCTGGTTGGGGAACAGGTCTTAAGCTTGGGAGTCAATCCAAGGGGGTCAAGTACAGTGGTCACCGAAATATTGGAATTGCACTATTTGTTCTTGCAACAGTTCAGGTAAGCTTTTCTTGCGATCGAAGTACTTAATCATTCGTAAAATTTTGGCAAGTATAACAATACCCTTGTCTGATTCTACATTGTCCCCTACCCCTTGTTTAGCATTCTACGAAAATCTTCTAGGATCTCTATTAAGCATTTGTAAAATTAAGTTTAACATCGTCAGAAATGAAATTAAGCGATGCGCGCAGGCTAAGTAATACGTAATATAATAAATTCTTGTTGATAATAAGAAAAGAACACTTGTTATAACGGAAGAAAGAAAGATTATAATAGACGTAAAGAAAGAACACAGATAGGCAGAACTGAAAAGTTTTATGGATTTTGAGGATACAGATTACAACATACGTTTAGGTTATGACCTAGAGAGTTTATATAGTATTCTCTAGGCGGTTACACAAAAACCCAGAAAACAGGTCCAAAATAGATAACCCTGATGTATAACAGAAGATACCGTAAAGTTCAGGGACGTTGCCCCCGAAGTCCCAGCGTTTGGGGCATTATTGAAAGCATATTCTAACAACAGTGTTGTTTATAATAAGAAAATAAATTTGGATTTGCGTCTTTCTCCTTTTTACATGCTTTGAATACATGTTCTTATGTCATCTCTCTTTTTCGACGTTTACCTTTAGGTATTTGCATTGTTTTTTAGACCGAAAAAGGACCACAAGTACAAATTTCACTGGAGTGTCTACCACCACGGACTTGGTTATGCAATTGTCATTCTCGGTATCATTAATGTGTTCAAAGGATTAGATATTTTGGACCCAGAAGAGAAGTGGAAAAGAGCTTACATTGGTGTCATTGTTGCATTGGGTGTGATTGATGTAATATTAGAGGCAATCACATGGATTATGGTTTCTAAGAGAAAGTCGGGTAGCTCTACTAAACCTTACAATGGTGAACATAATGGAAGCGGTAGGCAACAACCGCTCTCACAGTGATCATGTAACTTGAGCAAGGGTGTCGATTTTTTTCATCACACTAGGCTTCTTTTTCTCAAAAAATAAAAATAAATTACAAGAAGCCACAAGGGTGACACAAAAACAATAAATATTACTGAGAATATAACAATTTGACAATTATCCTTCTTTTCCCTTCATTACCTCTCTCAACAGAGTATCTTCGTTTATCAACTTGCACATATCCTAACATAACGTACATTGAACCACAATTTTAAATAGAAAAATGCTAGCGGTTCCAAATTGTTCATAAGGGTAACTTTACTAATAATAATACGGGATCCCTTGTGCATTAATACGTACATACAAATTAAAAAATATCATAGGTCATCCACATTATTTTGTAAATATTTTGGGAATATTTTTTGAGTTACCCGGCACTACTCCAAACAGGCATTGTGCTTTTCCTACGAGAAATTATAGACAAAAAATCATGCAAATCAGAAAGAGAAACAGCTTTAACGGTGTGACAAAGATTCACAAGCTGGCTCTTCCTTTTCGTTTCCATTGTTGTTGTCTGTTAGTCCAGGGCCAATTGATAACCACAACAGGCCATTTTACGGCCCAATTAATCTTAGTTCTTTGCTCTCTGATCCATGACTCCACTCTTTCGTACAGAGATCAGTCCATCTTCTCTATTTTGTAAAACCAACACGACTAGTCAACTACTGAACTACTTTTTTGTTGGGTTATTGACCTGACCTAATTATGTGAAAAAGTTCTTGATTCATTTTAAAATAATAAATATAAGTGAATGAAAACTTTTAAGAAAAATACGGAGTAAATGAAGATTTTTAATTGAATGAAAATGAATTTTTATTTTTTCCAAAGTTTTTTTCGTTTGCTTCGAGTTGACCAAGGAGAGAAGAGCATGTACTGATACGAAAGTAATAAAAAATATTTTAATGAGAAATATTTATTTGAATAGTTTAAAAATAGGAAAAAAAATTGGAGAGGAATTATTGAATTATTCTCCTATGGTCCTTCTCTTCTCTTTTATAAAAGGATTTTCAATGAGATTGACTAAAATAATATAAAATACTGATTATGTAAAATTTGTTGAACCGTATTTTGCTCCAAGAGCATCTTCAATGAGGTAAAATCCTTAGCTAAATTGTTAGGTGTCATTCTATAAATAAGATTTTTAAATATTATGTAAAAAATTTACAACTCCAATGCTACAAAACTCTTAGCAAAAAAATATAGACAACCCTTACTGATTGACCATATTTGCTGAACCACTAAGGACCTGTATTGAAATCACATGTCATCTATCTTCATATTTAAATAATATATTCTATTTATAACAACTTGAAATAATAAAAACATACTATTTTTAAAATATAACCAACTATTATAGCTGTTGGTCCTTGACTATTGCAAAAGGGGGGTTGAATGCAATACTGATAAATCTCAATCTACGTTTCAACAACAAAAACTAAGATTAACGTTTATCAGTTTATGGAATTGCAAACACAAGTAGACACACACGTAATTCTCACAACATAGATGTTTTATTTATTATGCAATGGGTTGCTACAACCTCAAGAAAATGTTTGTTTTCTTGAGCTTCGGTTTCTCGAGATTATTACAAAGAATTGATTGAGAGATAGTCTAAGTAGGCTAAACCTATCACTATCAACACGAGTCTTGTGAAGCTGCTGTCATTTTCATGTGACAGCTTCTTACAATTTGACTACCCGTGAATCTTTCCTAAATTGCTATACAAACAGCTTATCAGTACTGGACAAAGCAATCTAGAAACATTCTATTTTTAGCTAACACAATTCAGTAGATGTAGATTTGTCATACTCTGGAATTGGTGAGCTTTGTCATGTGATCTCTCAAACTTCGGTCGTAGTCTTGCTGACCTATTGCAGTGTTGGGATACTACAACACGCCTGTTTCTTGAACATCCAAGCTGTCACAAGTTTTGACTGGGTTGTTCCCCAATACAAATGTTATCCATTCATGACAGTATCCTGATGGCTGAGCTTGATGTCACAGGAATGCGCTTTTGGTGACAGTAAGAAATCCCCGCATAAGGTGTTGTCAGGATTTCCAAGCTTGCTGTCAGGCTAAGATAAAGTTGTTGTCCGAGGGCTTCCGCCAATGTTGCTGTCAAAGTGAATGTACTGTCATGACTTGCAACATGTTGTCTTCTTGTAACCTTACTGTCAATGCTGTGACAGTAATCTTTATTCTTGTTGTCCATCTTGAATACTTCTTGAGGCTTGAACAAATAAATGAACTTCTACCAAGATGTACTAGAATCTTATTTGCAATAAACAAAAACGGTTACAAAGACATACTCTGGCTGTGACAGTATGTTCATACTTAATAAAATTAAGTATTTAAGATATCTAGTTAAATTGTCTCATAGCTATCACCCATAAATCCTAACAATAGCCAACCACATCACCTTATAGGTTCAACAAATTTTACATAATTAGTATTTTATATTATTTTAGCCAACCATTTTAGCTAACGCCGTTGGAGATGCTCTAATGTTGTTGGCTATATTTTATAAATAGCATGTTATTATTATTTCAAGTTGTTATAAATAGAATTTATTATTACATTATGGTAATAGTTGACATGAAATTTTGATACAGGTCTCTAGAGGTTGGCCAAATATAACAAATATGAAGAGGTTGACTAGTTTTTTTGCTAACAGTTATAACCCGTTGGAGAGCCAACATTTTTACGTAATCTCTATATTTCTTATTTAAGATATGCCATATAGGATTTTAGGTAAGTGCTTCTTACGACGGAAGATGATTATTGTTGAAATTTTAATACTTCCATTAATAATTCAATATTGAGAAAAACATTTCTAAGTACATATTTAGAAAGGTAAATACTTAAGTATGTAGTACATTTTAAAGGCATATTTGTAAATATGAATAAAAATGCCAAACTTGTATTTAAATTAAAATTCTTTTATACTCACCTGAAACAAAAAAAAAAAGAAAAAAACTCTTTTGCACTCGTATAATTTAGATAAGTACGTACTTAGAGCATTCACATCCATTCTCGTTCTTCAATCCGTTAATTCGTCAATTTATTTGATGGAGTTTATTACTATGCAAATAAAATTAACAGTTTTGCTATTTTTTATGTAGCAGTACAAATCAAAGTAGTGAATCCGTCTAACGAATTAATGAATTGACGGAGTTTTATCAATGCAACAATGTTTTTTGGTCCATCAATCAAATTGATGGCTATCAATCCATCAATTACTCCTCATCAATTTTTGATGGAGTAGCTAACGAATTGGCAGAGTTCAATTTTATCGACGGACTAAAAAAACACTGATGCATAACTAAACTACATCAATTCGTCAATCCGTCTAACAAATTAACTATTTTTTTCATCGGTGCATATGCTATTAGGGGTATTATCTCTTTAATATTAATAATCTGTATATTTTGACAAAAACTAATAATAATCTTAATCTATTTATATTACATATTTCTCTCTCAAAAAAATCTAAAAATTCTTATATTACATATTTCCTTTTATAGATTAATAACCGCAAAATCATAGAAATCCTAAATTTTTTCCGTTCATTAACATAAGAGTAAAATTAGCATAAATTCAAAATAGTCATTCCAATCGTGAAACACCTACCAAAATCAATTCATACCATATTTACTATATTACTTTCAAGTCGCAAGTCCTTAAAATCAGTTCATACCATATTTACCATCAGAATCTCAATTTTTCTCGAAACTTATTAAGCTCCTGAAAATTATTTCCAAAATAATTTTTAAATACTGAATAATTAAAATTATATTATACGAATCAAAATAAGAATTAGAGCCAAACCAGGATTCGAATTTTTTGACGGCTAACAGATTCGAATTTTGAATCATTGATTAAGGGGTCAATTTCGGTATATATAAATATTAAAAATTACTACATTATATATTTAATAATCTTTGTCAAAAGCAGAAGACTCACTTCAACAACACGCTTAAAATTTTCAACCCCATTAAAAACTCTCTCTCTCTCTCTCTCTCTCTCTCTCTCTCTCTCTCTTTCTCTCTCTCTCTCTCAGAGCTTTCACATCAATGGCGTTCACACCTCTCTCTCTTCTCTTCCTCCTCTCTCTCTCACTCCTCTCTCCCTCACACTCACTCACCTGCACTTCCCAAAAATTCACCAACAACAAACTTTACCAACACTGCAACGACTTACCGCAGTTAAATTCTTACCTTCACTACACTTACGATGCTAAAACATCATCACTTTCAATAGCTTTTGTTGCAACACCACCCAAGCCCAATGGATGGGTAGCTTGGGCTTTAAACCCAACATCTACTGGTATGAAAGGATCACAAGCTCTTATTGGGTTTAAAAATCCTGATGGGTCAGTGATTGTCAAGACTTATAATATTGCCTCTTATGCCGCACTTGTTGAATCTAAGTTGAGTTTTGAGGTCAAGGAGAAAAGTGGTGAGTTTTCTGATGGGGTTTTCAAGATTTTTGCGACGGTGGTGGTGCCGGAGATGAATGGGACGGCGGTGAATCAGGTGTGGCAGGTGGGTGCATCGGTGACAGGTGGCGTGCCGGATAAACATGATTTTCAACCGGCGAATTTGAAATCTAAAGGGAGTTTGGATTTGGTTAGTGGACAGAGTAGTGCTGCTGCTGGTGGTGGTGATAGACACAGGAAAAAAAATGTAAGTCTCTTTTTTAATACCCTTTTTGTAATTGTAGATTGTTTGAATAATGTAAATGTTTTATATTTTATATGCAATTTTTGTGTGTGTTTGTGTGTAATTAAATAATAGTTTTTGTAAGTCTTTTTGTTTGTTTAGATATTTGAATGATGTGAAAACAACTGATTAGAGGTCTTTTTTATGATATATGCAAGTCTGTATGTGTATTTGAATAATATTTGATAAAAGAATGGATCTTGGAATGGATTATAATGAAAAAAGAGTGTAAAGTTGAGATCTTCAAGTGTCTGAACTGTTCTACACCTTCAGTTTTATACTATGGCTCTATCATCTTGAATTTGAATCAGAAAGATGGTCTTTTTTGTTTGTACTATGGTATGGTCAAAGAAATTGGGAAAATTTTAGGGGATAAAGAATGTAAAGCTGAAATTTTTTATGTGTTTGCCAGAACCAGATAGCAGAGCAACAAGGTCTGAACTGCTCTACACCGCAGTTTTTTCATATGGGTCCACACTGAATTTTCGTATCTGGAACTGGAAGTCTTTTTTTTGGTACTATGGTCAAACATATCGGAAAATTTTGGATTTTTAGTAATTAGTTTGTAAAGCTGATTTTTTTTGTGTTTGTTTTAACTAGATAGAATTGCAGAAATGTGTGGTTGATATTTTTGGGGTACTATAGTCCAAAGAAATCAGAAAACTGATTTCGGAAGTAAAATTTTGGGGTTGTTTATCTAGTATAGTTCTGAATATTAGTTTCGCCTTAAGGCTAGTTTAAAGTTTGTGTTTTAATGCCATTATTAGGATGATTATTAGAAATAGGTTATTATTATCAAAATAAGGTTTTAGCCGGAGTTTAATTATTATCAATGGTGAGTATTTGATAAATTATTTGTGATATGTTCTATCCCCTCGTTTCGAACACTTTCTTAGCCTTGTCACGCATTATATCTTTGAATAAAGTTATTTATTGGTACTGAGAAATTGTATCCATCGTTTTGTTTCAGATTCACGGAGTTCTTAATGCTGTGAGTTGGGGTATATTATTTCCAGTCGGAATCATCATTGCTAGGTATATGAGCACTTTTCCGTCAGCAGATCCAGCATGGTTTTATCTTCATGTGTTCTGCCAGGTATCAGCTTATGCTGTTGGGGTTGCTGGTTGGGGAACAGGTCTTAAGCTTGGGAGTCAATCTAAGGGGGTCAAGTACAGCAGTCACCGGAATATTGGAATTACACTCTTTGTTCTCGCAACGGTTCAGGTAACTTTTTCTTGCATTCAAAAACTTGTATCCTTTGGTCAAAAAGGTGTATTTTCCGGACACCCCAACCGGTAAAAATTGTATCCTTCATAATATTATTGCAAGTATAGCAGCCCCCTTGTGATTACTGTTAATCAAATGATGCATGTGAGCTACTAATACATATTGCAACACATTGTTGTTGATAATAATATATAAATTTGGTTGTTTATAATAAGAAAATAATTTTGGAATTGTGTCTTTGTTTCCTTATGTGTAGTATGACCCGACTTTGAATTTAATATCTTATGGCATCTCTCTTTTTTGATGTTTTCTGTTAGATATTTGCATTGTTTTTGAGACCGGAGAAGGACCACAAGTACAGATTTCACTGGAGAATCTACCACCACGGACTTGGTTATGCGATTGTCATTCTCAGTATCATTAATGTGTTCAAAGGATTAGATATTTTGGACCCAGAAGAGAAGTGGAAAAGAGCTTACATCGGTGTCATTGTTGCCTTGGGTGTAATTGCTGTAATATTAGAGGCAATGACGTGGATTATGGTTTCAAAGAGAAAGTCGAGGAGCTCTACTAAACCTTACAATGGTGAACACAATGGAGATGGTAGGCAACAACCACTTTCACAGTGATCATGTAAATTGAGGACCAGCGATTGAGTTTCCTCGGAGTATATTGTTTGGGGTTCATCCCTTTGATTGCTTTAGATATTTTAAAGAGGTTTGTTTGCGTGGCTTCCCTTTATAATTCTCTGTATAAATAGTCCTTATTTATCGCTTCGTATTGTACACACATATATAGCAGCCTTTACGAGTATTGTTAGAACTTCTATTAATTTACTGATCGTGTAGGGATGCAGTTCTTCGGATAATTAGAACTTTATAGCTTCAATTAGCACCAGTTCTTTCTGATTAGTCTAATCTAAAGATGAGATGCATCTAAAGATCATCATCATTCTTGTGTGAGAAAGAAGATGATAATAGTTGAGGTGTAGCCAACTTTATTTTAAATTATGCCATTGATGCAACAAATGACCATCTTTTAATCATAGACAATTTCATTCACAAAAGTTAAAGATTCCACTCTTTATTCATGATGCTTTAGATTAGAGGGTTTGGTTTATAACTCTACTTTGTTAGGTAAATTTGTTGGCCCTCGATGTTTAATCCTTGGTCGAGGACTCGAGGTGTTCTTATTTCTTAATTATTGGATTCTTAATTTGGACCCAAGTGAGCAAAGTGGGATCTTTCACTCTCATCTTTCTTACCTTGCTTCGTTGCTTTTCGTAATGCATTGGTTTTTAAATTGTTTACTATACAGTAGATTTATCTATAATTTTATAGCACTGCCCGATGTTGAAAATTCACACCATTATTATTTATTGTACATTTATACACACGGTTATTTTCCCAAGGGGGACGGTTAAAGGCAAATACTCGACAATTGTAGGGTTTTTAATGTAATACGATATTTTACAATATGGTATATCGCTAACAAACGCTTACCCTAGACCGTTTACTTATTCCTAATTTATCTAAGCAATTCTTTAGTTTTCGCACCAATAGGTACGTATGGTTGAAAATGCGGACTAGTTCTCGTTCGAGTCAACTCTTATACCTACATGGTTATTCTAAATCGGTCTTT
The DNA here is from genome assembly GCA_030848705.1 of Heracleum sosnowskyi. Classification (NCBI taxonomy): domain Eukaryota; kingdom Viridiplantae; phylum Streptophyta; class Magnoliopsida; order Apiales; family Apiaceae; genus Heracleum; species Heracleum sosnowskyi. Next base: position 4,532,104 of record JAUIZM010000014.1, on the reverse strand, counting down.
AGCTGGTCTCTAATCCACTGGAAGAAGACGCTCAATAAAATTATGCTAGTGCTTTGGATTATGAATTATTAGCAGTCCGTTCAGTCATTCTTAAATTTTGAAAGTAATACTCCCTCCGTCCCTCTGAGTAGTATACATTGGGTTTGGGCACGGAGACCAAAAAAAGATATAAAAAATGAGTAAAAGTAGATGAAAAGTGGGTAAAGTGGTGGACCTGTCAATATTTAATAATAGATTTGAGATAGTGGAGAAAAATAGTGGGTGTAATAGTGTTTTATATTATTATAAAATAGAGATTGTGGAGAAAGTAGTGGGTGTAATAGTGTTTTATATTATTAAAAGTTACTATTTTTGGAATGTATAGAAATGAGAGGGACATCCAAAATGGAAAGTGTATAAAAATGAATGGGACAGAGGGAGTACAACACTTGGCCGTAACGCAGGGATTTGATTGAAAGTTCCACAGCTAATTAACAATCATACATTATTATCAGAAACAACGTGTGTTTAATCTTATGAAGAAATGTCATGATGATGTTTAGATGACCAAAGAGAATTAATGGCCCATGAAATTGATTAAAATTGCAGCTGTTACAATCACTGGACCATCCCCGTCCCTCTTTCTTTTCTTGTTTGTGCTCCTACAAACTCCGTTGGACAACAAACAACTAGCCTAGGTGCATCATATACAAACAACTGTATTTGACATTTTACAGCAATATATTGTTTTCTTCCTTTCAATACTGCACTAGCTCGGGGTCCATGTATACTACAAATAAGTTTTGTATACTACCCTACCAAAGTGTTACAGTATTATTAACTTAACATAGTGTCAGAGAACGTATTAGAAAAATGTCGTAACTTAACATGTTATCATCAAAGCGCTCGTGTTGAGGGCTAATGACTTAAGATAGGATGATCTGATATGTATTGTATAACATGTCTTTTCTTTTCATTGGTAGTTATTCAATTTTCTCAGAGTTGATTGGAGTTGAAATAATCCCATGTAGAAGAAGTAGAGTTCCATTTTCTTTGAATTGTGCTTGAAGTAGAAAGAGGAGTACTAAACTAGTAACATGCATTGCTTAACTGTCTTTTCCAACACCTAATTATCTTCTTAACATAGTACTGCTTAACCCGTTTGACTACGTTAATTAGGTGAATTTGTTTAGTCCATCTTCCCAGAAAATGCATGCACTAGCGTTTAGACACGAGCCTAAACTTTTGGTTTTCAATCTTCTCGGCTCTGGATTTATGGCGTCGGTGTACCCAAGTGGACGCACAATCACCATAATATCATCAAACGCACTCCTTTTTCCTGCTGCTGTATAGCCCATACTTGACTACTTGAGCCCATCACGTTCCAATTGTTCACCATATGCATCTGCAAAATCAACAAAATTTGCTTTCTTTTTGTTGGTTCATATATTCGTAAAAACGTGATGACTGCATGTTCGACTGAATTTATCCTACAAACATACTGATGGGAAAAAGTGATCACAACGGTAACAACTAAGTGCAGAATTAATTTTTTTTGGACAATATTTATCCCTACTTGTATGAACCTTCAATGAAATAAACAATTAAAACAACAATAAACGAAAAATAAGACACCAAAAGTTATACGTGAAAAACCCGGTAAAGAGTAAAAATCACGGGACCGTAGTCCACTCAAACAATTTACTATCATAAATTATGTGGGAATACACCAAGTCTTCTCTACAGAGGAATACAATCACCTTCACACTCTTGGAATAAGCCGTCAAAAGTATGAAATCAAAATAAGACAACAATGAGAAAAATCCACGGGGAGATTTACCCTCACCGTGGTGCAAACTGATGTGGATTAAATAATAAAGTCAATTTCTATAAAATAGAAATATTAGGAAAGTTCAAAAAGTCAAATGTTAAGGCCACAATAGTTTGGCGCCAAAATCAGTTACAATTCTGTTAGGATTGATTGGCTATAAACTGTAAATCTGAATGTATGGATTCATTATGAATGATATAAACATTTCTTATCTCTATCTTTCTATCTCTCTCTCTACATCTCTCTGGCTCGTCTCTCATTCTCCACACAAAACAATAGTTGTAGTCTTGTTAGTTAAGCATACTGCATCAATGGTATCAGAGAAATCGATCCTGTACTACTAACAATCTGACGCCTCAAACTCGCAGTTCGTCGTCTCAGATAGCTATGGAGGATCAAATTAAGGAGCAATTTCGGTCAATTAATGATCATTTTGTTTCGATTGATCATAGAATTTCGGCTCAAGAATCGCGTTTTGATGGAAAGTTAGAAGAAATTCTGCAAATGATGCGATCTATTAAGGAGGTTCCAACAGGAGCGACGGTGACGGGAGCACACTCAACACCTCCGGTCGTACACGGAGGTGAATCTTCTGTCAATTTGGGAGGTAACCCTAAGCCTTTGAGTTTTTCACCTAAAGTTGAATTTCCTCGTTTTGATGGAATTGGGGCTAAAAGTTGGATTAAGAAGTGTGCTAAGTACTTTACGTTGTGTAAAATTCCTGAGGATCAAAGTGTAGATCTGGAAAGTTTGTATATGTTTGATAAGGCTGAGATTTGGGTATCAAATTACTTATCCATAAGAAAACAGGTAGATTGGGGGGAGTTTGTGGCTGATTTAACTGCTAGGTTCAAGGATGATATTGGACATGATATTGTAGAGCAATTTAATAAGCTACAACAGTTTTCCTCTCTTGAGAGTTATATAGATGATTTTGAGAATCTAAGATCATTACTGCTACAAAGTAATCATAATCTGCCAGATGTCTATATCTTGGAAAGTTTTATTGGAGGTCTTAAACCTGCAATTAAACCTTTTGTGAGAGCTTTTAAACCTGCAACTATAGCTGATGCTATTTTGTATGCAAGATTACAGGAGGAATCTTTAAGAAATTCACAGAAAATGATTAATAAACCATTGATTTCTTCTTCTGTGACTAAACCACCTATTTTGCCTACTCCTCAATTTAAACCAGTCCCTCAAGGATTCACTAAGGAAAATACTCAGAAACCTTTCAGATTTATACCTGCTGAAGTTAGAGCTGAAAAAATAGCCAAGGGACTATGCTATTATTGTGATAAAAAGTATGAAAGGGGTCATAAATGTCAGTTTAAAGAGGCACAACTCTTTACTGTGGAAATACCTTGGGAGACTGTTATGGAAGGGGAGGAAGAGGTAGATATAGCAGTTTTTGAGGAATCAGACAGTGAACCTTGCATTTCTGTTAATGCATTGATGGAAAGTTCTACTTTCAATACTATGAGGGTTCAGGGTTGGGTGCAGGGTAAACCTCTCCACATTTTAATTGATTCAGGAAGCACTCATAATTTCTTGGACACAAACACTGCACAAAAGTTAGGGTGTCATAAGGAAGGTATTGCTTTACAGGCTGTGACAGTAGCAGATGGAAATCACATTCCTTGTCAAAGTGCTGTTAACAATTTTTCTTGGTCACTTGGGGGTACTACCTTTAAAGCAGATGTTATGTTGATTGAACTTGGCAGTTGTGATATGGTTTTGGGTGTGCAGTGGTTAAGTACATTAGGTAGTATTCAGTGGGATTTTAAGAAATTAGTCATGGAGTTTGTTGTTCATGATAAGGTAGTAAGGTTGAAAGGTATTGCTGCACAGAAGTTGAAGATTTTAAAGGGACAACCATCAGCTAAACTATTAAAGAGCAGTGCTCAATTGTGTTTTTCGCAAATTAGAAAGGTTGATAATTGTCTTGACAAGCCTACAATGGTTGAGATTTCTCAGTTAAGCAGTGGTTTATCTCAGGAAATTGCTGTTTATGCTGGTGGCAATGAAGCTGTTCAAAAGAAATTGGAAACTCTTAAAAAAGAATATGAGGATATCTTTAAGGAACCTGATCAATTACCTCCAGCTAGGGCATTATTTGATCACAGAATTCCCTTGGAATCTGGAGCTAACCCTGTTAGTATTAGGCCCTATAGATATCCTTTGAAACAAAGGGATATCATTGAAAATATAATTGAAGAAATGTTGCAGAAGGGAATTATTCAGAACAGTGCTTCTCCTTTTGCTTCACCAGTTGTTTTGGTTGGGAAAAAAGATGGTAGTTGGAGGCTTTGTGTGGATTACAGGGAATTAAATAAGAGGACAGTAAAGGATAAATTCCCTATTCCAGTAGTAGATGAATTAATTGATGAACTTTCTGGAGCAAAAGTTTTTAGCAAGATTGATTTAAGGGCTGGCTATCATCAATTAAAAGTACATCCTGATGATGTGTTTAAGACAGCATTTAAAACTCATAATGGTCACTATGAATTTCTGGTTATGCCATTTGGGCTTACAAATGCTCCAGCTTCTTTTCAAAGTTGGATGAATGCCATTTTTAGGCATCTTTTGAGAAAAAATGTTCTTGTTTTCTTTTATGACATATTGATTTATAGTAAATCAATAGAAACTCATTGGATTCATTTACAGGAGGTTTTTGAACTTATGAGAAAACATTCTCTATTTGCAAAGGACAGTAAATGCTGTTTTGTTATGGACAAAGTGGAATATCTAGGTCATTTTATTTCTGGCTGTGGGGTGGAAACTGATAACAGAAAAATTCTTGCTATTGTTGATTGGCCTACTCCTACATCTGTTAAGGAACTGAGAAGTTTTCTGGGAATTGCAGGTTATTACAGAAAATTTATTAGAAATTATGCTTTAATCAGTAAGGCATTAACAGATCAGCTGAAGAAAGGGTGTTTTGCTTGGAATGAGGCTGCACAATCTGCTTTTGAAAAATTGAAGACAGCTTTGGCCAGTGCACCAGTACTTGCTCTACCTGATTTCAATAAAGTTTTTGTGGTAGAAACAGATGCTTCTAAAACAGGCATAGGAGCTGTTTTAATGCAGGATCAACATCCATTGGCTTTTATCAGCAAATCTTTGGGCCCTAAATGGCAAAGACTTTCTGTTTATGAGAAGGAGTTGCTGGCCATTGTCTGTGCAGTTCAGAAATGGGAACAATATCTCATGGGAAGTCATTTTATCATCAAGACAGATCAGAAAAGTTTAAAATGGTTATTGCAGCAAAGAATATCAACTCCATTTCAGCAATTTTGGCTTTCCAAACTTATGGGATTTGACTATGAAATCCAATATAAAGGGGGAAGTGAGAATTTGGCAGCTGATGCTTTGTCTAGGGTTCAGGGTGCTGAAGTTTTGTTCATGGCTATCTCAGTTGTGGATTCTGATTTGGTTCAACTTTTAATACAGAGTTATGATACTGATACTTACCTGTTAGACATAAAGGGTAAGTTAGAGCAAGGTCAACATGTTGATAAATTTACTTTGCAGAATGGATTGATTAAGAAAAAAGGCAAGCTTGTAGTAGGACCTGATGCAGTGTTGAGGGACAAAATTATTTGCTGGCAACATGCTTCTCCTGAAGGTGGTCATTCTGGTAGGGATCATGCAATTAAAAGAGTCAAAGCTCTTTTCTATTGGTCTGGGATGTCTAAAGACATTAGACAAAAAATCAGGCTTTGCCAGGTTTGTCAAGCTTCTAAATATGATGTCAGTCCATATCCTGGATATTTGCAGCCCTTGCCAATTCCTCAAGAAGTTTGGATTGACGTGTCTATGGATTTCATAACTGGTTTGCCAAAATCTCATGGTAAAGAAGACATATTTGTGGTAGTGGATAGGTTGAGTAAGTGTGTGCATTTTATGGCTTTAAGTCATCCATTCACTGCTGTACAGGTAGCTCAAAGTTATCTTGACAATGTGTTTAAGTTGCATGGTTGGCCTAGGTCTATTGTGAGTGACAGAGATTCAATATTTTTAAGTCTGTTCTGAAAATCTTTGTTTGCTTTGCATGGAACTGATTTGCTGATGTCTTCAGCCTACCATCCACAAACAGATGGACAAACTGAAGTTGTAAACAGGTGCTTGGAATCTTATTTGAGGTGTATGTGTGGAGATTGTCCTAAGGAGTGGTCTCTATGGTTGCCACTTGCTGAGTGGTGGTTCAATACTCATTTTCACAATTCTTTGCAGAAAACTCCATATGAGGTAGTTTACAATCAGCCTCCACCTTTGCATTTACCTTATTTACCTGGAGAATGTGCTGTAGCTATGGTGGACAGAAGTTTACAACAAAGAGAGGAGATGATATCTACATTGAAAAGGAATTTGGTGAAAGCCCAAAATAGGATGAAGCAACAAGCTGATAAGCATAGGTCTGATAGGAAATTTGAAGTTGGGGATTGGATTTGGCTTAAATTACAGCCTTATAGACAAGGGTCTGTTCAACTAAGGGGGAATCAGAAATTGGCTTTCAAGTACTATGGTCCCTTTCAAGTTACTGATGCTATTGGTAAGGTGGCTTACAAGATTCAGTTGCCTATCTCTTCTAAAGTCCACAATGTTTTTCATGTTTCTCAACTCAAGAAATATGAAGGGCCATCTCCAAGTACTGCTAATGTACCAGTTTGGCTCAATGAAGATGTCCAGAATTTGCAACCAGCAGCTGTGTTGGATAAGCGGATTGTTAAAGTCAAGAATGCAGCTCAAGTTCAATATCTAGTCCAGTGGCAGGATTTGCAGGAACATGAGGCTACATGGGAAGTTGCAGAACAATTTGTGCAGAAATATCCTGACTTTACAGTGATGATTTGAACTTGTGGACAAGTTCTTTTGAAGGGGGAAGATATGATGTGGATTAAATAATAAAGTCAATTTCTATAAAATAGAAATATTAGGAAAGTTCAAAAAGTCAAATGTTAAGGCCACAATAGTTTGGCGCCAAAATCAGTTACAATTCTGTTAGGATTGATTGGCTATAAACTGTAAATCTGAATGTATGGATTCATTATGAATGATATAAACATTTCTTATCTCTATCTTTCTATCTCTCTCTCTACATCTCTCTGGCTCGTCTCTCATTCTCCACACAAAACAATAGTTGTAGTCTTGTTAGTTAAGCATACTGCATCACAAACAGTTTCTGTTAAGCCCCTTAGGAACTGACTTCTGGACCTCAGAATCTGATCTCCACCGTTCAGAATTTAGATATCGGTGTAAGGAAGTTGTTGTCCAAAATTCAGGACGATCTGACCTGTAGAACTCCGAAAATCACAAATACAAGACAGCTTGTGCAAACAGAAAAATTCCTAATTTTTCACTCTAATCTCTCTTTTTGTGTCTAATTTTCCTCTCTCTTGTTTTTTTTATAATACTCCTATAATTATTTATAGGATTCCCTTATTTTTATCTTCTTGTGAGCCAAAACAAGGATAATCCAATTATTCTTTTAATCTCATAGATAAAAACTAAAACCCAACACATACGTATGTATTGCATACGTACTTTAACTTAAGTTCTCAACCTGTTCTTTTAATTATTCTTTTAGGAGTTCTCAACCTGTTACTGTTAACTTAAGTTGATTGAAACTTGACACCGGAAGACTTGCAGGATTTATGGATTTATGCATAGAGATGAGAGACCGTTTGTGGTTTACAATTCTGGACAAAAAATAACTTTATCTTGGTTAGATTTTTGCATAACTCTTTCTTTGAATCCAAATGAGAGGCAAGTGGAGGTGTAAACTATCTACCAAAAAATCTACAACAATCTTGTTGAGCTGGATTGTTTGGTCGTCTTTTTTCTTATTTACTTGGCAGGGTTTTATTTACTCTGTATACTATTATAATGCCAGTTATACTAATTTAGACTCTGCCTCAAGTTGTGATTGTGCTGCAAATGTAGCCCAACTGCCTAAGGCCCTAACCCAACACTTTACTCTGTTAAGTCTTTAGTTTTACTAATTATACTTTAGTAGACTGTGATTATAAAAATTCGAAATCCGAATTATCCTAATTTCTGATTCGATATTCGATTTTAAAAATTCGGAAATTTGGATATCTGATCCGGAAAAACCGGACCGGATATCCGATTTTTTTTATATAAATTCGGATTCGGATCCGGATCACAACTTTATACAAAATCGGATATCCGGATCCGATTCGGTTTTTAATATATCTTAAAAAAACAATATATATATATGTACATATATAATAAATAATAATAAAGACAAATAATTTAACATATGATATATTAAATTAAGTAATAAATTACTAAGTTTATTATGTATTAATTGAGTTTATAAACATTTTAGGTGTAAAACCGTAGAGATACACATGAAGTTATACATTTGAGTGCGCATTTACAAACACAATCTCATAAATTTGCACCTGAAAAATCTCGTAATCTTAGGTAAGTTTCTTTACATCGACTTTGAGTAAACTTTTCTCTTAATTTAATCGTTTTATCTAAAGTCGTATATTAAGAAATTACAAATCAGATTAAAAATTTAAAATAAAATGAATGAAATAGTATTCTCGTTGATATTATTATTTTTATTTAATATTATAAATTTGAGAGTTAATATGATATAAATATCTCTAAAAAAATACCTAGAAGATCATATTAAAAAAATGAATGGTAGTTTATGATGAGTTAAAATAAAATTAGGAATAAAATAAATTTATAGATGTTAAAATATGAGATGTTGGTGGCTAAAATAATATTAATCAATTTACAGTTTGTGAAGTTAACAATAACCTATCAAAATATAATAATTTTTTTTTTTTACAAATTAAAATAAATTTTAATTAATTAATTCGGATCTGGATTATCCAGTTTCCGATCCGATTTAAACGGATATCCGAATTCTAAATATCCGATTAAATCGGATCCGAAACCGAAATAGATTTTCCACAATCCGAAAAACCGAATATCCGGTCCGAATTCTATAAAACCGGACCAAATATCCGATTTTGCAGGCCCTACTTTCAAGTCTTCAACTAATTAACTAGTGGATTCACCACCATGACAAGGACTTCCCGTGCCATTTCTAGTAGCACTAGTGCCATTATTTATAAGCACCTCCACCGGCTTCAATTCTCGCTTGGCACCTAAATTCAAAATTAGAGAAATAAGATCTATATTAGCCTGCAAAATTAGAAAACGGACCCATAGATCGTTTCTTCAAAGAAAACGTACAAATTTGTTTACATTAAATTTTATTACTGCAAGAAAAATAATCAAAATTTAGCAACATACTAACAAAATTGGTTGGCTGGATATTAATGCATTTATTTCCTACTGGTGTCTGGTAGAAGATAAGATTAATTATATAGAGTTATTACGAGCTAATTTAATATGCGCTTTAATACGTTGAATAAAAGTACTAGTACAATATATAGTCGTCCGAATGAGGAAAAATAGCAGGCATACAATAAAAAATCATGCGACAATCACAGATTTATAGAGCTAAAATCACAAAACCAAAATTCCGAAAAGAGAGAAGAAAACTACAAAATATAAACCAAATCTGGTGTCACCGATTCTAGAGCTACCATTATCCTTCTTATCCTTGTCCTTGTCATTAGAATCACCTTCACTCTTAGCGCTAGGACTGGGACTGGGACTGGGACTGGGACTGGGAGCACCAGCACTCTCGTCGAGTTTCAGCTTGGCCTTGGCACTTAAATTAGCCTGATCAAACGCATGCTTAGCAGGCACATCATTATTCACCGAAGAACCAACCTGCCACACCTGATTAATTGATGTCGTATTCTCTGGTAATTCAAATTTAGCAAATATTCTCATGACACCGTCAGAATTCTCTGCTGCCATGTCAGACACGTCGAAAGATAGCTTGGACTGCAAGATTTGACCATAAGACACGAGGTTGTAAGTCTTGACAGTCATTTTGCCATTCGATGTTTTGTAGGCAATGAGAGCTTGAGTCCCGGCCATGCCCGTGCCGTTCGGGTTGATTCCCCAAGCGATCCAGCCGTCGGGCTTCGCAGGAGGTGCAATGAAGACGACGGAGAGCGTGGAGTCGTCGGCATCGTAGGTGTAGTGAAGGTAAGAGTCTAGTGTTGGGAGATCAGCGCAGTTTTTGTAGAGCTTGTTGTTTGTGAAAGTCTGGGAAGTGCATTTTAGAGAATGTGTAGGAGTAAAGAGTTGTGTAATGAGAAGTGAGAGCAAGAACAGGAGCCAAAGCTTCATGGTAGAGACGAGAGAGAGAGAGAGAGAGAGAGAGAGAGAGAGATTGCAGAGAGAAAGAGATTTGTTGGGGGGAGTGTGGATTGAGAAACAGATAATTTTGTTATGATTGGTGTGCAGGGAGAGGTACTACTATATAGGTGAAAATAATAACTCAGCTAAGCTGGTAAAAGGAAATAAGTATAAATAAAATTAACATGTATACACGTAAGATTCCAGAATTGTCCTTAAAAATTTATTTGAGATTCGAGAAAGATTTAAACTTTTAATCTTGCTTAACTTTTACAACATAATTTTGAAATCAATATGTCAAACATTCAAGTGAATTGAATTTAGACTTGAGAAATCAGTTAAAATATTCTTTTTAAAATCTTTGTGTATTCAATCAAGATTTTTAGAAATTCTTACAGATAAGGAATTATTCAATTATTGATGTTCATAAAATTATTATAGTCCAATAGTATATTCTCAATGATTTTTATTTTTTTTGCAATTTGAAAAAAAAAATTGCTAGAGCCCAGAATTCGTTCCCTAATACAACATGTCAAAATTTAATTGATACTAATTCAATTAATTATAGTGAACCTACTATATTCACGTAAATTTTATGAATTAAAATATTTCAAAATATCATGTCAACTATACCATGTCATTCAAAAACTTAAACTTAATTTAAAAACGCTTTTGGAATATGTAATCTTACTATTAAAAAAAAGACCGATTTTGGATTGTTATAGAGTAATAACATAAAAATCAATAGGAAATTATCAAATAACATGGAACGAGATAAATAAAGAGTTTTAATAGACACCTTTATGTGAATATAGAGGTAGGTACATTCCATTTACAACCAATTAGAACCAAAACACGTAAGATTTGTGAACTTTAGAAACCCTTGAAAAAATCTCATATTATCAGGGTGGTGTAAGTGTTCAATGAATGGTTCATAAAGATAGTACAGATACAGATACTCATCCCATGTAAAACGAGTGAGACGAGGAGGTGATCAGGAAAAATATCAAAGCATTTTGCAAAATAAGAACAATAAATTAAAAAAAGTAAATTCAAAGCCCACAAACCAAAATAACTGATAAGTTAATCGTCACATGAAAAATATTACTCCCTTCGTTCCACCCATTTAAGATTAAAATAAAGTGAGGATAGTGGACGAAAATAGTAAAAATAGTTGATTTTAATATTTTTAAACATTGACTATTTTTTAACAAATTAAAAATATAAAGAATTGTATAAGACATTAAAAAAAATGTAAAAAAATGATTAGAACCCACGAGTAAAAGTAGACACATATTTGGCATGTGGACATGACCACATTGCATGGGAAACCTCCTTTATTTGACCACCCCTTCAGGCCTCCACTACAATTCGTTAGGACACGACTCATCACGAGAATTTAATACCCCTGCTGTTAACTTCTCATATCATGCGACGTCGGTGATGATGGCTTTAGTATGTATGAATGGCGTACACAGTGTGAGAATCCATTTTTATGTTTTTCTTTAGTCATGGAAAATTCATTTCTTAAATTTCAGTTCTGTTAGAAAAGTTGACAAAATGTTTGGTTCTTTAACTGCATCAACGATTCACAAGTCTTTGCCGGTTTTCACACGCTGCTCCCTCTTATTCGTGAAATTCGACACCTGTCAAACTGTTGAAATATAGCGTAAGATCCATTCTTCACATCTATCATATCAATAACCAACTTTATGTAAATTTTTATTAACATTCTTAGTAATTTTTGGGTGAGGAAAAATTGAATCGAGATTTTGTTCCACGAGGAATAAGCTCTTACCGCTAAGTTATCTCGTTTTTGTTGTAAAGTGATTTTTTTTTTTATTAAATCAATTAAGTTGGAAGAAAGTTGAAAATAAAGGTAGGAGTGAAACATGAGTTAAGAAACTTGTGAGTTGTGATGTGATATCAGTAGTGAGCTAAGATGATCGTGTAAAGGGTCAACGTTAGCAGCGTTTTGTGGAATGTAACGAATCGATATATCTGTTTGTTTGACTAACTTTTATTTTAGGAGGTGGATGATATATCATATAAAATGTGAAAATTAAATTAAGATACATTGTGCATGTTAAGTATTTAACTCATGTTCACTGTTTTCTTTTTTATTTCCATGCCCCTCTGTTAATTACTGGACTACAAATATCACAGGTAAATCGATATTAAATAATTGAAGCATTTTTACTCAGATATAATTAATTTATAAATTTCGAACTTGAAGTATTATAAAACTGGAAAATAGTTCTTGGCGTATTTTTCCTTAATGTATATGCGTATGCGTTTGAATGTTTTATAATATTCAAACATTATAAATGGATTTGAATGTTTCAGAAGCATATGCGCTTAAATTGTTGGCGTATTTTCCCTTGATGTATGGCAGAATTCATGACCAGTTGGTTTAATTTATGTCATCATTTTACTATATTGAAATGAACACTAGACCAGAAGTCAATATAAGCATTAATGCCAAAAGACTTGCATAAGAGTAAAATGGAGGTTTAAGGGAAGTGCATTGACTTGTACACTTTTTCAATATCACGAGTGAATGGAGAAAGATTCTCGAAGAATTCGATTCAAAGAAGAATTCAGATCCAATATTTTGTGGGTGTCCGTTTGATTTTGTTCAAACTATCGTGTCACTTTTGGTTGACATTTTCATTGTTAATATTAATGATTTTTTTTGGGAGGTGATTGTTAAGATATTGACTCCTATTATGTTTTATTGCGGGTTGATTATTCTCTGTTATGTTTCATTATGGGAGGTGGTTGGTATTTACGACTGTTGTGGAAGAGCACCCTAAAATAATTATGCTTTGTTTTCATATAAAATTTTCTTTTTTATAGTGACTTAAGTTTTATATTGTTGAGGTGCTTAAAATGAGATGATATGTTTTTGAAGTATAATTTTTTGCTAAGCTTTTCCAAGTCTAATTTGAACTAGTTTTTTAAACCGTGCAATGCACGGGCATACTTTAAATATGAGTAAATTATTTATTTTTTCGGCAAATTTTTGTATGTTCGCGTATTAGCGTATTAGAGTAGCAATTGATGAGTTATACGACATTAAAATTAGTACAAGTTTGTATTACACTTATATACATGAAAGTTTTTTTTTGTTAGCTTGTACTGATTTGGACGTATTTGTATCGTAACAAATTTAATACTCAAGGAATGTCAGAAATTATGTATAGTTTGATTTAATAGAGATAAATAATTACAATTCACCGACATGCTTTAATTTATAAATTTTCTCAAATAATATTTTTAACAATATTTAATTCATAAAAATTTACAATAAATCTAAATGATACTATAATAGTATGAGATATATGATAGGTAAGCGTATATGGTCATATATTATCATAAATTTACATAAATATAAGTATTTATATGTATACATACGTGTGTGTGTATATATTCACGTAAATGTTGTATGTATGTATAAGTATGCATATTAATTTGTAGCATTTAATAATATGTAATAAATATATATGTATAAGTATGCATATTAATTTTGAAGCATTTAATAATATGTAATAAATTTATTGATGTTAAAAGACCAAAATAACCCTAAAAATGTATAGTATAAGAAAGGATAAAATGGTACATTAGATTTAAATTGCTTACATCAAACCCCTTGTTGTAGTATTATATATATAAATAGCATAAAAGCTCGTGCAAGGCACATCCCGCTAGCTTAGATTGTATTTTTAAATTGAACTACGCATGATCAATGTCATTTTGATATATGATTGTATATTGTTGATATTCATAAAAAATTTCTTGTTAATAGTATGACTATACTACACTTGCTTAAATATGTTGAAGTTTGTAATTTGAAAATTAATACAAGTGGTACTAATAACTCATGTCAGTTTTTAATTTTGTTGTGTATCATAGAAAAGAATTAGGGTGTTATATGGATGTTTTGTAATTAAGATGACTTTTTTTACTACTTATAATCCTAAACTTTTTTCTAGTTCTTCAAAATGATGCATCCATTTAGCTCATCTCCAACAATATTCAAGGTAGAAACTAAATAGCCTTCAAGATGTTGCAGTATGAGATTGTAGAAACTAAATTTATTGATGTTGCCATCAATAAATTTATTGATGTTAAAAGACCAAAATAACCCTAAAAATGTATAGTATAAGAAAGGGTAGAATGGTACATTAGATTTAAATTGCTTACACCAAACCCCTTGTTGTAGTATTATATATATAACTAGCATAAAAGCCCGTGCAAGGCACATCCCGCTAGCTTAGATTGTATTTTTAAATTGAACTACGCACGATCAATGTCATTTTGATATATGATTGTATATTGTTGATATTCATAAAAAAAAATTGTTAATAGTATGACTATACTATACTTGCTTAAATATGTTGAAGTTTGTAATTTGAAAAGTAATACAAGTAGTACCAATAACTCATGTCAATTTTTAATTTTGTTGTGTATCATAAAAAAGAATTAGAGTGTTATATGGATGTTTCGTAATTAAGATGACTTTTTTTACTACTTATAATCCTAAACTTTTTTCTAGTTCTTCAAAAATGACGCATTCATTTAGCTCATCTCCAACAATATTCAAGGTAGAAACTAAATAGCCTTCAAGATGTTGCAGTATGAGATTGTAGAAACTAAATTTATTGATGTCCATCAATAAATTTATTGATGTTAAAAGACCAAAATAACCTTAAAAATGTATAGTATAAGAAAGGGTAAAATGGTACATTATATTTAAATTGCTTACACCAAACCCCTTGTTGTAGTATTATATATATAACTATCATAAAAGCCCGTGCAAGGCACATTCCGCTAGCTTAGATTGTATTTTTAAATTGAACTACGCACGATCAATGTCATTTTGATATATGATTGTATATTGTTGATATTCATAAAAAAATTCTTGTTAATAGTATGACTATACTATACTTGCTTAAATATGTTGAAATTTGTAATTTGAAAAGTAATACAAGTAGTACTAATAACTCATGTCAATTTTTAATTTTGTTGTGTATCATAGAAAAGAATTAGAGTGTTATATGGATGTTTCGTAATTAAGATGACTTTTTTTACTACTTATAATCCTAAACTTTTTTCTAGTTCTTCAAAAATGATGCATCCATTTAGCTCATCTCCAACAATATTCAAGGTAGAAACTAAATAGCCTTCAAGATGTTGCAGTATGAGATTGTAGGTTTTAGTACTGATTTTAGTCAAAAGCCTTCCTAAAGCT
Organism: Heracleum sosnowskyi; assembly: GCA_030848705.1. Taxonomy (NCBI): domain Eukaryota; kingdom Viridiplantae; phylum Streptophyta; class Magnoliopsida; order Apiales; family Apiaceae; genus Heracleum; species Heracleum sosnowskyi. The sequence continues at coordinate 4,516,775 of JAUIZM010000014.1, read as the reverse complement.
TATAATATTCTACTTAGCCTTGCATTTTCCGTTCTTAAAATTTTCTTTCTAACATTTTTATGTCTTTTCTTTTAACCTCTTGATTTTAAACATTCTTTGCATTTATTTCTTTTCCTCTACTTGTCTAACTTTCATAACATCAAACAATTCAGCTAATTGACTAAGTGGAACTACCTTGTGCTAAATCATTCTATTATTAAGTACGGTTGGTACCAATTCAACGTGTTTCGATTCTTCCAAACAAACAGTCTCTTTTGACCTCGGGACCTGAGAATTAATCAATTATGAATGGATAAATATTTTTTGTATTTCTACCATCGTAAGTTAAAATTGCTCATATGCCTTCTGAATTATGTCCGTGGTTTGACAATGAATTCACCCTTTATATTTTTAAAATACAACTCCATCCAGAAAAATATTTTTACTAATTAAAGCACGGGTCATTTTATAGCGATTAACATAAATTTCTTTTCTCTGCGGTTTAAAGATTTTTTCTAGGTATGGTTGCACATTTTTTTTGTCTTATTACAATTTACTTACTTCAATTTATATAGATAATTTGATTGACCGAACCCTATAATTTTAAATAACTCATGGTGTATAATGTGAATGATCTGATCATAATTTTTTTTATACTTGTATAATATGCCATATCCGGTTTTTTAAAATTTGTTAACTAGACTATATATTTTAATCAGTTTATTTTTTACACAAATTTTTATAAAATTTTGAGAATATATTATTCATTTAATTATTTTGTTGTACTATCTATTTATTTTTATTATCTCATCTTTTACATTATTTTAACTCAAAACAAATAGTTTTTCATATTTTTATTTATGATTTTTTTAAGTTATTTTACACATATATATATATATATATATATATATATATATATATATATATATATATATTAACTCAATTACAATTAAATAATTATTTTCTTTCATCAAATTCATTTATAATTCATTTGATAATAACAAAAAATGTGTCATATATATAATACATCAAATCTAATTATAAATCTAGTCACTTCTATTATATTTATTTATAATGTATTATTAATACCGAAACATTGAAAGTTTGATCATGGGTTGGTATGGTTCTCATATTTTGATATTCATATTTTAGTTCTTTTATTTTTACTATTTTAGGTTAATTTATAAAAAACAACAATTTTAATCAAAATATAGTTTGGAAGTCGGTCGATCAGTATGATACTCATATTTTGATATTTGCTCTTTAGTCCTTTTCCGTTTGCAACTTGACTTTAATTTATTAAAAATAACAATTTAATTAAAATATATTTTTAAAATATTATCAAACACAAAATTCTTAAAACACAATTTAATCACGATCAAACACAGACACACAAGTCAATTCAACATCTAGTTCAACAATCACATAAAATAATTCAAATTTAAGATCATCTTCAGAAAAAATAAATGTAAAATAAAATATTAATACAATTAAGATGACAAACTTAAAAGTCACCCATCCATCGCACCGACTCTATGCTTTTATAGATAAGAAGAATAATCATAAATATCATGTATACATGTTCGATATGTGCTATTTAACAATTGTTATTGTTAGGATAACTAATATAATCATCTCTCGAGGATCGAGGCGAGTTCGGGGATCGGGGGAGGGGATAAAACTCATCGATCCCGAAGTGACTGATCGCCCATACCTAAATTATTGTCTAATTTTAAAATATTTTTTAACACTAATTTTTATTAGTTTGAAAAATAAATAATTAATAAATATGTAAATAAACTACTTGTGATATGTTATTTATGTTATATCAACATTTTATAATACATTTTATATATTAAATATATAATAATTCAAATATATCGTGTAGTACAAGAAAAGTTAGATCTTTATGTAAGAGAATATAATATATTACAGTTAAGTTACATATACGAAATATTTGTTTAACTAAAAGATAGATAAAATTTCACCAGACATTATATTGTTTCTAAAACTTAATATTAAAATTTTATAAGATTAGTAATATATATAGTTATATATGATACAGAATTAAAAAAAATCAAGTTTAATAAATCTTATAAATCACCCTTATATTTACTCAAAAGTTTAAATGACAATAAATATTGGATAAAAAAAGATGTGAAGTTCATGTAATATGATTTTAACTTAAAATCAAAATAAATTGTGTAGTTCAATGATTATAAAGATGTCTTCTATAGACAAGGTCAAGTGTTCGATCCATCACAAAAACATTATTTATTCAATTTTTTCTTTAAATAAGAAAGTAGTGGCATGTCATATAATTTAATAATATATAAGGATAAAATAGTAATTTCACAGGGGGTTTATTTGCTAAAAATACTCCTAAAATATCATCATGTTCTCATGTTATATATAAAAGACGATAGATGCGTGTATTGGTTTATTTTTTTTATGCAATGAGAACTGAGAACATTGTTGGATTAAATACCATGGAACACACAATATAAATTTGGGTTATATACTGCAAATCTGGGCCTTAAAATTAGAATTGGGCCGGGAAAGGTTTTTATCTTTTTCAAATGTTGAAAACCAGAAGGGTGACATACAGGTGTTTTGGGCCGTAAGGTGTGATAAGAAAAGAAGTTGTGATCTGTTAAGTCCATAGGAGTGGCACTTGAGTTATATGTCCATGAGTTTGGATTTTTGTTGGACTTGGGCCAGAGTTTAATTCTATCTCTACCAGTCAAAAAAAGGATAAATGGACAAGTCAAAAGTTGGTAAAGAAAAATACGCCCGGGATTTAAATATTTAATAACTTAATAATTTTTTTTTGATATTATCTTAATTTTAATTAATATTTTAATTTCGATTTATGTTTTGTATAAGTTATCAATTAGTATTTATAAATAATTAATTCACAGTATTTCGTATTAATATCATACTTTGGTCATGTCTATCTATAAAATAAATATCATGTTCATAATTCATAAATGAGTATATTTAAATATTAATTAATATCGTAATTTAAGCGTGCCAACATAATTTTTTTTTCTTTCATGAGTAAATTGAAATTTTACGATGCCATAATTGTATTCTGAAAAATAAATTATTTATTTTATTAAAATATTAGTGAATAACTGGGGATAAAGAATAGGCAACAACCAAAACAAGACGCCTTGTCAATAGACAACGAAACATATCCCATGTCCCTCCCCACCTCACAAAAATTAGCCCATCTTCAACCAGGCATGGAGGTGAGAGTTCATTATAATAATAATAATAATAATAATAATAATAAGAAGAAGAAGAAGAAGAAGAAGAAAAGTATTATGTTCCCGAGGTAATTAAAAAATTTCATATAAATACAAGTCGGTATTATTGTAATTTCAGAAAGATTAACATATTTACAAAATTGTCATCAATTTTTTGTACTTGAAAATAAATTTATCTCACGTAATCTTCCTGAGATAATAAAAGAAAAATGCGCCTAAATACTTATTTAGGGGACTTACGTGAATACGTAATATATTTTTAATAACATAATTGTAATTACATAATCAAATACTACAATTACAAAAATATCCTCACATATATTCATATGAAAAAACACACGTACGTCGGGAGAATTAAGCTCATAAAATAAATAAAATATTACATCATGTATGTATATTGTATAGGATTACACTACAGACTACACCCATAACATAACCTTCTGTCCCTGAGCTGAAAATCAAATGCATTGACCCACCCAAAATAGCCAAGAAAAAGAATGGCCACAATACATTCTTGCTCCTTCTTCTTCTTCACTTGTTCTTGATTAAAAATGGAAGCCCATCGACGTCTCTCTGTTCTCACTTATCATTTACAACCACTCTCTTCTCCCAACTCTATCATTTCTTCCTCTATTTGTCATTCTAATCCTCATGATATCAATAAAGATAACTCCTCCTGTGTTTTCTGCAAGATTATTAAAGGAGACTCACCTGCTTTTAAGGTCAATTTTTTATTTTTTTCATTTTGTGATTCATTGATTTGGGTTGGTTCTTTTTGTGTTTTTAGTGCTAAAGATCATTACTTTTCTTGATTATTATCTTGGGTTTTTGTTATCTTTGGCCCATTTTATCTTGAAATGTAGTAACTGATAAATAATTCTAAGATATAAATATGTATTAAAAATTAAAACTTCATGGAGAATAATAGACTTGATAAAAGTTTGGTAAGTACTATAGCTATTATAAAAAGTAGGGATGAATGAGAGGGAATCAACTCTGGTTATTGGTAATAAATGAGAGTTTTAGTTTTCGCATACTATTGCTTCTTTTTGAAATAATCTCTGGTTATTAGTATCTATCTAGTGACGCTTTAGATTATTACTGCAAGTGTAGACTTTGATTCTGGATAGACAGTAGTTATATGCCTGTAAGTACCAATAAATAAGTGATGTTTGGATTGGTAAGCTATAGGAGAGAACACGGTTAGTTCAGTTGAGTTGTCAGGAAAAGGCGTTTCATGTTTTTTAAGTGAATCAGAGGTTTTCTATACGTTATTGGGTAGGATTAGTTCCGTAAAATTGGTAAATTTAAAAGTTGGCAAGATTAGGATTTTGGACCTTTTAAAATCTTTGGGAAAAAGTTCATTGAGCATATGCAAAACAGGGCTCGTAAAGGTTGTCTTTCATTAGCAATCTTGACATTTGGAAAGTTATCATCACACATGAGATGAGATAAAGCATCAGACAATCTTAGTACAATATTTCATTTTTAAAGTTTCTACGTTCCTCCATTGAAAATTCTTATTAACATCAAAAAATATTTATATTAAAAATGAGTTTGCTTCTGTTGTGATGTTGATACATGATCTTAATTTGTTCCCTCTTCTCTGGTTCCTTAAATTTTTCGTGACCACAGATTTATGAAGATGATACATGCCTCTGCATTTTGGATGTAAATCCACTCAGTCCTGGGTAAGGTATTATCATTTTGTATACAGATATTTATGTATTTATTGTTTGAGGTAAAATTAAATGTTCCACTAGGTAGGATTTTAAAAGTCAAAACTAACACTAGGGATTTATCTTCCGCGATTTCATATTTTTCACCTAGGATTGTTATTATATGGCAACCAAATTCAATGGATGCTCAAAAATCTTACACATTCTATTAACACTTAACTCAGTTATTCTTATGGAGGCATTTCACTGCTTATCTAATTTTTAAGTTAATGGGCTTGTGGCTGCCAGGCTGCATGATGTTCTTTTCTGTAGTACTTAATCATAACTTTGCTAGGCTTCCGGGGTTGTGGTTCAGCCAAATTTGAGTTACTGAAGTAACAGGCCCTAGGCTTCCATAAATTTTGTTCCCTTTTATTAAAGTGCTCAGTGATCACATGACCAAGTAGCAATAGATTGGAGGGTCCTTAATTGTTATTATTGATTTTACAATGGGATCCTCAATTACTAATTTATCAAACGGGTGAACTTAAACTGACATTGTTTAGAACTCGGGAAAAGGGATGACCTTTTAGTAATTTGATTATTCAACTTCTGTTTATTTTTTGTATGTGAACCATATTTTTGTTAATTTTGTATAAAGTTCTAACCGTCATTAATTTATCAGGCACTCTCTTATTATCCCAAAAGGTCACTTTTCTTGCCTGGAAGCAACTCCACCATCTGTAAGTTTTATTACTGAACATGAATTTGTTTAAAAATTTGGAATATCCTACTTTCACACAATGCCCAGGGTTCAACAAGCAATTGATATATACGACGAAGGGTGTCTTATACCTCTTGGTGACCCACCGATAATGAAAAAAATTCACTTAAAAAATAAATCTTGTGGCCAGTTTATACAAGCTAGTTTCATTTATCATACCAATGAGTAGCAGCTGATCGTGGCTTTCTTGAGATTGTTGTCAAGTGTATTTGAGCATTCTTTGTTTATTGCCTTTTCTATGTAGCTAGTTCTCTAATCTAATTGAGCCAAATACTGCCACGCTCCATCTCGAGCTTGACCAAAATGTTTGGGCTCAGGCTCGAACATTACCAGGCCATAACCTTTTAAGCCCAGCTTGACAAAAAATCGATATGTTTGAACTCAGCTCGAAAGCTCGGTCAACTGTATTAAATTATAAATATTGACCAAAGCTCGAATATGATAGGTTCCACTTGAGCTCAACTTAATCATATATGTATGCTATTGTTAATCAATTATATTAGAGTATATTAATAGTATGTAAATAGTACTAATAAAAAATTAGATCAATTAGGCTTGCGAGCCTCATGCGTTAAATAATTTCAAGCACACGTTTGGCTCAATAAGGTATACAAATAGTTTAAGCTTGTGATCGACTCTTATTGTCTAGTCGAATTCTAATATTTTACAAACTGAGCTTGAACAGCTCGCAAATATTAATTCATTTAAACCCCTATATGTAGCTTGTTACCTTGAATCCACGGACTTCACTGGATAAACTTACATAAATTGCAATTGAATACTATTGACTATTCAGTTCTGTAGTGTATGTAATATAATCTTGTAGTATCTAGCTGTTTGACTTGCTTTGTTTTCTTTTACAAGAGGACAGTTTTCTTTCCTAACTATTTCTCCGCAGTAGCTCAACTAATGTGGTTCATGCTGTGTTCTGAAACTCTGATCCATTATTGGTTTTTATGCCATTTGCTGATTTTGCTTGTTTTCATATCCTTCATTTTGTTGATAAGAATTTGCCTCTTCATCAAACCAAGCAATGTCTTTCTACATGTTTGCCTCTTTTTGATATCTCAATATAACGGTGCAGGTAATAGGTGCTATGTGTTCAAAGGTACCACTTATTAGCAATGCAGTCATGAAAGCGACTGGTTGTGGTATGCATCTTATTTTTTGATGATGTTCCGGTCAGCCAACCTGCTGTGTCAATTAAGATACTATATCTCCCCTTCGGTTGTGGGAGAGAGTTTTTCTTTATACGAGTTCTAGTGAAGTGGCACATGCTACATACCAGTTTATAAGAATGACTTGGTGATATGAAAATTGTCCTAGCTGTTAATGATTACTATTTCTGACGTAGTTGGATTATACATGATTTAGCATATTGAGTGGCCAAGTTCAGATCAGGCTTGAAGTGTCCTTTTGTTAAATTCTTTTTGGTCTAAATGCACTTTTAAGTTGCCCAAAAAAATATAAAATGAACAATTTCAACACCCTTTATATATACACAATGCTGGACCTGTGAAGTTAGAAGGCTTACAACATATTCTTTTTCATGTTCCCAATTCATGCTATACTCACTCACTTACATTATACTTGTCCGGTCCCTAACATTGTAAACCTATCTTAAAGTTATGTTTTTATTCATACTAAAAATTGTTCATTATTATGATTCTTCTGAATGTCAAATAGTAAAGGACACCAGCTTCAACAATAAAAACCTCTAAAATCCGTTAATACATTTTATTGACTTTGGATCATGTTAATTAGAATCACCTTCCTTGTTTAGCTAAGTCATCTGTTCAAGTTCAGAATATTTTTTGACTGGATCTTATATTATGCTTTGTTGATAAAGAGCCTTAAAATTCTCTTATTAAAATAAACTCTGAATTTGCAGATTCATTTAATTTGTTGGTCAACAATGGTGCTGCTGCTGGCCAAGTTATATATCATGTAAGTTCATCTAAATCAGTAATTTCATTTAAAGTTTTTTAATTCTTCTAGGCATTGGTCTACCTACTCAAGTGGAATTTTCTTCAGAAACTAACATTGTTGATGTTGTTTTGCAATATGGCACGATCAGACCCACATCCATATAATTCCCCGCAATGCACGTGATTGCCTATGGGCTTCTGAGGTAAATATTTTATCTGTCACTGTCACATTTTGTCAACATGCAAGCCAAGAAGGCAAGAAATAAGTATAACCAGAGATACTTGTTCTACAAATTACAGAGTTTGCAAAGACGACCCTTGAAGTGTAGTAAAGAAGCTTCAAATCTCGTGGAGTGCATTCGAGAGAAATTGTCATCCTTGGAAAACTATAAAGCTGACAGCAGCGATCAAGGATCAACTAGTCTGATTGGGAACTTGCGGGAACATTGATCCCTCCCTCCAAACTAGATTCGTATGAACAACTGAGTGGTGTGGGCATATAATAGCAATTTCGTTCGTTTCACCCCTATTGTAAAACTTGTGTGAATGAGTTGTACATATTGTTTACTATCATGTTGTTTTGATTATCAAATCTTCAGAATGTATTTTCTATGTCTAGTTTCTTAGATGATGAGAAAATGGAGTAAAAGTATAGGGTTTTGTCTTGTGAAGATTTGTTAGGAGGGAGACCCAGTCGTATAAATTTATTTGTATTGTTACATCGACGTTGATATTTTTACCAGGTAAAACTGTTTGTTGTCTGGCGTTTACGAGTCATATATACTTTCTCATACACTGTCTTCTTATTTATTTAGTAGCTTAAAACGGTGGTTATAAATATGTAATATTATTATTTAATAATATATTTCTATAAATAAGTAAGGTTAATTAAATAAAAACACGAATTTAAGAAAGGGTAATTAAGTAAAATCACAACGTATCATATCGACTGATCAAACTTTTAATGTTTCGTCTATTATATAATAGTATTGATTGATTTATTATTTAAAGTTGAAGATAGTTTACGGATCAAGTTCAATGAGATAACTCAAGTGGATAAGAGAGCTTATCTCTTACGGATTCTGAATTCAATTCTCGCTCGCTTCGAGATTTGTTAAAACAAATATTCCCGTATGTATATAAGTCTAATTAATCAAAAAGAAAAAAGAAAAAAAAAGGGGCACGTCTTGTGTGACTAAGATTCTTATATTTAAATAAATAGTACAAAAAAGAAAGAAGTACTATAAGAAATTTAAACCATACAATTTCCAAGAAAAGTCTCAAAAGTTGAGAAAAGAAAACTACTGGGAAATTGGGCGAGTGAGAGTGAGAGAGAGAGTTGCTTACAAAATCTGTGCAATTACAGACTACTACTACAAGTTCACAATACACACACACAAGATACAATTATACACACAGATTCATAATAATGGGGCATAGAGTGTCAACTACATCCACCCAACGAGCCGAGAAACTCCGTGAAGACGGCAATCTTTACTTCTCCAAGCTCAAATTCGCCGCTGCTATTGATGCGTATACTGAGGTCACGTTACTCTTCTTTTTCTTTAAATTATTTGTTACTTATTTTATCTGCAAATGTAGTTCTAATTTGCTTTCTTCTTTTGGGGGTTTCAGGCTATTACTTTGTGCCCTAATGTTCCTGTTTATTGGAGCAATCGTGCTCTTTGTCACCGAAAGCGCAAGTATAATATATTTAACTCCCTCTTTAATCATTTTGTGTCGTAATTTAGGCGTTTTGACAAGATTACAGTTAAATTCATTGTCTTTTTCGTTATTTGTTATTTCGTATTTATTTTATATGTTTATCTGTAATGTAGTGATTGGACCAAAGTTGAAGAGGATTGTAGTCGAGTTATCGAGCTTGATCGCACTTCTGTCAAGGTCCATATTATTGTATAAATTTTTTCATTTCTTGTTATGTCAGACAGCGTTTTTATACTTTGAACATGTTTCTTGTTTTTTGGTACGTGTGCTTATACATGTTTAAACAATGCACCACTTATTATTTCATAACCTACGGAAGGATACTTGGGTTACTAAAAGTATTTTCATGTCGGATACTCAGACACAGCCACACGGGCGATTCTTGCAGAATTTAAAAATTAAATTTTTTATTATGCAACTACTTTCACAAAAGCAATATATTCATGTTAATTAGCAAATAAAATGCATTGATGTTTTTTTGGTTGCTAAATATTAATGTTTATATTTACTTTTGCAAATATGAACGTTCTTACGTAACTTGTGTTTACATGATTAAGTTATGCATTTGATTCAATTTGCATACCAATGGTGTAGTGAGGTGAATGTTAATAGCAAATTCTAGAAACCACTCAAATTTAGTCTTGATAACATCTGGAAACCCATTTTGTTTTAGAGTTTTGCCGCTTTTCTATATTTTAGTGGTGGCGCCCTTGCATTTTTCTTAAAATTAAATTCAACTTGCAACTTATTGGAGCAACTAGCAGTAGAGTTAGTCCTTGTATACAAAATGGTCATGTCAGATACACATCATGTTCATTTGAGACCAATTTTAGATATTATATTTATAAGCAATAATATGGTTGCTGTTCATTTTGAATAATTTACTCTTTCATTCTTATCATCTAATAGATTTGCCACTTTTCTTCCCTTAAATTTAATCATCTCAATTAAGATATTTATTTTATTAACAATTACAGTATATGGTTGCTTTTTATTTTTAAATAATTTACTCTTGCATTCTTATCATCTACTGTAATATATTTGCCACTTTTATTCTCTCAAATTTAATCATCTCAGAAGACATGATTTGAAATGCAGGGCCATTATATGCTAGGGCTTGCATTACTACAGAGGAAATTGTATGCAGATGGGGTCAAGGAACTGGAGAAAGTATGATAAATCTTTTTTTTTTTTGGGTCTGGCATGTTCTTCATTTTAGTGCATCTGGACCATTTTATCTATATGCAGTATAAATGTACTGTGTGTGTGAAAACTGTCTGTGTATATGACATGCGCACATTAAGAAAATATTCTTGTGTGTGACCTGCTAGCAGAGGAAGACCTCCTAGGGATAAGAGACATAGGGCTAAAGAGAGAGCCAAAAAAGGATTAGCATATATAGCACGACTAAATCAAGTGATCATTAGAAGTCCTCCAAAGACGAAACAGATTATTCGTATGGTCTTAAATTTACAAGCTGGGAATTCAGTATAGCAAAACATATGATTTCTTCATAATCTGACCGGAAGCAATAAATTCAAATTTAATTATGAATAGTCGGCATTTAGCTGAAATTGTATCATCCCAAAGCTTTTATAAGAGTGTCGATCGAGTATAGCATGATATCCTTTACATGAACCTAGGAGCAGAGTCTACCTGAAGTACTATTTCTTTGTTCTCAAGTCAGTCTGAAACAAATACAGCTACATTTTTGAGCAACATAGTAAGGAAACTTTTCTAATATGATATATGTAGGCCCTGGATCTTGAGAGAGGCGCAGATCCTAAGGGTTACATGGTGGAAGAAATATGGCAAGAGCTTGCCAAAGCAAGATACCTCGAGTGGGAGCAAGAATCTACCATGAGAGTGTGGGAGCTACAAACCTTGAAGTATTTGCTTCTTTTTCTTCATCTATTTCATAAATTAATATATATGCAAAAGCTTTGCCTTAATGCCTTGCACCTTTGCGGTTACCATTACAATGTAAAAGCTTTGTGATTGTGATCTGGTGGTGGTATTAATGCTTTCCGCTTTGGTGTTTCCTTTGTTTCTGTTGGATTGCCACTAAACTGTGTTTCTGTTTGCTACACAGAGAAGCTTGTGAGACTGCTCTCAAGGAGAAATATGAGCATGATCTTCATAATTCGGAAGGGCTTGTTGATCACTCTGATAGTGTCTATCCAGAACAGTTAAAGGCTCTTGGGCAAGTAATTGACAAAGCTATTAAAGATGACAATCCAACTGAGGTGAGTATTGCTCACAGTGTCTAGCATTTTAAAACGTATTTACGTGTAAACTTTTGCAAAGTCAAGGAACAGGCCAAGCTTTTCTTATGTTTTAACTATTCTCCATAGTTTACATGTTTTTTTTTGCTAAATATTCTCCTCCATAGTTTACATAATTACATGTATGTCTTTATTGTATACAATTAACTTAACTGTTGTTGTAGGAGAGAATGGATGTAAACAGATATTGCAATAGCCGTACTGTTTTACTTCCATTTCTTTTTTCTATTACTCCCTCAATTTACCTCGAGTCCCTCCCCATCCCTCTTATTTAAGTGGACTTTACTTATTAGTAGTTTTCATTGGGAATTTCAGGTGCCGGATTATCTATGCTGTAAAATTACACTCGATATTTTCCGTGACCCTGTCATTACTCCTAGCGGAATCACCTACGAGTGTTCAGCTATTCTTGAGCATCTCAACAAGGTATAACAAGTTTCTCATCTATAACCCCTTTCTTTCGGATTAAATGTATTCTAATACCCTAATTGACAACTGGTCAGGTGGGGAAATTTGATCCAATCACACGTGAATTGCTTAATCAGTCCCAGCTGATTCCAAATCTGGCTATAAAAGAAGCAGTTAATGCATTTTTGCGGAAAAATGGTTGGGCTTATAGTATGTATTGATGTTTAACAGTAACTTATCACAATGCTTACTTTATTGCCACGCTTGGTGTTACTATCAGTGCAAATTTGTCGTAGTGATGTATAGTGTCACACTTTTGGTCGAGCATTGATGATCCATATCATGCTTGTGTATAGCTGGAAGGTCTCCAGTTTTCAGCTCTCCTGTTTTCCTGAATTATGAAGCTATTAATTGATCTTGTGTAGGTACAGCTGATAGTGAACTCTGCTTCATTTTGCTTGTATATAAAATAGGAGGATAGATGATTTACTTGAAACTGAGAAAGATAGAGTACTCGTTGCTTTTCGTTTTCGTTTTTAATTAGGTTTCCTGTGTGATTTTAGAGTTTGAAAGTATTCCCTTTCCTAGCTACTTACGAATAAAATCAAGCTGTGTATCTTATCCGGAAAAGTTAATGAATAATCAAGCTGCATCAACTGAAAACTCCAGTTGGTTTAATAGTTCCACCAGAAAAATTCCAAATCTAGATCCGGAAAACACCTGCAATACAAGTCCGTCGAATTTGGTGGCAGGTAGCTATAGTCCTTATATCAAAAAGCATTGGAGGGTAGAATTATCAGGAGATGCACGTGCATAGGGCATACACAATCTCAGCTACACAAGTGTTTCGGGCAATAAGGGTAGACTGTTGCTAGATTTGAAATTTCCTTGCATCACTTTAGCCCTCTGTGCAGTGATGGCTCACTGACTTCTGATCTGTACAACAATTCTTTTGTCTATTTCTGCACAACTATTTTGTATTACTGCTGAACTTTATAAGAAAAGTTCAGAAAACTTCTGGAACAAAAAAACAAGTTATTAAATTTGTAATGATCCTGATTGTCACAAGTTTTTTCGCAAATACATGTTTGCTCATGTTCAACTTCAAAGTCTATCTCATCGCGTGAAGTTGACAGTAAAAAATATGCACTCCAAGCTATTTTATCCAGATCACGGTCGAAAAAATGCAAGCTGCACCCATGCCTATATAATATCTAGGCACTAATACAAGAACCTTGTTGATGACTGTGGGATAACAAATACATTGATAATGACAATTAGTAACAGATTAGTAACAGAGCACTAGATAACAACGAATGGGGCGGCATTTTCATTGAGCTCATTAAGAAGCAAGAAGCTAGCACCATTCGCTATAGTTCTGGTGTAACCTAGTCAACATAATCCTAAGCCATGAGATTAGAACGAAAAGGCATAGCATATTGAAGTAGACCACATGAAAAAACCAGCACCATTCAATAAAAGAACAGCCTTTCTATTGCCTACTCACCGAAATCCTAAACCATTCCTATCTTATCCCAATTCCCAACTGAATTATTCGAAGTGGTAAAGGATTTGGCCTTATTTTCTGCAAGGGGGTTGATATCAAACCAACAAAAAGTCCAAACAACAAGAATGGATTGATTGTCACAAACAAACAAAGTGGCACCACCTTAAAAGCATGTACTGGAAGTAATATCTAAAGCATGAGAGCCATGTGGATTGCAGATACAGCAAGGTGTTGTGGACAGAACACAAGAGGCATTGATTACTCACTACTGGAATAATTAACACTAGATTTCAAATGTTGCTTCCAGACAAATTTAACAAACCCCACTTGCATTTTCAAAGTGAACTAGAAGCCATCTAAGAACAAGTGAGAGCCTTTTGCTAAATTAGTGCACAGATTAATAAAATAATATCTCTAAAACTGATTATTTTTTTCTGCTTGGAAAGTACTTATTGATATATACAGCGCAGAGAATCGATCTTACAGATAATGTCCCATCCTTAAACGTGGTTATTCACAATGACTACGAAACAACAACCTGAAATTCAAACTCAGGAAAACATTATGTACAGGGGAGGAAATTGCGACTTACAAACGAGAAAGGATGTAGAATTTACAGACTTCGTGTTTGGAAACTTGCGTTCATGCAGTATGGATGAGATTGACTGCTCTATTAAGTCTCTCAAGTATACCGCTAGCTTTTCTCTTGGCCCTAGAGGTGCCGTTATGAGCAACCTGAGAGATTGTACCATAAGTATTTTCTTCCTCTCTCATCTCCCTCCACTTGGTCCTGTCACTGAAACAGATGGTATGAAGGGTTGCAATGCAGTTTTCTTTGTTGCGAGCACAAGAGCTCTCTCTAATTATACTAAAAAGGCAATGAACACCTCCAAGCTCTCCCAATTCTTCAACAGCTATTTGATTAGTTGAGAGCATGGCAAGAATAGCTACTAACTCATCAACATGCATTCTGTTCTTGATTTTTTCAAGGATCACTTTCACAGCCCCACTCCTCACAGCCCTCGATTTGTTTTCGTGAAGAATACAAAGATTGAAAATAGCCGAAGCAACATCCTTCATAGCTAACGGGTGTCCATCTTCTAAAAGATCAACGAGAGGTTTTAGAGCGCCAGATTTCCCAATGAGTTCTTTATTAGAGTCAAGAGCTGATAAAGTAAAGAGAGCAGCAGCTGCATTGCTCCTTGTTTGAACTGTTCCTGATCTTAATGCATCCAAAAGAAGAGGAATCACCATTGGTGTTTCAGCAACAAGCTTCTTGTTGTTGTCATGAATTGATAAATTTAAAACTGTAGTAATCAAATCCTCTTGGAGATCAGGGTGAACTTCATTTCTGGATTTGGTTTGAGAAAGTGGATTAAGCAATTGAGGTATGGCATCATGTGATTCACCAAACAGAGCACGGAATGAAGGCGTCCGCTTAGTTAATAATCGCAATTCTTTTGCTGCTTCTTTTTGATCCAACAATGAGGAAGACATCTTTTCAAGCAAATACACAAAACGGTGACGATCCGGTTCAGTTATTCCTTCCTCCGAGTACTGAAGGGTATCTGGCAACTCAACCCCATGG
This sequence comes from Heracleum sosnowskyi, assembly GCA_030848705.1. Taxonomy (NCBI): domain Eukaryota; kingdom Viridiplantae; phylum Streptophyta; class Magnoliopsida; order Apiales; family Apiaceae; genus Heracleum; species Heracleum sosnowskyi. The sequence continues at coordinate 4,501,641 of JAUIZM010000014.1, read as the reverse complement.
TTCTTACACCATTGACATATCATATCTCTAATCAAGTGATTAGGTGTAAGGATAGTATGAGAAAGAACTTGCTGGCTTTTAGGACATGTCCTATTCCCAGATTTTAACCATCTCTGTATAAATGGTCTATCATATGTCTGCAAAAAAATGATTCATCTCAGATAAACACCCAACAATGGAATATAAAACATATTCACACTAAAGAGTAATTCACCAAATTCATGAACATACATTAAAAGAAGTGCACCAACAAGGCAACAAATGTAAATACATTCATAAGAACCATTCACAATATCACACAGAAAGAAAAAGGCCTAAAAAGTATACAAGTAAAACATGCATATCAACAGAGTAAGTGAGCAATCACAGACAATAAGTTGAATTCATCATGTAAACAAAGGCATACAACTACACATATACAGAGAGAGAGAGAGAGAGAGAGAGAGAGAGATGTTAATACAAACCTGTCCAGTAGCCACAATAACAGGATCAAACATAAGTGTTTTAGAAATGGGACAACAAGGGAGAGAGAGAGAGAGAGAGAGAGAGAGAGAGAGAGAGAGAGAGAGAGAGAGAGAGAGAGAGAGAGAGAGAGAGAGAGAGAGAGAGAGAGAGAGAGAGAGAGAGAGAGAGAGAGAGATGTTAATACAAACCTGTCCAGTAGCCACAATAACAGGATCAAACATAAGTTTTTTAGAAATGGGACAACAAAACTCCTCAGGAAAAGGCAATGAACCACTAGCATCTTTCAATTTCAAACACAATGATGAACCTTTCACTTTAAGTTCTTTCAAAGAACATAAAGCCTGCTTAGCTCCATCAATTGCTCCCAAACTAAACAAAACATCATCTTCATCAACAATAGACTTGACCAATCTCTGTAACTCCTTCTTCAACTCTTTTACCTTAGCAACCATAGCTGGATGAGTATCATAAACCCCAGTTTTAGCCATAAAATTATCAGTTTCTCTTTAGATAATAATCAAACTAAATGGGCCATTCTAATTTTGGGTTGTTTCAAATAAAAACTGAATCTTTTTACTCATCTCTCTGATATAATTCATCAGTGGGGGTGGGTGGGGGGCTTATTTAGCTTTGGGGGGAAGAAGGGTTATGAGTAATGTGTGCTGTGCTTACGAGGTACGAGTGTGTGTGTGTAAGTAAGTTGTGTGTATGTGAGAAGAGAAGTGTGGGGTCGTACTTGAGTGGTCCGTTGAGGTGAGGACGCATCTATTGAATTCGATCAGCAGAATGAATCTCTTGTCTACAACGCGTAGGATACATTTGTTACACCTGTCTCTCTTGCTTTACAACAACTTGAAAACCCATTTTTGACCTTCATTTTCAAAATTCAAATTAAAAAAAAAAAAAATCTTGCAATATTTAAATAATTTTGTGTATTATTAATCAACCAAGTGATGATTTTATTAGTGAAACTATCGTGTCGGGGGTTAATGAATTTTATGAAGAAGTTAAAAGTTGGAATTTGATATTGGCAGTATTTGAACAAGTTCAACAGTGTTTTAACTTGTAGCGTGACGTGATTTATATATTACTAGCCTATAACCCGTGTTATCGGACCTTATAAAATAATAAATTAAAACATTTAATGTGAACGGAAAATATTAAAATAAAAGTAAAAATTAATATGATAAATTATAAAATGAGAAACTTAAATATTAATTGGAATGTAAAAAAATATTAAAAAATACAAAATGAGGTATTATTAATATTAATTTATAATAAAATAATATTAATAATAAGGAAATATAGAAAATCTAACATGTTTTAATTAAAAAAAGTAATTGTCTGTGATATTTTTAGAAGTGTTTTAATTATATTACTTGTATTTATTAAAAAAATAGGTTGACATGTTAAAATAAGTAAGTTTTTTTAATAAGGACAAATAGGAAAACTAACATGTTTTAATTAAAATAAAGTAACTACCTATAATATTTTTAGATCTGTTTTAATTATATTAATTGTATTTATTAAAAAAATACGTTCACTTGTTAAAATAGGTAAGTTTTTTTTAAATAATTAAAAGTATTAAAATAAGTTTTAAAATATATAAGTAAGGGTTACACTTGATATTTTTGGAAAAGAGAAATTTTAGTGATAACAAATATAAAAGGTAATATATTTTAATTTAAAGGTAATTGCCCGTGATATTTTTGAAAAAGAAGTAGATTTTGTTAGAAAAAAAATATTTAAATTATAAAAGTCAATCAGCTAGTTAATATTTTTATATTATTTTATTATTTATTAAATAGAGTATTAAAATAGATTTTAAAATAAATAAGTAAGGATTGCACCTCATATTTTTGGAAAATAGAGATTTTAGTGATAACAAATATAAAAGATATTATGTTTTAATTTAAATGTAATTGTCGTGATATTTTTGGAAAAGGAGTAGATTTTGTTAGATTTTTTTTTTAATTATAAAAGGCAATCGGTTAGTTACTATTTTTATATTATTTTATTATTTATTAAATAGAGTATTAAAATAGGTTTTAAAATAAATAAGTAAGGATTACACCTCATATTTTTGGAAAACATAGATTTTAGTAATAACAAATATAAAAGGTAATATGTTTTAATTTAAAGATAATTGTAATGATATTTTTGGAAAATAAGTAGATTTTGTTAGAAATAAAAATATTTTAATTATAAAAGTCAGTCATCTAGTTACTATTTTGGTAACTTGACAATAATACAATTCCATAAAAGATTTGATTTGTAGTAGTTTTCGTTATCCTAAAAAAAATAATGTATATTTGTAGCAATGTATCCTAAATTTAAACAAATTAGATCCCACATTTCTATTTTTTTTATTAGATTTCAATATTATTTGATTTTTATGTAGTAAAATATAGTGAAATATTAATGTAGAATAAAATTTTCCCGAATTTTGATTATATTATTAATTTATTAATTAAAAAAAGTACCGAAAACCAAAAACTAACCGAAAACCGAAAACCAAAAACCAAAACTTTCGACTTTAATAACATACTATAGATAAGTTAATAAGAGTTTATGGGGTATTTGTCAAACCTCAACTTATAATTTATATGTTGATAAGTTGAATGTTAATAATGAGGTACATTTTCGTGAACTTATTGACTTATTACTTGATTTCTTTGTTTTTTAATACTTTATATTTTTACATTTGTGTTTTTAAATATTTTTTAATTTAAAATACAAGTGTTGAAATCATTGTATTTAATAATTATTTTTTTCAAATTTAATTTAACAAACTATTAACTAACTCATAAGTAAATTTATTTAAACACCCGTATAACTTATAAGAATTCATGAAATTATCACTTATATGACATTTACTCATTTTAAGTTATAAATCAACTTTTTTGTGATACCCAAATACGTACTTGATTTCTATAGATATTACAGTATTAATTTATATATATATATATATATCATGATAATTAATGATGATATGATATATTATTAACAACCGTTCATTCTTAAAAAGGACATGCTAGGATAAAAATGCTAGCAGAGTGTGATATATATTTCATGTTTTTTTTGAAAGAATATATATATTTCATGTTAAGAGAGTGTGAGAGTGTGAAAACTTATAAATACTACACAAGTCTTACATGACAAAAATTCACGTTTTTTTTATTAACTATTTGTGTTAAAATGACAACCTCAAACCCGCAGCCTCAATTTATCTAATACAATAATTGCTTAAATGTATCATATGAAAGAGATTAAAATTTAGGTATTGGAGTAAACTTTATTATTTTAATGCAATATGCTCCACAAATATGGGTTATAGTTAAATCAGTAATTCTGTTTTCTTATATAGGATACCCTTCGAGAATTGTGAGGTAAATGTTTTCTTTATCCATGTAATTATAATTATAGTGTAGGGTTTATTTCCATAACTGTGAATTGAAAAAACGAATGTTAAGACTTAAGACAGTTGAAAATTTTCAACTTGTTAATTTTATTTTATTTACTTATAAACTGTTTTTCTCTTCTTTTTCTTGCATTGATCAGTTGGTTTTGCCATTTTTTGCATACCGGGTTCAGTTTATTCAGTTGCATTGATACTATTTTTCCTTTTATTGCTTTTAAAAATCATTAAATTTGGATGAGTATTCCGAAATCAATTATCAATCAAATCGAATTTAATTGAGTACTCCGATGTTCAAAATGAATATTCCGAAATTCGAATCAGTATTCACATTTTACAATAAAATCAAGCAAAACGGATTTCCAATTTTTACAACCATCGCATCAAATTTTAAGTCTCTTATATCTTCAATAAAAGTAGAATTATAAACTTAAAATACATTGAACTCTTAGATAAAATATGGTCAAACGAATTTGGACTGTCGTTTGGACTGATGAATGAATTATCTTGAACCAGGAGGATATCAATAAGGGCATTCGGAGGGGGACAGTCATCGGTCCATATAATATGAATTTAAGCATGTCTTTTAATTCTTATTAATTTTTTTTTTTTGCTATCTAATCTTAGTTTTACAAGATATTCGGATCAGCTTCCGCATCTTCTAGTGCCCCACTTATAAATTAATCATGCTTAGCTGGATTTGAACATGGAACCTCAGGATGATAAGCCCCAAAAATCCTGATCACAAACAGCTGAGACATCGATGTGAAACATATTTTAATAATTTTTGATATCGTTATTAGAGTATTTCCAATGCACCCATCTCTTTACCTAAATTTTTGTCACATATACAATTATAGGAATTCTTGTTCAAAAACTCTTCTCCAATGAATATAATCCTTATCTTAAATTTTAAGATGAGAGAAAATAGTTCCCTTCATTTGTGCAACCATTTTGCTTCCCATTTTTCATGACTCATCTTCGTAAAAGGAAAGATGCCATGTGTTTCTCAATTCTAAACAGCATGCATGTGTCTTGTCTATACAGGTTGCAGACTGTGGGTCAATTTGTCTTCCACAAAATTATTTAGCATTTTCATGTTAGGTTTATAAACTGCAAGCAAAATCGAAGCTGTTCCAAGAAGATTTAATTGTTCCATATTGAAAAGGTCTTTAAATAAAAATGTTATAAAACTTGCAAGAGTATTCTGGTTCTGAGTTAAAGTTTCTGCAATTGTACAAAGTTAATGTATAGCATGTATTTGTTGTACAAATTCCCGATTTAATTATTAATCCCTGAATGATACTCTACAAGTTTGTAATACGATTTTAAAAAAAATATATTAAACTTTATAAGTATTTTTTGATCGAAATATTTATTATTATAAATTATTCGAATTAAAATAATATAATAATCAAATATGAATAATTATAAATTTATGATATGATAAATATATATTAGTTAATAAATAATTAAATAAATTGGAATAATATTAAAATAAATTCAATTTCACTTCAATTAATCTTAAACCGATATTTCAACTGGTTCATACAAATTTCCGATTTTTACAAGACTAATAGAGTTATGTATGGTTCTTAAGGTGTGTTGCATTTATAGAATTCCAATCTTTTGCTTACCGTCCGCTTAGAACAAGTTTAATGTTAGATACAAAATGACTATAATCATTGCTATAATATGATTTTTGGTGTTAAAAAATAAGATACATAGATACACTCCAATGATATATGCATTTTTCAACCAAATATTTATATATTTAACTACTTTTTTGTTTAACTCACCTAAATTTAATTTAAATTAGACCAATTTGTATTACATTTATGATTGATTGATGATGTGATATGCATAATTGAATGCAAATTCAACGTCAAGTATGCATTTATGCATATTTGCATTCAAATATGCAACTCCTTTGGAGTTGAATTTCTTTGTATTTGATACAAAATTATAACAATTACACTAAATTTAACATTGCATTGGACTTGCTCTTACAAGGAAAGAAATGCATTCAAATTCACCATAGGTTTAAACCTTACTTTAAAACACTAGTATTGCTATAAGTTTGCTATGCTTTTTATCAAATTTTGGAGATCGATGGGTAGGATTAGGGCTGAGCATTCGGTCGGTTCGGTCCACAACCGGACCGAACTGGACCGAACCAAATATACTGAGAACTGAATTATCATTTCTTTTCGGACCGAACCGAAATTGTATTTTGGATCGGAACCGAACCGAAATAATGATATTCGGTTCGGTTCTTTCATAAAAGAATCAAATTTTTTTCAAATAAAAAATTTGTATTAAAAAAAACCAAAAAATTTGATTTTTCTAAAAATAAAAATATTAACTAATGAAATAGAAGTATGAAATGTAAATAATTCAAACTTCAAATCTCAAAACAAAAATAAGCCATGCAAAATTTTAAATATATACATACATATAAAATTAATATATTATATCTATAAAAATTATATAAATATAAAATAAAATAATTTCGGTCTATTCGGTTCGGACAAATTTTTTTTTTGAAAAACCCGAACCGATATTAATTTCGGTCTATTCGATCCGGACCGAAAAGACCGAATTTTCAGAAAATTAGAACCGAACCGAACCGAAATTATACTATTCGGCTCGGTTTTTCGGTTATCCACTTATAATTTTAATATAATTTTTTAAGGATTAAATTATAATTTATATTTCCAAGATTAATCCAACTCCACATATAATTATTTAATTTGTAGTTTGTAATTGCAAGACTAACTCTACACCATAAATAATTATTCAATCAATATAGTTAATGTAATACAAATATAATATTATTATTAATGAAGAGTTTATTAGTATGCGTAATTTTTTTCAAAATGAAGTAAAATGAAATAGAGGAAATGCCATATTTATATATTATTATTGTGAAACTAGAATTGGTGGTGTAAATGTAGAAAATCACGTTAGTCACATAAAAATTGATTATTATGAAACATCTTTGGTCGGTTATAACACCTCAATAATGTAATGTAATGTAAACCACTTTGATGTTTTAAAGTTGTGTTAATGCTAACTAAAGATGCATGCTAATCAACTTTATCCGGTTCCTAATTACTTACCTTATCTTAATTATGATTCCGAGCAAAAGGAGGACATAGAGAATAATTGTAAGGACGATAAATCTTGACTCTTAACATTTGTATAAAGACAATTTGACTGCTTGTTATAAGTTAGTTAACATTTCGTTATCAAACACCAACTTATATAGCCACTTCCCTTTTGGCTTTTCTTAGTTTTTAACTACTTTTTTTTTAATTTGAAAGATTAAATATAGGATCTTTAATGTTGGCTTATTTGATTCGGCAAACTTAGAATAATGTAGTTGAATTTACAAGCATAAATTGCAGTGGCCTCTTACTCGGGAGTACCTTAATCAACTCTTTTGGATCATATCGTTCGGAAAGAATCTTATGATACAAAAAATTATACGGACGTTTTAAAATGGTAGCAAAATGTTTTAAGTCTCTTATATCTTCAATAAAAGTAGAATTATAAGCTTAAAATACATTGAACTCTTAGATAAAATATTGTCAAACGAATTTGGGGCTTGCACGCACCTCCTAATGCCCCGCTTATAAATTAATTATGTTTAGCTGGAATTGAACATGGGATCTCAGGATGATAAGCCCCAAAGATCCCGGTCACAAACAACTAAGACACCGATATTGAACATATTTTAATAATTTTTGATATCGTTATTATGTGGTAAATATAGTCCACACTTGTAAAAGGAAAGATGCCACAAAATTATTTAGCATTTTCATGTTAGGTTTATAAACTAAAGCAAAATCGAAGCTGTTCCAAAAAAAATTAATTGTTCAATTTGAAAAGGTCTTTAAAAAAAATGTTGTAAAACTTGCAAGAGTAATCTGGTTTGGAGTTAAAGTTTCTGCAATTGTACAATGTTTATGTATAGCATGTATTTGTTCCAAAAATCCCTGATTTAATTATTATTCCCCGAATGATACTCTACAAGTTTGTTGACCCATACGAATTTTAAAAAAAGATTAATCTTTACAAGTATTTTTTTATCAAAATATTTATTATTATAAATTATTAGAATCAAGTAATATAGTAATCAAATATGAACAATTATAATTTATGATACGATAAATACATATTAGTTAATAAATAACTAAAAGAACTGGAATAATATATTAAATTATGATATAATAGTAAAATAAATTTGATTTCACTTCGATTAATCTTAAAACAATATCTCGACCACCGATTTTCGATTTTGATATAATTTAGGTGTATTGTTGTCATTATATAAGAATCTTAGGGGGACCAAGTACCCCCGATTCATGTTTTTTATGATAAAACAATATTTTCAATTATTTTAAAATAAAAATACTTGATATCCCCTTATGTGAGTATTTGAAAAGTTTCGTTGAGATTCAATTCTATTTTTGTAAGATCAAATATTTTTGTTTAATAATGTATGTACAAAACTCAATAACTTTTGTGACATAAAAATGGATATTAGTTTTCATTGTATGCTGTTCAGATATGTTACCTTTTTTAAAAAAAAGAAAAGATATTTACTTTAAAAAAAAAAGATATTATTTTTTTGGAGTTTTGTTTTCAAAATATAATACAAGTACATTGTACTTTCATTCGTTCACGACCAAACATAAAAGTCCACTCCTGAAAATCAAGATTGTGCTTTAACTATTTATGTTGCATAGAGGAACTCTCGAAATTAAACATACGAATCCGAAAAAAGTGGACTTTAGCAATCACAATTTAAAGTATCGTATACAATTGATGACAGTATGCATATATCATATATGAAGTATAGAGTAAAGTACATAGTGGTGTCTGTATTAGCTGGAGCCATTTTTTTTAAAACACGAGAATTAAAACTAGTCATCAATTTGCGAATTTGAAACTTTAGCTATATTTTTAAAATTTGATACGTACTTAACTCTTTATTATACTAGTGACGGACATGCCTCTTAATGCAATAGGGACCAGAGTTAAACACCAGTAATTAAAATCATTTCCATCTTTTCAGAGATAGAGCGTTATTCCACAGTAAGAACATTTTGTCTTGGTGTGGAAGTGTGGTGTTTGTTAATCATCTACATATTGTTAATTAAGAATAAAGGACAGACAAGTGCATGACACTACCTTTGAAACTGGAACAGGTTCATCCTTGAATTTTCCAGCTGCATTGGCAGCAGCAGCACATTTATGAGATAGTAAAACCTAAGGAAAAAGAAACAATGGATGTAAAACTTAGTGCAAAAGCTGCAAGTGATGATCTTATTCCTGTGTAAAACAACAGCAGCATGATCTTGTTCTTCACGTGTCACTCAACAAGGTGCAACAATTTCAAATGTAATGCCTGTTGGAAGAAGACAATCTCAGGCTTGGTAAAACAAATTACCTGTTGCTGCAATATATAGTGTCAGAGACAGATTCCTCAGGAACCAAACAAGTACTGGTAAAATCAAGGTCAATCTCACTTTCGAGTTAATATATCGAGTTCTGCCCCGTTGATCAACTGTCATGGACTCTAATCCATCCCCATTACCTTAATGAAAACGATGAATGTTAAGGTCCGAACTTCGCACATGAAATAACCTTAACTGTGAATTCATAAACACAACTAAGTACTAACCTATCTCGTAAAGTCCTGATTTTATTGCTACAGCTACATCAGCAACTGCCTGGAGGCCAGAAGAACAATAATGTAAATGCCTGTTAACAATTCTGATAGGCACAATATCTACACTAAACAAAATAATAGACTATCATGTTCATCAATTAGTCACTTGGCCTATTTGGCTTCATTTATCTAACCTCTTCAAATTCGAACACCCTCGTCATCTCCAATTACAGTCATTTCAATTTATAAATTTTAAATGTAAAAGTCTTGAACGGGTAGTGAACTGAAGACACAAGTGAGTCAAAAACAACTTTTTCATTTCTACTTTTCAAGGTATTTTAAATATCCATGTAAGTAGATGTCAACCAAATGATTAGATAACTAAAATTATGAGCTTAGAATCTCTACTACTGGAAGTCATTTTGGGATCTAGTCTTCAGAGCTCTAGCACCGCAACTGTCATAATAGAAAACACGATATGAATAACATACTCACACAATATAACTCCGTAAAATACGTGCAAAAAATCAAAACGACTTTAATCTTTAATACTCGAATAGGAGTATTATAAGTAGCATTTGGGGAGAGGAGAAGGACTTACACTCAGAGTCTGTAGTGATCCAGTTTCCTGATTTAATAGTAGTACTACGGTTATTATCCCGAACAGGAGTAGGGTTCGAAGAATGATGTATATTCTTGGTCTGATCGATAATTATCCTATTCGAAGAAGCTTCCGAAACAGCAGAGTAAACAGAGGAAGTAGTGAAAAAACAGAGGAAGTAGTGGAACAACTTTCTATATCCCATATGGAACTTATCTTAGGGGAGTCGTTGCTTCGTTTGCCATCATCAGGTATCGATTTTAATGCTTATCTGTTTCAAAATTGTGAAACCTCAAACATAATGATGTACTTATAAGATCCAATATAGACGTTGGCGTCTTGACATCTAGATGATAATGCATTATCAGCTATAGGTAGAACCTTAGAATTTTTGACATGATTAATGGCCGCATCTAGTCCTTTGTTGTTACTAATACCTAATCCTCTGGCAACAACTTCCTTGTTCATCATTTTTGTCGTATCAACTCTCTTTAGATTGAATGTATTGTAAAAACAAGCCTTTGTAATGTCTCTTCTTCTTAGTATAGTGAACAAAGTAAAGTTCTCACAACCCAAACTGATTTTTCTTACTCTTTCCGGTCTTTGATTAGCCTGAAGCTGATTTGGCAACAACACTTCTTGTGTTTTTGCTCAACTGTGTTAAAATTTCTACAATTTGATCCCGTCCCATGAATAATATATTGGCAAATTGCGATACTTTTGACTTACCACTCCAGTTCTCCTTGATGGTTTGTGTAGTTACTCCGTTGCGCACTTTTGGTGGTTCATCTGCCACCCTTAAGAGCTACTGAATGATCTGTTATACATCAAATTTTGGCTCATTAATATCATATATGTATATGTGTCATGACTGTTAGAATGTATGCGGAAAAATTATTTATCTACAACTATTGTGAAAGCTAGCTCACCTGCATGATATGCAGTAGGCCGATATCTGTAGCAATACACTGCCGAGAAGATAGAATAGAATGGTCAAATGGACAGCAAATAAGGGTACCCTTTTATAGGAGAAGACAATAAGCCAACAATTAGACTGAATTTAAGGAAGATGGTGAGACAACCAGCAGCAAGTGGGGCTATCTTCTGATCCAGCTGCAAATTTGCATTTGAGAAATCTTAGCGTGTAATCAAATGTTACAGGTTAATGAATTTAGCATGTGTGGAAAATGTATATACCATACACTTGTACAGTTATCGTATCAAATTTTGCATTTCAGTTGAAAGAAAGTAGCCGAAATCAGTTATACTTACATTATGGCCAATGATGATTAGTCCAGCAATCAGATTTGCGAGACCAATAGTTATAAGATTCACTAAAATTGAAGGTAAACCATGTAAGCAGATGGCAAGGTAACTATGTTGTTGTTCTAGGAAAAGTTCAGTTTTTTTACTGCACTAACTAATAGATAATCCCAAGTACCAGACGACTTACATGTTGTAGCTCCAGATGCAGCTGCAGAACAAACAATACTTAAGCTTGTAATGAATTCCATCAAACCTCCATAGACTATACTTTTCACAATCTCCAGCGACTTGGAATCTCCAGTTCCTGTCAATTTAAGTGGTATTTCTCCACGGGCCGGTTCGTTTCCTATGCCATGTATGGCTCCCGGTTCTTCACCCACAGTAGTGCCATTTCGTGGATCACAATGCCAATCATAACACATTAGAACATGTCTATCTTAAAATCCTGCATTAACTAAATTTTAAGCACGTTTTCAGTACCTTCAGGAACATTAGCTATGCCCTCTTCTAGATCAATATTCCATTCTACTGGCGAAGTGAAGAGTGGAGGTTTAGGATATCCAGAATATGTTCCATTTTGATGGTTCGAACTGGACAGGCCAACTCCATTTTGGTTAATAGAGACACCACCATTTGGTCTAGTTGAGGAACTGCCATTTTGAACTGGTAGAACAACATTTTGGTCTACTTGTACATTCGGTTTTCCCTCGAGATCTCTGCCATTTTGAACTGGTAGAACTACATTTTGGTCTACTTGTACATTCGGTTTTCCCTCGAGATCTCTCCATCCATCCTGTGCATGGCCATCTTCTGTGCACAATTAGAGAGTTAAAGTTTATATGGTCTCTTTTATATTTCAAACACAAAGAGTTGGACGAATATTATATTTTAAATTACCTTGATTAGTCATAGTATCCCCAACAGCATGTCCGGAATCATAAGACGATTGTTGCAGAGGTTTCTGCGTACTTTTTTTCTCTGGTTTATTTCCAAATATCCGAAATAAACTAAAGCAATCTCCTGCATAAACAAATAAGCTGATGATTTTTTACGTCTAATTAAGTATTTTTAGCCTTTAATGCTGCAATGAAGCAAACATAACAATGAATTTTGGGACAAAGTTTCACCTTCTTTGTCAATCACCATAATTCCATTATTTCCGGTTAAAGCAGATGGTGGAACATTTGTCCGTTAGGGAATGTCTTCACTATCCTCTCCTCCATTTGCCAGAAGCCTGATCCAACTGAAACAGTCCTGGTTTGTAGATGTAATAGCTTAATCAGGTCCAGGATAATAATGCTGCTACTATTATAATAGATGGATATATTATGTATACTTTCCCTTTTGCCGCCTCTCAGAAGTTTCATCAAAATACATATAGGTCATATTATAATGTTGACTGCTTGGAGAGGATTTTCGAGTAAATCTCTTTTTTGCTATTATCTCGCTACTGCCAATCTGTAGTGTTTGCTACCACTTTGACAGCTTGTAAAGTGAATTCAGCTCTTGCATCAGATTAGGAATGGCCTAGACATATTCAACTTCTGGCCTAGACGCATTTGGACCTGGTGGTGTTGGTAGCAAAAGATGTCTGGGTGAAGGTTTTATCTCCTACTATAAGTAGAAATCTGTTATTGGTGCTTAATCTACAAACATGGAATCGATTGAAAGTAATTACAATACGAATTGTGATTTTATAACATTGAATACGCAAATATAATACTAAAAATAAGTTCGTTGTCATTGTAGTGGTTTAGTGTCTTAGGTTTGCTTGTAGCGGTTTACTTAGTGTGCTCATGGTGGTTCACCTGTATGTTCTATTGGTACTGTCGTAGTTCTATGGTTGCTTGACCTCCTTGCTTGGAACTTGGAAGGTTTTGCTTCTCCTCTACAAGAAAGAATAACATGTCCCTCACCATCTTCACATCCTCAACGATGTACCTTTTGGTTCCCAGTTCCTACAATTCTAGCATAGCACAACTTGTCTACATAATCCCCTTTTTCGAAAGCAGCTGTAGTTCCCATTCCTGAATCCTGATCCTGTTTATGGTAATGCATGTTAATCATTGTAACCATGTTGTTTTCAAAGCTGAAAGAACAGAAACATTTTGCTGAATGATGCACATTGAAATTGAAAACGAGGAGTCTTTACCCCTGCGCTACATCTCATTCAACTCAACAAGCTCCTATGCACATTGAAATCACACCAAAACGAGGCTATTTGAAGTTTAGCCGGGCAAGAGAGCTTTGTCCTGATTTTCATTGGACATACATTGTTTTGTAGGAAACTACAAGGGGACAGCAAGCAAACAAGCCCCGGTAATAAGGCATCTCCAAGTGGGATCTCTTAACACCATCTTACGGAATTCACTGCAAGTGTGCACTTTGTCTTTAACGGTTAACCATTTGTTTGATCAGCTGAACTAATGTATGAGTAGACCTCAGAGCATCTCCAACTCTCAAAACTTTAAACTAAAAAATTTAAGTGACTAGTCAAATAAAAAAATTATACATAATATTTATAATAGGACTCACTTCAATAAAGAATTTTCTTTAAATAAAATTATAGTCAAGCTTGAATTTATCTTATTACATGTTTAAATAATACTAGCCTATAACGCGTGCAAAACACGGGTAAGGTAAGTTTTTTCAAATAATTAAAAACATTAAAATATGTTTTAAAATAAATAAGTAAGGATTGCATTGATATTTTTGGAAAAAAAGAGATTTTAATGAAAACAAATATAAATGGTAATATGTTAATTTAAAGGTAATTATTGCCCGTGATATTTTTAGAAAAAGAGTAGATTTTGTTACAAAACGGTGTTTTAATGATAAAAGACAATCAGGTAATTACTATTTTTATATTATTTATTGTTAATAGTAATATGTTTTAAATTAAAGATAATTGCCCGTGATATTTTTGAAAAAAAGAGTAGATTTTGTTACAAAAAAATGTTTTAAAGATAAAAGACAATCAACTAATTACTATTTTTATATTATTTTATTAGTTATTATAAAATGTAATATGTTTTAATTTAAATGTATTTACCCGTGATATTTTTGAAAAAGAAGTAGATTTTGTTACAAAAAGTGTTTTAATGATAAAAGTCAATCAACTAGTTACTATTTTTACATTATTTTATTATTTATTAAATAGAATAAATGACCGAAAACCGACCGAAAACCGAAAACCAAAATTTTCAATGTTTCGGCTTTAATAATACTAGCCTATAACCCGTGCAAGGCACGAGCAATTAACGTAAGTTTTCTTAAATAATTAAAAGCATTAAAATACGTTTTAAAATAAATAAGTAAGGGTTGCATTGATATTTTTGGAAAAAAGAGATTTTAATGAAAACAAATATAAATGGTAATATGTTAATTTAAAGGTAATTATTGCCCGTGGTATTTTTGGAAAAAGAGTAATTTTTGTTTAAAAAAAGTGTTTTAATGATAAAAGGCAATCAACTAGTTACTATTTTTATATTATTTTATTATTTATTATAAAAGGTAATATGTTTTAATATCAAGATAATTTCCCGTGATATTTTTGGGAAAAGAGTAGATTTTGTTAAAAAAAGTGTTTTAATGATAAAATGTAATAAGCTAGTTGGTATTTTTATATTATTTATTATTAATGATAATATGTTTTAAATTAAAATTAATTGCCCGTGATATTTTTGAAAAAAGAAATAGATTTTGTTACATTTAAAGATAAAAGGCAATCAGCTAATTACTATTTTTATATTATTTTATTAATTATTATGAAAGTTAATATGTTTTAATTTAAATGTATTTACCCGTGATATTTTTGGAAAATGAGTAGATTTTGTTACAAAAAGTATCAATATACTTATATAAAGGAGAAGACGAGGGCGGTGAGGTGGCCTCTAGAATCGCTCCGTTCTATTTTTCTAATTTTCTCAATTTTTCACAATTTTTAATTTTAATAATTACAACTTCCTTTATTATTTTCGATTTTGTAGGAAGTAAATTGAAAATTACACTTTTATTATTTCTTTTATTATTTTCAAACTTGATAGAACTTTCTTTGATTTAGAAAATTACAACTTCCTTATTATTTTCGAATTTGTAGAACTTGATTGAACTTTCTTTGATTTAGAAAATTACAACTTCCTTATTATTTTTGAATTTGTAGACTTGATAGAACTTTCTTTTATTATTTTCAAACTTGATAGAACTTTCTTTGATTTAGAAAATTACAATTTCCTTATTATTTTCGAATTTGTAGGACTTGATAGAACTTTCTTTGATTTAAAAAATTTCTTTGATTTAGAAAATTACAACTTCCTTATTATTTTTGAATTTGTAGGACTTGATACTTATTAAAGACAAATCGGCTTAAAATTAGAAAACTAATCAAATTTAAATTGAAATTTCCTTTTTCAACTCCTAAATTGTAGAAAAGGTAATACTTCTTTATTTCTTTTTTAATTCAATAGAATTAAAATTCCTTATTTATCTTTGAATTTATAGGTAACACAATAAATATATATAAGTCATTTCTATTTAAGATATAAATATAAAAAAGTTAATCTTATTTAGAATTTACAAACATAATCAAATTTTCGGTATATTCCATCATTAGGAAGGAAACAATTACATGGAACAAGTATATATTACATTGTTTATTATTTTCTTCCCTTTTTAAGATATATACATGTCTATATAAACTGATCAGGAGGGCTCTGCTGAGGCGACCCTAATTTTGTTATTATTATAATTTTTATAATTAATTACATAAATTTTTAAATAGTTAATGATTTATAGTTTTTTCGTGATTGTTGGTTTTTTATAGGTGGTTTACCTTTTCACCATGACGCGGAGTGCTACATGAAGATGATATCATTCTTGCAAAACTTCTTGAATTTGATTTTTGATACGTCTTTTGTAGGTTTGTCTTTTGTAGGTTTGCATTTGGTCATCTGCATTGCATTATCCGAGAACATTCTTCTAATCCTTTATATCTTTGATTTTTTGAATAAAAATTGTAATATATTTATTGATAAACAAATTAGTGGAGATCGTTTTTTGATGGAGATATGGAGATCTACTCCAATTTCAATTAATTCTTCAAAAGTCGCTATTTATTTGACTTTCTTAACTGCTTTTTTTTATTATTATTATTATTAACATCTAGCAATTTCTCTTTATTATTATTATTATTATTCATATTATTATTATTATTATTATTATTATTATTATTATTATTAATGTTATTATTATTATTATCTAATTAACATAAATTTTGATATTAGTTTTACAATAATAATTATTATATTATTTTATAACATAATTTTAATGTTTTTTACTATAATTTTCTAGCATATTATTTTAAATATATGATAATTAGATCATTTTTTAGAAAAAGTAAGTCAAAATATTTTTCAAGTTGTATAAAAAAAAGCATAGTATAAAAAGTAAATATAACCTCTAATTTATATTGGATCGTATTTTTTAATTTTTCTAGAACTCCTCTATTTTAAAATAGAAGTTTGAATTCCCTTTTATAACATCTAGAAATTTAAATTTTCTTTTATAAATTCAAATATTTAGAAAAAGTAATATTTATAAAAGATAAGTCGTCGAGAAATTATCTATTTTTTAGAGATCCTCAATTTTAATTCGATAAAATTAAATTTCCTTATTTATATTTGAATTTTTAGGGAAGACAATAAATAGAAAAATTCAATCCTATATAAAATTTAATTAAACAAATATTTTCATAATTTCTCAATTAACTTAAATTCTATTTAAGTTTTAAAATTATTAACTTAAATATTTTTTAAGGATTTGTTATGTACATATATTTTTAATTTATATGTATTTAGTACAATTGGGGTCGACTCAAGAAAGTATGACATAAAATCGGCATATAAAGTCTAGGAATATTTAAGAAATTTTTAAATTTTGTTATAATACTAATAGTTGAAATTTGAAGCGGTGGTTAATACTTAAAATTTATCATTGCATATTTTTAGTATTTTTTATTTATACGTATTTATGCAACGGGCGTCGGTTTAAAATATATGTCACCAAATCGGCATATAAAGTCTATAGATATTTAAAAAATTTGTAGTTTTTGTGATAATATGAATGATTGAAGTTTGAAGTGGTGGTCAATACTTAAATTTATATTACTGCGTATTTTTCATATTTTTTCTTATAAGTATTTAGTGTAGCGGGTTTCGGCTCAAGAAAATATGATACACAATCGGCATAAAATACATCAATAGTTTATTTTATTGTTTGTGTATGGTACTTTGTAAAATATTGTTTTCAATATATATATATATTTTATTTTATTTTTTCTTGATTTTTTTCTTAAATAGTTAATTAATATTTAAAATTTTACAAAAATATTATAGGACCGCTGCGAAGCGCGGCTTAGTCAACTAGTTTTAATGATAAAAGTCAATCAACTAGTTACTATTTTTATATTATTTTATTATTTATTAAATAGAATAAAAGACCGAAAACCAAAAACCGATCGAAAACCGAAAACTTTTAATGTTTCGGTTTTAATAATATAGTATAGATAGTATAGATTATTCATATATAACAAATTTAACGTATTGTATTTCAATGAAATTAGATATGATATTGGCTATATTTTAAAAATAATAAATGAGATATACTTAGGAAGATTATTTATAGTCCATCTCGATAAAGATGCAAACTTTATCAAATTATCTCCAACCTTTTTAATTCTACCATAAATTAAAAATTCGATGTTTACAAGATTCAATATGATTTTCAAAATATATATTAGCAATAAGAAGTACCCATACTAGTTCTTTTTATCGGACAAAACAATTTTTTCTACTAGTTCTTTTTATAGAATAAAATAATATTTTCAGTTATTTATAATTAAAAATACTTGGTATCCCCTTATGTGAAGATTCTGGTCTCTCGGTTCAAAAATCTTTTAGAGGAAGGCTCTGTGTACATCATCAAAAATCTGAAAGTTGTTTCAAGTACAGGGAAATATAGACCACTATCACATGGGTCTAAATTGCTCTTCATACGTATAACGTTGCCTAAGAGATTGGAAGAAGGCATCGTCAACATATCACTGCATGGATTTCAGTTCATATGTCCGGATATGATTGATGCACGTATTAATGACACCAACATACTCTCAGGTTTTTGATGCAGTAATATATTAGAGTCATATATAAGTAATAATATTATATAAGTTATAATTCAAACTATCATGTTCTAATATTATTTTTCTATGTTGATTTAGATATTGTGGGCTACTTGACCTACTTGGGTGGCATTGAAGTTGTCAAAGGCGGTTGAAAAAAAAAAGATCTCAAAATTGTCACAAATTAGTAAGTTATGCATTATATTAATTTTAATATAACTGTTAATTATTTTTTATTGTTCTTGTAATTTTATATTATTGCTTTGGTTACCCCAATTTATTTGTTTTACTTATTTAATTTGTTCTAATTTTTTTCTTAAACAGCTCCATCACCGGTACCATAACTTTGTGGGAAAAGTTGGTCGAGATGGTTGATACAAATTTATACAAAGAGGATGGTGGACCCTATATAATAATTGTCACATCTACCCAGATTAAAATTTTTAAAAATAATTATCTTTATTAATGTTTTTATAATATATAGTTTTAGAAATTACACATATATAAATCTATCTTATCTCAATTGAACGAATATCATTAGATATTTTACAAATATTTGTTTCATTGATATTAATTTACTAGATATTACTAGATTTTAAATATTTTAGATATTAAATATTTATAATATTTATTGATTTTACTAGATTTTTACCTTAATTTAGGTGTTGTATTTTATCCTTTTGTTTGGTTATTCACTGAAATCTATGGCTTCTTTATATTATTGAAAAAAATCTGTTAACAAAAAAAAAATCAACTAATTTTTATATAATCAAAACATGTTAATGTTTATTTTCATTCTCAATTTTATTGTGTATAATTTTTTGAAGCGATCAATGTTTTTTATATAATTATGAGCCCTAGCCTTTTGGCTAAACTTAAAATTATTGCTTATGATTTAAAGTTACTTAAAGTTATAAGTAAAAAGTAAAATTTTAAGTTAATATATCTGTTTGGGTAATTTTGTATTATGATAAACTAATGAGTTATTAAAATTGTAACAATTAAATTAAATTTAATAAATAATGCATTTGAATGATGATATTAACTTTTATCAAATAAATACATTAAAATAAAATAAGTCATTCAAAAAAGTACCTCCTACCAACTTCTGATTTTAAACTGTTTTTTTTAACTTTACGTCATTTTCTAAGTTATTACACAAACAAATTTTTTTTAACTTAAATTAAAAAATTACTTTAAGCCCCAACAAATTTATTTCAAAATCCAAAATTTTGGGTTTAAACATATTCTTTTAACATACATAATAAATCTTCATATTAAAGATAAAATGACTAAAAAAAATTATATTTAAGTATTTCAATTTTTATTATTACAAATAATTAGTATTTTTTTATCAATATAAATTTCCTTTTATATATATATGACAATGGTATCGCTCCAAGAAAATAAAAAATCAAATTATATAAACAAAAGGAATATGTAAATACTTTATAATATTACCTAACCAAATGCAAATTTAATAGAATATATTTTATTTGATAATTTAAATAATTTTGTAGATATTTATTTCAAAATTTTTGTTCTAATATTCTCTTTCTTAACAAATACATTCTAATGCCGCTGATTTTATAGAATATATTTTATTTGATAATTAAATAATTTTGTAGATATTAATTTCACAAATTTTATTCTAATATTCTTTTTCTTAACAAATATATTCTAATGCCGCTGCGAAGCGCGGCTTAGTAACCTAGTTCTTTTTATCGGACAAAACAATTTTTTCTACTAGTTCTTTTTATCGAATAAAATAATATTTTCAGTTATTTATAATTAAAAATACTTGGTATTCCCTTATGTGAGTATTTGAAAAGTCAATTTTTTAAAATCAAATTTTATTTCTATAAGATCAAGTATTCGTTTCAAATAATTCATACGAATTTAATTTGCAATAATTAATTCTTCCTGTAATACAAAAACGCAATAACTTTTGTGACATAAAAAAACGATATTGCTTCTCGTTGTATACGGTACAGATATGTTACCTTTTATTTAAAAAGAAAAGGATATTAGTAGTATTTATTTGGGAGTTTAGTTTTTAAGAAAAAAGAAAAGAAAAGAAGATAATACAAGTACATTGTACTTTGATTCGTTCACGACCAAACATAAAAGTCTTGCTTGCATCCGTGACTCCTGCAGATTGGTTCAGAAACTAGATCTAGGGGTTTTCCTCTCTGAGATACAACCAAGCCTGCCTCCCTCTCTGATTTCTCAACCATTTTCATACCTTCTTCATTCATCTTCTCACTTTCTTAACTGGACCCTCTGATTTTCAATCAGTTTTTTACCCTCTTGTAATCATCTACCTATGTTACAAGATATAAATCATATATATACATCTAGATACATCGAGGAGGAGGAGACAAGCAATCAATTGGTGAAAGAAGAGGTATGTTTGATTTCTAAATTTATATTTTCTTTGATTTGATTTGATGTTTCTGAGTTTGTCTTGTATGCTCTTCTCATGTTACAACTCATATAAATTTATGTGACAATCCATTAGTGATAATAAAGCTTCTTTTCCTTTTCTAAATTTATGCTGTGTTGTCTAGTATACATGTTTTCTTTGAATTGATTTCAAGTTTTTCAGTTTGTCTTTGCTCACTATATATAACATATGTTACGAGATACACATGTAATTTCATGGGCACATAGCTATTTTTTCTTTTAGCACAAAATTAGGATCTCAAACTTGGCCCTCAGATGACAATTGGCACTATGTATAAGCATGGTTTTAGATTTCGGAAATCGGAACAAATCGGTTGAGGCATCGTCTAGCGATTTATCGGAAATCGGGGATTTATCGGAAATTAATCAGATATAATTTAATAATAAATTCAATAATATTTAGTAAAAAAAGATTAGGAGGTAGAATTTTAGTTATATGTGAGATAGGACTTTAGGAGTGGAACAAAACAAAAGATGGAACCAAATTTTGGTACAAAAAATACCATTAAAAAGGGGTTTAACTTGTATATAAAGGTTATAGATACTACTTACTAGTAGTACGTACGAATACTCTGCTTCATTTATTAATAGTAGTATAGTACTTTAGTTTTGTACAGAAATCAGAGTGTTAAAGACTTAAAGCATCAAAGAACGTAGTTATCTGTGCCTCTTTTGGAACTGATGAGTTTTGGGCCTTTTGGCTTCCTCATCGTCTTCTGTCCTTTTTTCAGTAAATTCTATTGTTATGCGGCTCATACCTGTACCAATTCATTCTCCTCTTCTTAATCATTTTGTTAAACTAAACTCCAAAATCACGATACTCTTCTCCGATTTCTTCGAATATTGACCCGATTCTTGCCGATTTTGACCATTTGACCAGAAAATTGATTTTTCAGGCGATTTCATCTTATCAGATCGGAAGGTTACCGATTGCCGATAAACCGGCCGATTTATCAAACTTATATTTGCATAAGTCTTAGAAAAGAGGAAATAACATCAACATTTGCAGTAGTTATAAGTCTTGGAAAAGAGGAAATAACATCAACAGGAAAGGACATTGTATTTGCAGGACTTGTAACTAATTAGTCTTTGAACGGTTGAAACATTGTATTTGCAGGACTTATAACTAATAAGTCTTTGAACAGTTGAAACTCAATCTTCATCTTCTCTGCATCTGCAGCCGCCTTCAGGTATGTGGCTCCCAGCCAGGCTGATTAAAAAAAAAGTTGTCAACAAAACTATATATTAGCACAAAACCATGTTTTGAAAAAAATAGTATATATTAAATTTCATTTACATGCTTTAAACTAATCTCTGTTTTTGCAACTAGGTCCTATAGTGGTTGTGACAAGCAACATCACGTTATTATTGTTTAGATAGATACATCATACAACCACATAGTAATGAGTGAGTTCTTAAAATAAATCACATTCACACATAACAAAAAGACACCAACTCAATCAACAGGCATAGGCTACCTAGAACTTCACTCCCTGAAAGAACACAAATAGAGAAGAACACGAAGGATTGATCAATTCTCGTTAGGCAATATACAATGCCATTATCCGTTACGTTCTACTTGGAGGCTTAGAACTTGAAGGGAAACAAAGCGTGATCCTAATTTTCATGTGTGGACTTGCAATGTGTGAAAACAAATTTAGCTAGATGCAACTCTTTATTGCAACCGGTAAACGCATGACAATACTCTTAACGTTCATATTAAATATCTTAGATAATTTCTAATAGGGATACCTTATGCCCTGCAAACAATTTATATAACCCTTCTCAAGTGTCCAAGACCTTGAGAAATCATATACATTTTACGCATCTGCATCTCCAATGACAGACATACGAGTTAAGACCCCAGACTTCTAATGTTTGACTAAAAATCATTTCTTGAGAAAACTATAAAACCTGACTTGACTTCACCAAGTATGGGAAGTCCCATAACTAAGATACTGAAACTCCTTTATCATACATATTATGAATGATATGCCGGCAATAGGCAACAGAAACGAGAGGTACCTGGTGGTTTTCAGCTTGATGTTGATAAAGAGCAATCTGATTGCGACACAAAGTGCCACAATCTCGGCACATCTTGGCGACGCCTTCTTCATTCAGTGTCATATGCACTAGTTTGTTATGTTCCTTCAATCCATTTGCATACGTGAACTTTTTTTGGCACTGGTAGCAATAGTTTTCGGGCCTAACCATCTATAGAAGAAATAAAGAAACTACTAGAAATAAGGTAAAATTATACAACTACTATAAATTGTGATAGCTAGCTTACATGCATGTTATGCAATATACTGTCTGTATGGAGATATATTCTTTGTCTCAATAAGGGTACTTATATAATTCAGTCATGTGTAGGCTTATTGTCTTATCCTACAAAAAGGAAGATAGATTATATAAGTACCCTTATTCAGACAAAGAATATATCTCCATACAGACAGTATATTGCATAACATGCATGTAAGCTAGATATCACAATTTATAGTAGTTGTATAATTTTACCTTATTTCTAGTAGTTTCTTTATTTCTTCTGCCTTATTTCTTCTACAGATGGTTAGGCCCGAAAACTATTGCTACCACGGCCAAAAAAAGTTCACGTATGCAAATGGATTGAAGGAACATAACAAACTAGTGCATAGGACACTGAATGAAGAAGGTGTGGCCAAGATTTGCCGAGATTGTGACACTTTGTGTCGCAATTAGATTGCTCTTTATCAACATCAAGCTGAAAACCACCAGGTACCTCTCCTTTTTGTTGCCTGTTGCCGGCATATCATTCATGATAATATGTATGATAGTATCTTAGTTATAGTAGCAGTGTAGCTACATACCAAAGGGACTTCCAATACTTGGTGAAGTCAAGTCAGATTTTATAGTTTTCTCAAGAAATGATTTTTAGTCAAACATTAGAAGTCTGGGGTCTTAACTCGTATGTCTGTCATTGGAGATGCGTAAAATGTATATGGTTTCTCAAGGTCTTGGACACTTGAGAAGGGTTATATAAATTGTTTGCAGGGCATAAGGTATCCCTATTAGAAATTATCTAATATATTTAATATGAACGCTAAGAGTATTGTCATGCGTTTACCGGTTGCAGTAAAGAGTTGCATCTAGCTAAATTTGTTTTCACACATGAAAATTAGGATCACGCTTTCTTTCCCTTCAAGTTCTAAGACTCCAAGTAGAACGTAACGGATAATGGCATTGTATATTGCCTAACGAGAATTGATCAATCCTTCGTGTTCTTCTCTGTTTGTGTTCTTTCAGGGAGTGAAGTTCTAGGTAGCCTATGCCTGTTGATTGAGTTGGTGTCTTTTTCTTATGTGAATGTGATTTATTTTAAGAACTCACTCATTACTATGTGGTTGTATGATGTATCTATCTAAACAATAATAATGTGATGTTGCTTGTCACAACCACTACAGGACCTAGTTGCAAAAACAGAGATTAGTTTAAAGCATGTAAATGAAATTTATCTATTATTATTTTTTATGTACAAAACTACAAATTATATCCTATTTTGCTTATTATCATTTAGTATAAATTGGTTAGAATATATTGCAATTTATCTATTTTTTATTTTGAATTAACTAATATTAAAAAAAATCACAAAGTAAAGTGGTGACTAAAAAGGAAGATGCTAACCAAACTATCAATTATCCTATTGTTTGGCTATTATAGTTTAGTATTTTTTTATTTTGAGTTACCTAATTTTAAAAAAAATCATAAAGGAAATGAGTGACTAAAAAGGAAGGTGCTAACCAAACTAACAATTATCATATGGTTTGACTATTATGTTTTGTTTGGTTGGGCTGAAAGGAAAAGTTTGAGGAGGGAATAGAATGGCCCATTCCATTCAAAAATGAAATTTGTTGTTTGGTTGGACCAAAGGAATGGATACATTCAACCAAGCGCACATTCGGATGAGTCAACAAGCAAAAAAAGGAAAGGTTGATTCTTTGTTGGAGGTGTCTATGCAGCTTCAGACAGGATTGCTAATCAATTTGAGGCTTCCACCAAATTGCCACTTGCAGCAGCGGAAGAAGATATATTGTTAAAAAAGAAGCAACTGAATGAAGAACTTTCGAAGATTCCAAATCTTAAAGTATTGCAGAAGCTTCAAGTAGAATAGCCAAGGATGAAGATTTGATGATACTATTTTTTGCAGCACCTGCCGAGGAGAAGATTGTATTTGTTAATGCGATTATAGATAATGAGATTTGGGAACAAACTTTGTTTTTTATGTCCTTTGTGCTTTTTCTGGTAACATTTTATGGAACCGTGTTTGATAAATCTTTCAATTTATTTTGGGTTTACATAAAGACACTGGTGAATGGTGATGCATAAGACAATATATTTTGAAGTTCTGGATTGTCCTTTGTATTTATTTTTTTCTTTAAAGATGTGTAATTTTGGTTCTATTTATATTTTAATTGTTTTACATAGGGGTATTCATTTTTTTAATCTGAAAAAGAAAGGTTTACATGAATAAAATTACCCAAAAAAATAATAATTCTATTCCATTCCTTTGAGTAACCAAACAACTCAAAGAATGGAATGATCCATTCCATTCCGACCACAAAAAAGATGAAACAAACAAGAATTTTGAATCATCATTCCATCCAACCATTTTCATTCCCCCATCATTCCATCCTCATTTTCATTCCATTCCTAACAAAATTTATTCCTCCCAACCAAACACAGTGTTATAGTTTAGTATAGATATGTTGATAAGTTGAATGTTAATAAAGGAGTACATTTTCCTGAACTTATTGACTTATTATTTGGTTTCTTTGTTTTTTAATATTTTATATTTTTACCTTTGTGTTTTGTATACGAAGCTAGAATTCTCTATTCAGCAAATAGCGTGATTAAACCTTGCGTTCCTTTGTGATATAGAAGACAACTTTTTTTTGAACAGTTTAATTTTAGACATTTTAACTTCAAATTATAATTTGAAGGGCCAATTCTCTAAAATCATAAGCATAGCTTTTTAAATAACTTACAAAGCAAAAACAGTTCTAAACCTATAATGACAAAATTTA
This sequence comes from Heracleum sosnowskyi, assembly GCA_030848705.1. Taxonomy (NCBI): domain Eukaryota; kingdom Viridiplantae; phylum Streptophyta; class Magnoliopsida; order Apiales; family Apiaceae; genus Heracleum; species Heracleum sosnowskyi. Next base: position 4,475,511 of record JAUIZM010000014.1, on the reverse strand, counting down.
GTGCACATGACTTGATTAAAAGAAAGAAGAAGAAAATTTGTCAGGCTCCGGCAGTTCTAACATTGCACAACTGGCACCTATAACAACATTCTCTGAATCCAAATATCACAAGACGTCCCCGATGATAATGCAAAACAACTGAAAATAATTTCTCAAATCAAGACCATAAGCTTACATTGTCATGTGCATCATAAGTTCTATTTTCATCTCTTTCCAGTTAATAAGTATCAAACGATCACTGAGTCGTATTGGTTTTAAAGAGGCCTGATCAACCTCCAACAGATATGTGTAGGGTCGACCTTCTAAAAGATGTGCAGAGTATTAATCTGAGGCATCTAATGGATATTTATGGTACAAGATGTTTGCCGAGACGTCCGTAGGTGGTACACTTTACGGTTTACACCAAATTTAGAGTATGCATCCGTTAATATGCACTGAAATCTCCACGAAACCACTTTCTTCCCGGTCAAAATCTCCACTTATCCACTGAAATAGGAAATATCTAAACAAGGTGGAACCGTTACACAATTCAGTTAGACACTCCTTAGGATAGGATGGCCTTAATTCAGCAAGTAGCCCTCAATGAGATGGACTGTAGCCTTTCACCAACATCATTAGAGCCTCGTGCTCCCTCAGTTTACACTCCACATTCCCCTCTTTTTAAAATAGTTGCAGCTCCGATGACCATTCCTGTAGTAAAACGATGCGTGTTAGTCTCTTAACAACGATGTTTTAAAATTCGAAACAATGAAAGATAGATAACTATGCACATAGAAATCATGCCAGAAGAGGAGTCTTTGTCCTGTGTTTCATCTCATTCACTAAAGTAGAAACACTACAAGCACCTGTAACACAATAAGATTGGAAAGAACTTGCTAAGTTATGCTGCTGCACTGCTGAACTTGGAAAGAAAGCACCATCAACATCCCTTATTCATCTTTGATATGCAGCATATTCATCTATCTGACATGTTATGCACCTGCATGTTCACCAATAAATTTAATTTACAATCTGCATATCATTAGGGATTAATAAATTTTAATCCGCAGAAAAGAAACCTTTGGGCCTGGTGGGTGCACTAGGATAAACGAAAACAGGAAAAAATAGTAGCAAGAATCTATGTAGACAAAGGTAAATAGACAAGAAAATAACTGAGAGAAGGAAGGGAGAAATGAAAGAAAAAGAAAAAATCACTGAAAAACCGAAGGATGGTACCTAGCAGGTCGGCCAAGGTTTGCTGGCTATGATGGCTTCTAAAAAACCAACCACAAGGCAATAAAAACTAACATATTCAAATATAATTAATCACAAGATATAATCTGCAGGTTGGTTAAAATATGCACACGGAACATTTGAAATACATACTGAGATATGTGAGATAACATATAATTGACATGCATAGATATATAATTCTACCCCATTAGCAACAGGGTAGGAAGATCCTCATCCAGTCCAACTTGTTTCCATTATCTTGTCAAAGGATGTTATCATACAAGGCAGAGAAAACCGATTAAAATTGTCAGATTTAATGTTGAGTAATAATGACAAGGAAACGAATAATTAGATCAATAAAACATGAGATGCATAGACAATACTTACACAACCATTCACACTGAACTAAATTAAGTAAGTTATATAAACATACACAGAGATGCACATTCAAATAACTAACCTTGCAACAAATCTTATAAACAGATTTAACTGATCAATGTAAAAGCAACTATCCATACCCAATACATGGAATGCATAAGTATTATTTGCTATTACCATTTGCACTCAAAAGTTTGGAATACTGGACCGTTACAATGTCAAACAAAAATTCAGCCCCTGAAATAGAAGACGACTCATTCAGCCTATAGGTTCTGCATATCATCACAATGAACCCTAGACTTTGGCTTGTTATTTCCTTTGGGTTAGAGGAGAGTTTTTGTTACTTCTTGCTGAAAAATGTCCTCAGTTGCTATACTCTGCGGAATCACATTACCACCTCTTTCAGTAATGAAACCAAGCCTTCATAAAATAACTTGGAAACAATACTCATGTAATATACTAGTTTCAGTATCAAGCTACGATACTAAAACTCATTCATAACTTATAACCATATTCTCCACTATAAGGAAAATGATAGGTAAAAGTACATTAAATAAAACCAAGAAGGGGTTTAAACCTCAGCACAAATTTTCTGCCCTAGGAAAAGTCTTCATCTAAAGAGATATATATATATGTAGAAGTTACTGCGGTGTGGTTCTGTTCTTCGCATGTGATGCCCATTGGAAGAAGACAACTTTGAGATTATGGAAACATTTACATTTGTTGATATAATATACTATTATACTCTATTTACTATTCAAAGGCAGCTACGTTAGAACAAATATGTGCTAGAGAATAAAACCACACTCCCATGAGTTAATTTTCCTGAGCCCTGTTAACCTGATCAAATATAGTTGACTCTACTCTAGTGCCATTACCTATATAAGAAAAAAGGAAGTTGTAAGGAAAAAACTTTAGTACCAATTAACCCTTGCCATGAAATCAAGAATAAAAGCTACCTATATCATGTAATCCTGCTTTTAATGTTGTAGCTGCATCAGAAACTGCCCGGAGGCCAGTGAACATTGCATCTTCAACTGTATATTCTGATAGGCACAGTTGCTGCATTAAGGATAACAATCATACACACTAAAAGGTTAGAGAAAATTAAAAAATTTCTCCCGGCCTCAACTTTGTTTTATCATTTCTGATTGGAGGATATTACCTTTAGGCTTCTCGTAGAAAAATTCTTGGTTGCTAACTTGTTCTGTCGCCTTACCACCTCCCTCAGTAATGAAGCTGAGCCTTCATTTAATAAGTTAGAAACAATACCAAGTAAAATACTAGTTTCAGTTGTCAAACTAAGATTTTGAAACTTGACAATAGCTAGCAACTACAATTTTTACTAAGAAAAATGTAAATAAAACAAGGAAATTGATAAATAAGCTCCACCAGTGCGTTAATGCAGGAATACTTGCACATATTATTGTACAGTGGAGCTTAATTGACAAATATGAGGCTTATTATATTGAATTAAAAACATATGTAAACAAAATTAACAAATCAAAACAAAATTGAAAATCACAGCTACAATGTACTTAATTTAACATCATAAATTATTTGAAAGAAAAAAAGTACAATGAAATATCCCATAATCTTGAAACTAACTAAACTAATTTTGGAGTCACCTAATTGGTACAATTTAGATGCACCAAAGCGGAGGAGAGATAGGATGGATGGATTTTCCATGAAAATGATGTTCAATGGTGCGACGCTCCATGTCAAAGATCCCCATATCGTGGCCACCTCCTCTACGGATGTAGAGTTCCCAGTTGTCATCTGTAAAATATATGAAATTTGGCTTTATGATTTCCGATGATGATACAGATAATGATGGAACTCTACCAACGAATATTGCCTCATCCCCCAAGTTATTCTCTTTGGTTAAAGTACAAGAAGGAATTTCAAGAGAATCATCATATTTCAGATCCAACCTCCATACGGAAAAATAAGTTATGCGGTAGCGCTACTTAACTTCTATGCCGAGAGGTTCTCTAAAATGTTTAAATTGAATGTTGTGCACAATTAGAAAAAGATCCGATCCTCATAATGATTCAACCAAGTATTTTGGGTCCCAATCATCAGTGTCAATAGATGCGATTTTAGTGCCCCTAGGCCCTCCTCTCCCTTTATCATCATCAATACAACACATATATACATCCCCGTGAGCATCTACCACATAAAAGTTTCCTTTGTGGTAAACAATATCGTTGAAACACTGAGAAGGAATGTTGACATCGGTCCAAGATTTGTCTCCCAATCTAGCAAAACCTAAAAAACCTGATTTTCCATAGACAGACATCACAATAGGCGATGGAGTAGTAGACTTCTCCTTCACAGTATTTTGGTGCACAAGATTTGAATTGTGAACTAATACATCGAACCATTACTGCTAGTCTGTCTACTACTGATGTTATACTAGTATTTGGTACAAGTGAAAAGAATTGAAGGAAAGTAGAACAAGTGCAGCAAGACCGTGACACAACCTTCACATTAGCTAGAACAATTATGTCCATGAATTTTCCGGATACAACTGCCGCAGTTTCGCTTTTTATGAGCTAAAACCTCGCCGACGCAAGGGGTTCAAACCTCGGCACAAATTTTATGTCGAGAGAAAGTGTTTCATCTAAAGAAATATTTGTAGAAGCCTACTGCAGTGTGAAATATAACTCCTTTTATTATGTCTAGGTTATATTGTAAAACACTGCAGTGTGATCTTTCCGAATAGCAAAAGACTGCAGATTTTTAAAAGAGCCAAAAATGTAAGAGCCTTATAGAATTGTACCCTTTTATTCATTTGTCAACAAATTGTATTTTCTTGAGAAAACAATAATACCTGAACAAACCAATAAACAGAAAATACTAGTTCTGACTTCTGGTTGTCAAATTCAATACATATAAAACTAACATTTCCTTTACTAAGAAAAACGGCATAGGTAACGAAAATCACTATAAAAAGGTAGAAAATTGATAAATCAATCCCAATAATATCTAATTAGCTCCACCAGTGCATTGCAGTTATTGTAAACCCTGCATATAATGTTATATGGAGTTTAATGGGAAATATATGGAGCTTATATATCGAATCAATATGTAAACAAAAAAACACATCTAGAAACAACTGAATTTAACATCATAACTACTCGTCCATGTAAAACAAGAAAAAAAATCACAGCTATGAAGTACTCAATTTAACATCATAATTCGTTGCTTCTGCAGAGAATTAAAAACTAAAATGACAAAAACATAATCTTCCAACTAACTGAATAGCTTGTAGATCGACTTCACTGGTCCAGTTCAGATGCACCATAGTGGAGGAGAGATGGGATGAATGGATTTTCCTAGAAAGTGAGGTTCAATGGTTCGACGCTCCATGTTGAAGATCCCCATATCATGGCCACCTCCTTTATGGAGGTACCTTTCCCAGTTGTCATCTGTAAAGTAAATGGAGTTGGGTTTTATGATTTCCGATGATGATACAGATAATGATGAAGCTCTACCAACGAAAATCGCCTCATTTCCCAAGTTATTTTTTTCGGTCAGAGTACAAGAAGGAATTTCACGAGAATCATGATATTTTAGATCCAGCTTCCGCACAGCAAAATTCGTTGTACAGTACTTAACTCCAACTCCTGTGCTTAGAGGTTGTTTAAAATATTTAGTTTTTGTGTAGCGCACAACTACCAAAAGATCTGATCCAGATAACGATTCAACCAAGTACTTCTGGTCCTCATCTTCAGATTCAACAGATGCAATTTTCATGCCCCTAGGCCCTCCTCTCTCTTTATCATCATCAATACAACACACATATACATCCCCGTGACAGTCTACTGTATAGAAGTTTCCTTTGTGGTAAACAATATCGTGGAAGGACCTAGAAGGAACACTGACATCAGTCCACACTTTGTCTCCCAATCTAGCAAAACCTAGATTACCTATTTCTCCGTAGACAGCCATTACAATCGGCGACATAGAAGATTGGCATAGATTAGAAGACATGGCAACTTTCCGGATAAACTGATCAGTATCATATTCAGGAGGGAAGTTTTCATGGTATCCAGGCAACCTAGGAAAAGTAAGCATGGGCGGAAGTGAGAATTGGTGCCTCAAAAGAGGATGTAGAAGATTGATTTGCAAATCTCTACCTAGTGTTACCAACCATCCTCTATTAGTCCCTAATATTAGTCTTCCAGCAGCTTCCGGTAACTCAATAGTATACGTTTTCTTTGATGAAAGGCTATATAAACCACGGATACTACCGATTGAATGTTTTGGATTAGCCCATCTGGCTATACACTCCTCGTAATCCTTCCTTTCAGTTTCAACATCGTCTTCGTCCCCGCCTTCGTCTCCGCCTTCTTCATCTTGGCCTAATTGAGTATCATAAAGTATAGCACCCGGTGGAACGTCTTCAGCAAGAAGAAGCATCGGATACCTCGTCAGTGGCAGCCACAACGGATTGAGAGCATCAGCGGCTGATTTCCATGACTTACAAACAGCACTAAATCGAATAAACTCCTCTAAACTTAACCTATGGGCAACATCTACAACAAGATCCTTAGGAAGATCAGCCCAATTACGAGTATAGTCCATGGTGATAAACATGCAAACTTTATCGTTTCAATTCTACAAAAACTGAAGAACAGAGCTGCCAAATCAAAAAGCAAACTTTTGCAATCAAGAACTAAGCAATCTTGTATGTTGCAATCAACAAATTAAACATGGGAGCAACCAATATATAAAGACTTAATCTTTTGAATCCTAAACACACAAGGAATAGAAAAATTATCACCAACCTTTTCAATCCTAAATACGAAAAAGCAAACTTTTGCAATCAACAAATTAAACATGAGTGCAACCAATATATAAAGACTTAATCTTCTGAATCCTAAACACACAAGGAATAGAAAAATTATCACCAACCTTTTCAATCCTAAATACGAAAAACTCAATATGAGAGCTGCCGAAGCATAAAAAAACAAACTTTTTTAATCAAGAACTAAGAGGTCCGTAAAATACGTTGTTAAAAAGCAAACTGAAGATGTGATGCAACGTTTCTGTTAAAATACGTCGTTAAAATAGGTATTTTTTTTTAAATAATTAATATAGGAAAAAATAGTTTTTAGTGAGAACAAATATAAAATGTATTATGTTTTAATTTAAATATAATTGCCGGTGAAATTTTTGGAAAAAAAGTAGATTTTGTTAGAAAAAAATGTTTTAATTATAAAAGGCAACAACTAAATATGTAATGTTTTTAAATAATTAAAAGTGTTAAAATAAATAAGTAATGATTGTACCTGATATTTTTGGTAAACAAAAATTTTAGTGAGAATAAATATAAACGTTAATATGTTTTAATTTAAAGGTAATTGCCGACAATATTTTTCGAAAAATCGTAGATTTTGTTAGAAAACAGTAGAGATGCACAAAAAGCCCTTCGGGCCAGGCTTTATCCGGGCTTCAAAAAGCCCGGGCTTTTTAACGATCGGGCCGGGCCGGGCTTTTTCAAAAATCGGGCCGGGCCGGGCTTCCTCTAAAATATGAGGCCCGTTTTAGGCCCTCGGGTCGGGCCGGGCCGGGCCGGGCCGGGCTTTTATCCGGGCTTTTTTTAATATGCGTTATTGAACTTAACCTGATCGTGAACCATACAAATCTCCTCGTACATGACCATTTCAAGAAGCACATACACTACACTCAATAAATCTTCTGAACAAAAAGGTTTGTTACTATTAGTCTTCTAACTTATAATCACTGAGTCGGTTGAGTTGAGTACTTAGTAGTTAGTACTACTTAGTACATACGAGCACTCGTTTATAGGGTATGATCTTATCTGAATCGTATCAATTCGATCAAAAGTTAAATTTTACATAACTGGATCAATATTCAATCAAGTTATAAGTATTCGGAGTTAAATATCATGGTTTAGGGTTTAGGGTTGGTTTAGGGTTAGGGTTAAACCCTAAACCCTAAATTATCAAGTACATCATGTTAATTGTTAAATTGTCAAATTTTACATATTTGGATCAATATTCAATCAAATTGTAAGTATTCGGAGTTAAATATCATGGTTTAGGGTTTCGGGTTGGTTTAGGGTTAGGGTTAAACCCTAAACCCTAAATTATCAAGTACATCTTGTTAATTGTTAAATTGTCAAATTTTACATAACTGGATCAATATTCAATCAAATTGTAAGTATTCGGAGTTAAATATCATGGTTTAGGGTTTAGGGTTGGTTTAGGGTTAGGGTTAAACCAGCTTTTTTCGGGCTTTATCCGGGCCGGATAAAAGCCCGGGCTTTTCGGGCTTCGGGTCGGGCCAGGCTTGATGAAAAAACTAGGCCCGTTTAGGGCCCTCGGGCCGGGTCGGGCCGGATCGGGCCGGGTCGGGCCGGATCGGGCCGGGCTTTTTTCGGGCCGGGCTTTTCGGGCTTTTTTTTCGGGCCGGATTTCGGGCTTCAGGCTTTTTGTGCATCGCTAGAAAAAAGTGTTTTAATTATAAAAGGCAATGAGTTAGTTACTATCTCTAGAAAATTTAATATATGTTGTAATTATCAAAATTGAACATAAAAGCAACCAACTTATAAAAATTTAATCATCAATATCTTTATATATAAAAAGGAGGATATGCGGGAGATTAGGTGGCGCCCTCAATCTATTTTTCTAATTTTCTAGAATTTTTTAACTTTAGATACTAATAAATCAAAAAATATCTTTTAACATATTAGAAGTAGAATATATGTTCGAATTTATTGAGGAGAAGAGTTCGAATTTATAGCGAAGATATATAATTAAAAGTTCTATTTGAAGTAGAATAGGTGTTTGAATTTGTAGAGGGAAAGAATTCAAATATAAAAGAAGAACTTGTAAAGTTCTATTATAAGTATAATAGGTGTTTCAGTAATTTTTAGAGGAGAAGAATTCGGATATAAAAGAAGTACTTGCAATTAAAAATTCTATTGGAAGTATAATAAGCGTTTGTAATACATAACTAAAAGTCCTATTTGAAGTAGAATATGTGAAGTTATATAGGTATTTTTTCAACGAAGGGATGGTTCATTAGAAATGAGTATGGTAACATAAAAATTAATATATAAGAAAAGTATATATTCAATATATTAAATTTGAGATTTTGATATTAAAAAGGAAAGCGTGTTTTTCACGAGAGGACGACTTATTAGCTAGGATCGAGTAATTTTTGTAATTTAATTAATAGAGTTTTTAAAAAAAATTATTGTGCCGCCGTGAATCGCGACTTTTGCAACTAGTTTAATCTTAATCACACAATAAATAGAAAAAAGAATCATTGCCTCCGTCTTAAACACTAGATTTAAGCATGTGAACCACCGAACAGCCAAAAACTTATAAGAAATCTTATGAATCCTAATTACAGAATGAATAGACAAAGAATCTTATGAATCCTAATTACAGAATGAATATACAAAGAATCCTTACATTGTACTCAACATCGGAATGCGGTTCTGTATTGTTCTTGAAAGACAAAGGAAATGTTACTAGAAAGCAGTTGAAAGAGGAAAAAATTATTAAAGCAGGAAATACATTATTTTCTAACTTATTTGGGTAATTCTTAAATATTTTAGATTTGCTCAAATACTTTTCTATATTCTGGTCATCATTACTAACTAGCTCGTAACCGGTGCAAGGGCTATCAAAAAAGATTAAAAAATGATAAATTAAAAAAATTAATGGAAACGGAAAATATTAAATAAAGAATAAAAATCAATATGAGAAATTATAAAATGAGAAACTTAAATATCAATTGGAAAATAGAAAAAAAAATAAAGAATACAAATGGGGCTGAGAAAGATAAATGGGGCATCATTAATATTATTTTATTATTTATTAAAATAATATTAATAATAAGGACAAGTAGAAAAATTAACATGTTTTATTTTATTTTTTAAAAAGTTCCGTGATATTTTTGGAAGTGTTTTAATTATATTAATTTTATTTGTTAAAATACGTTGGCATGTTAAAATAGGTAAGTTTTATTAAATAATTAAAAGAATTAATACGTTTTTAAAATAAATAAGTAAGGTTTGCACCTGATATTTTTGAAAAAAGGAAGATTTTAGTGAGAACAAATATAAAATATATTATGTTTTTATTTAAAGGTAATTGTCGGTGATATTTTGAAAAATAAGTAGATTTTGTTAGAAAAAAGTGTTTTAATTATAACAGGCAATCAGCTAAATAGGTCAGCGTTTTTAAATAATTAAAACCATTAATATAGGTTTTAAAATAAATAAGTAATGGATGCACCTAATATTTTTGGGAAAAAAAGATTTTAGTAAGAACAAATGTAAAAGATAATATGTTTTAAGTTAAAGGTAATTGCCGGCAATATTTTTGGAAAAATATTAGATTTTGTTAGAAAAAAAAAGTGTTTTAATTATAAAGGCAATGAGCTAGTTACTATTTTTATATTATTTTATTATTTATTAAATAGAATAAATAATCGAAACCGAAAATCAAAACTTTCAATTTTCAGCGTTAATAATATAGTATAGATATGTAAGTACACGCGTGGGAATAGGATTCTCATGTCAAACTTTAAAATGATAATTTTATCAAACGCTTCTTTTTTCAATATTACTAGTTTACTAAGCCGCGATTCTTAGCAACTTTATATTAATTTTTAAAAAGAATTTCTACAAAATATTATTTTTAGATAAAATGATATTTCTAACATAAAATTAGGATTTATTTTGAATTATTTTTTCGTCTTGGTCATTTACTGAAATTTTGAATAAATATAGAAAATGACAATATTTTTCATTATTTTAATATTATATCAAATATTAGTATATTTGTCACCATTTTTGGTTTTCTCAAAATTCATATTCCAACTTCTACTTTAAAATACATAATATAACATTAATATAAAATTTTAACATATGATATGCTCCTCCTAATGAATCACTATGTCATTAAACATGTTTCCGGCCATTAACTCGCTCCATCGTTGTTACCAAATCTAAATAAATAACAAATTAATTTAATAAATAAATTACATCATTTATAAATCAATTTTAGTATGTCATAAAATTTAAATTTTCATCTTCATGACTCATATCCTTATATTCAGTGATAGTCAAAATTGATCAAAATTGTTTTTCACATCTATATTAGAGAGAAACTCAAACCTGCAACTACTCCATTTATATAAAGAGAGTAAGATGCAATGATCTCATGAATATTCTCGTTTTTTTATATCTTTTTCCAATGTGTGCATATCGAGAGTTGCAGGTTCTTCCAAAGTATAATTTAAAACATAATATGACTCAAATTGATATATCTTATAAAGTGAGTAAGTACTCTTATATATTTTTTTCCACCGTGTGCAGATCGAGGGTTGAAGGTTCTTTCAAAATATAATTTAAAACATAATATGACTCAAATTGATATATCTTATAAAGTGAGTAAGTACTCGTATATATCTTTTTCCACCGTATGCAGATCGAGGGTTGTAGGTTCTTCCAAAATATAATTTAAAACATAATATGACTCAAATTGATTCACGCATTATTGAGACTTCCAAATCAGTCAAAAAGAAATAAAACAGAAAATTTAATACTGTGACTGTTCCACAACCTGAACAACTTGGTGTAAAACATCCAGGTGATTTTAAGTGTTTACGTTTTTTCATACTTTTTGGCCCGTCATTCTACTGTAGCTCACTTTTAGGGTTTTCTTTGTGCAGTTTGGTATCCTCAATCATAGAGTTAGTATTTTTAATTGTCTACTCTAAAATACCAGCATACATAAACAATCTTAAATTACCATTTTCTTTCGTTTGAAATAGGTCATGGTAGTAATAACATAGAAATTCAAAAATCAGCTAATGTTGAATCGTCAAGTTCTGGTGTTAAGAATTTGTTGTCAGAATTCAACGACGCTGATGAAGATCAAATTGAAAAAGATCCCAGTGACAATTATATTTTGAATCCGGAAAATCAAGTATCTGAAAACGTTGTTTCTGGTAATATTTTCCAGAATCTACCAAATCGCAATTATGCATTATTATGAAATTATCCTTTGTGAATTAATATATTGATAATAAATTTTTCTGCAGATGAAGAAGTGGATGAAGAAGCTTCACATTGAGGAGAATATTTATCCGATGTTGAAGCAGATAAAGAACCTCAACTACCTGGTATGTCAAACATAAAATTCACTATATCATTGTCCATGTATCTTAAATTTAAATTATGACGTACTGAATACTACTGTAGATTTATGGGAAGGTTACATGAACCTTGGTCCTCCTTCCGAAATTTGCCAAAAGTGCAAGGCCGTAATGTGGAATGAAGAAAGAAACAATAAATCTTCCAGGAACAACCAGCCTACTTTCTCGATATGTTGTAAGGATGGACATATTAAACTACCTAAAGAGCGACCACCTCCTCTATTTTTGGCAAATTTGTTGTTTGGTGGTGAAACGACCAATCACTTCAAACAAAACATAAAAACATATAATTCCCTTTACCAGTTTACTTCTCTTGGTGGAAAAATTGATCGGAAAATTAACAATTGAGGAGGTCCATATTGTTTTAAGCTTAATGGCCAGAACTATCATTTAATTGGGACTCTTAAACCTAAGGAAGGAGCACCTCCAAAATTTTGTCAACTTTATGTCTACGATAATGAGAATGAGATGCAGTTCTCGAGTCAGACCAGCTTGATCCTGAAATTATGGAAGGTCTATTATATATGTTGGACGAAAACAATAAACTTTCTGAAGGCTTTCGTATGGCACGTGATCGCTTTAATCTTAATGAGCCAGATGAATTTGAACTCCTTTTGGTTTCTTCAAAAGCATAATCTAGGAGGCCTAATTTGATCGATCCACCAAATGAAGTGGCAGCTTTAATTGTTGCCGTTAGTGACGATAGTTGTCCTTTCAGGGATATTGTAGTAGAAACCAAACAACGTTTTCTCAAAAGAGTGTTTGAGACAAACATTTTATGCAGCTTCAGTTTCCCTTATTGTTTCCTTATGGCGATGACAGTTTTCATTTAGATATTCCATTGCACAACAAAAAACATAAAGATCTAGTCCAGAAAGAAAACAATCAACATCCAGATGAAACCAGACATAGGTCTACAATCACAATAAGGGAATTTTATGCGTACAAGTTAATGATACGTCCTGATGAAGGTAAAATTTAAAAATTTTATTCAAGAAAATTATTATCTTATGTTCTATTTTATATGTTTAATCTACATCATTGTTCATTTCTCTTCAAGAAAAACTCTCCACGTTGGCGGTCGTTTGTGGCAACAATTTGTTGTTGACGCGTTTGCTGCAGTTGAACAATATAGGTTGGATTGGATTAGGGGACACCAGCATATTATTCGTTCTAAGCTCTACAAGGCAATCCGTGATTCTATTCAAAAAGGGGATACAAATCTAGACAATACTGGTAAAAAAGTAATTTTACCAGCCACACACACCGGTTCCCAAAGATACATGAATCAATATTTCAAGGATTCCTTGGCAATTTGTCAGACCATTGGCCATCCATCTTTATTTTTAACTATGACATGCAATACACAATGGCCTGAGATTAATAGTATGCTAGAATTTTTGCCCAGAGTTGGCGTCGAGGATGCTCCTGATATTGTTTCCATGGTTTTTAAGTTAAAGCTTGACCAATTGCTCCAATTAATCAAAATACAAAATTATTTTGGAAATTGCATAAGAGGTAAATTTACACCATTTATATTGATTGATTATTGATTTTTTTTATTGTTTTTTATTTTACATATAGAATTATAAAATCGTACTCATTTTTTCAACAGTTATGCATTTTATTGAATTCCAAAAACGCGGTCCTCCTCACTGCCACATGCTGATATGGTTGCATCCAAGTAGTCGACCAAAGAAAACTGAAGATATTGACAACTTGATATCTGCAGAGATACCTGACCAGAAAATTGATCCAATTGGCTACCATGTTGTTCAGAGATTCATGTTACATGGACCATGTGGAAAGGATTATTCATACTCTCCGTGCATGATTAAAGGGAAATGTGGTAGACATTTTTCAAAGAAGTAAGTGTATTTTAAATTGCACTATATGTTTTGTTCCTTTGTTTGTTTACTTTTATTATCATATACCTTTTAGAAATGTATTTAAAAACAACTTTAATCCTTTTCATCAAGTTTAATGCCAATACATTTTTCGATGATTGCGGTTTCCCAGTTTATCATAGACGTCGCAGTGAACATAATGTGAAAAAAAATGTGTTATTCTCGACAAGCAATATGTTGTCCCATATAACAGAGATTTATTAGTCTGTTTTCAATGTCATATAAATTTGGAGGTGTGCAATAGTTCACGTTCTTTGAAGTATTTGTTTAAGTACTGTTTGAAAGGTCATGACACGGCTACCATGTTATTGAGGAAGAAAAAAGAATCTGGTGGTGATCATTCTTCCTCTCTTCAGAAAAAGTCGAGAGATGAAATAAAAAACTATCTTGATGGTCGGTATATTTGTGCCGCCGAAGCTGCCTGGAGGCTGTTGGGTTTCGACAAACATCATCGGTTTCCATCTGTGGAACGACTACCTGTACATATGGAGGGTGAGAAGAACATGACTTTCAAACAAAATGAGAATTTGGAAGCAGTTGCTGAGAAGGCCAAGATTAAGTTTAACAAATTGGAAGGGTGGTTTGAAGCCAACAAAACCATCGCTGAAGCCATAAATTTTACATACCATGAATTTCCACAGCATTTTACATGGAAAATAGACATTTGTAAATGGAAGATAAGGAAAAGAGGTAATGTTTTTGGTCGATTATCAGATGTTCCTGCATCCTCTGGTGACTCATTTTTTTTTGCGAATGATATTGCTACAAAGAAAAGGAGCAACATCATTCACAGACCTTAAGAACAGTTAATGGTGTTGTTCACAATTCTTTTAAAGAAGCGTGTGATGCGCTTGGACTTCTTAAGGATGACAGGAAGTGGCATGTAACTATGTCTGAGAATGCAGTTCATGCAATGGCAAGACAACTTAGAGAATTATTTGTCCATATTCTATCAAATAATCAATTTTCTGATCCGCTTAGATTGTGGCAGCAACATTGGGTATCTATGTCGGACGATATTCTCTACTCAAGGCGTAAATCAGCAAATAATGTGCATCTCCATTTATCCGAATCTGAGATACAAAACATAACATTGACATGTGTTTTAATCTTTTTTCCCATCACTGATACACATTCATTTTATTAGCATATGACTTTCTTAATTAATAATAATAATATAATATCTTTTAATGCAGAAATTGAGAAACTATTCAATGATGTTGGAAAAAGCTTAAGAGATTTTTCAACATTGCCTTTTCCCGATGAGAGATATCTTCATGATTTTGATAACAGATTATTGTCTGAAGAGTTTGCCGATGATCCGGTTGAGATGGAACATCGTCATGAATTAATGTACAAAAACTTAAACACAGAACAACTCCATGCATATAACTCCATTGTAAGCAGTGTTGAGAAAAAAAAAGGTGGAGTATTCTTTGTTTACGGAAGTGGAGGATGTGGAAAGACATTCCTTTGGAATACTATTTCCTGTCAATTATGGAGTAAAGGAAAGATTGTACTACCCGTTGCTTCTTCAGGAATCGCAGCAACACTTTTGCCGGGTGGCAGAACAGCTCACTCAAGGTTCCATATCCCACTAAAGATCGACCAACATTCTATAGCTGGTATTAGACATGGATCTGAACTTGCTGAATTAATGAAGCAAACCAGTTTAATTATATGGGATGAAGCTCCTATGCAGCACCGTCATGCATTTGAGAGTGTTGATCGCAGTTTAAGAGATATTATGTCTTATGTTGACCCTTTGAGAGCTGGAATACCGTTTGGTGGCATATCTATTGTTTTTGGTGGTGACTTCAGACAGATTCTTCCAGTCATTCTAAAAGCATCAAAAGCACAAGTTATTAGTGCTTCACTTAATAGTTCAAAGTTATGGGATCATTGCAAGGTTTTCTTATTACTCCAAAATATGTGACTATCATCAGGAAGGACCTTGCAAGAAAATCAAGATATAGAAGAATTCAAAAAATGGGTACTTGACGTTGGAAATGGAACTCTACCTAATGTTCATCCTAATGATACTATCAATGATCTAGATGTTGTTATTCCGGATAGATTTTTGATTCATTCGTCAACTCAGCCAATCAAGGACATTGTTGATATCATCTATCCCGATATAAAATCAAATATTACAAATGGTGATTATTTGAAGCAACATTTGATTCTAACTCCAACTAATGTTATTGTCAACGATGTCAATTCCTACATTCTCGATATTTTACCAGGTACGACATACACATACTACAGTCAAGATTCTCTATGTGACAATGTTGATGAAAATAACGAATTAGGAGCAGGCTTTCCAGTCGAATATCTGAACTCTATAAATATGCCATGTTTACTTATACATGATTTAAAAATCAAGGTCGGATATGTTATTGTGCTGATGCGGAATCTAAATCAATTGATGGGACTTTGTAATGGTACAAGAATGATTGTAAAGAAGTGCTTGCCAAATAGCATTTTATGCGAAATTCTGACCAGTTCAGAAGCTGGTACAATGCACATCATTCCAAGGATTGAGATGGAACCATCTGCCACAAAGTGGACTATTGAATTTAAGAGAGTTCAATTTCCCGTCCAACTTTGTTTTTCTATGACTATAAATAAAAGTCAGGAACAATCCTTGGACAAAGTTGGTTTATACTTGCCTCGGTATGTATTCACACATGGCCATATGTAGCCGTTTCAAGCGTAACCTCTCCCTCTGGATTGCACATTTTAATTGACAGTGACAGTGGTGATTCAACTAATGTCACCGCTAATGTGGTTTTTGAAGAAGTTTCCTATAACTTGCCAAGTTAGATTGTTAGTATGTTTTCTATAACTAAGTGCAATGCAATTTATTTCTGAACATTTCATATTTGACATTTCCAAGGATTGTGCAATGCAATTTTGAAGGGATTGTAAAATGTTTTCTTATAAGTTTGTTAATCTGGTTTTTAAGCATTGCCTTAGATATGTGTTATCAACATGAGTCTATATGAGTTATGGTTCTTGAATACCAATTTAATTTGAGTGTTTCATATAGTAGTTAATTAAAGTTTTTTATGGTCTTTAAAGAAAATTTTAAAAAAAACAATTTCAAACGAGTTCAAACCCCCCAACTTGTTATATGTTTAAGACTCCCGAAAATATATTATCTATATTAATTTTTTTAATTTAATTCAATTAAATTGCCAATCTATCATTTTTTATTGTAGAAGTGGATGCAAGATTGATATTATTTATAATCATTTAAACCAATCAAATCATTATTTATATGGCCGAGGATATTACTTTATTCATTTGAGATTTTTTACAAATCAATTACTAATCAAATCATTATTTATATTTGTGAAGATATTATTTGATTCCCTTTTGATTTTTGACTAATCAAATACCAATCAAAGAATTCTGACTTATGTACGAGAATATTATTTTTTTTATGTTTTTTTCAAAATCAATTCCTTTTTTATCTATTAGGATATTATGTAGGAAGATATCACTTAATATGATTTATTCATCACCACCTTCATTAGCTACTAAAATCCTTGATTTTATCAATTAAAAAATATTTTTCTTTCAAAACAAGATATGAAGAAGAAACAAAATGATGCTTTATATAACAACCAACCCACGTCTGATTTATCCCGCTATCCCACAAACACTGAGGATATCAACCAAAAATAAAAGTTAAACAGAGGTATTGTTTACTGCTCTATCACATGTTCTGTGTTTTGTTCTTTACATCCAGGTTGATTGTGTCATGAGCATTGTATATTTTCATTCTCTGTACATGTTAGTTCATGTTTTCATATAGGTCTTTAACTTAAAGATTTTGCCATTCTTTTAATCTTTCATCACCTTTTTATAGATATGAACATGCACGATCATCTTTCGACACTAGATCAATCCAAAATAGGGTGGACACTGAAGGTTCGTGTTACACGAATGTGGGAGACGGTTAACAGTAATGGTGATGTAATCGCTCACCATATGCTTCTTTTAGATTGTCTAGTAAGAATCAGTTATTCCTACATTCTTATATTTCAAAATTAAAATAAGGCATTACCTTTGCAGAAGTTAAACATGTCAACAAATGTTGTGTTATTTTAAGCAGAATACTCATATGCTAGCAAGTTTGAGACAAGATTTATGGATGAATTTAAATAATGCTATATTGGAAGGTGGTTTATACAACATTGTGAATGTCCGTGTACGCCCAGCATATGGTTTTTACAGGCCTGTTAGTACACCTGATTGCATTAATTTTCTTCCGACTACAATTATCAGTCCTTATGTGCCTGCTGACTTCATAATCCCAATGCACAAGTTTGAGTTGAAACCTTTGCAAGATCTTCTTGACATTGTATGTGCCTATGAACCACATCGGAAACCTTTATATTCAGCAGGTGATATTTATTTCATTTCGTATTGTATCTACAAGTACATTTTCTGGCCATTTTTATATTTTATATTTTTTAAGATGTTATTGGAGTCATGGAGGACCTTGAGGCACATCAGACCATACATACACATGTTGGTGATAGGCAAATTGTGCGCTTCCGAATTAGGGATGAAAGGTGATAAATTAGCTAAAAGATATTTTGTTTATTTATCTATTTTAATTTTGTATTCACCGTGATTGATTTTCATGAAACTAAATTAATTTTTTTCCATGACCTTTTATTTCAGTGTCTCGCACAGTGTTCATTTGTGGGGTCCGCTTAATGCAAATACAATGCCTTTGTATGCAAATTACGTGGAGAGGCCAGTAATTGTAATTTTGGCGAGTATGAAACTATCGTTGTTTAGAGGTACTGATATCACCTCCGCTATTTTTTTAAATGGGTAACTGATATGTTGTAATTTTTAACTGATCTGTTTTTTTTCTGCGCACCAGGAAGGGTTACAATTACCAACTTGCCATCCTCAAAGATTTTTATCAATCTTCCTCATATAGTTCATTGATTACTTGCTTCACAATTAACTTACATTGCTACATTGATTATAAAGTTTCAGGCAGTAATAATATGGATTGGAACTTTTGTGTATTATAGGTTGGTGGATCAAGGTCATCTACACATCAATGGCTAGTGAAAAATGGCCCATCTGAATGTCTTATGGACCTGATGCTGAGATATGAATTTTACGTATTGCACAACGTTCTTATTTTCAATTAGTTTTGACATTGGAAACTTTAAGTTTTTTATTTAAATAAACGTGTAATATTTCACTGGATTTCATTTATCATTTTCTTTCTTATGTATGGATCAAAGTATTATCTTTTTTAATTTGAAGGAACTTCCGATCATGTTTCTGTTATGGGTTGATTATTGTTTTCAATACTGGTCTTTGTATTATTTTCTTGTGGTTTATTGGATTATTCTGTACTATTAGTCATCATATCCAAGTTTTGGGACATTTTATCATGGTTCATTTAAGCTACAGTGACTTTGATTAAATTGGCATAATACATAACATTATCTTGATACAAGGAATTTTAACAATTACATATTTTTTACTGATATTTTCAGACTTAAAAGATATAAAACTTCAAACAACAAAATCATTTGAAGCTTAATAACCTTATCTTAAACAAATGATTCTTAACAGCAAATAATCCAAAACCATTTAACAAATTCTTCACAAATCAGAGTTATAGACCAAGTCAACTGATAATTCGAGATAAATCAAATTCTTAATGCAAATCATTCATGTTTCTAAACATGTATGTCTAACTACATCCAGGAAAACCTATGTCAAATGACAGTCCTTCTTCGCCTTTCAACATATTGAAAACCAGCGTTTCATTTATCTTCACTTCCTTTTCTCTGGCAAATTTATTCCAGCCTGCCGAGAACCTTGCAAGTCCATTAGAGTAAGTTACTCCAATACTCCAAACTCTATATTCACTTCTAACGAAACACGTTCACCAGATATCCATTTGCGGTTTTGTGGACTGATATGTCTTGAGATATACTGCGTCAAACAATGTAATGTTATTCTTTTTAAATTATATTTTAACATTATGATAAGTATGCAATCATGTGAAGGCGTTGGTAATTAAGATGTAGGTCTAAATCATACCACTCCATGAGATGTGTTATTAATATTACACTTTGTCATGACTGATGAAAAAGTCATTTCTGGATCATTAATTTCCATATCAATAGCTTCATCTGCATTAATATTTTTCAAATCAGCTCCCGTTCATTTCAGCATCAGATTCCATGTTTACAATAGAATCCTCCAGTTTAGCTCTTCCATGATTGATATCGTCTGCTTCCGCAGTCTCTGTATTAAAATAGATAAATTCATTAATTGGGAAGTAGAGTTGATATAAAATTAAACTTTCAACCATACACGAATTATTGTATTAAAAGTTTATCTAATGTACTAAGAATACGCATCGCACACCTGACACATTCTCAACTTTTATTGCATTAAATTATTAGCAACTTAGAAGACATAGATTGATTTTATACCTTATCTGCCAAATATGAAGTTTTAAAATTTAAGTCTTACCAGTCTCATTGTTCCAATGAATAGACCAAATTAGGGCTGTAATCGAGCCGAGCCGAGTCGAACACTGTCAGGCTCGAGCTCGAGTTCGACTAAAAAGTTCGGGCTCGAGCTCGGGCTCGAGTTCGACCGAGCCTTCAATTTCAAGCTCGAAACTCGGCTCGTGAGAAGTTCGATATGTTCGAGCTCGGCTCGAAAGCTCGAATCAATTTTACCAAATATTGACAAAGGCTCGATTAGTCTCGCGAACCTTACGAGCCGAGTAATTTGAAGCTCGAGCTCGGCTCGGTAAAATATTCGAATAGATCGAGATCGAGCTCGGCTCGATTATTATCGAGCCGAACTCGAATATTTTTCGAACCGAACTCGAGTAGCTCACGAACAGTTTGACTCGTTTACACCCCTAGACCAAATCCAGTTTGTTCCTCCGGTAATGGAACAACCTTTAAGATGGTTAGAATAATATATATCTCTACCATCTTCTTGGTAAACACGTCCGTGCAGGATAGTAGTATTGTCCATTGTAAAAACAACTGTCTCTTTCGGACTCGCATGGAATTTTTTAAATATTTGACAAATATTAGCTAAGTAACCTCCTCTAAAACTATAAAATATGAATCTTTGTTGACCACCAATTTCGATTTGATTAACGTGACTCATCATCTCTCCATAAGTTTCCTTAAAGCATTTAGGAACAACCTGTAAATAATCTAAACTATCACATTCTTAATTCTATTTATAATTGTTTTTAAAAATTGAATTTTAAAGCACATATCATACAATATAATATCGAAAGGGACAAATATACATACCAACATTCCTTCATTCATTGAAGACCCAGATATTACTTTAAGAAAAGAAATATTCCAGTCCCCATCATCTGCAAAATAACTACAAGTAAATATATAACAAACTAAGGATATATTAATTCCAAATAGTACTATTTAAGTGTAACTTAGTACCTTTCCGATTATCGATAATGTCGTTTCCTGCTCTAAATATGCAGATCTTGATGGTGTTGTCTTCAGAATCATTTAATTTATAAAACACCAATGTATCTCCAGATTCCAATTATGTTTCCTTGATAAAGTCCTGCCATCCGTTTACAAACTCGCAATTTTCATCTTTCCTCTCAATTCCAATCTCTCATCCTCTATTTATAAACATCAGAACTAATGTATCCCCATCTCTCAAATCTTTGTAAAGTTCTTCCAACCCTGTATGCAGACTCTAAAAATTAAAATAGCAAAAAATTTAACAGACTTTACATATAATTAAGATGATTGCTTACCAGTTTATCCAATTTTGGATCAATATCCAAACTACTTATCTTCATCTCGAAATAGTTTGCATAATTGCGATATGCATTAAAAAGCCACAGTGCACCAGCTTTTTCATATTCCAAGGTTGAAGTATTTAGGACATACTGATCCCTTTTCCAATTTTTTAAATATGGATTCTCTATGAATTTTTCCAGATTCATTGTTTGATAATTGGTCTTAACTTCTATGTCCTTAAAGATTCTTATAATAAAAAAATCATCACCGTAATTGTCAAACTGGAGAAGATTGTATATCTTTACTCCAAAAAATTTGATAAACCTTCTCATACCATAGGTTATCCTAGAATCTTTATCATATTTGGCTTCCCATTCAAAAACATTGCAGTATAGATTAATGTGTGAAGGAAGTTATGTCCCAAATTAATTATGGAACGATAATGGTACTCTCTGTGCAGATAATAAAATTAAAGTCAGTTGCATATTATAGTACTATTATTAATGTAAACATAACACTTACAAATGTTCCAAACCCATGTTCTACGTTGTTTGCAGTAATAAAGCTCGACACCAATTATTTTCTGCCTGTTGTATCAAGAAAAATTAATCAAAATATAAGTAATACTGGATCAAACTCTTTACCTAAATGTGGTATATAAGAATTTTTGCTTTTCGACAACACTGTTTTCTGTTATCATGAATGAAATGACAGACAATGGTTAGCAAAAACAGAGTTGCAAATCAGTCCAACTGAACTTAGCAAAACCTTATAACAATTTTGTATTAATCTTCCAATTTTATCACTTTTAAGAATTCATATAATTAGTACATATAAGTTTAGAATTCTTATAATCAAATTGATTGATTCAGTAATTAGTACTTTCACTTATACATAAAAACAAATATAAGGTCGCATTCTAGGTTTGAATCTTCACAATCATTAAAATATTCCTAAAATAGAACATGAATATGTATCTTTAAATTATGATCAGATATATTCATGATTACACTTCAAATACCTCAATCAATATCCATATACAACATATAACTTTAGAATTCTTATAATCGAATTGATTAAGTAAGTAATTACTACTTCCTGTTATACATATAAACTAAGATATCCTCACATATTAGGTTTGAATCTTTCATTAACATATTCCTATATAAAGAACATGCATATGTATTCTTAGATTAGAAACAATTATATTGATGATTATAATTAAGAAAAACACAAGAAATATCCATATACATTCATCAAATGTTAACTACATTGGGCTGCATAAATGTATAACCTATTTCGAATCGAAACAAGTGTTAATCATCATTTTAGAGCGGAGATTATAAGCGAAACAAATCACTTACCTCCATTGTTGAAGATATCGATGAACTTCTTATGATCCGCGACTCTTTTTTTTCTTCAATTTTCCTTCCAATTGAAAAGGCAGCATCTAAACTATGCTTCATTCTATTTTTCTATTTTTTTAATTTTGCCTCATTCTATATGCTTCATCCAAACTTTTTTTGTTTTGTTTTCTATTTGTACTATAGGCACTAGGTTCTGCATGTACAAACTGTTTTGTTTGGAGTGTATTTAAGCTTGAGAAAATTGAATTATGAACAGATGAGTTGGGCCCTGAATGAAAAAACCGGCTATCGGCATAACATGAAAAAGAAGCCCCAAAATTTAAGCATAGGACAAAGAATACTATGTCATTAACATGAAAATGAAGCCTAGATTGTATAGACATTTGTTAGTTGTTCTTAACAGTTTCAATTTTCATCAAAATCACACATTGATTCAGAATTAATTGATTTTTGTGAATTCAATCTTTATATACATTAACATAAGAACTACTTTAACAGTTAAAAAATCAATCAATCTATACGTATAGATGCTTCATCAAACACAAAATTATCATCAATCACTATACAAGGTTAATCAGACAGAAAGAAAGTACCTCCATTTTCTATAAACACTGAGACACAAGATTCTTTGAAAATGAATTGACCCGTGTTATAGTTGTTGATGGCTATTGTCTCCGCATGCAACTTTGTTTTGGGATTTTTATCAACTTTATTGACTCTTATTCTTCTTCTGAACTCACATATACTCCAGTTCTAACTGTTTCACTTTTATAATAAATATTGTAATAAGTTGGATTTAAGTAAACACTAATTCCAAGAATTGTCAAACGTTCTTTTTTTTATATTAATCAATTATTTAAAAAGTCAACTGGAGATTTTTTTTTTTTACATATATATATTGATTTTTTTTATTTTCTAAACTCGTATAAACTTTATGTCCAACTTTATTATGAATTTGTTTTCCAAAAATCATTAATTAAAAAATTTATTTGAATAATCTTTTTCTTTTAAATTTATTTTTATTAATTTTCAATTAGTAACATCCATGTCTATATTTTTATACCATTTTTGATTTCACTCGTCAACATGTTGGATTTTTATTTCTTTAGATTAAGGCTTAAGAAAAGTTTGTAACAAACTGCTCAATTTTGTTATTGGCCTTTTTTGTTATTTTTTTTACATCATGATTTTCGTCAATGAATATTAATAACAAACAATTTAATATTATAAATTTATTATAATTGATCTTGGTATAGAATAATATCAAATTTTAACAAATTTACAACTAATGGTATAATGCGCATCATTATATCTGTTATGTACAACTCATAATGCGCCATGTAAACCTTAAATGGTTCAAATCATGTAAACGATTAATCGTCTATGTACAACTTACATGGTTCACGCCATGTAAACGATTAATGCGCTATGTACAACTTACTTTTTTCAAATTTGACTATATTTTAACAATCACGTTCTAAATTTTGTTTTCTAATTTCTTTAAATATTAGATATTTATGATTTTAGAATAAAGGTTTCAAATTTGAAAATGTTAAACCCGTCGTTTTTTTATGTGGTGCATTTTTAATGGTGTAAGATTAACTTTAGAAATGGTGTATGACTAATTGATCGACGTAGTTAGCATAAGACTACAATGAATTATAGAACATTGCCTATAATAATATTCCAAACAGTTTGCGAACAACTGGTATATTCAACCACGAATAAAACATGATTATAAATATTACTTAAACATCTTTTAAAATTTTAGTCAATTCACTATCTATAATAAAATATTAAAATTTTATAAAAAAAAAATTAAACTTTATCATTTTAAATAATTAGTTCCTTTAACAAAACATTTAAAACTACAAAATTAATAACAACACAAAAATGTATAAAACAAAAATATTTTAATGTTCGTTTATACTACAACAACTTAGGCGTCCACTTAATGAGTTGTTTACATTTCGTATTTATCATATTCAGTTACTTTAGCACGAGTACGTTACATTTAATTATATTTTTTTAAAAATTCAAGGTTTAATTGTTTTTTTGTTCAATTCGGAAATTTAAGAGTTATGATAGTTCAATTTTTCTTGCATACATATTATTAAAAAAATTAATTAATATAAATGTAAAAATGATTGAATTAAATCATATTATTAAAAAATTAATTAAATTTCAATTTAAAAAATTTTAAAAAATGTGTGTCAGAGTAATTTAGGGTGAATAATTTATACGAGATCGTAACCAATGAAGATACTCTATCAATAAAATCTTTAATATTATGTTAGAGGATATTTTGCTACTATGTTAGGATGATTGACTAATTAACGCCTTTATTATCAATTTAATTTCTTGATATCCTTAAAATAAGTAAAGATTTCAAATCAATATAAAGAAGATATGATTAAAAATAACTAACTAATAGCCTATATATCCACAATCCAATATTAATCGCATCCCACTATCATCTCACCGGATTATTATTTTTTTAGAAGTGTAGGTTTACTAGAGGTAATTTCTAAGGCTTTTCTTCTTTCATTGTTTAAGTTCTTTTCCTAAAAATTTATGTGTCGTATCTCATGAATCTTTTAATAGTTTATAGTTACTAATTAATTTTACATCATCAATTTATACAATATTTTTACTATTAAAACCATAAGATTCTTTTGCAGTTCATTGTCATCATGTTGGATCAACTATCTTCTCTAGACACTTCGAGAATTACATGAAAAATAAAAGTTCAGAGTGACAAGAATGTGGCCTTCCATGTCAAATCCATCAAATGAAAACCAAGGTCTGAAAGGATACTCTCATGGACTAACACATATGAAAATGAAACTTATCTTCGGGGAGTCATTGCTTAGTTTGCCATTATCAGGTATCGATTTTAATGCTTCTCTGTTTCAAAATTGTGAAACCTGAAAGGCTGAAACATAATAATGTACTTATAAGATCCAATATATTTGTTCTAAAAACTTCTTAATCAATCAAACTAATTTATCTTTGTATTTACCTCTCGACTGATGTACTTTCCTCCTTTCTCAGATTTAACAGCAGTAGGTCATCTAACAAGCTCCTTCATTTTCGACAAAGTTTTAATTTTTTCAGTCTTAGCTTTCTGATCTCCCTTTTCCTTATTGCCACGTTGGCGTCTAGACTCTAGATGATAATGCATCATCAGCTATAGGTAGAGCCTTAGTATTTTTGACATGATTAGTGGTCGCATCTCGTCCTTTGTTGTTACTAATATCTAATCCTCTGGCAACAACTTCCTTGTTCATCATTTTCGTTGTATCGACTCTCTTTAGATTGAGTGTATTGTAAAAACAAGTCTTTGTAATGTCTATTCTTCGTAGTATAGTAAAAAACATAAAGTTCTCACAACTCAAACTGATCCTTCTAACTGATCTTTTCTGTCTTTGATAAGCCTCGAGCTGATTTGGCAACAACACTTGTTTTGTTTTTTTCTGAAATATTAAAAAACCGAAAAAGAAACTTGCGATTTGTTTTGCAGATGAGAATTTACATTATACAATTTCTCACATGGTAAACTTGACTAACATATAAACAAGATTCAAGTTTAACGGTATACATGTAATTTACATTCTCGTGTGACATGTTAAATGCGTTTCTCCAAAGCGAGTGGCGGATTTTGGAAGGATAAGATGTATGTTGTAAAATGAAATGAGTCCGAATTGACAAAAAGAACACTTGCAACTTGTTTGCAGATCGGCTCTTTGTAATGTACCTCAGATGCAGTCGGTCCATGTCCGTATATGTAAAATGAAATCAGTCCATCTAGAGATCAATGTAACATGCATGTTACGAATATAGTTGCTCTGCAGCTCTGTTGACTCGTGTGCAGCAGCAGATCTTTAAGACTGATGAAGAATATTCCACATGCTAGCTTGGTAGGTGACGTGTTAGGTTCGACATGGTGTCATTGCAGCGGTGCTATCAAGATTGTCTCTGTTTCGAGGGATATATTGGAAGAGTGATTGCTATTTGTTGAGGGCCTAACAGAGATTAGGCCGAATAGTGATTGGGCCGAGTAGTAATTGGGCCGAACGGTCACAGCCCACTCCTTCGGCTAGGTCCATTGGATCTGATCGTTGCTTGACCAAGTCACCCGACTATTCAGGCGGAAGAACAGGGCCACGTATGTGGACATTTGTCCCCGAAGAATCCGGGCGAGCCGGTACCAAAGTGCCTATAAAAGCACATAACAGGTTTCATATTCAGGTTAATACTCATTTTATGCTCACAAATACTTACACGTTCATTTAAACCTAATTGGAACCTCTAACTTATTCTCACACCAGAGGTGAATCGGGGGCCCAATCCCTCGCATTCTTCTCTTTTGACAGGTTGACCCGAAGAGCTTTCTGGAGTCCAACCCGATAGAAAACTGGTTCCAACATTTGGCACCGTCTGTGGGAACGTGTAAGCAAATTCGTGACGTTAGCTGAGAACGATGGCAATCGATAGTTCTGAAGACAGGGTACTCAGTTTTGCTGAAACTCATCGCCAAGGTCCCTCTACGACTACGCCTCCTATTAATCGAGTTCTCAATTTTGATGATGAGTTGGAGGAGGGACCGATGCCCACTCCCGAAGAGCAAAAGGCCATGATTCTTAAATGGCGCGAGGAAGCTGCTGCCAGAGGAGGAAAGCAGAGGGAAAAGGAAAGGCTGGAAGCCGAAGCCCAAGCTAGGGCGAAGAAGAGGGAGGAGGATCTTGTCAAGCTGGAATCAATTAAAAGGCGAAGGGCTGAGCTTGATGCTGAGGAAAAGGCTCTTCAAGGTGCTGTGGAGACCGGAGAACAAATACTGGTACAGACCAGTCACATGAGAGAAAAGAGGGTGCATAATGATGAAGATGGGTCTTCGGACTCTGAATCACACCCCCGAAGGATCCGTTCAAAGGTGACCGTACGATCGGACACCGACGAGGAAGGGGATCCTCGCATGAAGGACAGTCTGAGCCGAATGGAGAAGGCGATGTTCGACGATCATAGAATTAGCCACGAGCCAGTAGTGTCGGAGCAAATTGAGCAGTATAGACCTCCCTCGGGAAGACAATTCCCGAAGATGAACGAATTTAATGGGAAAGGTGATCCTGAAGACCATTGCGAGAAATATGAGTCCCTTATGACGGGAATGGGACACTGTGACGTCATGCTTTGTAAGATGTTCAAGACATATCTGAAGGGTCCAGCCACCATGTGGTACAGGTCAATGAAACCAAGGTCGATATGCTCTTACGACCAGCTAAAAAGGAAATTCTTGAGGCACTATTCGCACTTGTGCCGAAGAGAGGACACCGAAGCTTTGATCCACTGTAGACAAAGGCCGAACGAATATTTGGGAGATTATTCGGCTAGGTTTAAGGAAGAGGCTGGAATGGTGACAAATTTGGACAAAGTAAAGGCTGCTGGGTTCTTATCAGCGGGACTAGACCCCATCAAAGGTAAAAAACTCCAATCTTCTCTTTACGATATTCCCCCTAAATCCCTGAATGATATATACTTGAGGGGTGAGAGCATCCGAAGGAATATGGAATCCATCGGGGGGTATAAAGAAGTCAGGAGAGAAGACAGGGGAAGAAAAGGGCATGATAGGTATGATCGGGGCGAAGATTCGATGATAGGCGAGATGAGGCGAAGGGTCGCGATAAAGCTGTCGAACAAAGAAGAGATAGAGATGGCACAACATTTACCCCTCTGAATGCACCAATCTCGAAGATTCTCCATGAGATAAAAGGAAAGCCTGGCTTCGTTCGCCCAGCACGAATGAAGATGCCCGATTACAAGAAGAATGGCAACAAGTATTGCGATTATCATCAAGACAAGGGTCACAACACTGACGAGTGTTACCATTTAAAAAAACTGATAGAAAAGATGATCAAGGAGGGAGAACTGAATAAATTTGTCAAAGACCTGAGGGATAAGCTAGCCCCGAAGGAAGACAAACGAAAAGAGCCCGAAGAGGTCGAAAGGTACAGGGGCGAAGTAAAGACTATATTCGGCGGAAGCACCCTAGGACGAGATAACAAGACAGCCAAGAAGAGGTACGCAAAGCAGGTTTACAACTTATACCAGTTTCAATCTGCAAAACAGGCGATGCCGATCATGTTCACCGAGGATGACTATGAGGATGTGATTTGGCCTCACGAAGATCCTTTGCTCATTAACCCGGTGATCGGCCAAAACAAAATATGGAAAGCTTTAGTGGATGGAGGAAGTTCGGTGAACATTCTATACCATCGGACGTACAACAAAATGAACCTTGGAGGCGAACAGTTGGAGCCTTGCCACGAAGCACCCCTTTACGGCTTCGGAAATCAGCCAGTCCCCATCGAAGGTACTATCACTCTATCTGTTCTTTTGGGTAAAGCTCCATATACTGTAGAAAAACAGATCAAATTTTATGTGGTTCGAGTGGAAAGCCCCTACAATGCTATTCTCGGAAGGCCAACCCTTACTTCTTTCCAGGCGGTAGCGTCAATACCCCATCTCAAATTGAAGTTTCCAACTGAGCATGGCATCGGGGAGATGAGGGGCGATCAAAAAACCGCCCGAATCATCATGTTGGACGATCTAGACAAGGATCAAGATTTTGAGATGACCGAAGGAGGTAAGAGAAAAAGGTCTGAAGGCGAAATCATCGGAAGTTGCCAAACCCTAAATATTGAGTTAGAGAAATTTGGTGCGGACCTATCCAACCCAATTGCCGAACCAGCAGCAGAAACCGAAGAGGTAGAGCTATATGCAGGCTGTTCGGGAAAATTGGTGCGAATCGGGAAAAATATGGAACCCGACCTCAAGAAGAAAGTGATTGAAGTTGTTAGACAATACCACGACGTCTTCGCCTGGGGGCCGGAGGACATGCCTGGCTTGGATCCAAAGACGGCGAAGCATTGTCTTAATGTTAAGCCCGAGGCAAAGCCAGTAAAACAAAGAAAGAGAACATTCGTCATGGAACGACAGAAGATCATTGAAGCCGAAGTGGAAAAACTTTTGGAAGCAAAATTCATAGAGGAAATCGAGTACCCGGAATGGCTGGCCAATGTAGTGGTGGTAAAGAAATCAAACAACAAATGGCGAATGTGTGTTGACTACACCGACTTAAACAAAGCCTGCCCGAAGGACCATTACCCGCTTTCTAGCATTGACCAGCTGACAGACGCCACTGCCGGATATCAGGTACTTAGTTTTTTGGATGATTTTTTAGGATACCATCAGATTGCAATGAATGCCGAGGATATTTCAAAGACAGCATTCATCACCCCGAAAGGAACATATGCCTACATCAAAATGCCTTTCGGCCTGAAAAATGCAGGAGCCACATTCCAAAGAGTGGTCAATCGGATTTTCCATAAACAAATCGGGAGAAACATGGAATGCTATGTGGATGATATGATTGTTAAGTCCTAGTTCGAAGATCACATGGAAGACCTCAAAGAGTGCTTCGAAACATTAAGGAAGCACGACATGAAGATTAATCCGAACAAGTGTACTTTAGAAGTCTCCAGTGGGAAGTTCTTAGGGTATATGGTCAGTGCCCGAGGGATCGAAGCGAACCCAGAAAAGATACAAGCAGTAATCGACATGGAACAACCGAAGACAGTTCAGGATGTACAGAAATTGACCGGTCGAATGGCCGCCCTGCGAAGATTTATTTCCAGATCAGCAGAAAAGGCCCTACCTTTCTTTGAAGCACTCCGGGGATCGGAAAATTTCGAATGGGGGCCTAAGTGCCAGAAAGCATTTGAGGATGTGAAGGAATATCTCACCAAGGCGCCTCTCCTAATGAGGCCCGATCCGAAGGAAACATTACAGTTGTACCTAGCGGTGATCGACCGAACTCTTGGAGCAGTACTAGTGAAAGAGCATAACAGCTCTCAACACCCAGTGTTTTACGTGTCCCACATGCTGAAAGATGCGGAAACAAGATATCCAAATGCAGAAAAGTTCGCATACGGCCTTGTAATGGCGACCCGAAAGCTACGACATTTTTTCCAGGGGCGAACGGTACAGATTATAACCGATCAACCCCTTAAAAAAATTTTGACAAGACCAGAGGCGTCCGGAAGGGTGGTGGCTTGGTCCATCGAGCTGGGAGAATACGATTTAGAATACATCCCCAGAACGTCCATCAAAGCACAAGCATTGGCAGATTTCATGGTCGAATGCTATTTTTCAGGACCGAAAGACTTAGCTCCCGAAGAGCAGTTGGTTCGAACGCCAGGAAGGTGGAAATTGTTCGTAGATGGGTCGGTAGCCGGATCAAAGTGTGGGGCAGGATTAATTCTTTCAAGCCCAGATGGGTTCGAAATCTGCCAGGCGATAAGATTCTCTTTCCCGTTAACCAATAACGAGGCCGAATACGAAGCACTGTTAGCTGGACTAAACCTGGCCAAGAATCTCGAGGTAAGGAATTTACGAGCATTCAGTGATTCCATGTTAGTGGTGAAGCACTTTTTAGGAGAGTACGAACAAAGGGAGCCTCGGCTGAAAGCTTATGCCACGAAGGTGAAAGACTCATCGGTCTCATTCGAATCCTTCGAGTTGAGCCAAGTGGGAAGAGAGGATAATAGCCGAGCCGATGCTTTATCAAGGTTGGCTTCGGCCGAAACTCATAACCTCACAGGATCCATATACCTGACTGAAGTAAAGACCCCTTCAATTGACAAGCAACAATGCATGGAAATCCACCAAGGCATCAACTGGATGACCCCGATCAGGGCCTATCTAGAAAAAGGTACCTTGCCCCTGGACCGAAAAGAGGCCCAAAAAGTGAAGTACAGGGCAGCAAGCTACACCATCATCGGTAACAAGTTGTACAGAAGGTCGGCAACAGAACCCCTTCTCCGATGTTTGGATCCCGAAGAACAAATACTGGCCTTGGAAACAGTTCACGAAGGAATATGCGGAGAACATCTTGTCGGTCGGTCACTTGCCTTCAAAATCCTCAGACAGGGGTTTTATTGGCCGACTTTGCGAGCAGATGCGGCCGATTACGCAAAGAAGTGTCGACAATGTCAGTTATTCAGTACCATCCCGAAGCAGCCACCAGAAGAAATGGCATCAGTCCTAAGCCCCATTCCTTTCGCCATGTGGGCTGTAGATATCGTGGGAATTCTACCCAAGAGCACGAAACAAGCCAAGTACTGCATAGTGGCGATCGACTATATGACCAAGTGGGTCGAAGCAAGACCTCTGGCGACCATAACCGAAGAAGCAGCAAAGAAATTCATGCTAGAGCAAGTCATACTCAGGTTTGGGATCCCGAAGGTCTGTGTATCCGACAACGGGACCCAATTCATCGGGAACAAGTTCCGAAAATTCTTGACACATTTCGGAATACAACAGAAATTTAGCTCGGTCGGTCACCCTCAAGGAAACGGAGCAATCGAGGCCGCAAATAAAATCATCTTCGACGAGATAAAAAAGCGACTGGGAGATGCCAAGGGGCTTTGGGCAGAAGAGCTAAATTGGGTATTGTGGGCATACTGAACGACCCCACGCTCGTCGACAGGTGAGACGCCCTTTAAGTTGGCATTCGGGACAGACGCCTTAGTTCCCGTAGAGGTCGGATTAGACTCCTACCGAACAGAGGTGTTCAACGTCGAAGCGAATGAATTCGGCCTCCGGGCCAATGTTGATTTATTAGAAAGAAGAAAGAGAAGCAGCACACCTAAGGAATTTGAAATATCAGCTCCAGGCATCCCAATACTACGACGCCGGAGTAAAGAAAAGGACCTTCATGGTGGGAGATTTGGTGTTGCGGGAATTGGCGACTTCTATGCCAGCTAAGCAGGGAAAACTAATGCCAAACTGGGAAGGCCCGTATAAAGTAACTGAAGTGGTTCGACCTGGTACCTACAAACTAGCAACCATGTCTGGCGACCTGATCAAGAATACATGGCACGCCTCCAGGTTACGAAGATATTACCAATAGCCTTCATCCAATCTAAAGGAATATGGCCGAACAAAAGGTGCTCGCCACTCAAGTTCTTATTTTCACTTTGTACTAAGTTTTCTTTCTCAAAAGCATGTAGAGTTGAATAATTTATCAATAAAATACATGTGTCCATGTTCTACTTATTATATCAGTTATGCATTATAATGTTATAAGTCGGACATTTATCTGGGGACGACCAAAAAAGATAAATGCCACAAGACTTCTTGAATAATGTCTCATAAATTTGGCGATTGGATAACCAAACAGCCAAACTTTGGGAGAATCCAGACCGTGTTAGGCGAAAATATAAGCCGAAGATACATAAAATTGATTCAATTATGTTAAGGCGAAGATAGAAGCCAAAAATACATATAATTGTGAAATTATGTTTCAATTATGTTAAGGCGAAGATAGAAGCCGAAGATACATATAATTGTTAAATTTTGTTTAAATTATGTCAAGGCAAAATAAAGCCGAAGAGACATAAAACTGATTCAATTATGTTAAGGCGAAAATATAAGCCGAAGATACATATAATCGTTAAATTATGTTTAAATTATGTTAAGGCAAAATGAAGCCGAAGATACATAAAACTGATTCAATTATGTTAAGGCGAAGATAGAAGCCGCAAATACATATAATTGTGAAATTCTGTTTCAATTATGTTAAGGCGCAGATAGAAGCCGAAGATACATATAATTGTTAAATTTTGTTTAAATTATGTCAAGGCAAAATAAAGCCGAAGAGACATAAAACTGATTCAGTTACGTTAAGGCGAAAATATAAGCTGAAAAGACGTAAAATTGGCGTAAAAGCAAAATAAAACCGAAAACTCAATAACAAAGGGCCCGAAGGCTACAAACGTTTAAGGCCCGAAGGCTTAATAAAGTACAAGATACACAAGGAAAAATTTAACTGCCCGAAGGCCTAATCTGACAAATCCTCGTCCTCGTCGGAGGAGACCACTGGAGGCTCGTCCTCATCGGGACGACCAACAGGGTCGCTGAAGCCGGGCTCTATCAAAGCCTGATGCTCTAAGCCCATGGCAGCCGCTCTCCTCACGACCTCGTCGTGGCCCATCTGGTAGCACCGCTCTTCGGCATTCAGCCGCAGCTTGGCTTCCTTACGAGCCATCTTCCTCGAAGCTTTGAGGGACAGATTCCGCCTGGTCAGCCTAGCCCGAAGGGAGTCGAGTTCCTTCTGCATCGCCTCCCGGTCAGCTCTCAGCACTACAGACTGACCTTCCAGCCTCTCCAGATCACCAACAGCTTGGCGGAGAGCAGTCTCCGATCTCACCGCCCGAACCTCCAGTTCCTGAATTTGGCCGAATCTGCCCTGCATATCCTTCACCTTGTCGGTGATGATAGAAGCCATCGGCGTCGCCTAAAACAAGGAAAAAGAACTTGGTTAAAAAGATGAAAGGACAAGAAATTGAAAGGAAAATTAAATATATTACCAGGGAAAGGAAGGCCATCAGGTCGGTGCAAGCATCAGTGATGTCCAACCGATCGTAGTTAGGACGATCAGCCGGAAGCACCAAGGCCCGGCACAAATCAGGGGCTATCTCTTTGATCGCCTTAGGGTCGGCCGTGGTGACGGCATCGGACTTTAAGATCGCCCACTGAGGGACGTATGTCTTCAGAACGTCCCCCCACCGAACCCTCTTCCTAACCTGGGCAGACCTAGTCGCCTGCTCCGCATGGTCAGATGGCGGAGGAGAGGTCGGAGCCGATCGTTCAGGCGCCTGTTTCTTGCCTTCTTGACGACCGTCATTAGATGCAGCCCCAGCCTCGGCCGCCTCGGCCGCCTCCGCCGCTTCAGCCGCCTTAGCCGCCAGAGCCGCTTGCTCCGCCTCAAACTTGGCCCTCTTCCGCTCAACGATGGCTTGGCGAGAAGACACTGTAAGAGGAAAGAAAAGGGTTAAACACTATAATCAAAAGTATCAGCAGGCAGACATGAGTACAATAATTAAAAAGAAAAAAAAAGGGGGTGAAGTATGTTACCATTACCCCAAAGGGCGAAAAGCCACTGCCTATCCCGAAGGTCCTCTAGAGGGATTCGGCCCATGTCGAAGTTGCATAAACGTTGGTACTCATGCAACTCGGCACCAGACAGCGCGGGTTTGACCACCTGAACAGTGGGATCGATTACACGCCATTGTGAAAGAGCCCCTATCTTCGGGCCCGAAATATAACACCACTTGTCGTGGCTGCCCTTATTATTGGAATTTGTTTCTACCCACTCTGCCCTATTGGAGCGACGGGCGATAGAGTAAAAGCCCTTACTCTTACTGTTCTTTCGGAAATCATGATGATGCCAGAACAGGGCGGGAGTTGGAGTGACGTTAGCTGCGAGACATCGGCATTGAAAGCCGTTCATGTGTAAGAACCCATTGGGATCCATCTGGCCCAGGGCGATCCCCATCTGGGCGAATAGTTGTTTGACCAACGGGAGCATGGGGACCCGAAAGCCGCATTTTAAGGCAGCTTCGGAGATACCCGTAGCCACGTTCCCGTAACCCTTTGGGACGGGAGGATTATACCATATACGGT
The DNA here is from genome assembly GCA_030848705.1 of Heracleum sosnowskyi. NCBI lineage: Eukaryota > Viridiplantae > Streptophyta > Magnoliopsida > Apiales > Apiaceae > Heracleum > Heracleum sosnowskyi. The sequence continues at coordinate 4,440,108 of JAUIZM010000014.1, read as the reverse complement.
CGGCGGTCCTGGGCAGGTAGGTGTGCCAAGCGCCTGTCGGGATCTCGTATTCTTTGGGTAACTTGGCCACGCGCTCTTCGGAGAGCCGGGTAGGATGGTTCGTCGCGGGAAATTCATCGGCATTAAAGAATGGGTACCTTTCCGGGGATATAGATCTGGGTGACTGTCCAGATCCAGAAGACGACCGGTCCATATTTCCTGCATCAGTAGATGAAGAAATTAGCCGTGTACTCGGACAGGATCAAAGAAAGAAGAAAAGAAAAGTAGAAAAACCGAGTACGGAGGGCTGGGACCGGTCGGGAATTCACTAATGTCTAGAGGGATTTCTAAGGCACTACGCAACCCGAAGACTGTTCTAAGGACAAACCCTTCCCGAAGATTGTTCTAGGGACATATTCATCCCGAAGATTTGTTCTGGGGACAAATCGGTCTCGACAATTTTTCTCAGGACGAATCTATCTACCGGGTGGCCTACAAACCTAATTACGGGCACATTCTCACAAACAAAAAATACTTTTATGCCTAACAGTAATGTACGCATTCAGTAAAGAAGACATGCGGGCTAAGTATAAAATGACTAATTGCGCAGAAAGATATAGAAAACTTACTTGTGATAAGAGCTTGAAGAGGATTGGAACTCGAAGACAATAGCAATCGTTGGTAACTGCAAACGGACGGGCTGGAGAGAAACCGACAAAATGGAGTTGCTTTTGAATGTATGAGTGACGAGGTTTGGGGGGAATTTTTTATATTTATACGGAAGGATATGTGACGTTTGGACAGTAAAACGCGAACATTTAATCTCGATCGTACGATCAAAGTCGTTTGGGATTCAACGGTGATGATCCATCACTAATCTCTAGAAATTACGGCTGTCATTATTAATTACGGCACGATTCTCTAGGTAACGTGTCACAACGGATAGGCACGAAACCGTTGGAAGTTATCCCGAAGAAGAGTGAAGAGTTAGGACTCCGAACGCATTGACATACGACCGAAGTCCAGGGACATGTTGAGGGCCTAACAGAGATTGGGCCGAATAGTGATTGGGTCGAGTAGTAATTGGGTCGAACGGTCACAGCCCACTCCTTCGGCTAGGTCCATTGGATCTGACCGTTGTTTGACCAAGTCACCCGACTATTCAGGCGGAAGAACAGGGCCACGTATGTGGACGTTTGTCCCCGAAGAATCCGGGCGAGCCGGTACCAAAGTGCCTATAAAAGCACATAACAGGTTTCATATTCAGGTTAATACTCATTTTATGCTCACAAATACTTACACGTTCATTTAAACCTAATTGGAACCTCTAACTTATTCTCACACCGGAGGTGAATCGGGGGCCCAATCCCTCGCATTCTTCTCTTTTGACAGGTTGACCCGAAGAGATTTCTGGAGTCCAACCCGATAGAAAACTGGTTCCAACACTATTCACAAGAAATCTAAAGTCTTTTCTCAAATAAATTAGGAATTAGATTGGACGCTTGGTGCACTGAGTTTAGAGAACAAGAAAAGTGTGTTTTGATCCCCACATGCACTTAGCTTGTTAATACATTCTCTTGGAGAATGTATTTCGTAAAGAAACTTCCCTTTGGAGATTCAGACGCTGACGTTTTGAAGTTATTAGTTGCATTAAGAGGAAGTGTTCTTGATCAACTTTCTCTGAATCCAAATACTTTCAATTACGATATAAACATTAAGAGGAAGTTATTAATTACGATATAAACATTTTGAAAACAAGCAGTGAACACCTCCATAGACCATAGCTAACACAAATAAAAAAAATACGAGAACTGCCTAATCAAAAAAGTAATCTGTTGTGTTCAAAACATTAGAGTTATACAAGGGAGGGAGAAATCACTTTATAAGAAATCTTTGGAATTGTTACCGCTGTCTCTATCTTCCAATCACTCGATGTCTCCAACTCTTCATCGGACTCCAACATCTCAAAGCACTCAATCTGTGAGCCTTTCTGAAGGGACACTAAAGTAACTCCAATGTAATTCGGAGAACGTAATCATCGTTTTGTATCTCTCCCAACTATTTCTCCTCTTCTTACTAAAAATTTAGTAGCCTAACGGTAGTCCTAAAACTACGAGTCTCAACTTCTTGAACAATCGGATTGCAAGACACCTTTAGGGCTTCTCATCCACATTGTGCAGCGCGATTCATAAGTTGACAATGTTGAAGGAGACCCAGTATAATATATAGATATATATTAGTTAATCTAGGAGGAAAAATTAGAGTATGGAAGGGGGTTCCGGATTGTATTTAGAACAAGCAATTTGATCTATCTTTATGTGTGCTTCTTTCTTTTGGTATTCAACCACTATATATAGGCTTACCAATACATCCTCCACCCCTCAACATAACTGCCCCATTCAATTACTTTAATAACATTAATTCACAATATTTGTAACTCTCATTTACATTAATGCATCAATATGCATTTTCTGTTTGTATATGAAATGAAAGTCAAAACTAACATCTCCCACTTGACGTCATTTCCAATTAATTATATGACTCCCACTTTTCGCGGAGCCTGTATAAACTATCTTTATATCCGCTTGACGTCATTATCAAATATTTCCGTGACTCCCACATTTCATAAAATATGTATTTTCATTATTCGTCAAAATAATTCCTTTTTCAAAAACTTTAACACTTTTAGGCCATTAAAACAATATTATTTGACAAATCATTCTACAATAATACAAAAAAAATTATCAGTTATATCACTAGAAGCAATGAATGTCACATTGTCACTGTCACTTCTTGCAACACATTCATATTTGTTACTTTCCCAACTTCAACTCCACCATAATTAAATTGGTCTCTGGAAGTTGAATTCTTATTATCAATATCACATTTGACACCTAAACCGTACATACCAATAACTCCAGGCACGTCTGCCTAATGTACCAATTTGTTAGTAATATTCAAGTACTTGATCATGATCCTCTTTATAGCTTCTCACTAGGCTCAAGCAAAGTTTCTTCACAATCCACTTACAAAATTAACTAAAAATGTCAAGTCAAGTCAAGTCAATCGATTAAACAACATAAAATACATCGAACTTTTGACTACTTGCGCATAATACATTCAGTGGTTCTTTTTCTGCATCAATCGTTTCCCATTACCAATAGGGCTGCTACTAGACTGCAATTCTGCATCCTAAAACGATTAAGCAATTCTACTAAAAAAAATTCAGAATACTTCTCAGAATTCAAACTCAACATTTCAGTATTCTTATCCCTTAGTTCGAATTTCTTAAACAAATATGATTTCACCCATGTGTTCAATCTCAATTTTACTACTAAGTTTCAACTTAGTTTTACATTTACGACAAACCAATAAAATAAACAATATTTTCTTAAACCAACTCCCACTTTTCAAAGTGCAGACACAATTGTCTAATAAACTCTCGACAAAAACATTTCCGTATTTCTTGACTTGAACCTTTTCAACTACGGAAATTTCAAATGTAACAAACAAACCCATTAGTATAATATTTTCTTTCAAAAATTCACTTACATCCTGTGAATTTTCTATATTTAGGAAGGACACAAAACTCCCACATTTGTTTCTGTACTACAAACTCAATTGCATTTTTTTATGACCTCTATCCGTGAGTCAGTTTTTGTAATTTCATCACTTAGATAAATTATGGATTCAATTTGATTTCTACACTCATGTCCATAAATAAATATGATATTTCACTATTATATATATATAATAGTCATTCTTCCACTTCGGTGAATTCCTCGATCTCTTCTATTCAACCACATTCAATGGCTCATTATCAATGTTCAAATTCACTTTATCATTCTCGATCTTGGTCACAATCGAAAAATATTTTAGGCTCATACATGCCCACGAAAACCATTTCATTATCCTTTTCGATTAAAAACTTATCAGAAAACCGCACCTCTAGTCCATTTTTAGAAGGCAAGAATTGAAATAATATTACACCTTATTCCAGGAACAAATAACACATTTTTGAGAAACAATATAATGTTCCCAAGATTCAGTCTATATGTACCGAGTCCTATCAAAACTAGGCCGGTACCATTTTCATAAACATTACATTCAACTACACCAACAAACCGGTGTTGCACTTGCTCTCTATTCCGAGCATTACTAGAAATTTCCTCTAGGACAATATCATTTTTTACAACAATAATTTCCAATTCACACACAATTAAATTATTTTAAAATAATTTATTTCTCAATATCCAGATCCATTCATTACAAGTAGTGTCATTTAACTTCCATTCACCTACCATGTCAATACTACAAACACGTTTTACTGAACCAGCGAAAATTGACAAAAACAAGAAGAGGCAGGAAAAATAAATACTTACTTGAAGAATATAGTGCTAGCATAAAAAAAACAACTAATAAACAACCGAGACATAATGAACACACTTTTAGTGGTATAACCACACAACCAGGTCCTAAATTAAACATCTCTTATACGCAAAAGTAGAAAAACGGGAACACCAAAAACCGGATTAAAAAAAATATTTAACTTATCAACAACTGTCACAAAAATAAAATAAAATAAGGAGAAGTGGGGCTAAATCAGACAACATTCTAAGTTAGACGAGAACAAAGGCTAATAAAATAATATCTTAACCGAAATCTAAAATTATAAGGACTAATAAAAATAAAGATTAGCAATGGTCACATGAGTTAAAGAAATAAGCACAAAACTAGGCTATTCATGCAATTAAACCAATTAACAAACTGAAAAAAAAAACAAATCACCTAGGCCTAAATGTTATGAAACTTGATCACATGCAAACATGATTAAGAACATAATCGAAAAAAAAACATTGATCATAATTTAAGAAAAATTGCGAACATTAAATAAAACCAGAATCCATGAATAAGAAAAATAAACAACTACACATGTATTTAATCTACAAAAAAATTGACGAAAAAAAAAATATAACTAAAGACAAAAGAAAAAGAAGATAAATCTATGCAACATATAGAAAGACTAGCTCCAAAGATAAGATAAGCTGCAAGAAAACAGTAAGCATTAATGGTGTACAAGCCTAGGCACTTAAGAGAGAGAAAAAATATAAAGCAAAAGTTAGGCAAGCAGGCATGAACATTTCGCATAAAACAAAACCATTCATCTAAATGTAGAATGCAAACACAACGCTAGACTGAGACACAACTTAGACATGAGAGAGAAAAAAAAGGGGAAACTTATATAATAAAGAATCCAAACTCATCTTGTTAGAATATGATAGAGGTCGCAGACAAAGACTTATTAGAGCAAACCGGTGAGAGTTCAGACACATGCGCAGCCGAGAATAGACAGATGATCGACGTTTAAGCTCTGATACCACTGTTGAAGGAGACCCAGTATAATATATAGATATATATTAGTTAATCTAGGAGGAAAAATTAGAGTATGGAAGGGGGTTCCGGATTGTATTTAGAACAAGCAATTTGATCTATCTTTATGTGTGCTTCTTTCTTTTGGTATTCAACCACTATATATAAGCTTACCAATACATCCTCCACCCCTCAACATAACTGCCCCATTCAATTACTTTAATAACATTAATTCACAATGTTTGTAACTCTCATTTACATTAATGCATCAATATGCATTTTCTGTTTGTATATGAAATGAAAGTCAAAACTAACAGGCAAGAGTTATATGCATGCAAAAATCTGAACCCGAATATCAATCTGTCCTCCATGGTTGCAAGCTGATAAGTGATAACACAGAAACAAAAGTAATCCAGATACATGTCTGGTTCCATGGCTCCTTCCCATGTTTCCTAATCTTATAAAAGCAAGCATGAGCTTTTGCACCTGCACGAGGTTGAGCACATCCTGAAACTCCACATTTGTCACAACTCTTCATCGCGATGACATTGTTGTGACACTCTGAGTAGTAGTTATTTTTTTTTTTTATATTAGTTTTAAAAACATGTCAAAATGTTTTGTTACAATGTATTTGAGTCTCCTCCAAATGTTTTGTTACAATGTATTAGTTATTATTATTTTTTTATATTAGTTATATTGCTACAGCCTACAATGTATTTGAGTCTCCTCCAAATGTTTTGTTGAAGACGTTATTTGCTGAAGTTTCTTAATGAAATATCCTTTTACTTTCAAAAAAAAAAAAACATGAAAAAATTATAAAAAGGTAAAAACTAAAAATAATAGAATGTACTAAAATACCAAAGAAAGCCCAATGAAATCGCCAAGTAACCTACATATATATTGTCATGTATGGTTCTCGCCCAGCAACGTAAACTTATATAGGAGTTCTATTTAGCACATAGGTAAACTAATTCCAGGCCCAATCAATAGAGTAGGATGTTTTATGATTGGCTCAAGGCTTCGACAACTCATTCCAGCCCACTTCACTAGTCCAACCACCAAGCTCCAAATTAGTGTAACATTCTCGAAATTTAAACATGGCCTTGTCAGGAAAAAAACCAAAAATATTTTAAACAAGGCACTAGTGTAGTTGCGGAAAATTAACATGCGAAGGCAAATCTTTATAAAAAAAAGAGAAGAAGATTATATTAAATTACAATCTACAGTGTAATTGTGCATGATTGATTTTATTCTTTCAAGATACAATAAAATCTATGAATGGGGGTTACCAAAGTTGAAGGGAAACAGGAAAAGGAAGGTACATAACCTACGGCATACGGTAACTCCTTTTTCTACACAAGATATTGTTGTTTTGTAAGTCTATTTTGTCAAGCAATGAGTAATTCCTGTTGTCAAGGGGCATGCACCGGGGTTTCATGATTTGGGTTGGCCGGGTTGCAGACGTTTTTTCAACTCGATTCAATTAAATTGATTTAAAAAAATTTAACCCAATTCACAAAAAAATGAATTCGTAACTCAACCATACCTATTGTATATCGATTTGGGTCAGGTTGGATCGGTTTGGGTTAAATATTTTATTAAAAAAATATATTAATATTATATAATATTTTAATTTAAAGGTAATTGTCCGTGATATTTTTGGAAAAAAATAGATTTTGTTAGAATTGTTTTTTAACTATAAAAGGCAATCAGATAGTTACTATTTTTATATTATTTTATTATTTATTAAATAGAGTATTAAAATAGGTTTTAAAATAAATAAGTAAGGATTGCACCTCATATTTTTGGAAAATAGAGATTTTAGTGATAACAAATATAAAAGATAATATGTTTTAATTTAAAGGTAATTGTCGTGATATTTTTGGAAAATGAGTTGATTTTGTTAAAAAAAATTAATTATAATATTATTTATTAAATAGAGTATTAAAATAGGTTTAAAATAAATAAGTAATGATTGTACCTCATATTTTTGGAAAACAGAGATTTTAGTGATAACAAATATAAAAGATAATATGTTTTAATTTAAAGATAATTGTCGTGATATTTTTGGAAATAGAGTAAATTTTGTTAGTAAAAAATATTTTAATTATAAAAGGTGAGATATATTTTTTATTATTTATTAAATAGGATAAAGGACCGAAAACCGATACACAATTCATTTAGTTCGGTTTGAAATTTTTTTAACTCAATCAAATATTATGTTTTTATTTATCAATTTAAACGACCAAAAATAAAATCGGGTTGATCAATCCATGAACACCTAGCATGCACTTTACCATTATTCTCCACTTTTCTGCATATTATCTAACTACGTACATACTGTACATATATACTTCTACTTGCTAGGGTTAATAAACCCCCCCAAGTCATCTCTAGTTTGTTTTTTTTATAGCTCTATGCAAATGACCACATTCATTGCATTAACTATCAACCGTTACTATTGGTTAGCAAAAAAAGACTATCAACCGTCGCTATTCCTTTTAAAGTAAGCAATAATCGAACCAAAACCTTCGAATGACAGGAATTTAATTCTTTAATATTTGAGATATCTTATCGTTCTCGTAAAAGAGATACTCGGAACATATTAATATACTACTTCTTTTATCCCAACTATTTTTTTACATTTTTATTTTTGAAATGTTTCATCCAATTTTTTATATTTCTAATTTTTTCAAAAACAATAATTTTTTAACAATATCAAAATCAACTATTACCACTGTTTCATCTACTATACTCACTTTATACATTAAAAATTGATTGGACTTACCACTTAACTCACTTTTTTTATTTTTTTCACTACTCTATTATTTTTTCTTAAATTCCTGTACAACTCAAATATAAATAAATGGGTGGTACAGAGGGAGTATATACTTGCAACCTTTCGATATGTTTAATTTGAGTATCGGCATATATTTTCCCGATTTGTCGTAACTAGTAAATATGTTCTTTGATCCTTGAGCTAGTCAAATTATGAATTAGAACCAAAACACGCCTGCCCTAGTGCCTACACACCATTTGTTTATTTATGAGTGAAACCTTCACTTGCTTGCAATTTGATCCAGCAGTTACAAACGATGACTTTTTTCTCCTTCTATTTCTACCTTTTTTTTATTCATCTCTACACACAGGTTCATCCACCTCTGGTTTTACGCCCAAAAAACCGCCAATTCAATTATATTTTACAAAAGAAACAGAAAATATAATTAAGTAATAGTTTAGCAATAAATTATTTTAAAGTTTGTTTGCTACTCCTTTTCTACCCAGCTACAATAGCAAGATAGTTTAATTTCTTATTTCGTCCATCCTTTGTAGTACTCTACTAATATTATTATTACTAGCATTATACCCGTGCAAATCACGGGAATCTTTATAATTAATTTTATATTTTTTTAAATTTTGTTTAGAGTTAAATTCTATGAACACCATCTTTTTTGTGAAGACTGTAGACCACGTACGTTCTGCAATCTAAATTTGACAAAATAGATCATATTTTGTAATCAAAAATTTGCAAAACGTACTATTTTGCAAAGTATATTCTATGAAAATCACTATTTCATTGAAAATTTTGAAAATCATGTAAGTTCTATAAACTAAACATGAATGTTCTGCAAACCGAACATGTTTTGCAGAACAATATGTTTTTCTATATTTTAGTTGCAAAACATATATAATTTTAAAGATTTTAAATGAAAATAGTTATTTTCATAGAACATAATTTATAAAATATTATATTTTTCTAAATTTAGATTGAAGAAGGTATGTGGTCTCCAGGTCTCCACAAAAAAGACGGTCTCCATAGAACTTAACTCGCTTTGTTTATATTTTAGTATATTTAGTTATTTTTAAATTTCATTTTAATTGATTTTGTATATTAGATCATCAATATTAAATTTATACAATATATCCTATTTGTAGATTTCCCAAGTACTACTTTTTAGTAGAAATATTATTATAAAATTGATTAGTATTCATTTTTTATTAAAATAGTTTTGTATATTATTGATGAAATCTTTATTCCTTTGAATTTTAAATCAATGAATTTAAATTTTTTAATTTTTTTCGCTCTAAAATATTTAGATACTACACGTTCCTTTCTAATAAATTGATATATATTAGTAGTTCATTAGTAATCGAGAGCTTATCTGCTTGTGTTTCGAGTATATCTACATTTTTCCTTTTTTCACAATAATAATAATAATTAATAATTTACTGTTTTAACCTTGACATCAAACCACCTAAACTCCCTTATACCAATTATATATAGGAATAGTTTAAATCAATGAATTTAAATTTTTTAATTTTTTTCGCTCTAAAATATTTAGATACTACACGTTCCTTTCTAATAAATTGATATATAGTAGTAGTTCATTAGTAACTGAGAGCTTATCTGCTTGTGTTTCGAGTATATCTACATTTTTCCTTTTTTCATAATAATAATAATAATTAATAATTTACTGTTTTAACCCTGACGACCAAACCACCTAAACTCCCTTATACCAATTATATATAGGATATAATAATGTTACATATCTACTGTTAAATACCCCGTGAACGAATTTCTAAAAACATTTGAAGGGATTAATTGCTCTAAAATTTTAAGGTGTTAAAATTCTGACATTTATTTATTTGTTATTTCCCGAAAGTAGAGAAATGTTAAATCAATAACCCAATAACAGATTCATTTTATAATTTAATTTTGTCCGTAATTACCAGTTTTAAATTTTACTCCCTCCGTCTCATCCATTTATTTACACTTTCCTTTTTGGATGTTCCATCCATTTTTTTACCTTCCAAAACTTTCTAAAAATAGTAAAGTTTTATAATATAAAAATTAACTATTTCTACTACTTTCCTCCACTTTTCTTACTTTATACCTTAAATATTGACGGATTCCACCACTTTAGTCATTCTTCTTACTTTTTCCTCTACTTTGCTTATATTTCTTAACTTCCATACATAACTCAAATGTAAACAATTGAACGGGACGGAAAGAGTAATAAATAAAGAATTGAACAAAAGACAGAACACTTCATCAGCACAACAAATAAAAAAAGATAAATTAAAGGCTAAGTAGTGGAGTAGTATTTGTTCTGTGTCCCCCCTTTCATAGCGTGTGTATCTGTCTTATGAAGTTGTACAATGATTCTCTTTGCACTTCTTTTACATAAAAAAACTTATTTAATTTAAATATATACTTTTTACTTTTTTAAAATTATAATGTAGGATTATTTAAATGGTTCATTCATGATGCCTGTTGGGCTACTTACAAGACAAGGAACAGACCAAACCAAAACATAAACCCCGTTTTTTCTCTACTTACTTGCATACACGTACGTACGCGACAATACATATACATTTACTAATTTTCTCTGTAAATTAAATTATGATTGCTTCAACTGCCTCATCTCTAGTCTTTATAAATTGATGCATATTTTTATTTACGAAATGTGTGGTATTTAAAATTATTGGACGGCTCATGATAATGTTTCATATAATGTTGGGTTCTTGTTAAGAATATTACTGGTAATAGAAGTAATTTTGTCATTTCTCATTATTGTTTTATAATGTTTGTGATATTAAATAATCGGTTCGTCTAAATTTTAAGGTTTTAGAAGTTCTCAACAAGATCCTACACTATTTCACACTCCTCATCAATTATAGGATATGTTTCATACCAATAATTAAACAAATAGAACCAAATATACAAATTTATATTTTTTATTAAAAGCATAAAACTCCTCTTAATGATATGGTATGTCAGGTATATCGAGATATACATTTAATTATTAATTTAATTATTTTAATATAATTAGCTTAATACCAAATTAATATGTGTAATAATTAGTATCAAATTAAAAATTAAAATTTTATTAAAAACAAAAACCCCTCTTAATGGTATAATATATCATGTATATCACGATATACATATAATTATTAGCTTAATTACCTTAATATAATTCACTTAATTTCAAATTACAATTATTATAATTAGATTAAAAATTTATTATCAATAATAGTTTAGTTGTATACAAGGAGTCTACAAACTACTAGGAGTCTTCCTACTAAAACACGTATATGACGGTACACATATAATTATTAGTTTAATTAACTTAATTATAAATTATAATAATAATAATAATTAAATTAAAAGTAAAAATCATATTAAAAGTAAAAATTCCTCTTAATTGTATGGTGTGCCGTGTATACCGCGATATACATATAATTATTAGATTAATATAGTTCGCTTAATTTCAAAATAATATAATTAGTTTAATTATAATTAATGTAATAGTTAATTATTATCAAATAAATAATCTTTAAAAACCGTCGCTTAGTGGCATGGTATGTCATGTATAACACGATATACATATAATTATTAGGTTAATTAGCTTAATAAAATGAATAATGCTGCCAAATTGGTTCCTACAATGGATCCCAAATGACACTTGTCATGTTCTGATTTGTTACAACTCAACTAATAAAAATGGATCACTTGCATTCACATTAATTTCACCAATAAAATTATTTCAAATTTTAAAGACATCAACGCCACATCATTCGGTACCGAATTTGGGTACCCAATTCGGTACCACTAGCACTAACTTAATTTCAAACTTAATATAATTATTATTATCATTATTATATTTAAAAGCAGAAACTAGCTCGATATGGTATGTCACGTATACCGCGATATACATATAATTATTAACTTAATATAATTAGCATAAGAGCATAAGATTTTATTAAGAAGGGAAACTCTTTTTTGTTGGAACATAATAATAGTATGAAACCCAAATTTTGGTTATATAATATAATTAAATTAATTTGTTTTATTTCAAAATCGGGTTCGATTTGGTGCAATTACATAAGATATTCCATATGATATCATTGTACAATTGGTTTTTTCATTTGCTACCACTCGAAGTTTTAAACTTCGAAGTGACACCATCATACTTTTGGATTCATTTACATAATACGACGTCGTTAACCAAATGTTAATCGGTCGTTATAAAATTATGAGATTTTTCATATGGTACCACTATGAAATTTTTAACTTTTAAGTGACACCGTTCTATTTTGTGCTTCAGCTCCAAAATATATATATATTTTTAGTAAATATGATGAATATGTTCAAACTCCTTGATTTTTAAGTCCCTTAAAATATTGTTAAGAATCTCTTTACCCAAAAAAAGCAAGGAGTTTGATCAGAATGATCAGATTCATCAAATTTATCAGATTCATTAGTATAGTGGTATTTAGAAGTTGAAACTCAAAGTAGAATGATGTCACTTGAAAGTAAAAAAATTCGGATGGTACTAAATGAAAATTTTCATAATTTTAGAACAACCGACTAACATATGGTTAACGGTATGATATTATGTGGATGAAGTCAAAAGTATAATGATGGTACTTGAATGTCTAAAACTTCAAACAATACCAATTACGTACAAAAGCCTATCATACAATGATATCATACAATTATATATTTATTTAAATGTCCACTTATTTGATTTCACTCAAGATTCGATCCTATATAATTACATAATTAAAAATAATATTTATTTATCATAGACTTTCATCTGTTTCATGTTTTAATTTTCTACAATTACATATTTAAATACTATTTATTAATTATTTTAATTTTCAATATTTTAAGTTTTATTTTAATTAATTTAATTTTTATTCTCAAACCATGCTTCGCACATATTATCGGCTAATATATATATAAATGAAATGAAGCGAACTGGAGAACCAGTATTTAAGGTAGGAGAGTAATTAAGATCATGTAATAGTACTACTTTACACCTAATATATGTGTGGATATTTTAGATAATTGAGTCAACATATTTTTAATATTATCTCATCGAAATTTGTCCTCGGATCGAGATACTTCCTCCGTTTCAATATACTTTTCCCTTTTTGAAAAAAAAAATTGTTTCAAATTAGTTGTCCACTTATCATTTCAATGTCATTTTTAAAAATTATATTTGTATTTGTATTTCCAAGACCAAATCTAAGCCACATATAATTGTTTAGTCTTTAATTTATATTTCTAAAACTAACTTTACACCATGTTAATTTTCTTTGTATAACTCATCACATTTTAGAGAAGAGAGAATGATTGTTTACAATATGTACATTACAGAAAAATGAATACAAGAGGTTGTGTTTTATATACAAGTCTTGTGGAGGGAAAATCAGTTGTAACTAACTTTCTATAACTTAACAACTAAGCTAGCTATTGCCAGCTAAGCTAGCTATTGCTATTACTATTAATCTCAACAGCCCCCCTCAAGGTAGGAGAGGGATGAACAGAATGATCATACAATCCTAGCTTGGAGGTGAGATACTGCAATTGAGGAGAAGCAACAGACTTGGTAAAAATATCAGCCAACTGATGTTGAGTATGAAGATAAGTCAATTGCAACAAACCTTCTAAGACTTTATCACGAGTGAAATGGCAGTCAACCTCGATGTGCTTTGTGCGTTCGTGAAAAACAGGATTTTTTGAAATATAAATGGCTGATTGGTTATCACAGTGTAAGGTTACTGGAGTCAAATTAGTGACACCTAGTTCAGCAAGTAAGCGAACCATCCATGCTACTTCAGAAGCAGCTGAGGCCATAACACAATATTCAGCTTCTGAACTGGAACGAGAAACTGTTGACTGCTTTTTGGACTTCCATGTAATAGGTGAATTGCCAAGCATTAAAACATAACCTGTAACCGAGCGTCTGGAATCAGGACAAGCAACCCAGTAACTGTCTGAGTATGCCTGGAGAGTGAGTTTGTCTGATCATTTAAGCAGAATCCCTTGGCCATCAGTGTGAGAGATGTATCTTAGGGTATGGAGTAGGGCTTTATAGTGAGGAATTCTAGGCTGATGCATATACTGACTTAATAGCTGAACTAAATAACTGAGATCAGGTCTAGTATTTGTCAAAAAATTGAGCTTGCCAAAAATAAATCTATTAAGCTCTGGATAAGAAAACAAATCTCCAACATAATCTTGTAGCTTCAAATGTAGAGGAAGAGGAGTTACTGCCTTTTTTGAACAATCAATAGCACTCAACCGTAAGAGCTCATGTGTGAATTTCTTCTGACTGAGTACAATACCCTCAGGCAAATAACTGACTTCAATTCCCTGGAAAAAAATGTAACAAGCCAAGATCTTTAATAGTGAAGACATTGTCCAAATGAGTCTTAAGAGAAGTAATGGACTATTCATTATTACCAATGATGATGATATCATCAACATAGACAGCTACAACAGTGGTATCAGCCCCATTATTGCAGATAAACAAGCTATAATCATTTTTTGATTGGGTATAGCCCTGATTGATCAATTCAGTAGCAAGTTTAGCAAACCAAACTCTTGAGGCCTGTTTTAAAACATATATAGATTTCCTTAGTTTACACACAAGATTCATAGGGTTGTCAATACCTTCTGGCACCCTCATATAGACTTCTTCAAACAATTCTCCATGGAGAAAGGCATTGTTTACATCTAGTTGATGTAGCTTCCAACCTTTGCTAGCAGCCAGAGAAATAAGACATCTAACATTGCTCATCTTGATGACTGCAGAGAAAACTTCATCATAATCCACTCCATATTTCTGATTATATCCCTTAGCCACTAATCTTGCCTTGCATCTCTCTAGACTACCATCTACATTGAGTTTGACCTTATAGACACATTTACAACCAATGGGCTTCTTTCCCTTAGGTAATGGTACAAGATACCAGGTCTGGTTAGTAGCTAAAGCATCTAATTCTTTTGTCATATTAGCCTTCCAAACTGGACTCAGTGAAGCTTCAGCATAAGTCTTAGGTTCAGTAATAAGACAAGAAGATACTAGATAAGAAACTTTGGATGCATCAACAAGATTGCACCGATGAGAGTTTGAATTAAGTGGTGTAGTACTTAAATTGCAAACATAACTCTGCAAATAAGAAGGTGGGTTTCTAATTCTTGTGGATTGTCTAAGATCTGTAGTAGAAACATCTGACAAATCGACTACAGATTTAGTAGAAAAAGAAATAGAAGAAGAATCAGGTTGAGTAGGACTTGAGGAAGTAGCTTGAGTTGACTGATCGAAGGAATCATTTTGATTAGAGAATGAAAGAGAAGAATCATAAAGAGGTATAGAATGGGTTATGTCTGTATCAACATCATGATAAGGTATGGAAGGAATGAATATATCATCATGAAACTGAGACTGAGATTGTTTAGAATGAGCTAAGATTTTAAATGGAAACTGATGCTCATGAAAGAACACATCTCTGGTCACCACTATGGAATTAGTCTAGAGGTTGTAAACTTTGTATCCCTTAGTAGTGTTAGAATAGCCCACAAATACTCCAGCTGTGGCTCTAGGATCTAGTTTAGATCTCAAAACTTTATGTGTAGAAATGTAACATAAACAACCATAGGTTTTAAGATGTGTAATATCTGCATCTTGGTTATAGAGTTTAAAATAAGGGGTCATATTATTCAGAGAGTGGAGAGGCATTCTGTTAATGATATAAGTAGCACACAACACAGATTCTCCCCAAAACCTATCTGGTAACTTGGATTGTAAATGTAATGTTGTAGTTGTTTCAAGGAGGTGTCTATGTTTTCTCTCCACAACACCATTTTGTTGTGGAGTATAAGGACACGTGGTCTGATGTATAATACCTTTACTATCATAAAGCTTCTTAACTAATCCTTTAGATAACTCTAGTGCATTATCAGATCTAATGCACTTAACAGTAGCTTGAAATTGTGTTTCAGCATAATTCAGAAAATTGACCAACACAGTATTGACATCAGACTTGTGCCTAATTAAGTGAATCCAAGTGAAACGGGAAAAATCATCCACAATTGTCAAGAAAAAAGAACAGCCAGATATAGATTTTGTTTTATATGGACCCCATACATCAATGTGAAGTAACTCAAAAGGAGACAAAGTTTTAACAGAGCTAGAAACAAAGGACTTTCTAGTTTGTTTAGAAGCAGGGCAAATTTGACATACACTGTCTTTGATAGAGCTGACATTGGCAGGAACTAGAGCTACTAAATGTAATTGTTGAAAGGGAAAGTGGCCAAATCTAATATGCCACAATTTGAGATTGTCTGCAACATTGCTAGAAAGATGACACTGAGTAAAAAAACTTTTTTCAGAAGAGGCCAAATCTCTGTACAAACCATTGATAGAACTACCAAGAGGAATCTGAGGCTTGTTCTGAGAAAGGCCCTGTAGAAAGCAACCTTTATTAGTGAATAACATCTGACATTGAAGGTCCTCACAGATTTTGGAGACATAAATTAATCGGAAACAGAAGTCAGGAACATGTAAAACTTGATGAAGAGTTATATCAGCATTAAGTTTGACTAAGCCCTTATGAAGAACTTTGATTTTAGTGCCATCCGGTATTGTAATAAAACTATCACTACCTTTGACAGGTTCATAAGATTCAAACATATCAAGATCAGGACAGATGTGATCTGTTGCACCACTGTCTATAAGCCATTCAGGTATTGAGTGTGAAAGAAGACACATATTACCTGCTAAGAGAGCATGCTTAGAACTTTCTGCAGCAGAAGAGTTAGGCTATGGTGGATTGGCCCAATAGACTCATCAGATGATTGTATTGATCCACACTGATTGTAGGACCAGTTTCTCCATAATTGACATTGGTAGAAGATTGATCAAGTTGTGAAACAACAGCAATTTTCCTGTCTTGTTTGACAAAACCAGGTGGATAGCCATTTAGTTTAAAACATATTTCAATGTTATGTCCAGGGATTTTGCAATGGTTGAAAAAGTAGTTTGGTTTCCCAGTCTTTTTGTTAAAAGAAGTATGTCCAGTCTTAGATCCAACTCCTGAGTATTGCTTGTTTCCAGAGTAAGTTTTCTGAGGCTGATACTGAGAAGTATAATTCTTCTTTTCTGCCAGGAAAGCAAGAGAGTCGGTTTGATTTGACAAGTTAGACACTTCTTTATGTCGTTCCTCCTGAGCAAAAAGTCTGTATGCTTGAGAAACATTTGGCATATGATGCATCATCAGAATATTAGCCCTCACTGCACTAAACTGTTCATTCAGTTTTATCATAAACTGCAAAAGCCTATGTTCTTGCTATTTTTGCTGAATTCATTGAGTCAGATTACAAGTACAACTATTACAGGTGCAGTGTGGAAGAGGATCTGCATCATTAAGACTATCCCAAAGAGTTTTCATCTTTGTAAAAAATTCAGATATAGAATCAGAACCCTGATTAATTTCTAGCATTTTTTGTTCCAAAGAATAGATCTGTGTGGTTGAGGCATAACCAAATCTGTCTTCTAAATCCTCCCAAATTTCCTTAGCAGTGCTTAAAAACAAAACACTTTTAGCAATATGCTCCTCAAGATTAAACAATAGCCACGAAATCACTAAGTCATTGCAACGTTCCCAGTACTTGCGCTCCACAGAAGTAGAAGCTGGAACAAGTATAATGCCATTAACGAATCCCAGTTTGTTTTTCGCAGATAGAGTCAACATCATTGAACGTTTCCAGTTGTGAAATTCAGTTCCATTGAACTTAACAGAGACAAGTTGCGTAGTGGAATAGTCTAAAGGATGTATATAGTAGATACTCGAAGTATCTTGATTATTATTTACATTTGTAGCAGCAGTAGCCATGGCAATCAGGTATGAAGGTGTTTAGAGAAATCCACATAATGTGTTTAGAGAAAGTGTTTAGTTTGTGTTTAGATTGATGCTAATGGCAACAATAAGCTGAACTAGGATGTGTTTCAGAAGAAATGCAAATGAACACAATCAACTAAATGATCAACGATTATAAAGAAATGGTCAAGAAAGGATCAAATCATCAAACACATAGAGATCATTAATCGAGAAAAAAAACGATTGATATCACTAACAATACAAGTGAATCAACAAGATATGATGCATAAATCAATCAAGAACGCATATGATATATGAAGATTAGATGACGATTGAGATTGAGATAAGGAATCTAACACCTGAGAGTTAGAATCGAGAGTCTGAGAACTTTAGAGAACGATTGAAATCTGAGATTGATTGATGATGACGATGCGCGCTTTGAAGCTTTAACTGATTGTTAATCCGCCATTAATGAGCTTAGATAGTTCTGATACCATGTTAATTTTCTGTGTAGAACTCATCACATTTTAGAGAAGAGAGAATGACTGTTTACAATATGTACATTACAGAAAAATGAATACAAGAGGTTGTGTTTGGGAAAATCAGTTGTAACTAACTTTCTGTAACTTAACAACTAAGCTAGCTATTGCTATTACTATTAATCTCAACACACCGTAAACACTTATTCAATCAATATAGTCAATGCAATAAATAAGAATATAAATATAATTTTGTTATCAATATTATAATTTCTTAATATGCGTAATTTTTTCCGAAATGAACAAGTATTTCGAAACAAAGGGAGTTTATAGAGATGCTTACTGTTAAATAAAAAGAAAAATAATAGTTAGCATGCCAACTAATTATTCTTTGTAATTTTTTCCCTAGCCATCTGTTTATTTTTGACATTTTCTGTACGTGTAGACGAACGTTCTGGTCCTGGAAAAACTATGGGCTCGCTAAAATGTGATTCCCCCTTACAGCAGAGCAACAGCATGAGTGCATGACTAATATCACACTGGATTGTTTAGGTGTGGTTTAAATAATATGATTTAAAATCATGTTCGAATGAATTTTTATAATTTGTTTGTATTGAATTGTTTTATTTATTGAGTTCAAATTTGTGGACATTTGAATTAGTTTTCTTGTAATAACAACATTGAATCACTCTGAACTGATTCATGAAAATTCTAATAATAAACTAAAGATGAACAGGCCAAAAGGATCCTCATTTTCTGATATTCATGATCCTAAAATCATTTTGACTACGATATTTTTGTCTGTTTCCATTCGTGTTAGAAATAAAAAATTGAGTTAGCGTGGTCAGAGACTGAAATATGATGCAGACGGAGACGGTGGTTTAAAGTAAGATCATATTTGTCAAAATCCATGCATGCACGCACTTTCTTAAATTAGTACTAGCTGCTTCTATTGTATCGTCTCCCTGACATTAACATCGTCGTCTTTGTGCACGTAAACACACCACATATTATACACTTAAGCCTCATTATACTGTTACTAATCGATAATTCGTGCTAAACATGAATCGAGATTAAAATATTAATCAAAATTAAGATGAGATCAAAAAAATTAATAAAATTAATAAAATTTTGAAATATGTAATTATAGAGAATCGAACCGGGGATAAAACCAAAGAAATTAAATCAAATAAATAAATCTTGTTTTATTAATAAAAATTAATAAAGAGTATAGATGATCGGAAAATTTTATTTATTTAGTGAGGTTTTTCATTTATCAGAGTTAAAAATGCATCGTCCCTATTATATTCAGATTAAAAAGATTATTTATTTGATGAGGTTATTTGTTTATAAAAATATATTTATGGAGATTCTACTGTGTATAAATGTTTTTTCTTTGATAACCCTGTATGTAAATGTTTCATTTTACCCCCTTTTGAAAAAGAAACATTATGTTAACTTTTTTAATTCTTTCTGTAATTAAACACTTTGCTTACATTTTTGAACTCTGAATCTCTGATATCCCGTTCCCAGTAATGTAAATTAAAAGGATATCGTTAAATCAAGTAAACTCAAATGATTTTCAAAGACAACAGGGTCTCAGACAAGTGATGGTTGATAAATTATCGATCTGCGATTTTTTTTTGTAAATAGTTAAAATTTCAAAAATAATAAATGCGAATGGAGTGACAATTCTCCTACATTTACATCAATTTACGTAAATTTTCAATGTTAAATATATTTGTTGAAACTTTTAGCGAATACGTGATTACAACAACTAATTCACAAGAAAACGAACATTTTTTCGAATAATTAATACTCTCTCCGTTCCTCTCAATTGTTTACATTTGGGTTTGATACGGATGTCAAAGAAAATTAGTAAAGTAGTGGAAAAAGTAGAAAGAATGAGTAAAGTAGTGAGATCGATTAATATTTAGTGTATAAAGTAAGTAAAACGGATGAAAGTAAAGTGGATGAAAGTAGTAAGAGTAGTTAATTTTAATATAATAAAACTTTACTATTTTAGGAAAGTTTTGAAATATAAATATTTGAAAAGAAACATTCTAAAAATAAAAATAAAAGTGTAAAGAATTGAAGGGTCCGAAAAGTATATTTTTAAGTAGACGAATAGTATGTGCACTTGAACATTGTGTCACCCTTTGAAACACTATCCATTCTGAACCAGATGCATCGATACGAAACGTTTCTAGTCCAAGATCCAGATAAGTTACCCATGCTGCATTGCTGGTTACATTAACGGGAGTGCATATCTGCTTTGAATTTGTATACGGATATGCTTTTAAACAATGATGACAAGATGTGATCCAATCATTACGTGTCCCCGTCTATATTATGTATATCTCCACCACTTATCTATACACCGATGATAGCTTAACATCGACCCAGCTCCAACTTTATCGATACGAATCTTTTATCTTTTCAAGTCCAGCAACATCTTTTATCTTTCAAATGGGACCTAAAAAATAAAAATAAAAGATTGATCATTCAGTTACTAATAATATATTTTCCCTCTAATCTAATAAAACGAGTCAAGTAGATAATCAATTAGTTTTTGTAAAGTCACTTAATTACTTAATTGCATGTAGCATGTATCATATATATACAGCCACATCTAATTCACTCCATTAATTCTAAGAGTATCTGCACCCATTCCCGGCTTTCAATCCGTTAATTCGTCAATTTATTTGATGGAGTTTATTACTATGCAAATAAAATTAACTATTCTGCTATTTTTTATGCAGCAGTACAAATCAAAGTAGTTAATCTGTCTAACGAATCAATTTATTGATGGAGTTTTATCAATGCAACAATGTTTTTTGGTCCATCAATCAAATTGATGCCATCAATCCATCAATTTTTGACGGGGTAGTAAACGAATTGACGGACTAAAAAAACACTGTTGCATAACTAAACTCCGTCTAACGAATAAACTATTTTTTTTCGTTGGTGCATATGCTCTAATGATGTTTAGTAATACTAATAATAGCGTCCAAGCCAGAATCCAATTATTGAAATTGAGTTGGTTGGATTATCAACTAGCTAGCTAACCAGATTATCTCTTAATCATTATGATAAATTGCTTATCAAGATTTGTAGTATCATGAAACCCAGAAAATAACTACTAGTCATAAAGTTACCAGATTTGAGACGGCAATGGTTTCATTGCTAATTAAAATGATTAATTAATTGATGCATATATGTTACCAACTGCATGCATTTTGCATACGAATCATTTAAAATAATTGTGGCACAATATCGACTTGTGATTTTCGATTCAAAAGCGTTAAAATTTGGGATATGGAGGGCCAAGAAAAAGAAAACTCTAGAGTTGGTGTTTGGGAAGAAAGGCAAATGAATAATTGACAAGATTAAATTATTTTATCGATTGTGTGTGACCCATGTTGATCTTATTCCATGAATCTTAAACCAACTAGATATATATCGTTAGTCAAACTCAAACATGAATCATCATCAACTAGCCAGACATGAATTTGCAAATCAATTCAGGTTATGTGAAACATGCATGCATGGAGAAACGCAGTTAAAATATTACTTTGTCACAGATTATGAGTTTCTGTAAGCATGTTTTAGGGAACTGTAATTGCAGCCAAATTAGTTGGTTCATTCTTTGTCCATAAGTAACCGATCATCTGCTGCATCGTTTATAAATCATTATAATCAAGAGTGTGTTGACAATCTTATCATAGATTTTCAAAAAAAAATCATAAAAAATTAGAAAAATGTTAACCATAGTCCTTGAGGCTATGTTTAAGTATTTAATACTGTTATTAATGTGATTTCTTTTACGATGAACATTGAACAACACCTGTGTCCTCCTTTAATTGACCTGGAAAACAATGGTTGACTAATTTTTCATATTTAATGTTTTATCACATAGCGTTCGTTCTATAATAAATCAAAATTTTAATAATGATAATTAATATCAAAAAGTATTTTAAAATTATTTTATATGTATTACTAGGTCAAGTTTGCAAAAATGATGAAAATTAAAATGCTTAACCATAATCCTAAGGGTTGTGGTTAACCTTACCCAAAAAATTATTAAGTGAACTCTTTTTATTTAGACTTTAGGAATACGTGACATTATGGACCAAAGTGAATATTTCTGCAGATATTCATGCTCGTTTATGAAACTCGAACTATTAAAATAATCTCAAAATTTGAAATCATTAGCATGGTTTTATTTTGAGTTGGTTCATCTAATCTAAAAATCATTCAATGTAGATTAATTTGGAAGTTGGAACTGGTTATAAGTCTGTGTTTTTGCATTAAAAGAATTTCAAGGGCTATAATTATAAAAATGAAGTGGTGCATAAATTCGAGGACCGGGTATTGAATTTCATTCTTCACGGTGGACGGTGGTTATGTGAACCCGACCAAAGCCGGTTCAGCCGGGTTAGTGAGGATATTTATGCAACGATTGACTTGTCTTAAACTCTTAATTAAACACGTTAACCCTTTAAATATACAAGTATAGGTTTGTTCACCTTAATTATAAGTCAAAACTCGTTAAAAATGAGAGTAATCCTACTAATTCAAGGGGTGTTACTGTTGCTTGTACATTTACCAGTTAATCATGTAAAGAAGTACTATTACGATGAGTAATGTACAAAAGAAGAAATGATCGATTAATTACTACTCCATTGATTAGATAAATAATTACTAGCTAATAATGCTAGACTTAAAGAGCAAGAGAACAATATACTGTATGAAAGTAATTACTCAAAAAGAACACATACGTTCGTATAAATATGGTCTCCTTTGTGCTAATATAGTAATGATTATAACATCTCTAATGATATTGGCTAAAATAATTAGTTAAAAATGATATAAAATATTGATTATGTAAAATTTGCTGAACCTGTAAAGTGTTGTGCTCACTAGCTATAATAGTAATTGGCTATATGTTTAAAATAGTATCTTATAATTATTTTTAAGTTGTTATAAATAAAATATATTATTTTAATAAGATAATAGGTGATGTGTAATTTCATTACATGTTGATAGAAATTCGACAAATATAGTCCAATTTCAGATCCTCTTGGGAAGCTCACTGGCGATGCATGTCTGATGACATTATACTGTTGCGAAGACACTTGCTTGATGATCATACTTTATGTTGCGAAGACACTTGCTTGATGATCATACTTTATGTCTATCTGATGATGAAGTTCAAAAATATGTTCTTGCAGGTTAGGATTTTTACACACGACAAATAATATGATTGTGCATTATTTACTCTTGGCTTAATATGTTGTGGTTCTAAAATCTCTTCTATATATAATAGGATAACAAGGGGTAATTTAAGAGCATTTTGAGCCAATAAACCTCATATCTTTCTTATCATATATTTATTATTATTTAAATTTTTGAGTAAATTAAGGTGATTTATAATATTTATTAAACTTTATTTTTTTTAATACTTAAAATATCATACCAAATCATATATACTACCAGTCTTATAAAATATTAATATTAATTTTTAAAAACAATATTATGTGTGGTGTTTTTTATCTTTCTTTTAACGAAACAAATATTTTGTATATGTATCGATAGTTATAATATATTCTATTATCTTGCATCAGATTCAAACTTTTCTTGTACTACGCAATATATTTGAATTATTCAAATATTTAATATATAAAATGTATTATTAAACATTGATATAACATAAATAACATATTACAAGTAGTTTATTTACATATTTATGACTTATTTATTTTTAAATTAATGAAATTAGTGTTAAAACATGTGTAAAAATTAGACAATAATTTAGGTATGGGCGATCAGTCACTTCGGGGTCGGGGAGACTCCGAACATAAACTCATTCGTCGAATCCGCCTCAATCCTCGAACGAGAATTACTTTATTTATCGCACAATAATCATTGTTAAATAGCACATATTGATAACATGTATACATGATATTTATAATTATTTGTTCTTATCTATACTACAAGTATAAAGTCAGTGTGATGCATACGACATTCATATTCTTCTTATTTTACATTTATATTTACTTTGTTTGAAATTCATCTTAAATTTGAATAGTTTTATGTGATTGTTGAACTTAATGTTGAATTGACGTCTGTGTTTCTGTTTGAGCGTGATTAAATTGTGTTTTAAGAGTTTTGTGATTAACAATATTTTAAAAATATATTTAATTAAAATTGTTGTTTTTAATAAATTAAGGTTAAATTGCAAAAAAAGGGACTAAAGTGCAAATATCAGAATATGAATGTCGTATTGACCGACCGACTACCAAAATATATTTTGAATAAAATTGTTGTTTTTAATAAATTAAATAAAGTAGTAAAAATAAAAGAATTAAAGTACAAATATCAAAATATGAGAACCGTACCGACTCACTATCAAACTTTCAATGTTTCGGTTTTAATATTACAATATATATATATATATATATATAATAGGAGTGACTTGATTTATAATTAGATTGGATGCATTATATGTATGACACATATAATAATTTATGTAAACAATAAACAGATTAAAATATATAGTCCATAACAAATTTAAAAAAAAAACATGATATTGCATATCGTACATCATGATCAGACCAAATCACATTATACAGCCCGGGTTATTTAATATTATAGTCCCCGATCAATCAAATTATCTATATAAATTAAAGTAAGTACATTGTAACAGACGAAAAAAATGTGCAACCATACCTAGAAAAAAAAAATTAACTGCAAAAAATAGAAATTTATGTTAATTGCTAGAAAAATGACCCGTGTTTTAATTATTAAAGATGTGTATTTTGAAAAAAATAAAGAATGAATTCATTGTCAAAACACGGACAGAACTCAGAAGACATATGAGCAATTTTAACTTACGATGATATAAGCAAAACATATTTATCCATCCATAATTGATCAATTCTCAAGTTCAAAGTTAAAAAAAAGTCTGTTTGTTTGAAAGAATTGAAACACATCGAAATGGTACCAAACGTATTTAATAATAGAATGATTTGGCACAAGGTAGTTCCACTTAAGTCAATTAGCTAATTTTTCCTGTGTTCTGAAAGTTAGGTAGACAGGGGAAGAGAAATAAAGATAAAAAATGCTTAAAATCAAGAGGTCAGAAGAAAAGAGTTACAAAGAAAGTTTTAAGAACTGAAAACGGAAGGCCTAAGTAGAGTATTAGAAGATTTAGGAAAGCTTTTGAGTAAAATCAGTACTAAAACCTACAATCTCATACTGCATCATCTTCAAGGCTATTTAGTTTCTACCTTGAATATTATCGGAGATGAACTAAATGAATGCATCATTTTTTAAGAACTGGAAAAAAATTAGGATTATAATTTTAAAAATGTCTTCTTAATTAGAAAACATCCATAGAACACTCTAATTCTATTCTATGATCCACAACAAAATTAAAAACAGACATGATTTATCAAAACTACTCGTATTAGTTTTCACATTATAAACTTCAACATATTTAAGCAAGTACAACATAGTCATAACATTAACAATAAAAAACTCTATGAACATCAAAAATATACAATCATATATGTCAAATGACATTGATAATGCGTAGTTTAGTTTAAAATCACAATCTAAGCTAGCGGCCCGTGCCTTGCACGAGTTTTTATGCTAATGTTACTTATATTACAAAGTTTATTGTGTTTTTTTTCAGAAATTGAGAAATTGTTAAATGATATCGAAAAGAATTTTAGAGACTTTTCAACTATGTCATTTCCCGGTGAAGCTTATTTCATAAACTCTGTTAATCATCTCATTGAAGAAGAAACTAGATACGACAAAGAAGAAATGAAATCACAACATGAAAAAAACCATAAACTCCTCAATGTTGAACAACGAAATGTTTATGAGGCCATTATAAACAATATAAATGAGGATAAAGGCGGAGTTTTTTTGTGTGTATGAAAGTGGAGGTTGTGGAAAGACTTTTTTGTGGCAGACTCTATGTTGTCGATTGCGTTCGGAAGGTAAAATTGTACTTCCTGTTGCTTCATGTGGTATAGTAGCGGTGTTGTTGCCTGGTGGAAGAACTGTGCATTCCCGTTTTCATATTCCTTTGAAACTTGATCGGTATTCTACAGCTGGTATAAGACATGGAACTGATATTGCCGAGCTAATTCAACAGACTAATCTAATAATTTGGGATGAAGCTCCAATGCAACACCGTCATGCTTTGGAATGCGTAGACCGAACTTTGAGAGATATCATGTCTCCTGTTGATAAGAGAAGATCCAAGAAGCCATTCAGTGGTATCACCGTTGTTTTTTGTGGAGATTTTCGACAAATTTTGCATGTAATTCCGAAGACAACAAGAGCCGAAGTCGTATGTGTTGCTCTGAACAGTTCTAAATTATGGGACTTTTGTCAAGTACATTTACTGAAGCAGAATATGCGGCTACATTCAGGTAATACAGAAGAACATAATAAGATCATCTCCGAGTTCAGCAAGTGGCATCTTGCTGTTGGTGACGGGATAGTGGAACACGTAACTACTCAATCAGATGTTGGTGAAATGTTGATAAAGATACCAGATCAGTATGTTGTTCACACCTCGGAAGATCCTATCCGGACTCTTTTTGACGTGACTTATCCGGATTTTAGCAACATGTCTTCACATTCTTACCTGAGATCTAGAGCTATTCTGACACCAACAAATATTGTGGTGGACGGCATCAATAACCAAATCCTTGACAAGATTCCTGGTACGCTACATACTTATCTTTCTATTGATGATGCTGGTGATGAAGATAACGATTTCGCTGCTGCATTTCCAGTTGAGTACTTGAACTCAATAAATATGTCGTGCATTCCCAAACATGAGTTAAAAGTAAAAGTTGGAGTCGTATTTATGCTTATGAGTAATTTGAACCAGATAATGGGATTGTGCAATGGAACCTGAATGATAGTTATTGCATGCAAGAAAAATAGTATTGAATGTGAAATCATTTGTGGCTCTCATGTCGGAACTAAACATTTGATACCAAGGATCGAAATGATGCCATGAGCAGTGAGACTTTGGATAGGGAACCTGTGACTTTTGTCATTGTTACGAAAGGGTATTTGGTGATTTTTTTGAGCTTGTTAGTTGAGTCGTTCGGCTTTAAGATTATGTTTTGTGGTTATGTGGAGAATCAACATAAAATGACTAAAAATGGATCTTTACTCATTAGTGATATAGGTTCTTGTCATAGTCACTTTAATGTAGTGGGACTTGGCTGGCCTGTTTATATCGGCCTAGAGAAAGAGACAATTTATCAAGAATTATAGAGGTAAACGAAACTCTGTTTGCTGACTCGAGAAGAATTATAGATGCAAATCTTCAGTCCTGTGAGGGTTGCTTTGTTAAGTTGAGCAATAAAGATCTCGGTGTTTTAGAAGCTGAGAAATTTGTGGAATCAGTGATACTCGTTGTGCTAAAAGTGTGGGAGGTGTTAGGAGGACATGGACCAGGATGGTGCAACAATTGGGTTGAAGCTGAAGTTGGTGATTTGGGTGCAGTTTTCAGTCTAGTGAATAATGGGCAGATAGTTCAGTACTGGTTTATAGCTGTTGGGACTGTGAATGTGGAGAAGCACTACTGAAAAACTGGATTAGACAACGGCTAAAAACCGATGTCTGACAAAAATAGGACTGATGTATATGTGGCTGTAGAGAAAGATCGGGCTTTTAGACATCGCAAATAAACAATCACATCGCAAATAAAAAATCATTTAAAATGTTCAGGAAAATATAAACAAGAATTGATAAATAAATAGGTATGTGCATACTTAAGTTGGTACAAAAGTGATTCAATATTAGAAATGAGCAACTAACATGTTCAAGTGTAACAGGCTTAACGTATAAACAATACTTTTTTGGAACATAAAACTAACACATGCATATAAGGTGTTTTTTTTAAACAAGAGAACTCGAAAGCATAAAACGTAAAGTTGAGCAGTTACTTGATAGAGTATATATTTATATATATTTTATAGGATTTTATTCTCATATTTATAGTGTTTTATTAATAATTGGTTATTATTAATTAGAGTTTAATGTTTTATGACAGGTTATAAAGAATTCTCAAACTTGGAAGGAATTGAAAAGGAGGCATTTACCTATTACAGAGATGGTGCGATTTGATTCTTTTTTATTGCTCTCAATCTTACGAAAAAGACACATGATTTGGGATCGGGATAGAAATAAAAATTTTGGAAAAAAAATCTACGCTTGTTGAAGGTAAAGTTTGGAAATAGAAGAATTCCTTCTGTCGTGTATCCTCCATTAATGCAACCTCGGATGCTACGGTTTAATTGTCGACTCTAGTATTGAGCGAAAGACTACACCTATAGATTCTGTATTTACAGGTCAATCCTACTCCACCAGTACCAATAGGTCACAAAGGGGAAGAAGCACTACACATAGGAATCAACAACACGAAAACTTTGTTATAAATTATCCCGATCCTGATAAGGATCGGAACTAACAAGAATGGTCGGGACAACAAACATCCATCTCGTTTGTATTTTGGATACCTGTATAACCATCGAAGGCTGTTGAAGTGACTAATTCCTGTAAATTCTAAGGCGTTTAGAACAAATAAATTGTTGGAGTTATCATCTCTATCTAGTATCAACACGTTTGATCTTAAGAAAAGATCTCTTGCAGTAAGGTTGGCTAGAGATTTCTTGTAAAAACACTAGCCCTGCTCAGTTCATAATGATAATATTTTCATCTTTTTTTCCCCTGTTTTATTTTCATTATGCACATAAAAGAGGAGCCATATGAGATGAAAATCTCATGTACGGTTCTGGAACGGAGATTCTTTGAATTGAATGACGACCGTAACGGATGTCGGCTCAATCCGAAGGAAAATATGCGGAAGCTTTACAGAATTATTATGAAGCTATGCGACTAGAAATTGATCCCTATGATCGAAGTTATATACTCTATAACATAGGACTTATCCACACAAGTAACGGAGAACATACGAAAGCTCTGGAATATTATTTCTGAGCGCTAGAACGAAATCCGTTCTTGGGCTTATTTGGACTTAAATCACTAGAAAAATCGGATTTATTGGTCTACACGAGATTACATCACTGTTTGGGCCTTAACTGGAGTTCTAGACATCAAAATTGGACGATCTTATAGCCCATGCGAAGATAAAAGAATTATCTACAACCCAATAGTGGTCCAACATCAAGATTCCAACTGGAGCAGTTCAGAAACAGGCCTGGAAGTTAGAATACGAATTTCACTTTCAGAATCCAATTTATTTTGGGAATTTACTTATATTTTCCTAGAGAGCACTAAAAACTCTTTTATATTAGGTTTATATACATATTGTAAATAGATCATATTATAGAATAGAATTAGAGATAGCCTTATTCTTAAGAGAGAAGGGAGAGAAACAACTTGAGAGGGAGATTGGGAGAATGAGTGAATGGATTCATCCGGATTTCAAAGGAATTTGTAAAGTTGTATTCTTCGTGCTTAACTCTTATGCTCATGATTTGTGGTATTAATTTATATATGTTTTATTCAATCATGAATAGTTAATCCCTTGATCCAAGGGTTGGGTAGTATTCATTGGCTTATTATGTCTGTTTGATTATATTATGATTTTCTTGTTATTGTTAATCTATCATTGAGCGCTTAATACAATTAGAGGAGTCGCGAATCTTTTATTGTATCCATAGGAATTATAACGAATCGGGAGAGGATTTATAATTTTAGTACATGATATGATAGACACAATTTAAGTATTAGATCAGGAGATTGACATGCGAATTGTGAAACTTATAATCCTTGGTTCTTAACAGTCTACAGTTGTACTTTGATCGACCATGGGAGTGGCGTTTAAGGGATAATTGTAGGCACTATAATTTACCTTGGGAGAGGACTTTGTAAACATTAGAAGGATTGTTTTTAGCAAATAAGAGACACAAATTAGACATTCATGATAGCCAATTGAAGAACCCTAATTCTTGGATTATTTTCTCTCTTAGTTGTTATATAGTTTTATTTGTCTACTAGATTAATTTAGTTGATAAACACAACCACAAATTATTCTTCACACTTCTGAATTGTAAGAGACAAAAGACTTGGAATTGATATTGATATCAGTCCTTCCCTGCGAACGATACTCTAAAAATACTCATCAACAAATTGGCGCCGCTGCCGGGGATTAGCATGGTTATGCAGCTGTCAACATGAGCATGCCTCACATACTTGATGCTCGATTGATTTTTCACCAATAGACATTGTCACACAAGTTTTCAGCATGCCCACGCAACACAAACATGTCCCTCAACTGTTTTCTTATCATCTGGCATGGTCATGCCATTTTGCAGCGTGGTCACGCACTGAAAGACTGATGTTGCGCTTGTTTTTCAATCCTTTGGCATGTTCATGCACAATTTCTATGTGCCCGTGCTACTCACACAGCTCCCTTGCCTGTTTTTCTTCCATTTGACATGGACACACACACCTATCTGACATGTTCATGCAAAGCAAAGGCGCCGCTCGATTGATTTTGCAGCAGGGAGCATGGTTATGCAGGGTGTCCAACATCATCACGCAGCAAACCAGAGAGACTACGTACCCATGTTCTTTATTTGGCATGGTAACGCATCTGGATAGCATGTTCATGCAATGTATACACCATTCTTTCTACACGAAGCTCAGTGCAGTGCATTATCACACAAGTTTTTAACATGTCCATGTTGCAAATAACTATCCCTTCAATCCTTTACCCAAGCAGACCACTTGATTTTCCGAGCTTGGTCAAAATGCATTTTCTACGGTGAAGATGGGAGAATTATGAGATCATCCCTCGTGAGAAGGGGTCTACATCATTGGTACCGAGAATGCCTGTTGTAGAGGCACACGAGGAGAGACCATTATTATAGGTTGCTGATGAGTCTTTGATTAACCGAGTATCTGGGTTAGAGAGCAAATTTCAGGAATTAAAAGTAGATATTGGAGATGTTCGAACTGATATGGCAAATCAACAAGACTTTTTGACAAAGATGTTCGACTACATGAGGTTTCACTTTCCTCAACCACCACCGCGGTAGTCATGGATCGCGGCACTTCATGCGTATGCATAGGGGAGTACTTCTTCATTTCTTTTGTATTGTAGAATTCTTTGTTTAGTGTTTCAATGAGGACATTGACCCATTTAAGTGTGGGGATGTGTTTTCAATAGTTGTATATAGAGTCATAAAATAAAAAAATTAAAAAAAAGTAAAAATTAAAAAAATCACAAATAGAATTCTAGCCTGTGAAGGTTGCTTGTTGTAAGTTGGCTTGATGCACCCTTACATGTTGTAGTAATCTTATGTTGTTGATGTTTTTGATTGAAAAGTGATATAATATGTTCTTGTGCACACACATACATTAGCAAGTTAAAGCTAATAGACTTATTGAATGTGATAAGTAGTTAAAAGGACATGGATATGTGCAAGATGATTTAGTTTGCATGCTTTGAGTACAAGTTGGTACATTAGAGAGACATGTTACATGGGATTGATTATATTTTTCCACCAAGTGAGACTTTGAGCTTATATGCATATCTTTTGCATTCTACATTCGTTTGTTTGAGTGTCCACATATTGTTTGTATTGCTAGCACTTGTTTGAGACCTTTCTTGAGATACATGACATTATTTGGTGATAAAATGATAAAGGCATTTAGGGATAACCTCATATTTCATATATTACCACACCATTTATATATGATCAATTAGTTACCCCGTTGAGCTTAATCTTATTTTTTCGGTGACATACCACATTACTTGCCTAGACCTTTTTCTTGTATTGGCCTTACTTTAACTTGAACCCAAATTGTCAAAGGCTAGTAGAGTACTTGAGGGAGTAATAAGGGTGGGGGTTTATTGATGATCATTACTTCGGGAAAATATCGGGTTTGGTTGTGTACTTGTTAGTCGAGTTTTGTAAGAATTTTGGGGAATCATTGTACTTGTTATCTTAGCTCTCGAAAAAAAAAATTACAAAAAAAAAAGATTTAAAAGAAAAAATAAAATAAAGCATATCTATGTTTTTGTGACCCGTATTTATTCGACTAATCAAGTTAGTTGATGAGAGAAAATAAAAAAATTCAAGTGTGGGGATATTCGAAAGGGAGTTGAGTGAAATATTATGGAGCTTACTAGCTTTTGACACTTCACCGTATTTGGATTTACTTGACATACCTTGTCCCTATCCCCGTTACAACCCGAATGAAGACCTTTTGATTATCATCATTAATGTATGTTGTGTTAAAGTTAGATTGATACCAAGTGTGAATGCATGCTTATGACTTTGTTGGAATTGAGTGATACACTTACCATTGTTATTGAGTGAATATTCTTTTGTGAGTGAAAGGTGAGTGAGTTATTACTTGTTTTGCATATGAGATCCCAAGTTTTGACTCAAAGGTGTACTCTTGTGGGCTTAGCATGATTACTAACTTATTCTTGTACTTAACATGGACTTTTGAGGACTTATGCATATTTCTTTGAGTAGACTATGTGAATACTTACATTTTCGACACCAAGATATTGCATATTCACTTTGATTCTTGAGTTGATGGAACATGAGAGGACTTGTATGTGTGGCGTTGCATTGTCGTGCAATCTTTTACATGAGCTAGATGGATTTTGTGGGTTATCTTCTATAAACCCTCACAATACCTCACTCGTTCACTAGGGCTACCTATGGGTTTAAAGGGCTTATTGCATATGCCAAATGCAACCGTGATCACCTACGAAAGTGGTACTACTTATTAGTTAGTAGTTATAATATATTAGTTTGCACGAGGACGTGCAAAGTACTAAGTGTAGGGATATTTGATATAATATATATTTATATATTTTTTACAGGATTTTATTCTCATATTTATAGTGTTTTGTTAATAATTTGTTATTATTAATCCGAGTTTAATGTTTTATGATAGAAAATAAAGAATTCCCAAATTTGGAAGGAATTGGAATTATTTGGACATTAAATACAAGGAAATTCGGATTTACTGTTCTGCACGGGTATACATCACTGTTTGGGCCATAATCAGAGTTCTAGATATCAGAATTGGACGATCTTACAGCCCATGCGAAGATAAAAGAATTATCTACAACCCAATAGTGGTCCAACATCAATATTCCAACTGGGGCAGTTCAGAAACAGGCCTGGAAGACAGATTGCGAATTTTACATACACAATCCAATTTATTTTGGGAAATTACTTGTATTTTCCTAGAGAGTATTAAAAACTCTTTAATATTAGGTTTATATACATATTGTCAAAGACCAGCATAACATATTATATAATTGAGAGAGAAGAATAGAGTGAAAAGCACGGAGAGAACTTGAGCGAGGATTGAAGTCATTGATTTTTGAAAAATATAATTCCCGTACAAAAGATAGTGAATTGTGTTTGGTTTGCTTCTTTGATTATCTTTACAATAGTACCTAATACACGTTACTCACATTATAGAAGATGATGTAAAACAACATTTCAAGGTTAGGAATTCACATTTTTTAACTAATTTTTTTTAAAGTAAAAAAAAAAAGAATTAAAATAGTGATTAAAGTCGGTAGTAACATGAGTATCACTCGTGTTTAGTGACTTTAGTTTTAGAAAAGATGGTAAAAAGAAAGTGGATATAAAGTCAAAAAACTCGTTAACATTGCAAATTTAACAAGCGTTTAAAGCCAAAAACGCAGAAAAAGACATATAATTCCAGATCGTTAACAGCTCTAATATTCGTGTTAATTTTTTCCAAAGGACATGACAGGAGAGAAGAGGACTATATACTATATTAGAATTATTATATTTGAACAAGTTTGTTCTTATATCAGCTTTGACGTTCAAGGCCCGGCATTTCGATTGCCCTCCGTTCCTTTCTCCACGCTCTTTATTTACAATTTCTTTATCACCGCTCTAATAATTCTCTGTTGGATCCGAATAAAAACCACTAACACAAAATTCCAAACAAATATGATGCATGTCAAAGTTTTCGTCGGATTGAGTCGAGATTAAATCTCAAATATCATGTTAAATAACCGACCCACCTATAATTTTAAAATATCACATATTATTCAGCAAACCTAAGTTCTCAAACATATTGGTTCGCAGAAGCAATTGAGGACGAACACCTGGATGTTTTGTAGATTGAAATCCCAACTTATCTCGTAAATTAAAATTTTAATTTTTTTAGTTGATACTATCAGTTCCGCCGTTGCCTACATTTATATCGTAACATTAAATTTTTTAATTTTTTGCTTTTTGCATGCAGACGTCTGGTCATGCATTGATAATTTGAAACTTCTACGGGTTCCATCACTTTACTCATTATTCTTATTTTTTCCTCTATTTTACATATATTTTTTGACGTGCCCAACTCAAATATAAATAATCGGGGGTACGGAGGGAGTATCATAAATGTTTGGTATACACTGTTAAGTCTTATAAAACTGGCAACATATCTTACGAAAGAAAGTTAATGTTGCATTATTGATGAGTAGGTAATGCGTGTGGCTGTTTGTGTGAGGGAGGAAGAAACGAAAAATAAATTGAAATAAGCAAAGTTAAATAAAGTCAAAGAAAGCTTCATCCTTTTGTTGGCCTATAAAATTTGTTAGTTGCATTCCATTAGCTCCCCCTTTCATCTCTGCTTTACTTTGCAACATACCAGAACTCACCATTCTCTTTCTCCTTCATTCACCAATCTCACCTGCATTTTCCCACATCTCAATCATTTTGAGCCCACTTTTCATTATTTTCATTCATTGTATATTACTCTCCAATTTACTCCTCTTTACCATCTAATCACCTACTCATACTTGCATCTTACTCAATCTTGTTCCACACGTGTGTGTGTGTGTGTGTGTGTCATAACAAGAACCTTAAATTCTGTCCAAACTGAAACTCATTGCTGGAAATTGTTACCTGGGGTGCCATATTTTAGCAGTTGTTGAAATACCCTGTTGTCAAAATCTCATCTTTCATCATGGAGAAGGAGTACTATTTTAATGCTGAGATTTCACCACAATTTAACTTCCAGCCATTTGGCAATGCATTTCAGAGCAATCCTAATTTTGAGGATCCAATGGAACAGTGTTCGCAATACGAAACAGCTCTGAGCTCAATGGTCTCATCACCTACAGCTTCTAATTCAGTCACTGATCATTTTGCAGTCAGGGAATTGTTTGGAAAGCTGGGAAGTATTAATAATGCAGGTGACATTTCTTCAGAGTTTTTACAAAGGTCTAGTTACATGAACAGTCCCAACACTTCATGTTACAACACACCAATAGATTCACCACCTGAACTACAAGTGCCAATGATGAATCATTTTGTGAAAGAAAATGTTTCTATTTTAGGCAATCCAATGCCTATGAATTCTGCTTTGCCTGCTCTGCCTACTGATCCAGGGTTCGCGGAGAGGGCTGCTAAGTTTTCGTGCTTTGGTAGCCGTAGTTTGAATGGCAGAACAAGCGCAATTGGGATAAATAGTGCTGAATTTCAATATAGACGTAGTAGACAACTCATGGGAAGTGGAAATTTACCAAGAGTTTCAAGTAGTCCTTCTCTTAATGCGGATGGATCTCCTATAGTGAACAAGAATTATGTTCAAAACCAGATGAATTTGAGGTCTGACAATGGCTCTAATGAGGAATCTTCTGTTTCTGAACAAATCCCAGCTCAGGATATTGAGTTACCAACTCCTGTTGAATTAGGCTCAAGAAAGAGAAAAGGATTCCCAAGAGGAAAAGCCAAGGAAGCTGCATTACTTAAGTCTACAAAGGTGTGTAAATATATTAGTTTTTCAAAAAATTTATTCAATTTGTTTCCTTAAATTTGATGTGGGATAAATAATATAGGTAGCAGAAGATGAAGAAAATTCAGATATAATGAAGAGATCCAAGATGACAAGTGAAAATGTAAATGTAAATGGTGGGGTTAAGAAAGAAGAAGACACAAATATGGCTACAGAGGAGGATAAGAAACAGGATAACAGCAGCCAAAAGCCTCCAGAGCCACCAAAGGATTATATTCATGTCAGAGCAAGAAGAGGTCAAGCCACTGACAGTCACAGTTTAGCAGAAAGAGTAAGCAACCCTACCATAACTCAATTCACATTTACTGCTAAAATGTCATCTTTTTATGCCAATTGTAGTGATGTAAAATCTCAATTTTTTACTTTTGATCAGGTTAGAAGAGAGAAGATTAGTGAAAGAATGAAGCTTCTGCAAGATCTTGTACCAGGTTGCAATAAGGTATAATAATTGCATAAACACTCAAACTTTGTACATTTTTGTCACTTTAACATTTTAAAGGCTGTTACTAATATGGGATTCATCGCGAATTGGCTTGTTATTAGGTGACCGGAAAAGCAGTGATGCTTGATGAAATTATAAACTATGTGCAGTCATTACAGCGCCAGGTTGAGGTAAATTTACTCATAAATTACTACTCAGAAACCCGATTTCATTTCCGAATATGATCTTTAATTGCTTATGAGATTATTAACTTTGCTTGCAGTTTCTTTCAATGAAATTATCCACAGTGAACTCAAGCCAGAATGTTAACATTGTTAACCTTCTCCCTAAGGATGTAAGTTTATAAAACTTAAAGAATTTACTTATCTTTAAATCGTAAATTTACCAATTATCTGATTAAATTAGTCCTGATCTCCAGATGTTCCAGCCAAACGGGAGTTTTTCAAATCAAATGTACCCAGTGGAGTCTTCTGCCTCAGCTTATCATGGCCAGCAAGCCCCCCAACTACATCATGATAAACCACTGCAACCACTAGATGCCACATTATGCCGCAATCTTGGCATTCAATTAGAAGGATTTGGCGAAGGCCTTCCTCAGGTGAACACTCAGCAAATTTAACACAAAAACAACAGTTTAATCGAATATATTAAAGTTTTTTTTCATAATCATGGTTTACTAACTTTTTTTACATAATCCAGTTTCCTGCATTCTCAGAGGATGATCTACAAAGCATTGTTCAAACAGGCTTTGGTAAGAAAGATTATTATTAATAAATCTGAAAATATTTGTCATAATTTACGCGGTTAGGGCCTTGTTCATGGTATTTGTTGAATGCAGCTCCAAACCAGACATCCCACATGAATATTGAGCTTTGATCATACTTTAATGGTCCTGAAATCAAAGTCCAAGGGGAGAGAAAGGCTTCTCTGTATATAATAAGAAGAGATTGTT
Source organism: Heracleum sosnowskyi (assembly GCA_030848705.1). Classification (NCBI taxonomy): domain Eukaryota; kingdom Viridiplantae; phylum Streptophyta; class Magnoliopsida; order Apiales; family Apiaceae; genus Heracleum; species Heracleum sosnowskyi. The sequence goes on along the minus strand of JAUIZM010000014.1, from coordinate 4,402,343 downwards.
CATTAGATATAATGTAGAGATTCATTTCCAATTAGTTATTGAACAAGTTGTAATTTTAGTAATTGATTTTATCTTTCTACATTTTCTTGGTGAGTTCATTTAACTTCTCATCTGTATCTGCTGTATGATCCAATATACAGCTGCAATATAAATTTGTAACTACTAGTATATAATAAGAATCCGCAGATTATTAGAAAAAGACACTGTTGCTTCTGAATTCAGAATAATGTTCCATCAATTTGACAAGATTCTCACAATCTTTCACCATTATGTTGAGTATGGGCTATGTCAAAATGACTTTTTTAAAACTAAGCTTAAAGGAATATCCGTTCTGAGATAATTCTCGAGTGAGCGAGAATCGAACACAAGATTTAAGATCGATAGAGGAGAAGCTATCTCTTCCCCTGATGTCAATTGCTCAAACAGTATTATATCACATAATGGTGAATATGACTATTAGTTGTGTGTTAACCAGCTGTATGAGAACTCAGTGGGGATCCCTTGCTCTGTAAAAAAAGTCTAATTTGTATGATTAAGAAAGACTCACATTAGTTTGAGAGGTGGAGTCAACCTTCCTTAATTTCTGCCACATTTTCTGCTTGTAACTGTTAAAAAAGCTAAACTTGTAAATGAGAGAAATCTGATAGGCTGATAGCACTGTTTACTTGTTTAATGGATGGATTAACAACAAACAGAAGCTTCTGTTACTTTTTACTGTGTGCAGGATTAAAAAGTAAATAAAAAAACTAACCTTTTAGAAGCACTGATAAAGTTATATACTTTATGCTACCTGTTTTACCAATGAGATTGATTGAATTTAATCAAGTTTCTACTGCTAAAAAAATGAGATTAGTAATGAATAGGAACCATCATAAGAATCCCAGGTTGGCAATTAGTGACATTATGTCTAGACACAATGAATGTGGAAGGATTAGTTTAATCACATTGTACCTAATTAAATAATAAAGTGTGCAGAAAAAAGGTTAATTGTAGTGGAGCTCAGCTATGTAAAGATACCCTTAAAGATGGATTAAATATATAATTAAGGGCGGTTAGTAAAAATCAAATTTTGGGATGCATTGTCTTATTATATATAAATAAATAAAGTTGTATTATTGATCTACTTGTTAGTTTGATATAATTGACAAAAGATTCTTTGAAAATTATACTTGTTCCTCTCATTTCTTTACACTTCACTTTTTGGGACGTTTCTCTCATTTCTTTACATACCAAAAATAGTAACAATTTATAATATAAAATCCAATCACATTCATTATTTTCCTCCACTATACCTACTTTATATCCATTTTATACATTAAATATTGATTGGTCCCACCACTTTACTCATTTTTCTTATTTTTCCCTATTAATTTACATTTTTTCTTAACCTCTGTGCCGTTCCCTCAATGTAAAGAATTGAGGGTGACGGAGGAAGTAATTGACAAAAGATTCTTTGAAAATTATATATTTGTACAAAAGAGCTGATATAGCAAAATAGAGTAATGTTATTGTGACAGTATTGTCCCCTCTGAATATATTAAAACTGACCAACCATATAATGCAAGGTGTCACAGAGGTGGATTTCAAATTTTTAAATTTATTTCTGTTCATAAATTTGACATCTTTGGATTATGCTTTTTTTTAAATTGTCTTTTACTAAGAACATGATGGTAACTTGCAGAAATGATCTTGAGAAAAAAATGTATTTTTATTGGAAAATCCTTATCCAAGATTCTCAGTCAATCATCAGTTGTCAATGATGAAAATAACTAGTTTACTGCAATTTGAACCTGGCACAATACTTTCTTTAATATAATTCATTTCTTCTCTGCATCCTCTTGTTCCAGTAAGTTCTTTTTCATTATCTTAATTTGTTGACTTTGTATTCAATCAAGAAGAATGTATGCCTGCAAGATTGTTCTACTTCTACATCTTTAGGTGAAAAGAATGCAGCATTTTACTGCACTTTATTTGTGTTTAGGGTATTTTCGAGCTCCAAGGGAGGATGACAGGTGATGCGTGAGTATTTAAATTTCTACGATTGTTGTACGAAAATATTTTGAAAACGAAAATCTGAAGATAATGTGAGATAATCATGAAAGACAGTAGTGATAACACAATGTCCCTACGGTGATGCTGAACAGCTGAAGTGATTCTTTACATGCAAAGTGTTGAGAGGAAAAAACAGAGGAAAATGATAAAAAGACCGGAGATATTTAGACAATTCCTTTACCGCCGACTCACTTTAATTTGTCTTCTCAAGAAAGTAAAAATGGCACAAATGCAATATAGAAGTGCAGACAAATTGTGTACAAGTTGTAATATCGTCACTTTTTTGTTACTGAGTGTATAAAATATTGGAGGAAAGGAATAGGTTAATGTGTGAAGCATGCTGTCTCTATGAAGCTACTACTAGTGGAGGAATATACAGGTCATTCTTCATTATCAAATCCAGATTTTTATGGCCCTTGGGGGTGAAAGAAAGACTCGAAATTCTGCAAACAAGTATAACCGATTTGGATGAGCATAAAAACAGATATGTAAGGCCTTCTATGGTTCTTTGGCATGCAACAATCTTGTCATTGTAATAATTGTTGACGATATGTGAAATGTTCGAGTCTGGATGATCTCGATAACAAGAGGTTGATAGTTCGAATCAAAATAAGGATGAATGGTACATACAATTATAGTGCTAAAAGGTGGTGTTGCAATAACAGATTAATATAGGATAGAATCTTTATCTGTGAATGATAATTTGGATAGGTGGGGGGGTATATGCCACTGAAACATAGCTGTCACTGTTAATTCCTTTGGTATCTGCTCTCTGTAATTCAATCTCTGGAGGTTTTGGCCTTGTGCAAGTTAGACCATCTCCAACCAAAGACACCAAAATAGTGTCATTATAACATTATTTTGGTGTCAAAAAGATACCATCCATAAAATGAACTCCAACCAAGGGACACTATAATTGTCACTAAAAGAAATCTTTCACCTATAAAATAGAATATTCTAAAGAATCTTTCACCTATAAAATAGAATTTTCTAACTTTGTTCATTTTTTATATTATAAATAACTTCTTATTTATCATTATGAATTTATGATTTTATTTTTATAATTAAATCTAGTGTGTTGTTTATAATTCATGATTTAAAAAAAAATTGTGAAAGTTTAAAGTAAAAAAAATTTAAAAATAAAATTTAAAATATTAGAATAAAAAGATACAAAAAATATTTTAGAATTAATATGAGTTAAGAAAAAAAGAAGTTTCAATTGATAAAATCTTCAGTTAAAATTTATAAAAACAATTAACTTTAGTAGGACATAGATGGAAGAAATTTGTTTTGTTAACAAACATAGGGGTATTGTTGGAATTTTGAAAGTCACCAAATTTGGTGTCCAAGGATCACCAAATGTACTTTTGTCACCAAATTTGGTGACCCAAAACTCATTTGGTGACCTTGGGTCACTATTTTAGTGTCCCATTGGAGTTGGTTTGACACTATACCTATCACTATTATAGTGATTTAGTGTGCCATTGGAGTTGCTCTTATGTGCGTGTTTTCCCTTTATCTTTGGGCATTCAAATATACTCCAGGACCATCATTTTTTTTTTTACCAACTATTGCAATATAAATGTTGTGTACAATTGTAGATCACTTCAATGTTACTTGTATTTGGCATCAGCAGTAATCATGCTGATAGCGCCAAAAGTAACGAGGTCTCTAAGCCCCAAAAGTAATGTGTATTGTTATCGGGGTGTTGGTCCCATATGACATAATTTTGAACAATAATGTCATAAATAAAACGCCAAATCGTCTAGCGTTTCTAATTTATTCAAAAAATACACCTAAAACGCAAGTTTAACTTGTGTTTTACAAGTTTTTCAGAATTTTTGCAATTTTTGCAACTGCAACCAAAATCAACCACAGATGCAACTTGCTAATAATGACGTTTTTCCGGCGTCCTGATTTTAGGGTTGTTTAACAACCCTAAAATCAGGGTAGGTTAGGGTTTAGGGTTGTTTCCCTAAACCCTAAACCCCAAGTCCGTATACGAATTATTCGTCATTCTTAATATTTCTAAAACTTAAAATAGAAACATTGAACCCCAAAGGTTAACTATTGAACCCCCAGGTAGAAACTAAGAAAAGGTAGTATTTTTGATAATTTCTCTTTTAAAAACTTTGAATTTTAAGTTGAGTTTTATATTAAAAACGCTACTTCAAGTGGTGTTTTCGGGTGAAAACGCTACTTTAAGTGGTGTTTTTGATAATTTCTCTTTTAAAAACTTTGAATTTTAAGTTGAGTTTTATATTAAAAACGCTACTTTAAGTAGTGTTTTTGGGTGAAAACACTACTTTAAGTGGTGTTTTTGGGTGAACACGCTACTTTAAGTTGTGTTTTCACGCTATTTTCAGAACGCTAGACGATGTAGCGTTTTACTGTGCTATTTTGGGCCATTTTTTTCAATAGTGCTATTTTGGACCATTTATCTTATAATTATGTCATATGGAACCATTTCTCGTGTTATCTCTCTGGCTTACTTCACGGAATAGGGAGTTTTTGAACGGTGCTAAAGACAATATGATGTGTGAATGTGTTCAACTGACAAAAGATTTATTTATTTATTTATTAAGTAGCAATGGCTCATTAGATAAAACTTGGGTTGAATGAGAGGAAAAGCCCAAGATGAACGGGTGAAGGTGATTGATAGAGGTCATTTACAGATCCTAGTATTGTCTGCTTATTACAATCTGTAAATTAGGCACATAGCAAACCAGCCCAAGCCCAATACTAACCTTGTCCCAATTCGCATGCATGCAAAATTATGGTCAGTATACAGTAGTGTTACATTGAAATTTGAAACTAACCACCAATCTATCCCTGCTCTGTCTTCCTCCCCAAACTCCGGATCATACATACACATAATCAAATAATTACACTATCTCATCATCTCTAATTACTTAACATCGTTGTTATAGTACATGCAACATCGTACACAGACCACTTGATAAATGTCTCGACCCGCAAACCAAGATTTTCAAGAATGGTGGAACAATCACAGGGAAGAGGACCTCTTACTCTCAGACAAACCTCAAAAAACTCGTCCTCATTTAACTATCGAGATTCCCCCTACTCCCACCGCTGATTTCATCTTTGAAAAAGACCGTCGTCGAACAGCCCGTCAATTATCTCATGTCTTTCTCTTAAAATTCCAACAATTAGTCAATTATTTTACAAATCCCAGCAATGTTTTCAATTCCTTCTACAACTCCGCCATACGTCGCCTTAATACTCCTGAATCGCCTACATTTATCCATACAAGGCCTTATGAATCGCGCCTTTATCGTGTCATTAAAGTGTTTTTTGTTATTTTAGTTTTGTTGTTAGTGTTTGAGCTTCTAGCTTACTTAAAAGGATGGCATTTTAGTCCTCCATCTCTAGGGTCATGGGAGATTCAGGATTTTGTTGAGTTTTTTTACGCGTACTGGTTTCATATCAGGGCTAATTATTTGGCACCACCTCTGCAACTTTTAACAAATGTTTGCATTGTTATGTTTATGGTGCAGTCATTTGATCGCCTTATATTAGTGTTAGGGTTTATTTGGATTAAGATATGGAGAATAAAGCCCGTGGCGGAGATGGAGTATGAAGATGGTATTGATCAGGAGAATGTAGAGGCTTATCCAATGGTATTATTACAAATTCCAATGTGCAATGAGCGGGAGGTAAGAAAATGTAGTTTCGTATTTCACTATTTATTTTGTTAGGAATGAGTACTTAAGCTCAGAATCGAGCTTGTTTGCCAACAGCTTGGTTCTTGTTAAACAGGCTCTGTTCCCATTGTACATAATTGAGCTCAAACTGGAAATTGCTTCACTCCCTTATCATGAATTTAAGTGATTTGTGATTGTGACATAATACTAGTTAATCATTGTCCTGCTCGGGTATCAAACAGGTTTACCACCAATCAATTGCATCAGTGTGTATACAAGACTGGCCAAGGGAAAGAATGCTTGTCCAAGTCTTGGATGATTCTGACGATATGGATGTTCAAGATCTTATCAGGGAAGAAGTGTTAAAATGGCAGCATAGGGGTGTGAACATACTGTATAGGCATCGACTTATGCGCACAGGCTACAAATCAGGGAATCTTAAATCAGCAATGAGTTGCGATTATGTAAAAGATTATGAGTTTGTAGCACTTTTTGATGCAGATTTTCAACCACCACCAGATTTCTTGAAGAAAACCATCCCTTACTTCAAGGTAACCTTACGCGTATCATGTTCACAGTATCTATTTGCTCATCAAGAATTATGTACCTGGAAATTCCGGGTATTCTTAGAGCATGGTATGTCTTAGAACCCCCTCCGGGAAAGTGCACATTTGTATGTCTGCAAGACTGCAACTGGTCTTCTTCAACTGTGCAAATCCCTGGATTTGTATTATAATTTCAATGTGTCTCTGTCTTGAACTTTCACAATGTGTTATTTACTTGACTTCTAACTAAAATATTGTTGGATAAGAGATTTCCTTGACTGACTAGAAGTCTAGAACTGTTAGTCAATATGTCATTTTTAGTCAATATGGAATTATTTTCTGCAATCCTAAGTCCGTTTTCTGAATCTTGAAGGGAAACGATGACCTAGGACTGGTCCAGACAAGGTGGACTTTTGTGAACAAGGATGAAAATTTGCTTACAAGATTGCAGTACATAAACTTATCATTTCATTTTGAAGTAGAACAACAAGTCAATGGAATTTTTATCAACTTCTTTGGTTTCAATGGAACCGCTGGAGTATGGAGAATAAAGGCCCTCGAGGATTGTGGTGGTTGGATGGATCGAACAACAGTGGAAGACATGGATGTTGCTGTTCGTGCTCACCTTTGTGGATGGAAGTTCATTTTCCTGAATGATGTTAAGGTTAGCTTAGTAAGATTGCTGGCAATTGTCGCATTTCCCATAGTGAACGTAATATCATTAATTCTGCAGTGTCCATGTGAACTCCCAGAGTCCTATGAAGCATACATGAAGCAGCAATATCGCTGGCACTCAGGACCGATGCAGTTGTTTCGTTTGTGCTTTCTTGATGTAATCCACTCAAAGGTTGGTAAATTTCCTTACATAGTCCTAGGATTGTGTGCTAAACTAATAGCCGTGGAAGCATTATCATGTATTTCAACTCTAAAAGTTACTGAATACATATCAGGAGTTCTATTAGGATTGGAATATGTGGATTTTGATGATTTCATGAAGAATTATGATTCTTGCATAACACATACATGCCAGTAGCCTGCACACAGCATGAAGTAATGAAATAGTATCTTAAAGTTTTTTTTTGCTAAACTTTAATTATGAATATATACACTTGATTGATACTTTCTTCATTTCACATTGCAGGTAAGTTTAGCCAAGAAAATCAACCTCATATTCACCTTTTTCCTCCTTCGGAAACTTATCCTACCATTTTACTCATTCACTCTCTTCTGTATTATTCTTCCTCTGACTATGTTCCTACCAGAAGCTGAATTACCAGCTTGGGTAGTTTGTTATATCCCTGGACTCATGTCCATTCTCAACATTCTTCCAGCACCAAACTCATTTCCGTTCATTGTTCCCTACCTTCTGTTTGAAAATACCATGTCCATAACAAAATTCACTGCCATGATATCAGGACTGTTCCAGTTAGGGAGTTCCTATGAATGGATAGTTACTAAAAAATTGGGTAGATCCTCGGAAACAGACTTGGTTTCCTTTGAATCTGAAATGGAAGGTGAAAATCCTGGTTTGACTAAGGCATCCTCGGAATCAGATGTTACGGAGCTAACAAAATTGGAAATTGCAAACAAAACAAAAAGGAGAAAAAATCATATATATAGAAAGGAACTTACTCTTGCGTTTATTCTACTAGCTGCAGCTGCGAGAAGCTTGTTGTCTGCTCAAGGCATTCATTTCTACTTCCTCCTATTCCAAGGGTTCACTTTCTTAGCTGTTGGTCTTGATTTGGTTGGGCAGCAGGTAAGTTAATGATCTGTTCTTCCAGCAACTAAAGGTGCTTATATTCCGCGGGAGGATGTCAAGGCTTCGGTTATATAATACTGCTATCCTCATCTGGAGGTCTAAAAGGTCAGAGAACAAGAAAAAGAAAAGAGAAGAGCCTGATTGTCTGATCATCTAACACCGCGGTATAAATTAATTTGCTGTTAAAGACAAATTTCTGTACTTCAAAAATATATGTACATCAGATTTAAAAATTCACATTGGCATTTCATGTACTTGGTCAGATATTGTAAATCCTTCTTTTGACAGAGTGTTTACTATTGTGATGACAATTTTCCATACTGCAAAATGCACATTGGACTTTTCATAATTATATTAGGCCTTTTACTACATGATCCAGAATGTTTAGCTAATCACAAAGTGGTAGGCAGTAGAATTCTTTCTTTTGAAGCAGTAGATTCAAAAATGTTTAGCAGATCATTGCACTGTGAAACAAAGGAATAAGAACCAAGCAAATGAGGGACTCATGGTGGTGATTCTCTTTCAGCATCACATATTGATGGCTGTCGTGGCAGGCATATTGCTTGAGACTTTGTTCTTTCTTTGGTGTTATGCAATCAACTGATGTATGCTCTGTTCCAAAATCCTCTGCAAGTCAGCCATTCAGGTTAAAATCAATGACCTAAAATGACTACTGCTTGAAGCAAACTCAACAAATGATTGGCATTTTACAGAACTATGGGTGCTTTACCGCTTGTTTGACATTCGTGAGCCCAAAACAGAACTAGAATCAAGCTCAAAGAAATGTAAGATGATTGCAAGAATTAATTGGAGAAGAGTATAAGATTCAGTAAGAGAGTGACTCTCTGTGGGGGGGGGGGGGGGGGGGGGGGGATTGTGTTTTGCAGAATCTCGGAGAATATAAGAAAGTTCCTTTGATGAAATAGTATGAATTTTCAGGAAGGCTTAAGGTTCAACTTACTGTAAAAAGAATAACCATCAGCATTTTCACCAATCAAATGTATGAACAGAAGGAAAATAAAAAACACAAGCAGAAAGAAACTTGACAATAAGTTAGCTGCATCTGCTGCAAGTGAGTAGTTCAATGATGTAGCCAAATTTTAGGATATGTACTAGTTTTTGAAGCATTGTTTCTGCAGACAAACATGACCACAAATATCAACTGATATGGCATTTTTACTTGCAAATATTGTCACAAATTTGTTGTTGTAACTAAACTTTTTTACTGAAGGTAAGTTTTCAAGAACTCGAAGGCTGAAGCATAAAACTTAAATCATATAAAGAAGTAGCAAACTGAACGTAACATTCACAAAATCAAACACATAAATCTAATTTACCAAGATCTACATAACTTCATAAATTTGTCACAAGAACACTGGACAGATCATCACATGTTTCAATTATCATCAAAAGTTGAAATCGCAATTACATATTTGCTGAATTACTGAGTTGTTTCCCCTACAAAAAGATTAACAGAACCTAGTTTCTCAAACCAGAAGTAGGCAATCAGAACAATGTAATGAATATTAACAGCTACCACTCTCACAACTCCGATTCTTCTGTTGTTCATCTGCAATTCTTTATTCCTCAGACACAATATACCTCTGACATCCAGCTGCCAGGAACAACTTCCTGCAAAATTAAAAATAACAACTTTAGATACACATCAAGGCAAAATAGAAATACATTATAAAATCAATAACACATCAAGTATTCCCCTAACTAACTATCGATCATCTGTTGAATAACTCGCATCACACACAGAAGTCCAAACGTTAATAGGAGCACACAAACAAAATAAACAATTGAGTCTAAAAAAACACAAACTCATGAAAAAAAAACACACGAATAATAATTTTAAAAAAAAGTAGTCAAGAGCTTACTTTAAGATATTTCTGATAATCAATAAAATCCTTCTTTTCATCGTCCTTGTAAATCTTCTTCACTCTGATCTTCCTCTGAGGCATCTTCCCAGTCAGACGAATAAAATCTTGCTCAATATCTTCATTACACAACGAAACCGAAAACAAGGCCTCTCTTCTCCTCACACTCCTCTCCCGCACCACTTTATTCACTGGTTTCGAAGAAGACTGTCTTTTGCACTGTTTGGCCTTAATGCAGGGTATCGAAACAGGGGTCGACTTGCTAGTGATCTTGGACTTGGTTTCGACACATTGGAGTAGTTTTCGAGACCCCCATACAAGATCGTTGAGTATGAAGTTGTGAAGAGGAGTTCTTGATGATTTGTAAATTGTTTTTTCCATAGGTAAATTTACAGAAGGTAACAACTCAGCCATTTGTTCTTGATTTTCTTGCTCTGTCGAAGGATTGTTTGTATTCATTGTACACTCACAAAGAGATCTTTAGGGTTTGTTGTTAATGAAATAGAAGCATCAGATATATATAAGGTATGTACATACGATCATGCCCGGACTTGTAAATGTGATTTCTACGAGTAAAAGGATAGTTTGTAAGAATAAAAACCTATCGATCTTGTGATTGTGATGTCTTGATCCTTTTTGTCCCTTATGCCCGTCATGTAATTTAAAAAATATCCTACTGTTATCGGAGGAATTTAATAAATTATAATATATGTTTCTTTTGAAAGAAATAAATCTTTCTCTATATATTAAAAGCCAACAAAGGGCAAAGTTTGCCATTTTAATGGCTGTGAAGTTACGATTTTACCCTTATATTTTCTAAAATTACAAAAATACCATTCTTTAATGAAAATGTAAAAATTGTGAAATTATGTTAATGATGGGAATCAAACCCTTAACATATCCATGTCAAACACATGTCATAACCAACTGTGCTACACTTTGTTTTGAGCTTATATTCAAACTCTTATTAGATAAACCACCTTTTCTTCCATTTTTTTTATTTTTTGAGTTAATAAACATTGATTTATATTATTTTTAGAATATTGCACAATACATAGTTATAATAAATATTTTTAGCAATTGAACATAATCTACAATTCTGTTTTATCAATTTAAATTATTGATATATGTCATTTTAATACCTTGAATTTATGATTTTGCCCCTACATGTTAAAAAATTACAAAAACGTCAACTCTTTTATATTTATGCAAATAGTAGATAAAATTATGTTAGTGTAGTAAATTGAACCATTAATCTTCTCTAATCAAGCTCATGCATAAGTAGCATAGTACATTTTGTTTTAAGTTTTCTTTAAAATCTTATTAATGTTAATTTCTCTTCTTCTCTCATCTTCTTTTTTATAATTTTTTATTTTTAAATAAATAAAATGTTGGTTTATATTATTTATAAAATATTGCATTGTGTATAATTACCAAAAATATTTTAATGGATTGAGCATACTCTACGATTCTCTTTCTTTTATTTTAAATGATTGATATAAAAAATAAAATTTTAAAAGAGTATAAGATTATAGATAACATATAATTTCTACATAATAATAAGGTTATAGATAACATATAAGATTAGAGTATAAAATTTTAAAAGTAAAAAAATTGAGTGAGACGCCGCATGGATGACTTTTAAATAATATTAATAGATTTTGTAATAAGTCTCAGCCCTACGTTTATATCTGACAATGTTAAGACTGCATCGCCTATGTTATATACCGACAATTTTGTAATTTACACCGCAAGATAGTCTTGTGAGAGTGTGCAAAGATGCACCAACCTTCAGCTTCTTTTTAAAATCCTCTATCTCATTCACATGTGTTCGATTATATTACAACAACATTGTGTGCATTTAACGATTTATATTCTAGACTGCAAAAAAATAAAAAAAAACCAAATCAATTGATCGCTGAAAAACAAACAACAACTACTAAGGCAAAATACCTATTTACAAATTATACTTTCTCCAACATAGAAAACTCCGGTAAACCTGATTATAATTGCAACAAGAACAATAGTTCGACCGTGTTTCAAATTTTACATTGTTTCTATTTGTTCTTAATATCAATAATACTCACTATGAACAAGTCCTAAAGCCTTGGGTTTGGCACAGTTACGTTATCATATTAATTTACATACACTAATGTTATATACGGACTTTAGACTAAAAGATTTTAAGATGTGATCGCGGTGTGTAGTCTTACGTACCTGACCAACTTTATATTTTATTTACAAGTATATTGTCATTTCGTTAAAAACACATTAGTTTAGATACATCCATATCATAAACAACTATACTAAAATAATCATTTAGATTATATTTAATTGTTGAATTTGATAAAATGCATTTCACGACATTTAAAACTAAATTAATATTTTGTCAAATGAAAATAATAATTTGATCTTTATTTTATAGATTTTTTTTTCCAAATTTTGTGAAATCTTATTAAATATTAAAAAAATTAATTTTTTTTTTATACAAATATAAGATAAATTCAAAATTAATTTTAATTACAAAATTGTTTCGATATATATACATTTTCGTGCGAAAAATTATTTCAGTAAATAAGCATGCCCGTGCTTCGCACGGGTTTTTAGGCTAGTTTATAGTAGTATATGTTAATTACGATCCCATAACATACGATTGGAAATTATTACAAAATGCGTCTAGGAATTGGTACGATCAGGATATCGTCTCATCTCAGTCGCTCGTACAGAGATTAGTTAATGAATGCGTTTATTTTAAAAAACAATTACGTAAACATATTCATATGCGCTTGTAATTGCATGTGAAGTGCTATATATGAAATTACTCATATGCAGTGCAAATCTGTTTTATAATTGCAGAACAAATTGATTATTCTTCGATTGTAATTTCTTATTATCCCTCCTACATAATAGAACTAGTTTACTAAGCTGCGCTTCGCAGCGGCATTAAAAAATTTCTCTAATCATTTTCAAAAATAATCTATAAAAAATGTTTTTAACTATAATAAATTATACTAACATTTTAAACAAAACTTTAAGGTTTCTTTTGTATTCCATTTACTAAAATGCCGAATAAATAAATATAAAAATGTTTTCGTCTTGTCATTTATATATGTATATATATTGATTGATTGATTTATATTGATTACCACTCGAAGAAAATCTAGCAGTTTATTATATTAGAAAATTTTCCTAAGATCAGAACCCTATTCTTATAAAAAAAAATATGTATTAAAATATTAATATAAATAATTAGATAAAAATATAAAAAAAAATCGTACGAATTATAAGTTAGTATGCTATTAAACTCAAACGGACATATCTCTACAATGTCCCATGTAAAGACTTTGAACAATTTAAGAGAGATCATTATGAGAGAGTTTAGCCGGGTTTCAACTTCCAAGTTCCAACTCGTGAAAAGTATGCATGCAACCTGTAACCCAAGTTATAGACATTATGAAGAAGAAAATAAAAGATAATTATATACGAACATAAAATTTTATGATCAGATCAATATATAAGCACTGTTAACATAACATAGACATCTGAATGCGCAAAATATGGCTTTTGTAAAAGATAGACAAAAATAAAATTAAAAATAGATTGAGGCAATTTAAAAACGCCACAGATTCTTCAAAATCAAACAATTATAGTGACCATCAAATCAACTAAATTTAGCATGAGATAGTTAACAACTTGATCAAAAACCTCATAATCACTAATTAAAACAAAACTTAAAAAATTACACTTGAATTAAAAAAATAATGATTAAATTGAAACAAAAATAGCATTAACAAAAAATTATATCCATTGATTGAAACTTTGAAAACAATCTAAATTAAATTATTAGAAAAACATGAAAGTATAAGTATTACAATACAAATCCTACACTAAATACTATTCATAAAATTATCATACAAAATATATAGAACAAACAACCGCAACTCCATCTCATACCTTAAAATTTTTAAATCGATGACAAATTCGTAAACCCGAAAGTGCATGGTACAGGATCAGCATGCATCCATCTATATTAATTTGTAGGCACGCTGAAAGAAAAAATATGTCAAAGATTGATTACGAAACAAATTAACAAAATCACACGTAATGTTCTAGTGAGGTGAAATTCGATTTATATAGGATGTTTAGTTTTAAGACATACAATAATTAGATTTAAAATTTTGGAAATACCTCTATTTTATAATTATTTCTTTTTCTACAAATTTGAAAATAATAAGGAAGTTTTAACATAAGATCCTACAAATTTGAAAATAATAAGGAAGTTGTAATTTTCTAATTACTTCAATCTTACAAATTTGAAAATAATAAAAGAAAGTTATATCAAGTTTGAAAATAATAAAAGAAAGTTCTATCAAGTTTGAAAATAATAAAAGGAAAATTTTGCAATTATTAACATAAGATCCTACAAATTCGAAAATAATAAGGAAATTGTAATTTTCTAATTCAAAGAAAGTTCTATCAAGTTTGAAAATGATAAAAGAAAGTTCTATCAAGTATGAAAATAATAAGGAAGTTTTAACATAAGACCCTAAATTTTTGAAAATAATAAGGAAGTTATAATTTTCTAATTCCTTCAATCTTACAAATTTGAAAATAATAAAAGAAAGTTATATCAAGTTTGAAAATAATAAAAGAAATATCTATCAAGTTTGAAAATAATAAAAGATAAAATTGCAATTATTAACATAAGATCCTACAAATTCGAAAATAATAAGGAAGTTGTAATTTTCTAATTGAAAGAAAATTCTATCAAGTTTGAAAATAATAAAAGAAAGTTCTATCAATTTTGAAAATAAAAGAAAGTTCTATCAATTCCCTTCCTACAAAATTGAAAATAATAAAGGAATGTGTAATTTTTCAATTTTCTTCCTAAAAAATTGAAAATAATAAAGGAAGTTGTAATTATTAATATTAAAAATTGTGAAAATTTGAGAAAATTAGAAAAATAGAATGGAGTGATTTGAGAGCCGTCACCTTACTGCCCTCGTCTTCTCCTTTATATAAGTACTAGTCGACTAAGCCGCGCTTCGCAGCGGCCCTAGAATATTTTGGTAAAATTTTAAATATTAACTATTTACGAAAAAAATATTAAATCAATCAATCTATACTATCTATACTATTATATAATCGACGAAACATTAAAAGTTTGGTCGATACTAAGTGATTTTACTTAATTACCCTTACTTATTAATAAATAATAACATTATTTATAACCAATTACCTTTTCAGCTAAAATACATTACTTTTTCTATTTTTTTTTTAACAAAATCCCTCTTTTTCTAAAAAATCGTGGGCAATTACCTTTTTCAACTAAAACATGTTACTTTTTCTATT
Organism: Heracleum sosnowskyi; assembly: GCA_030848705.1. Classification (NCBI taxonomy): domain Eukaryota; kingdom Viridiplantae; phylum Streptophyta; class Magnoliopsida; order Apiales; family Apiaceae; genus Heracleum; species Heracleum sosnowskyi. The sequence goes on along the minus strand of JAUIZM010000014.1, from coordinate 4,387,084 downwards.
TTTCCTTACAAAAACATCTCCTTTTCCGGGCAAATCCTTACTTATTTGTTTTAAACATATTTTAATACTTTTAATCACGAACAATTACCTTTTTCAACTAAAACATGTTATATTTTTTATTTTTCCTAACTAAACCCCTCTTTTCCAAAAAAATTACGGACAAAGCGTTACTTATTTATTTTAAAATCTATTTTAATATTTTTAATTATTTAAAAAAGTTTAACGTACCTTCTTATTTGTTTTTAACAAATGTAATTAATAAAATATTAAAATAAAAATAATAAAAATAACAATTATTAAAAACAATTTGTGTATCATACTGGTATTATAGTATAGATATACTATCTATCTATATTATCTATACTATATTATTAAAGACGAAATATTAAAAGTTTGGTTGGTTGGTACAGTTTTTTGGTACGTTGTGTTTTTACTTAATTGCCCTTAATTAACTGTACTTCATGTTTTTACTTAATTACCCTTACTTATTTATATATAAAAAAAATTTAAAAAAATAATACTACCTATTTATATTAAGTAATTATTAAAGATGAAACATTAAAGTTTTGGTACCTGTTTTTTGGTACGGTGCGGTACTTGCCTTATTTAACTGTATGTACTTAATAATTTTTACTTAATTACTCTACTAAATTATTAACAAATACTTTAATATTTATTGTTTGATACGAAAGAACAAAATAAATTAAAATATACAAACAGTTATCATCAATATGCAATGTTATTAATACACACAAATTATCATAAATCCTCAAATTTTTGACGTGAGAAGAACTAATTAGTATGTCATACTTTTATAGGCAATTTAAGATATAATATTAAGATTAAATAAAGATTAAATTATAAATAAGATTATAATATAAAGATTTAATAAAGATTAAATCCTAAATAAGATTGTAATATAACGTTAAAATAAAGATTTAATTCTAAAAAATATTAATTTTTATATATTTATTGTCTTCCCTATAAATTAGAATCTAAGTAAGATAATTTAATTTTATTGAATAAAAATAGAGAAACTCTAGAAAAATATATTAAACTTAAATATGATTTAATTTAGTTGGGAAAAGAAGTTAATTTTGTTTAATTAAATTTTAAATAGGATTGACTTTTTATATATTTATTTTCTTCCCTGAAAATTCGAATTGAATTAAAATAGTAAAACTCAAGAAAAATAGATTAAAACTTAAATATGATTTAAGTTAGTTGAGAAAAAAAAGTAATATTTGTTTAATTAAATTTTAAATAGGATTGAATTTTATATATTTATTGTCTTTCCTGAAAATTCGAGTGTAAATAAGGAATGTTTTACCTAAAAATTCGAATGAAGATTTAATTCTAAAAATATTGATTTTTATATATTTATTGTCTTCCCTATAAATTCGAATCTAAATTAGATACTTTAATTGAATAAAAATAAAGAAACTCTAGAAAAATATATTAAACTTAAATATGTTTTAGTTTAGTTGGGAAAAGAAGTTAATTTTGTTTAATTAAATTTTAAATAGGATTGACTTTTTATATATTTATTTTCTTCCCTAAAAATTCGAAATGAATTAAAATAGTAAAACTGAAGAAAAATAGATTAAAACTTAAATAAGATTTAAGTTAGTTGAGAAAAAAGGTAATATTTGTTTAATTAAATTTTAAATAGGATTGACTTTTATATATTTATTGTCTTTCCTGAAAATTCGAGTGTAAATAAATAATGTTTTACCTAAAAATTCGAATGTAAATAAGGAAATATAATTTTATTGAATTAAAATTGAGGAGCTCTAGAAAATTAGATAAATATGTATCGAGCGATTCTAGAACTACCGGGAGTTTTCCTTTATATATATAAAGATATATATAGATATAGAGATAAAGAAATAAAAGATATCTTAATAATAATAATAATAATAATAATAATAATAATAATAATAATAATAATAATAATAATAAAGATTGTTTATAATAATAAAATTTGTTTAGATTTATAATTTTAAGCCGACTTGTCTTTAATAAGTATTACTTTTCTATAAATTAAGAGCTAAAAGAGACATTTGTCTTTGATAAGTATTACCTTTTCTACAATTTAGGAGGTAAAAAAGGAACTTTCAATTTTTAATATTTAAAATAGAAGTCAACTTGTCTTTAATAAGTATTACTTTTTCTACAATTTAGGAGTTAAAAAAGGAAATTTCATTTTTATTATTTAAATTACAGGAACTATAGAAAATTAGATAAATATGAATCGAGCGATTCTAGAAGACAAATTCAATAGTATGTGCAATAAAAGATTGAAAAACATACATTTATCAAGTGATCAACGGAATAAATATCTTTGTAATTGATGGAAGAGACTTCTGAAAAAAAATCCTCTACAAATTTGCGTAAACGAAGATAAAAGAATTAGATAAAACATTTAGATCAGTACATACAACAGTGTTGTCCTCTAATTTTTAGTTTATATAGATTCTAGATAGATAAAATTATAAGGCGGTTATTATTATTTTTAAATATAATTTGATTTAGAAGTAAACTTTGATAGCATAAAATAGATTGTGTTAGGCTCAAGACATGTCTGAATACCACTATTAACAAGCCTACACTATGTGACTATGTCACATTACATGACCTAGTGTTTTCTATCACTGGGATATAGTATAGGTCTCTAAATGTACTTGTCTTGTTTTCATGGACAATAGCTTTATCATGTATGCTCAGATTTATAATGAGCTTAGTAAAATTCTTGCATCTAGAATGTATATAGGCCATTGAATAATTATCCTGGTAGAAGTTCAGAAGTGTTCATGCAGCAGGATAGAGTTGAATAAGGCCATGAAGAAATAAGTTGCAGGAATTTGTCTAAGGCATTATATAGCAAAGTCAAAAGAAAGCTATGTCGTGAAGTCACCAATATCCATGTCGTGAAGTACTATATCGCATAGTCCATTTTGTACTATGTCGAGAAGTCCTCAAGACACATGTCGTGAAGTGTTGAAGTCAGCAAAGTCAAAGGAGCCTAGATCGTGAAGTCCTCAGAAGCCCTATGTCGCATAGTCATCAAATGACCTATGTCGCATAGTCATCAAATGACCTATGTCGCATAGTCATCAAATGACCTATGTCGCAAAGTCTTCAAAGGCTATATCGCATAGTCCTCACAAGGGAGATCGCGAAGTCAGGGATAAAGTGGAGTTCACGATATCAACACTTAGCCGTTCATAACAAGACAAATCAAGGTACAGAACCAAGAATCAAAGGAGACAAATACTGAAGCATTTGTTCTGGCAAGGTGGTCCAAAGAACAGATGGCAAATCTACAGCTAAACTTGGAGAGAAAGATAAGAGACAAGCAGCTACAGAAACGGGAAAGACTCCGAAAAGCAGGTGGTCCTTCCTGACACAGTGAACTTCTTATGGCAGGACAAGTTGGACTTTCAGAAGGGGTAGCTGTGTAATATTGTGTGTGCCTAGTTTGTATAGGGGAATATATATATCGAGCACACGAAACTGTAAGCTGTAAGAGAGATACACATAGTTATTTGCTAAGCTCTTTTCTCTGTAAGCAAGCAAGTTCAAACTGTTCTTGTTTAGAAGCCAGAAATTCGATTGTGAATTTCCTGGAAAGCTGTAGTATTTAATTTGCTTATACAAAGTAGATTAAAGTGATTGTGTGTGTTATTTACTTTCTGCATTTTACATATCATAATCACATACAGTTGTCTACTTAGTTTTCAAGATCGAAAAATATATCAAACTATCCATTCACCCCCCCCCCCTCTGTCTAGTTTCTAGTGGTATTCATTTCTAACAAGTGGTATCAAAGCGAAGGCTGTTAACGTACAAACAGGAAAAGATCAAGAATGAGTTCACAGAAACTAAGCAGTATCAAGATTCCTCCCTTTAACAAGGAGCACTACAGTTTATGGAAGAAGAAGATGTTGCTTTTCATCAAAGCTTCTAACCCCATGTATTTAGATATTCTAAAGCATGGTCCCTTCATTCCAATGATTGAGATTGGTGAATCAACCAGTGGCACTGAGATTATACCAGCAAAACATGTGCCCAAAGATCCCTCAAAATACACTGATCCTGAAAAAGAAAAAGTTGCCCTGGATGGACATCTTCAACTTATCATTTGTGAATCTATGGACTTCAACATGTATGGCACTGTTGCTCATTGTACTAGTGCCAAGAAGATGTGGGATCTTATAGAAGTGCTCTGTGAAGGAACTACTGAAGTAAGAAAGAACAAGAAGCAGATTCTTGTTTCACAATATGAAGCCTTCATGGCTCAGCCAAAAGAGGGAATCACAGAAGTGTTTGAGAGATTCAACAAGCTGATAAACGAGCTCAAACTCTATGACAAACACTATGAAACAGAAGAGCTCAATATGAAGTTTTTACTAACTCTTCCAGATCACTTGGAACCAAGAATCTCTTCCCTTAAAGAAAGAGATCTAACAAAGATTGGTTTTGATGTGTTATATGGTGTTTTGAAGACATATGAGTTGGAGCTGTTTCAAAAGAGATCTATTCAAGCAAAGCAAGGATTAGTGGCTAATACCTCCTGTGCACTTATTGCTGACAACCTAAGTCAAAGAATGGACTCTCTTAAAGTCAGTCAAGTGAAGATTGAGGAACTGGAAGTTGAAGACACTGGTGATGAGGTCCAGGTCATCTATGATTTGCCTGAGGAAGATGAGTTTTACAGCATGGAGGAACTGGACAAAATGGAAAACAAATCTTTTGCTTATATGGCTAGGAGATATCCTAACATAAGGTTTAAAAGAAAGCAGCCATTCAGGTCCAAGTTCAATACTGGAAACACTGGTGGATCTAGTGGCTCAAACACCTTCAATAAAGGAAAAGGGATGGCTGGTGCTGCTAAGGGTGGATACAAGACAGGAAGTGTGGATAGGACCAAAATAAGATGCTATAACTGCAATGAACTTGGGCATTTTGCCACTGAGTGCAAAAAGCCTAAACAAGTCAAGAAGGACAAAGCATACTTAGAGCTTGAAGCTAAGTATGAAGCTCTACTCAAGAAACAACAGGGCAAAGCTTTTATTGCTGAGGGAAAATGCTGGGATGACTCTGATGAAGAAGAAGAACAAGAGTACTCAAACTATGCCTTGATGGCATTTTCTGATGATGGTGATTCAAGTCAGGTACCCATTCTTACTTCTCTTGATATGACTCCCATTCAATATAAGCAAACTGTTGAAGATATGAGCACTGAGATGTTTAATATTCATACTAGCATGTTAGTAGCTAATGAAGAAATTGATAGACTAACTGCTAAGAATGTTGAGCTTACAGAAAAGAATGAGAAACTTGAGTTAATGGTTGTGAACCTGGATGGTTTGAAAAAGGAGGTTGAGTATCTTAAAAACAAAGTGATTTGTGCTGAGCAGATAGAGAAAGCCCTTAGAGAACAAATTGCTGAAACTGAACTGAAACTAAGAAGCTTCAAAAACTCCTCTGAACTTATTCAAACCTACCACAAGGAACACACTGAAGACTGCAAGGTTGGAGTTGGTTTTGACTATGATAATGACAAAGGAAGGAAGAAGGTCAAGGGCAAAGGAAAGGAAACCTTTACAAACAAAAATGTCCCAACCATACTGTCAAGTGTTGAACAGCCCATCTTCAGAAAGAGTGATGTTGAGTTTGATGAGGAACTACTGATCATCAAGCAACAACTACTTGAAGAAGATGAGGCTGCTAAGAACACTTCTTCCTTTCCTGATCTTGTCAATCAGAAAGAGACCAAAGACAATCTTGTCAAGAGTCCTAAAGCAAAGAAAGAAGTTGTTAAGAAAAGGAAACAAAACAGAAATGGTAAAGTTGGTGTTAACAAAGGAAACAACTATGCTTATGTGCCAAATGCTCCCAGGAAACAATGTCAAAAATGCCTATCTGTTAATCATTTGACTCATAAGTGTAGTAAGCCTGAAATTGTTGAAGTTGATAACCTAAGTAACCTTTCTGCAAGCATAAATTCTACTCATGATTCTTTCTGTGGTAAGCCAAACTGCATGACATGCTATGTGACTGTGATTGCTAACTGTTTATCTCTTAAACATAAACTTGACTCTGCACAATCTGGTGAATCACACACACACATACATTCTCATAGGACAGGGTCCCCAATCAGGGTTGAGAGGGTGAAAACTTCATGTGAGCCTAAGAGTGTAAACTCCAAAGCCACAGAAAAAGTGAAGTCTCCTACTATGAGAAATGCAATTTATGACAGAAGAATTATTAATCAAAATGTTTCTAAATCATCTGGACCCTACCAAGTGTGGGTACCAAAAACAACTTAGTCACTTTGTGAATGCAGGGCAACAGGAATAAAAGAGTCATATGGATCTTGGACAGTGGATGCTCAAGTCACATGACTGGTGATATAGCCCTGCTATCACATTTTGAGGAAAAGGCTGGCCCATCAGTAACCTTTGGAAATGACAACATTGGTTATACAATGGGATATGGCAGTGTTAAATCTGGAAATGTCATTATTGAAGATGTAGCATTTGTTGAAGGACTGAAGCATAATCTCTTGAGTATTGGACAGTTTACCAACAGAGGCTTCAAAGTGGAATTTGATGAAGACCTTTGTTCAATCTCAAAAAGGGAAAGTGGTGAAGTTGTTCTAACTGGTGTGAAGAAAGGAAGCTTGTTTGTAGCTAATCTCAAGGCTGCAGATAAGGGAGAAATTTGTTGTTTCTACACAAAAGCCACAAATGAGGAATTCTGGCTGTGGCACAAGAAACTGTCTCACTTAAATGTTCAGGCAATGAACTCTCTAACCAAGAGAGAACTCATCAGGGATTTGCCTGCCTTGGAGTTTGTGCAAGATGGAGCATGTGAAGCTTGTCAGAAAGGGAAGATTAAAAGATCAAGTCACAAGAACAAGTTGCTCAATACAAACTCAAAACCTCTGCAACTAATTCACATGGACTTATTTGGCCCTGTGAATGTAATGTCCCTTTCCAAAAAGAAATATGCTCTAGTGATGGTAGATGACTATTCAAGATATACTTGGGTGGAATTCCTATTCTCCAAGGATGAAGCACCCCAAGTCATAATAGAGCATATCAAGAGAGTTGATAAAGAAGCACAAAGCACTGGTGCCTCTGTAGTTGCTTTGAGAAGTGATAATGGGACTGAGTTCAGAAATTCAACATTGTATGAGTTTTGCAAAGATAAAGGAATTTCTCAACAATTCTCAGCTCCTAGAACACCTCAACAAAATGGAGTAGTTGAGAGAAAGAATAGAACTCTCATTGAAGCTGCAAGGACAATGCTACTGGATGCAAAGCTACCCACTAGCTTTTGGGCTGATGCTGTTAACACAGCGTGCTATGTGCAAAATAGAACATTAATCAATAAGAAGTCTGGCAAAACTCCTTACTCATTAATGACTGGAAAAAGAGCATCCTTCAAGCACCTGCATGTGTTTGGAAGCAAGTGCTTTGTGATGAAAGATACCTCTGAGCATGTTGGAAAATTTGATGCTAAGGCATTTGAAGGTATCTTCATTGGATACTCTCTGGAAAGGACAGCATACAGAGTGTTTGTACCTGAGCAACACAAAGTCATGGAAAGCATGGATGTTACCTTTGATGACAAGAAAACTCCAGGACTGAAAACAAGTGATCAAGACAGTGTGCTATTGAGATTTGAGAATCAAGGTTATCTTGAGGATTCTGAAAGTGAAGATGAACCCCCTGTTCAAACTGTTCTAGAAAATGAAACTCTTGAAGTTGACAATCTTCTTCAAACACCTGTGCAAGGATTCACAAACACAGGGGGAGAAGAAGAGAATGCAACTGTCAACCAAAATGAGATTGGAACAGATCAAGGAAATGAACAGGGGCACACAAGGAAATGGGACAGAGCCCACACTAGGGATCAAATCATTGGAGATCCTAGTGAGGGAGTTAGAACAAGAAGGGCAACATTAAATACTTGTCTGTATAGCTGCTTTCTGTCACAAGAGGAACCTAAATTAATTGAAGAAGCTTTGAAGAATTCTGATTGGATTGTTGCCATGCAAGAAGAGTTGAATCAATTTGAGAAAAACAAGGTATGGGAACTAGTGCCACCTCCAAAAGGAAAGAATGTTATTGACACCAAATGGGTGTTCAGAAACAAGATGGATGAAGAAGGAGTGGTAGTAAGAAACAAAGCAAGGCTGGTTGCCAAAGGATATTGTCAGCAAGAAGGCATTGACTATGATGAGACATTTGCACCTGTAGCTAGACTGGAAGCCATCAGAATCTTTCTGGCTTTTGCAGCTCACTCAGATTTTAAGGTGTATCAAATGGATGTGAAAAGTGCATTTCTCAATGGTGATCTTGCTGAAGAAGTTTATGTGTCTCAACCACCTGGCTTTGAGAGTGAAGACTTCCCAAACTTTGTGTATAGACTGCTCAAGGCACTCTATGGACTCAAACAGGCACCAAGAGCCTGGTATGAAACTCTATCTCAATTCCTTCTTGAGCATCAATTTACCAGGGGTACAATTGACAAAACCCTATTCTTCAAGAAGCATGGAAATGATATCATTCTTGTTCAAATCTATGTGGATGATATCATCTTTGGCTCTTCAAATGAAAAACTCTGTGAAAGGTTCTCTAAGTTGATGCAAAGTAAATATGAGATGAGTATGATGGGAGAGTTAACCTACTTCCTAGGCCTGCAAGTACATCAAAGGGAGGATGGCATCTTTATAAACCAATCTAAGTATGTCAAGGATCTTTTAAAGAAATATGGTTTAGAAGAGTCATCCTCAGCTAAAACTCCTATGTCTACTGCAATCAAGCTGGATGAAGACAAGAAAGGCAAGAGAGTTGATATCAAGGTCTATAGAGGAATGGTTGGATCCCTGCTCTATCTCACAGCTAGCAGGCCAGACATCATGTTTGCCACATGCCTTTGTGCAAGGTTCCAGTCTGATCCCAAGGAATCTCACATGATGGCCATCAAAAGAATTTTCAAATATCTGAAGGGGACTCCTAATCTTGGGCTATGGTATCCAAAGGGCACTGGGTTCAACCTGGTTGGTTACACAGATTCTGATTATGCTGGATGCAGGATTGACAGGAAGAGCACCTCTGGAAGCTGTCAATTCCTAGGTCAAAGGTTAGTGTCCTGGTTTAGTAAGAAACAACAGTCCACAGCAACATCCACAGCTGAGGCTGAATATATTGCTGCTGGAAGTTGTTGTGCTCAATTGCTCTGGATTAGAAATCAACTCATGGATTATGGACTAGTGTTAGAACACATTCCTCTGATGTGTGATAATACTAGTGCAATATCCATTGTAGCTAATCCTGTTAATCATTCTACTACAAAGCACATTGAGATCAGGTACCATTTCATTAGGGAACATGCTGCAAATGGTACCATAGAAGTCTCTTATGTTCCAACTGAGAAACAATTAGCTGACATATTTACTAAACCTCTGAATGAAGCAGTCTTCAACAGACTTGTGAGTGAAATTGGAATGCTCAATCCTTCATTCAGTTGTTCTAAGTAAATATGCTGGTTAATAGTTGCAGCAGTAAATTTTCACTGTATTTAAATGATCTATTTGTTTGGAGTGAAAATTAGCTGAGATATGATTTATAAATATTTCAGTATTTTACTGCATATTTTTCAAAATCATATTTGTTAGTGGTGTTGTGAGCTTTTGAGACATCTCGACATAGATGATTTTCAGAGTTCACGACATAGTTCAAATTAAACAGACTTATCTCGCAAACTGTTGAGATTGTGAGACTTCGCGACATAGTTCATTTCATGAGTTTGCGACATAGTTAATTTTATGACTTCGCGACTTCGAATAACTATATCGACAAGTCTCCATAGTTGACAGAATTTTGATTTAAATTAATTTTATTTCAAAATTTGATAAAAGTCTGACAAATTGCTCAAAATTCCTAAAAGAGAGCTTTAGACAGGGTATTTCTACTATATCGCAAAGTCTCCCCGATCCTTTCATTTTGAAGACTTTGCGACATAGTTCATTGTTGAGACTATGCGATATACTTTGCAAGACTTTGCGGTACAGGCCACTTTTGACTTCACGACATACAGATAGACTGTACACATTCATAACTCCATATCGCAGTGTCTCTATCATATAAATACCATTTTCTAACCGTTTGCAACTTTTCATCTTGTCTATTGCTCTCAAACTTTCTAACCTAAGCACAAATTCTCTACTCTCTTTCTTACTCTCTCTCTCAAGAAATGGCACCCAAATCTCAAACAGAATCCTCCTCTATTCCTTTAACCATCCCCAAAGAAACAAATCTTCTCACCATTCCCTCTAAGGCTGAGGCTAAACCCAGGTACAAGTGTTTTGTACGGTTCCTGAACGACTCCTACCCCCGCCGAGCCCTAACCTTGAACCCCACGTTGTATGTTGATGTATTGGAAGGATTTTGGCGAACGGCGTTGGTTTCTACAATGGCCAGGGAAGATGGAACTTCGTTCCAGGAGATAGCTTGTTCAATTGGAGGCAAACACTTCCAGTTTGGGGAGAAGGAGATAAATGAAGCTTTAGGGTTCAAGGTGGAGGGTCATGACCAAGAAGCTACTGATGCTCAAATAGTAGACTTCATGACCTTCATTCAGTATGCTGATGAGATAGATACTGGAAAGCTGAATAAGAAGTTTGTAAGAAGGGAGTGGTCATTTCTATTTGATGCACTCCAGAAGGTGTTCCTTTGCAGAAAGACATGATGGGACCATATCAGTCACATTGCTGTGAAGCTGGCCTATTCCCTAGCCTACAATCAGGAAATCAATGTTGGAGCAATAATCCTCAAGGAGTTGACTCAAAGGCTAGGGAGGACAGTCCGTGGAAGAGGTAATGACATCTTTTACCCTCGCTTTCTTCAAGTTATTTTAAATTATCTTGATGCTAATGTCCATGACTTGGAGGGTATTGATAAATCAAAGATGGCTTATTCCAAGTCCATGTCCAAGATTCTGTTTGGTTCATTGGACACAAGGAATCAAGTGGATGTGATCTTGAGTGTGACCCCGCATATGCAGGACACATTCGCGTCTTATCCACTTGATAAGCCCATATACCATGCTCTTTCCTGGACAGGGGAGGCTGAGACTGAAGGAGCATCACAGTCTAACCCAAGCCTCCCTATCCCATCCAGCAACCCCACTGTAAACACCACTATAGAGGATAGTCAGCCAAGTGCATCAATCTCTCAAAAGGTTGATGTTACTAAAAAGAAGAAGAAGAGAACCCTAGCTATTATCCATGAATCTGTAGAGTTAGCAAGTGAGATTCCTGAGTCACCTCTCACCAGACCAAAGAAGAAATCAAAATCTGTAGCCACCACTGCATCCTCTCAACAGGATTCAGATGTGCAAAAAGGGGTACACCTGCTACTGTCTATGGCCTCTCAACAGGTCATGGGTATTGAAAAGAGCAGCCTCCCCACTGCAAGTTGTAACGAGTCTGCACAGGGTCAAGACCTCACTCTTGACCCTAGGAGTGATAAGGGTGATCAAACACTAAGTGGAGAGCACATCAATGTTGAAACTCCTCCTATTTCTCAGGGGGAGTTGCTAAAATCCAATCTGAACCCCACTTCTCTCTCAGATTCTTCCACTAAAATTTCTTCTGAACAAGAGAGTCATACTCATGACAATCTTGCCCTTGATCAATCACAATCCAGCCCTGTGATTGAGCCAACTTCAAGTGACATGGTGCTTGACACTGTGCTCACCACTCAGGACCCACATTCAGTTGGTCAGGGAATGCATGCTGAGGCATATCCTAATGACACCAACACAAACATGGAGGATTCACCAGTTTTCACTGGAGACTCTGTGCCAAATTCTCCCATCCTTAGGGATGTGGAACTGTCTTCACAGACATATAGGGCTGATGTTGTAACCCATCCCATTTCAATGGAGACAACATCAGACCCTACAGCCATTCCGAGGCTGGAGGAGACTCAAACTCACACATCTCATGAAGTGCCTAGCACTAGCTCTCACTTGGCTCAGGCCACAATGTCAGAATGGCTGAAGCCTGTGCACCATGACAGGCCTTCAGGATCGTCATCTGTGCCTTCCAAAATGTCTGAAGAAGCCATACACGATCTCCATGTGGCACAGATTGATGAGTTCTCAAAGATAGCTCAACATCTCCTCACCTCCAACCTTCCAAATGCTGATTATGAAGCTATCCTGCTATGCCATTAGGAGGATGTTGAAGCTCAACAGGAGAAGATTGTGGATACAGCTGAACCAGAGGGGAATGTGGATGCCTGGTTGGATGCTAAGAGGACTCTCAAGCTCAAGGATGCCCTGGCTTTTGTGAGAGAAGAATACCTCACCTCTCTGGGCTCCAATGCTAAGGATCTTTCTCCTGTTGCCATCTATGATGCTGTGAATGATGTATACAAGAACCAGTTGAAGGCTCTGCATTATCTTGGGAAAGGGCTTCAATCAGAGATTTCTTCAATTCAGGAGGAGACAGAAAGATCCCTCACTAAGCTCAGAACCTCTTATCTCTCTGATTTTCCCAAGGTGGATGGTATCCTCAAAGAAGTCCAGAAAACCTCCACCAATGTGTCCATGATGGATGTGACTCTTGCCATGGTCACAGACAACATCAAGAAACTGGCTTCTACACTGGAAAATCAAGCAAAATCTACCATCACCACCAATGCTATGTTGAATGTCATGTGGAAAAACCAGTATGGTGATAAGCTGGTGGATGAAGTCCCTCTGTCAGACATCTCCAAATATGATTTTGCCAGGGTCAAAGATCAATCCCTCAACTCATTTCGGTCTCAACAATTATTCTCCAAGGTGGATGGCTTAGAAAGAGAAGTGGCCTCTCTCAAGGATGAAAACAGAATGCTATCTACATCTCTAAGCCAACTCAATGCTAAACTAGATGATCAAGGCACCAACACAACAAATATTTTGCTGGTGCAGCAACAAATGATGACCTCAATGATGAGATCTATGAACCTGCCTATTCCTGGGGAAACTCAAGACATTTTGTCTGATCCCAAGCCTAAGGGGGAGAAAGGAAAGGAGGTCAATGTGAAAAAGACAGGGGGAGCACCTACCAAGCAGTCAAAACTTAAGGGCAAGCTCATTGAAGAGACAATAAAGCCAATCAATCTTCCCCCTATAGAGGTCATCAATGCACAAGGTCAGAAAAGCACAGTCACCACAACATTCTATCCATCCACAATGCCTAAAGACATCTCAACCTCTCAACCTGCTATACCTACTCCAATTGCTAAACCTACCCAAGCTACACTTATCACTGAGTCCAAGCTACAGGAAGTTGCCAACTCTAACATCTATCATGATGAGGCATTCCTGGAGTTTCTGAAAGCCACCTACAAGAATGCTCAAGGAGATGCACAAGCATATAGAAAGAAGCTCAGGGAAAGCATCAAGTACTTCACAGTTGCAGTAAGGAAAATCAGGGATGTTTATCTGAGAGAAATAATCATGGTATGTAAGGACAACTGCTTGTGGCACTTAGCATTTCAAACTCTGGAGAAACTGAAGTTCACTGAAGTGTCAATAATTCTGGAGTTGATTGAAAAGAGTGGGGCTAACAATGAAAGTCTTTATAATGACTTGGAGATGGACCAAAATCAAAGACTGCCTGAGGTCATACCCAAGCCAAGGACAGTAATTTTTCAAAGTCTATCCAAAGTCAGAAGTATTGACCAACTAGTCATTCCCAAAGATCTGCAAATGAAGAATAACACAAAGATCAATCAGGTGCTGCAAATGCTGAGAGCAAAGAAAGGAGTCAAGACAGCAGAGGAATTAGAGATGATTAACATTCTACAATCTTTTCTTATTCATGGTGTTTTGCCAGAATCTGTCACAGAAAAGAACAAGAAGAAGGATGGGGAGGATGATGATGAGGAGAAAACCTACAGGAGGAGATCTCATTCAAGGAGTAATAAGGATGGACCAAGTGACAGCAGCAGGAGCAAATCTTCCAAGAAATCTACAGATGCTGGTGATGACACAAAGGGGGCAAAGGAGACAGTGAAGAGAACTAGGAGTGGAATTCAGCAAGTCAAGGACATTGCTAGTAGTACTTTAACCACAACACAAGACTCTAAGTCTAGGGTGGGTACTGTTAGCAATGATCCTCCAAAATCATTATCCATGACTTCTGAACTTGAGTTGCCACAGAAGAAGGGTGAAGCCACAAAAGAAATATCAAGAAAACACTTCCACAAAGTTACAGCTAGTGGAGTGTTACAGTGGATGAAGGGGAAAGGAATAAAGCTTCTTCCAAGTGATGTGGCACTGAAGACTAATTCTCCTTGTTCCAGAAAGGTATCTCTTGTGAAGCATTTGAAGATCAAGAGTGTACCCAAAAGGATAAGGATAACAAAGAAGACTGGAAAACTCACAAATGTTACTGGCATCAATGTGCTTCCACTAGATGAGGACTATGATGAAGATGCCCTAGCATTTTTGAGGGCTCAAAGGATCTTTGAAGTCAAAGTGAAGTTGGATCATCTAGAGATCAAGTACACTGATGGAAGAGAAAGGATAATGAAGCAAGGAAGCTGGCAATATTTCTATAAGTATGAGCTTGAAAGGATAAATGCCTTACTGAATTTTGAAGAAAGAGAAGAAAGGACATGGAAGATAGATATTGACAGGTACTTGAAGATGCATGCTGATTATGAAGAAAACATGAGGAAAGAGAATGAAAAGAAGAAGATTCAGAGAGAAAAAGAAATGGCTGAGATGGAGGAGAGGGCTAAAGAGCTAAGGCAGAAAGGGTTGTGCAGGGTCAAGCAAAATCCTTACATTGTGGAGTACAAAAACTCACATGGAGGTCAAAGCAAAATAAGGATGGAGTTTCTTGATTCCTATGTAGAAAGTGCACTCAAGGCTGCAATTGATGACTTGGAAGGCTCACCTCTCATTGAAGAACTGATTGCAAGAGAAGAACTTCAAGAAGCCATCATAGACTTGAAGAGAAAAGAAGAGATAAGGAAAAAGAAGATATATGATGATTTACTAGAGAAGCAATTGGAAGCTGAAGCTGTTGAGCAACAAAAGTAATCTGTAAGCTTTCAATTTTTCTATGTAATCAAATTTCTGATCTCAAGGTTCATGAATTGTTCTCTCTGTTACTAAATTTCCTTTTATGTAAGTTAGGCTTGTTATCAGACATGAAATTGTGCCTAAGGATCTTACTCACAATTTGGGGGAGATTGTTAGGCTCAAGACATGTCTGAATACCACTATTAACAAGCCTACACTATGTGACTATGTCACATTACATGACCTAGTGTTTTCTATCACTGGGATATAGTATAGGTCTCTAAATGTACTTGTCTTGTTTTCATGGACAATAGCTTTATCATGTATGCTCAGATTTATAATGAGCTTAGTAAAATTCTTGCATCTAGAATGTATATAGGCCATTGAATAATTATCCTGGTAGAAGTTCAGAAGTGTTCATGCAGCAGGATAGAGTTGAATAAGGCCATGAAGAAATAAGTTGCAGGAATTTGTCTAAGGCATTATATAGCAAAGTCAAAAGAAAGCTATGTCGTGAAGTCACCAATATCCATGTCGTGAAGTACTATATCGCATAGTCCATTTTGTACTATGTCGAGAAGTCCTCAAGACACATGTCGTGAAGTGTTGAAGTCAGCAAAGTCAAAGGAGCCTAGATCGTGAAGTCCTCAGAAGCCCTATGTCGCATAGTCATCAAATGACCTATGTCGCATAGTCATCAAATGACCTATGTCGCATAGTCATCAAATGACCTATGTCGCAAAGTCTTCAAAGGCTATATCGCATAGTCCTCACAAGGGAGATCGCGAAGTCAGGGATAAAGTGGAGTTCACGATATCAACACTTAGCCGTTCATAACAAGACAAATCAAGGTACAGAACCAAGAATCAAAGGAGACAAATACTGAAGCATTTGTTCTGGCAAGGTGGTCCAAAGAACAGATGGCAAATCTACAGCTAAACTTGGAGAGAAAGATAAGAGACAAGCAGCTACAGAAACGGGAAAGACTCCGAAAAGCAGGTGGTCCTTCCTGACACAGTGAACTTCTTATGGCAGGACAAGTTGGACTTTCAGAAGGGGTAGCTGTGTAATATTGTGTGTGCCTAGTTTGTATAGGGGAATATATATATCGAGCACACGAAACTGTAAGCTGTAAGAGAGATACACATAGTTATTTGCTAAGCTCTTTTCTCTGTAAGCAAGCAAGTTCAAACTGTTCTTGTTTAGAAGCCAGAAATTCGATTGTGAATTTCCTGGAAAGCTGTAGTATTTAATTTGCTTATACAAAGTAGATTAAAGTGATTGTGTGTGTTATTTACTTTCTGCATTTTACATATCATAATCACATACAGTTGTCTACTTAGTTTTCAAGATCGAAAAATATATCAAACTATCCATTCACCCCCCCTCTGTCTAGTTTCTAGTGGTATTCATTTCTAACAGATTGAGTTATAATATATTTAGGATTTTAATATTAAAACTTACCTCAAATATTTATTTCCTTTCCAATACGTTAAAAGCTTAAAATGGAAATTTTATTTGATTTAGAAGTAAATTTTTGTGGCATAACATAGATTAGAATTATAATATATGTAGGATTTTAATATTAAGACTTGCCTGGAATTTTAATTTCCTTTCCTATACGTTAAAAGCATAAAAAGGAAATTGTATTTTTTTATATTTAAAAAAGTGAAAGTTTTCTTTCTTTTATACAATTTAAAAAAGATTTTGATTAATTGGAGTTAAATAAGGGATTTTTAGTTGAGAAAAAAGGTAATATTTATTTAAATAAATATTAAGTATGATTGATTTTTATATATTTATTGTCTTTCCTAAAAAATTGATTGTAAATAAGTAATGTCTTCCCTAAAAATTCGAATGTAAATGAGGAAGTTTAATTTTATTGAATTAAAATGAAGGAGCTCTAGAAAATTAGATAAATATGAATCGAGCGATTCTAGAGCTCTTGGGATTTTTCTTTATATATATAACTAGTCGATAAAGCCGCGCTTCGCGGCGGCGTTATATTTCTTTTTTAAAATTTTATTAATATAATATTATAACAATTACTCATTTCTCCTTAATAAGTCGTCTTCCCGTTAAACACGTTTTTTTCCTAATAAGTCGAGAACATGTTTCTTCTTAAATAGTTGTGTTCTTGTTACTTTTCATGTCTCACCTGATAGCGTACTAAATAAATGTTTTCGCTTATTAATTTAATTTTTAAATTATTTATACATTTTCAAAAATTAATTTAATTTTAGTGATTATCTATCTTTTATATAACTATGTCTTCCAAAACCTATTTTACTTTCAATAGAACTTTTAAATATCTATAAATTCGAAAATTTATTCTACTTCCTAATAGAACTTTTAATTATATGTTCTACCTATAAATTTGAACTATTAACCTTCTCTATAAATTCGAACACTTGTTCTACTTCACATAAAACTTTTGTTTATATTTTTTCCTGCAAATTTGAATTCTTCTCATCTATAAATCTGAACATCTATTATACTTCAAATTTTTAGAGGATATTATTTTTATCTATTAGTATTTAAGATTCTATAGAGCTTGAAAATAATGTATATAAATTTTCCTTTTTTCAAACTTAAAGATATGTAATTATCGCCTTCTATATCACCTTTTCTATAAATTAGGAAATTAAATAAAATATAAGAAATATATTAATATAAACCAACATCCGGAAATTTCTTATGTCTTAACTCTACAATACATGCATCTTTTTTAAAAAAAACTCTACAATACAATAAAAAAATTGAAATATAACCTAAAAGATTTAAGGATAAAAGTGTGCGAGCGTATCCTATTTTCTCCTAATGACATGTTCATATTTACTATGTTCTATTTTTTACTCTAAATATCTACAAAAAGGAGAATATAAATTATAATGCAAAATTGATGAGTTTTCTCTAGATTCGAACGTGTATTAGTAAACTCACACGCACACCTATCAAATCTTCACATGTTGTCAAGATATCTGCCATAAATAATCATCTTTGTATTATATGAAAATTACAAAACAAAACTCAAAAAATATAACAAAGTTTAAAAAAAAAAACCCAATAATAGATGAGAATTAGAGGATCTCCTGAGTTGTCAACAATGAACCCTTTTTTTTAATGACACGAAAATCGCGTTAACACTAATATTTGTGAAGGGCATGAAAACATGTTAAGACAATAGAGTTATAACTTAAAAAGCCTTGAGAAAATAAATACAATATAAAAAGAATAGGCAAAAGTATATTTACCATGACATGGAGAACTTTGAAATCTAAAAACTTTCATCAACGTGGTGCTTCTGCATAAAAAAAAAAGGGAACAGGAACTATGCTCAAAATTAGAATTATTATCATTTTTGAAGGGATCAATCTTTTCTTTATACTAATATTTTATAACTAAAGTTCTTGTAGAACTTGGTTAGAACTTGTCAAACTTGATGACTGCACATTCGGAATTATTGAAACATTCGAATTCTTCTATCTTATAAATTCAAATTCCAAGTATTCTTTTCTACTTTTAATAGGTTAAATGATATTTTAATTATCAATAAATAAAATTTTAAAACTCTAAAAAAATTAGAAAATTAGATTATGACGATTTGAGAGGCGCCACCTAAGCTCCCGCGTATCCTCCTTTATATATATATATTGATGATATTGATTGATGATTATATTTAACATATTTCTAGAGTAATTCTCGTATTATATCCTAGATGTAACTCGTTTTTAACCCATGTTATTGACTTAATTAAATATTTAATGAAAATAAAATTGTCAATAAGAATAAATATACCATGTATCATAGAACTAAAGATCATATTACTGTACACCAGTTTCTCAAAAAACGAAAAGATGTCCGATTAAATTACAGAAAATAAGAGAAACCAACAAAGCAACAAAAAAAGAAAAATAAGAGGAAAAAAAAACAACGAAAAGTACATGAATCTCACGTTGTTGTGGTTGGTAGGGCTCGATGAATTACTCTCATTACTAATCCTTGCATTCTCATTCAACATCCCATATGACTTGTCTTGATATGGATTGCAACTTAATCCTGGAGCAGAACAACAAAGGATAAAGTGATAAGATGTCCAGCAGAAATAGAATAATTATGCATGCTTTATGTTTAGACCTAAGATAAACGAACAAAAAGTGAAGAAGAATATGCGGGCAAAAAGAGTGCCGAAAACAATTAGCAGATTTCAAGTATATATACTATCGATTGGCTCATTAAAAGGTAAAGAGTATGTAGCCAATTTAAAAAGATCACGATATTAAATATTAAAATAATATATTTACTTTCCTCTATTATTAAAGATTTTAAATAAAAAAAATATTAAAATTGTATATTTAGTTTCCTCCATTTTTTTAGAGAACTTATCTTTTATATTCTACAAATTAAGAGCTAAAAAAGGAAATTTTAATTTTTAATATTTAAAATAGAGGTGTTGTAAGAAAATAGATAAATATATTTGAGATGACTTGAGAGTCTGGGAGTTTTCCTTTATATATATAAAAAACAGAAGAAGGTTTCTAATTTTACTTTTATAAAATTTGATAATTTTTAATATTTAAAATAGAGGTGTTGTAAGAAAATAGATAAATATTTTTGAGACGACTTGAGAGTTTGAGAGTTTTCCTTTATATATATAAAAAACAGAAGCAGGTTTCTAATTTTACTTTTATAAAATTTGATTAGATATATAATTTTTCGATGACTTAACTTTTATAAGTATTACTTTTTCTATATATTTGGAGTTATAAAAGGAAATTGAAATTTATAGGATAATTTACCAACGACTTATTTATAAGCATTACTTTTTTTTTTAATATTAGGAGTAATAAAAGGAATTTTAAATTTCTAAATGTTGTAAAAGATGATCGAATATAAATTAAAGGTTATACTTACCTTTCATACAATACTTTCTTTTATACAACTTAAAAAAAGTTTTGACTTTCTTTTCTAAAAAATAGGACTTAAAGAAGGAAGTTTAATTTTAAATATTTAAAATTGAGGAGCTCTAGAAAATTAGATAAATATGAATCGAGCGATTCTAGAGCTCCCGGAGGTTTTCCTTTATATATATAAAAAGATATTGATATAATATACTAGTTTCCGAAGTGCTCTCTTACTTGTATATAATATTATTATATCCGAAAGGCTTTTTTACTTGTATATTATATAATAGAATATAATGTACTAGTTTCCTTGTTTGCTGCAGACATATAGATGATAACAAATATCAACTGATGTGGCCTCTTTCTACTTGATCAAGGAGAGTAATGAATATTTCCAAAAGAATAAATCTTGATATCACTACAAAATTCACTACAAAAATCATTACCGTTATTTTAGAAGTTATTAACTACCTTACAACGACGATTACTATTATTCTATCGAGTACATACACATAACTTCTAAAAAGGTGGGTCACTATCATTCCTAAAATAAGAATGGTGATTGAGTACATACACGACTTTTGTAGTGAATTTGTTTAGTAATGCCAAGATTTACTCATTCCAAATATGATATCATTGCAAATATGGTACAAGTAAGTCTGGGTTGTAATTGTTTTACAAAAAAAAATCTGGGTTGTAATTAAACTTTTTTATTGAATGTAAGTTTACAAGAACTTGAAGCATTAAATTAAAATCAAATAAACAAGTAGCAAACTGAACATAACAATATTCACAAAATCAATGCTATAAATCTGATTAACCGCCCGGTCAGGGCTTGGCGCTTGTACTTTGCTAGCGAACCCAAAAATATATCTCAAAATTTGTACAAAATGATGTGGGAAACACGTGACTTGTTTCTATTCGTGGACGCATATGTGTACACACAGGTCCATATTTATATTAAGAAGATTACCAAATTAAGGGCATTTGAGAAATTTTTTGAGACAATATTTTGGATTTTTTTAGCATTTTTTGATCTACGTAACTTCGAAACTATCTTACAAGAACATTGGACAGATCATCACATGTTTCAATTATCATCAAAAGTTGAAATCGCAATTTACATATTTGCTGAATTATCGGTTGTTTCCCCTACAAAAAGATTAACGGAACCTAGTTTGTTAAACCAGAAGTAGGAGAACGCGCATCTCCAACGGTACTGGCTAAAATCGTTAGCTAAAATAATATAAAATGCTGATTATGTAAAATTTGCTGAACCTGTAAGATATTGTGCTTCAATGGAGTTGGCTATACTAGTTGGCTATATTTTAAAAATAGAATGTTAATATTATTTCAAGTTGTTAAAAATAGAATATATGATTTGAATATGGTAATAATTGATGTGGAGTTTTACTACAGGTCCATAGGGGTTCGACAAAAATAGCCAACATGGAGGGGTTGGCTAAAATTTTAGCTAACAGTTTTATCCCATTGGAGCGGATTTTTTTTTACACATTGTCTAAATTTTTTATTTATGACAATCAATCTGTAATTTTAGCTAAGGGTTCTACACCATTGGAGATGCTCTAATGAATATTAACAGCTACCACTCTCACAACTCCGATTCTTTGTTGTTCATCTGCAATTCTTTATTCCTCAGACACAATATATATCTGACATCCAGCTGCCAGGAACAACTTCCTGCAAGGTTAAAAGTAACACCTTTAGATACACACAATTGAGTCTTAAAAAACACAAACTCATGAAGAAAAAAAACACACAAATAATAATTAAAAAAAAAAAGTAGTCAAGAACTTACTTTAAGGTATTTCTGATAATCAATAAAATCCTTTTTTTTGTCGTTCTTGTAAACCTTCTTCACTCTGATCTTCCTCCTCTAAGGCATCTTCCCAGTAAGACGAATAAAATCTTGCTCAATATCTTCATTACGCAACAAAGCCGAAAACAAGGCCTCTCTTCTCCTCACACTCCTCTCCCGCACCACTTCCAACTCTTTATTCACCGGTAATATTTCCATGTCGAAATTAACATTAATAATATTTAAATATTAAATTTAAAAATCATTTTACTGAATTAATTAATATTTCTTATTTCAATGTGTAGTTGTAAAAAATTAAAATTGAAATTAGATTTATTATGTAATTTTAACGAATCAAAACCCAAATAAAAATGAATCTTGTAATAAAGAGTAATAGATGTACGGTTTTTTAGGAATTCCTTTTTACTGCTAATTTAGAAGCAAAAAAAATGTATAACCGTAAACAGCATTTTCACCAACATAATATATTAACACAAATAAAAAAATTTAAAAGAGGTGGACCACTATCATTCCTAAAATAAAAATGGTGATTGAGTACATACACGTAACTTCTAAAAGTGACGACCACTATCATTCCTAAAATAAAAATAATGACTTTTGTAGTGAATTTTTGTAATGATACCCAGATTTACTAATATTTATAACAATATCAAATAATAATAAAATATTATTTTTAAAATATAATCAACGTCATAGCTAATCTCATCGGAACATAATAAGTTTTTTAAATATTTTAGATTTGATAAAGACATTTGTATTGTATATTCTGGACATCATTACTAGAAAATAAAAACATGTGCAGGAGTCGCTATAAAAGATCTATGTGCGCAGTTTTGATTTTCTTATAAAAAAAATTACACACGGAGTATATTATCTTAACATAATATATTTAGACGTAAATAAGAAGATTAAAGGGTAATAGGATTTTCTAAAAAGTTGACTTTTTTCTATAAAACTAAACTAGCAATTTTTTTAGAAAACATATTTATTTGTAAAATATATAAGACTAGTCATTCAAAAAAAACCCATAACATTTATTTATTTTTGTTACTAATTGTTGTTATTATCTTGTCTTTATAAATTTTTTTGGTATATGATTTCTTTGCTAGTTCTTAAGTTTGTTAATATAATCTTAAATGTTATTATCCTATTTTTATTGTTATTTCGAATCTCGATCAACTAAAATTTCAATGAAAAATGCTAGGGAACTACACAAAAATTTCAAAAAATTATCCAAAATAACACGTGCCAATTTGTAATTGGATGGTATAATAATTAATAAGCTGGACACCGTATGCATTAATATGAGTCCCACAATTAAAATTCATCATTTTGAGTTTTGACAAGTCACAATTGTCATCTTGCGTACCTTTGAAATGGTAAGTCTCGTCAAGTTCTGTGGATGTGTCAAAACTGACATTAGGATTATCTTAGAACTGAGGTTGTAACAGTCCACACTTTTTCAAATTATTATTTCTAAATACAAAATTTAAATAAAAATAATTTTTTACTCAATAAATCCAAAAATAGCAAAAGTCAAAATAGTAAATTAGCCACCCCTCCTACAATTTAGTAGTTCAACGATGCCAGGCACTGCAGTATGCAGACATACAATTTTTTTTTTTGGTGTTAAGACTGCAGAGACATACATGATTGACAGTAAATCTCAACATATATGGCATTTTTCTTCTTGGTGAAGGAACAGTACTAATAAGCAATTACAAATACCGTCAGTTTTCTGGTTTTACTGTATATGATCCAGAATGATTTAGCAGATGAGAAAGTTATATCCAGTGGACTCTTACTGTTCTAAGTAATAGATCTAACATGGTCTACTCGGTAGCATGGTTGTAGATTTCAGAAATCGGAACAAATTGGTTGAGGTACTGTATAGCAATTTATCAGCAAATCAGGGATTTATCGGAATTATAAATCGGAACAAAAATCGGATAAATTTTAATATTTTAGATATATTTAATATATTAGCCTTATATATAATATAATAAATCATTTAAAAATAATTCATAACGATATATCGGATTTCAAAAATCGAATCGGTCAAATATTTTTAAACGATAAATCGACGATTTATCGACGATTTTTGAAAAATCGAACGATTTTTAGAACACTAGTCGGTAGTCTAATATACTCCATATATAAGGCAGTTACGCATTCATATCCTGTGCGTACACAAAATTAACCAACACATGGCAACAAAAGTAAATATTACAAAAGAGAACAAAAGTATCTATTAAAAATTTATAAGTTCAACAACCAAATCAAAATCAGAGGAAACCCGTTACAAATTCCTTTTCCGTTTATGCATTCAGAAAACAACTAGTCTAGTGTCCATGTCAAGGACACGTTACACAGAAATGATAAGAGTAAAACCATTAAAACAGGGCAATGACACTCATCACATCACTGAACATTATTCCAGAGGCTGCTTATGCCTTGCTGTCCACACTCATTGGTTCTGCCTCTTTGGGAGCTGTTTTCTGCACACAACAGAATGGGAAACCATTACGTCTTGTACCAAAGCTAAAAATTTACCAACAAAAGAAGAGAAGGAACGAGTAAAACTCACTTCTGTGTCAAAAGGCTCCAGCTTGTTCAGTTTGGCAAACATATTTCCGTAGAACTGGGCATCCTTTTTATTAATTTCTTTCACCTTCTCCTTCAGAACCTTGTACTCAAGCTTCACATCCCTACAAAGCACCCAACACTAATGAATAACCAAAGTACTACAAGAAATTCGTGAGGAAAAGAAGGATAACACAAAAACACCAGGCAATTTTCTAGATTTTCACAAACCGATTTGCAGGATCAATTTCTAGGGCTTTCTTGATATCGAATTCTGCCAAGTCTAGATCAACAAGGTTGATATAAGCTTGAGCCCTCCTGTAAAGTGCCTTCACATTCTTACTGTCAATTTCCAAAACCTGTGTACCAACATACAATTAGTCTCTTAAAACATAGAAAAAGGGAATATAAACCATAGATGTGGTCAAGTCAAGTACGTCTGTTACTTAAAGATTAAGAGGTTAACCTTGGTACAAAGTTTCTCTGCTTGCTTGTAGTCCTTCAGTTTTAACTTGCAAGCTGCATTGTTGAGATTGCAAGTCACCTTCAATGCCTTGGCCTGCTTTTTCTCCTCATCTCCAAATGCGGTGTCATACTCGATGTACTTTGCAGCCTGTGTCAAAAGAATATTGTGCAACGTTCTTACTAGAGCTTAACTTTTCTTTTAAACATTCTTACTAGAGCTTAACTAAAACACCTATACAATACTTTTAACTCAGTCCAAACAAGTTTGCAAGTTCTACCTTCTCGTAGCGCTTTGATGCCTTCGCATATTTACCCGCCTTGAAGCATGCATTACCCTCTTCCTTCTTTTTACCAGCGGCCTCAATCTTCTCCTCGGTGTTCATATCCCAGGATTCCTTCTCCTAAAATAACCATAAATAATTTAGCAAGAATATATATGTTATACCATTTGATTCGTATAGTTAAGACCGAACACAAATGGACAAAGGAACATATTAGGATAGACAAATCACCTTGACAAAAGATACAAGCTCAATCTCATAGTAAAGAGTCGAGTTTGGTGGAATCAGGGCCAGCTCCTGCTGTGATCCAGATGAACCAAACGCGCATTCAGGAGGAATTGTCAGTAGAGCAACTTCCCCCTTCTTCATCGCCATCACCGCTTTGTCTAGCCCATCTAAAACTTGCTCTGTTCACAAATACCTCAAAAGAGTAAGAAAGAAGCATTGAAAACCAGCTAGAACCAAATTCAACACTAAGGTACAGTTTAGTACCTTCATCAGTTTGAAATTCAAAAGGCTCTTCATCACCATCATGGCCCTTCTTTAAAAACACAGTACCGTCTTGTAGCTTTCCAATCAATTTCACTGTGAGATAAATATGCAACAAATTTCAGAAAGAGAAGAAAAAATCAACTATATTGTACTTGTGGTACTAGCTAGAAAGCACAACACTACCTTTGACAACAGCTCCTTCATTCGGTTTCTCATACCCCTCCCCTTCCGTCAAAATCTTCTTAATAATTTTCTTGTCATCACCAACATAGGAGACAGTCTTCCAGGATACTAGCTCAAGAGTGATCTGCAATGATGCATTTGGTGGAACGGCAGCAGCATCGCCAGATGCTGGTTTACCTTTCTCCCCAAACCCATCTGAAAGAGGAACCAACCAACATAAGAAAAAATATTCTTATAATGAAAAATCATTGTATGATTCACAAAGCTACTTACATTGTGGTTTCACCGTAAGAAGGACCTTTTCTCCTTTCTTCATAGTTTTTACAGCCTTGGCCAGAGCAGGACACAGATGACCTATAATAATTGCAAATTAAAACCGTTCCAACAAATACACACACAAATGTGTTCCTACATTGCACAATTAAAACACAGAGTCAAGAGAATTACCATCTTGGACAGTGAACTCTACTGCATCAGCCTTTGTGATGACTGTCCCATCCTCAAGCTTAACCTCATAATTGACTGCAAATATTAACCACCAATGTATATTATCATCACTATCTAATTAAAAACTCATCTATTTACAACTGAAAAGCAACAAACACTGTCAGAGAAAGACTAACATACCTAACACCTCATCAAGATCCTTTGGATTCTCCCACTTCTCACCCTCCTTGATGATTTTCTTAAATAATCCACCATCTTTGCAAATATCCTTAACACTAACCCAGGAGAGGAGTTCAACATCAAATTGCAGAGTAGCATTAGGCGGAATGGTGGGTGGAGAACCCGATTCGCCATATGCTAGTTCAGCAGGAATGGTGAAAAGGGCATTTTCACCTTTCTTCATTGTCTTGATACCTAGATCCCATCCCTTGATAACTTGCCCTATTGTAACAATATGAAGATCAAACAATTAGTAAAGCATATCCCTTAATCACCTAGAAAAGACCTTAACTGATACAATAAAAGCTAATACCACACAAGGTAGACAAGTAAATGTCAATTCCGATCCACTGTGAATGGTAAGTTATGGTGCGCAACTTTGAGAAGCAAAGATTACATGATAAATTATACAATCACGACAACATCATAAACTATAGTAACGTCTACCGCACTAATGTAATGACAATTCCTTGGAAATCTGAGCAGGTCTATCAGCCAGACCCACTTAGGTAGAACTTGCGTAAATAATAAGATGCAAATTTAGCCACCAACAACTTTTTCGAGGGGCTTGACACTGACATATACAAATGGTAATACTTATTCGAAAAAATATCTAGTTAAATAGAGGTAGACAACTACAAGGTTAACAAGATGAATTTACAATGAAAATACTATTTTCGAAACCATAATTATTTACTGCTCCTAAAAGTGCCGATAGCTATTGTTTCGAAATAACGCAAATCAAATTAAACTACATTCTAATCATAGAATCGAAGTATACACTAGTAAAATACATAAACATACATCAACAACGGAGGAAAGAAATAAAGCTGGTACTACCGCAATCCAAGAGTGATAAAAAATGACAACATAAGCATCCTATCCGTTAATCACTAACCCATCAATACCCATCCCCAGTGCAAAATGCAACAATTTAATACATCCGATAACAACATTCCGTAAATCAACAGCTAAAGATCAAAACTTTACAACAAAACACAAACAATCATAAACCAACACCACAATATCCCATCAACAACAATTCAAATCAATCAATACAAATTCTAGAAATCGAAAACCAAACCTTGTCCGAGAGTAAACTTGAACGGATCTCCCCTATCGCGGCTCGAATCGAACTTAGTCCCATCCAACAAAGTCCCAGTATAATGAACTACACAAATTCAAAATGTAATAAATCAAATTAAAAAACAAAAGAATTCTCAATTAATTAATTAATTAACAGTAATTATTAATAAATAATACCTTCAACTTCATCACCAACATCAGGAAAGTCAAAGCCTTGACCATCTTTAATCAACTTCTTCTTCAATCCTTGATTACCGATCTCCTTCTCCTCGCCGACTTTCAAAAACGACACCGCATCATCTCCGTCCATGAAATCGTCTTCTTCGGCGCCGTTCATTGGTGGGGCCATATCGAAATCCTCATCCATTGTTAAAATAGGGTGTGATTAAGCTTTAATTAAGAGATTAATTGTGAATCTGATGATGTTTAGGTGAGAAAGAGGGGCGCAAATATTGAGGGGTTTATAAAGGTGGGGGGGGGGGAGTGAGGACTGGGTTTTAATTCTAGATGCTTCTAAATCGGGTCAAGTGCAGAAGGTTCTGGATTATTGGAGGGTCTGGATTGTTTCCTTTTTTGTTATCTGACGGCTCTTAGTTCATGCCAATCATCTCATCCAACTCTAATTCAATAAATCAGCGACTTTTTGAAGGATGGAAACTCAATTTTTTTCAATTTTGTATTTTGTATCTTCGATATTATTTAGGTTTTATGACCTTTTAACCTTTAAAGTTTCACGGTTTATACTCCTCGGTCCTAAAACTTTGAAACCGTACCTTTTAGCCCCTGACGTATCCAGTAAATTCCAATTAACCCTTTTAACGGTACAGACGAGAAAAAAGTCAATATCGATATATATCGGAGAGGGTAAAACAGATATATCGATATATATCAGAAAGGGTAAAACAGATATTTGACATTTAATATAGATAACGGTATAAGGGTTAATTGGACCTTTACGGAAACTTCAGGGGCTATAAGGAATACTTTTGCTAAACTTCAGGGGCTAAAAGAAATACTTTTCGTAAAGGAATACTTTTGGTAAGCCTTTAAGCAGTTGAAACTTTAATAACAATCGGTCACCTTCAGGGGAGTGGTCAGAAAATGAAGTTAGCGGTGATAGAATGCTACTGGAAATCTTATATCTCTGGAATGTATATGTGTTCAATTTGAAATTATGCACCAGATAATGGATGATAAAGATGAAAGATGAAAGAAAATAAGATATTCGTATTCCTTCATCGTCTACACTCTCTTGCCTTGTCACTCCTGACTAGTCTTCACGATAATATCTTTTTAGGAGGTATTCTACATGCCTGTTACTTTTTCTTAATGCGAAATAGATTTTTGGTAGGTTTTGCAGAATTCTTGCAATGTTGACATACAATATACATGAGGCAGAAAACACATATTCACCTCCAGGAGTCCCAGGCATATTTTTTTCATGCAACAAAATCAGCGATATTCATCTTTAATTGTGTTGCATTTTCCTGCAAGATTGAAATCTTTATAAAAATAAGCACATCCCAATTTGATAAGTATTTGAAAAGAAGGTTTCTCATATTTTAACTGGTCTAGACAAAATCAACATCTTGAAGCTTCCAAGGCAGAAGTCAATAGATCTTTATTTGTAATCTACTCTTTAGACCAAACAGAAATGGAAATTTTATAAGAGGTAGTAAGAAGTTTCCTTAAACTTCTCTGGAGTTGTGTTATTTTTTATACTCCCATTGAAAGCTACAGGAATTAGACACAGACTACACCAGCTATTTGGTATTTCATACGATCTAGCAGAAATTTGATGGAATAGTTGGTGTAAATGTAATAGCTGATAGATATAAGTATACAAAATTCACACACACCTATACCAAATCATCATTGTCAATGTTCGTACCTGTCCAATCAACAATCCCCCACAGAGCTTGGCTATTCATGAAGCCCTTCACAAACTCCATGTGCCTGCTTATATTTACTACTAGCCATTTACAATGGCTACGTCATATGGTTAATTGAGAGGAACCACAATCGGAGACTTCAAGGCTCTGCAATGGATCAAGCTGGAATCCTACCTTGGCTATCCTACTTTGGCTATCCTTTGCAGGGTAATATTTGTAATTATGAAGTTTAGCTCTAGAAAATTTTTGAAAGTTGGGCTGCAACTATGGCCTCATACTAAAATTGCTTGTCATATGCAGGCGGGAGACTTAATAGCAATTTGTCGCGTATGGCTGTAGTGGTATGGCTCTTTGTGGCACTGCTCATTACACAAAGTTATACTGCAAGTTTTACTAGCATGTTCACCATCCACAAACTTGAACCAAAAGTCTCTAACATAGAGACGCTAAAGACTAACAATGTGATGATTGGGCATACACGAGGATTTTATGCTAAATATCTGGAAGAAGTGTTGGCCTTCAAATCAAAAAACTTGAAGAGTTTTAGCTCGCAACAAGAGTACGCTGAAGCCCTTAAAAGTATTTCCTTTACGAAAAGTATTTCTTTTAGCCCTTGAAGTTTAACGAAAGTATTCCATATGGCTCCTGAAATTTCCGTAAAGGTCCAATTAACCCTTATACCGTTATCTTTACTAAATGTCAAATGTCTGTTTTACCCTCTCCGATATATACCGATATTGACTTTTTTCTCGTCTGTACCGTTAAAAGGGCTAATTGGACTTTACTGGATACCTCAGGGGCTAAAAGGTACGGTTTCAAAGTTTTAGGGCTGATGTGTATAAAACGTGAAACTTTAAGGGTTAAAAGGTCATAAAGCATATTAGTTATGAATGAAATTATTTTACTCTAGACATAAAAAAGAAAATTGGTAAGGATGGTATATATTATAAATATGATGGACTGAATTTATATTTTTTGTACAAAAAACTTCGATGTTTGTTAATTTAATGAAAAAGTTAACAGAATTAGTCATACCTGACGAAAGTACACATATCGTAAAAAAAATTAAAAATTCAATATAACAAATGATAGTTCTAAAAGTTCCGTATCTCAAATGGTCTAACACCTAAAATGCAAATACACAAAGTGTACTTTTACTCATAATTTTATAACTGGTTTAGATATAAGTTTAAGTAAATAAAATATATAAAGAACCTTCTAATGAGGTTATATAGATTTATAAAAATCTAAAACTTAATTTTTATAATAATTCAAAAAAATATGTATTATATATTACAAAAGCTTAGACTATTAAGGCTATTGAGCTGGAGGCTGTATTCACTCAATTCAAAATTCAAAGTTGCTTGTATTGAAAGCATATTTTACATGCTTAGTAAGTTTTTATTAAAATATTTTTCAAAGTTATTAATTTTAGTAAAAAAATGTTTTGGATAGATTTTTAGATATTTATAAATATCTAATTAGTAAAAATAAAAGTAAAATTAGGCTTAAATTCATTTTTGATTTAGATAGTACAGCGAAATCTACATGAATTAATATAACTGGGATTGGAAGTTTTATTAATTAAGAAAAGGTATTAATTAATTGATAAATTAGTAGTTGTCATGGATAATACTCTCTCGTCAATTCTTTACACTTTTAGGATGCTCTTCCTAATTATTTACACTTCTAAACTTTATAAAAGTAGTAAACTTTTATAATAGAAAAATCAATTATTTTCCTAATTTCCTCCACTATACTCACTTTATATATTAAATATTGATTGATCTCATCACTAAACTCACTTTTCCTACTTTTTTCTTTACTTTTTTAATTTTTCTTAATTTTCGTGCTTAATCGAAATGTAAACAAATGGGTGGTACGGAGGGAATAATAAGGACGATCTTTGTTAAGGTTATTGGTTCAGAAAAAAAACAGGCTTCAAACAAAATAGTACATGTAAAATTACAAGTTAATAGTACATGTAAACTTACCCAGGTTTGTAAAAAAATAGTACATGCATTTTTGGTTGAACCAGGGCCCAAAACTAAATGTCGACACTTAGTTCATTCAGAAGATGGTACTGTACTGTGCCATACTTCACACTATTTAATCGCGCATAACATTTTAGTAATCAAAATTTTAAATTTATTTTTATTCATGAAAAAGCAAAGTGTAAATAATAGTTTTAGACGAGTCTAAATAATATTTCTTTTTTTTTAATTATTATTTATATGATTCTAAAAAATAATATTTATTTATTTATTATTTCTAACAAGGGTAAATACATGAATATATGTTTAAATATTTAATAAAAATTAGAATTTTATACAGGTAAATTGTTTTTTTTTTTAATTCAAGATTCGTTCCAACGAAAACAAAGTGATCATTACAAAGGGACTATTAATACAAAAAATATAAATCTGATCCAAAAATGAAAAGCAGTCTTTATTAAGGATTAAAAGAGGCTAAATGGATCTCTAATCAGTACCAATCATCCAATAATTTGGAAATACTATGCAGAAGGAAACGTATAATTAATACTCCCTCCGTCCCACCCAATTCTTTGTATTGGGGGACGGGACTCGGCACGCATTTTAAGACTCCTTTAATATATATTTCAATAAATTATTTTAAATTTTTTTTTTATTCTGAATAAAAATATAATGAATAGTGATTTGCTCCTAAAGAATAAGAGTATGAATTGAAAATTGAGAGAAAGGACTTGAAACTATATTACTCTCAATTAATTTTCTCAAACTCGATCCCAAATCACATAAATTCTAATTTTTTCCCAAATATTATAAATCTAATTTGTATAATTTTATACTAATTAATGATATCAACATTTGGCATGGGAATCGTATAGCAAAAAAAAAATCTCTATTCTTGAGAAAAAAACAACGAAAATTGACATCCGGAAGATAAGTCCCGTTGATCCATCAACAAACGACCTGGAAAAAAAAATCAACAAAGCAATAATCATCATCGGATTGGCAAGGTTAACAAGCCCAGGGAAGTTATATTACGACCTCTCATATTAGTATTGTCCTTCTTATATGTTGATGAATAATATGATTTATTAAATGTTATATTTATGCCATCACACATGTGTTTACATATAAGTTGCCTATCTTTCAAAGAAAAAAGAAAGATTGAATACATGCTCTGGAATCAACAAAAAAGGAGATGAAGACATTAGCATGAAGAATTTGGAGGTCTACATTCCAAAATACCATGGCTTCTTAAGCACACACAAACACTACAGCTGCATGTATTATGTCCATCAACTAAACCAAGCTTGGGAGGTTAGGTAAGAAAACACGAGCTGTTCGGACAGATGATGCTAGTGAATTGAGAACAAAATCCATGCGCAATGCTGGTAAAAAGGAAGAAAATAAACAGACTATGTGCGGAACCAAGTACAAAACAAAGAGCACATAATGTTTAAAGCAAACAGAAATACAGAATTCCCAGAAAAACTCCTCAAAACTGAAGAAAATAAGTTTATCCTAGAGCTACTTATGGCCTTATACTTTCCAGTTTTCTACAATGCTACTATTGAGAACAAATTGATATCTAGAATTTCAAATGTTGTAGCTAATGTTCTACAATGCTACTACTGAGAAAGATGGTCCTGCGATTCAGAAGGCTTCACTCAGATGAGTAAGGGTACTTAGTACAAATACTTCTGGGTTAAATGGCCAGCTGCATTCTAAAGCTAAGCTTGATATCTCTTTAATGAGGACAACGAATTCATCCCTCCAGACAAGTGATTTAACACTTCACTATTGAAGTCATAAATCACAGGGGGCAGAAGAGGAATAGAGGATATATCTAGTCAGTTACACACTTCAGTGGCGAAATCCAAATCAAAGAAAATTATATAGACTTTGAGGATTAGAAGCACAAACCAAGGGTATAGCTGACACACACAAAACTCAATCATCTGCAAATTATTTCCACTCACTGACTCAACTAAGCAACCTCCACTTATATTAAGCACAACTGAAAGATAAATGTGCGGTGATGGAAAGCAAGTAGGTGGCAGATCAGATATCATATGTAGAGAAACACTTCAGTTTTTATGAAACAATTTCTCAATGCCATATGGGATCGAAAAATTTCTCAAGGTAAGTTTCATTTGAATATTTATGCATGCATATTTTGAAAGTTCTTATTTATGTCATTGATGAATGCGCATAATTTATACAAGCCTATAACCCGTGCGATGCATGGATGAATTTTAGTATTTTTAATTTATTATTTTAGTATTTTTATATGATTTATTATTATTTTTTATCTTATTTTATTATCATTTATTTGTATTTTGATCTTAAAATTTTTTAATATGTTGTCGACGGAATAATATCTTGAACTTTTGAATGTAGCTTAGAAAAATAGATGATATAAATATTTAATAATAATAATATGTTGTTGACGGGATTCGAATCTTGAACCCGTGGGAGTATTTTAGATACCAAGAAAATAATATTCTTTTAATATTACATCAAACGGTTCTCATTTATCTATATTTATATCTAACGGTTACTCCCTCCGTCCCAATCAATTCTTTACGCTTTCCTTTTTGGGACGTCCCACCAATTCTTTACATTACTAAAAATAGTAACTTTTAATAATATAATACATTATTACATCCACTATTTCACTCCACTTTTTCAATACTTTATACTATTACACCCACTATCTCACTTATCTTAACAATAAATTATTATTACACCCACTACTTCATTTATTTTAACAATAAAATACACTATTACATCCACTACCTCACTTATTTTAAGAATATTCCTTGGTCTCCGTGCAAAAAGCAAACGTAAAGAACCTGTTGGGACGGAGGGAGTATTATTTAGAGAACCAAACTACCAACCAACCAAATACATGGTAGTTTGCTTATAATAGTATTTTTTTTAATATAATTTTTTAGTAAATTTTTTTAATATGTTGTTGACGGGATTCGAACCTTGAACCCGTTGGAGCATCTTAAATATCAAAAATAGAATATTCTTTTAATATCTCAAAAACGATATATCCTATATTTACGGGCTTAATAACCGGGGACTATACCTTAAAGGAACCAAGAGATTTATTCGTGAGTATGGAACATAAATATCAAAATATAAGGTAAGAGACCTTTGTATTGGTCGGACTTAATCTAAAGGTACAGAGAATGAGCACCCTCGCTAGTTATCATGATAAGCAAAAAGTTATTATTGCTTACAGACATGGGAAAACAAAACAAATCCATCAATAATTGTGAAAGCGCATTTATTGACAGGAAAAAAACTTGAATAGTATTCATATAAGGAAACCTCAGGTAAATACTGTGGACTTGTTAATACAGAATATAAATCTGATCAAATAATGGGAAGCGGTCTTAATTAAGGATTAAAAGAGGCCCAATGGGTCTCTAATCCGTACCAATCATCCAATAATTTGGAAAAACGATGTAGAAGGAAACCCGTAATTAATAGTGATTTGCTCCTAAATAATAGGAGTATGGACCAAAAAGAACTACGTGGACTTGATTCCTTATAAAAGGATACGTAAGCACCTTGAGATAAAAGGACCGGAAATTCTATTATTCTCAATTAATCTTCTCAAACTCAGCCCCAAATCACATAAACCCTATTTTTTTCCCAAATATTATAAACCTAATTTGTATACCCGATTATAAATCTTAATTTGATGTCTCGTTCATGACGAAAAATGACATCAACAGGGACTAATGAATCAGTTAATAAAACTCGATTCACTTAAGAGGGAAGAACCCTACCCCATACAACACCAATTTTGACTAAAATATGAGCAGCCTCATTAAAGCATCTAGGAATTACAAGTAAATTGGGTTAAAACACCGGATTAAGTTCGATTTTTTACCAAACTGGTTCGGACTGAATCAATATATCAATATATCAATATATATATATAAAGGAGGATACACGAGAGATTAGGTGGCGCTCCTAAAATTGTCTTAATCTATTTTTCTAATTTTCTAGAATTTTTGAATTTTAGATACTAATAAATCAAAAAATATCATTTAACATATTAGAAGTAGAATAGGTGTTCGAATTTATTGAGGAGAATAGTTCGAATTTATAGCGAAGTTCGAAGTTCTATTTGTAGTAGAATAGGTGTTTGAATTTGCAGATGCGAGTTCAAATATAAAAGAAGTACTTACAAAGTTCTATTTGAAGTAGAATAAGTGTTTCAATTTATAGAGGACAAGAGTTGGATATAAATGAAGTACTTGCAATTAAAAGTTCTATTATTGGAAGTAGAATAAGTGTTTGTAATAAATAACTAAAATTTTTATTTGAAGTAGAATATATGTAAAGTTGTATATGTGTTTTTTCAATGAAAGAGTGGCTCATTAGAAAAGAATATGATAACATAAAAATTACTCCATATGTCCCTCTCATTTCTTTACAGTTTTTTTACATTGCTTGACACACATTTTAAGGCTCCTATAAGGTATAATTCTAAAACTTATTTTCTAAATTTTCTTTTTCTAAATAAAAATTTAAACATTATACTTTTATTCAGAAGAAAAAAATATTTAAAATAATTTATGAAAATATATTTTATAGGAGCCTTAAAATGCGTGTCGAACCCCCGTCCCCCAATGTAAAGAACTCAGGGGGTACAGAGGGACTAATATATAAGACAAGTAATTTGATATTAAAAAGGAAAACGTGTTTCACGGGAGGACGACTTATTATCGAGAACCGAGTAATTTTCATAATTTAATTGATAGAATTTTTTAAAAAAATTATTACGCCACCGCGAAGCGCGATTTTTTCAACTAGTTTTACCTGAAAGTAAAAGATTTAGGTCCCGTTTGGCATTGTTATTGCAAACAGCAACAACAACTTTTTTCTGAAAAACAACTAAAAAAGTGTTTGGTAAAATTTAAAAGCTACTTTTTCGGAAAATCACTTTTGGCCGAAAAGCTGCTTTTCGGAAAATCACTTTTGGTCTCGCTGCCCGGTATCTAGGAGCGACCTCCGAACTTTACGGTATCTTCTGTTATACGCTAGAGTTATATGTTTTAGACTTATTTTCTGGGTTTTTTTTAACTGTCTAGAGAGTACTATATAAACTATATAGGTCATAACCTAAA
This sequence comes from Heracleum sosnowskyi, assembly GCA_030848705.1. Classification (NCBI taxonomy): domain Eukaryota; kingdom Viridiplantae; phylum Streptophyta; class Magnoliopsida; order Apiales; family Apiaceae; genus Heracleum; species Heracleum sosnowskyi. The sequence continues at coordinate 4,350,443 of JAUIZM010000014.1, read as the reverse complement.
ATTATGCTGTAACTGTATCCTCAAAATCAATAAAAAAATTCTATTTTTCTATCTGTGTTTTTTTTTACGTCTATTATAAATTTATAATATTTTTTGTTTTCGTTATAACATAAACTTTGACATGTAACGTACTTAAATGTATAGTTAAGCCCGTTTATAAATCATGTACTTACTACATAGTCTACTTAAACATCCATCCTTTTTTTGGAATCCAACGCTTAACAAAAATGAGAATACGATACTTAATGATAAATCGAAACAAAGGACGGATATGTTTGTTATTGAGTATCATATCTACAATTTTGTCAAAAAAAAAAGGTATTACATTTACAATTTTATTCATTTAATAATAAATATAATATAATACAATATGAAAAAGATCCGTTATAAGCAACATGTAGCTTTTGTACCTAGCACATCTGGTGGCCATATGTATTGTCGACATAAATCACCAGCTGTAATGTAAGTGCCTTTTCCTCCCCAGATTCCCTCCCTCATCTTTTCCCGCAACGGAACTTCCTCGAGTTCTCGTTGTGCTTTAAATATTGACTCGTAAATGAATAGGTTTAAAATTAATTTATAGACCGTGGTGCGACCAGAATTTTAAAACGATCGGGATAAATATATTCCAAAATAGATTTATATGAATGTACAAATACGAAAGATATTGATAATCCTAACAAACTTTTCTCAACAACAATTTAAATTTGAACCGGGCCTACACACTAAATTGAAAGTATATTTTCTCATTATAATTATTTTACCGATGAATAAAATCTCAATAAAGTAAAAATTAAATAGTACTTCAACATTACGACTACATCTGAGGAAGCTTCACTTTGCTTGGTCTGCTCATCAATTCGTCAACGAAAAAGATTAAATAAACAAAACGACTTCTCACTGCGTCGTCCCACCTGCATAATCCCCATCATAGTATTCTATTAAATGCTTCATTTCCTTCGCTTCTTTATCCGTCTCTGCCAAAATCTAACATTTCTTTCTCAAAATCCAATGGGAATGGCTTTTCTCACCATTCTCTTACTGTCTCTCTTGGCTTCTCTCTCCAGTAAGCTCCCATCTCTCTCTCTCTCTCTCTCTCTCTCTCTCTCTCTCTCTCTCTCTCTCTCTCTCTCTCTCTCTCTCTCTCTCTCTCTCTCTCTCCCTCTCCCTATCTCTCTCTCTGTTTTATTTGCATCTCTCTCTCTCCCTATCTCTCTCTCTCTTTTATTTGCATCTCTCTCTCTCTCTCTCTCTCTCTCTCTCCCTATCTCTCTCTCTCTCTGTTTTATTTGCATCTCTCTCTCTCTCTCCCTCTTTCTCTCTCCCTGTGTGTGTGTTTTTTAGTTGCATCTCTCTCTCTCTCTCTCTTTTAATGTTCACTGATGTACTATTATTTGTTGAATCCGTTAAACAGGCGCAGAATTCGAGGCAAAGCTGGGAGTGAACTACGGGCAGCTGGGAAACAACTTACCAACACCAACAAGATCAGTTGAGTTAATCAAATCATTAAAAGCCAAACGTGTCAAACTCTACGATGCAACTCCTAGCATCCTTAAAGCCCTACAAAACACAGACATTCAAGTCTCAATCATGCTTCCAAATCAACTCATTTCTAATTTCTCAAGCAACCAAACCCTCTCAGACCAATGGGTCTACTCCAATGTTAAACCCTTTTATCCCCAAACCAAGATCCGGTACCTTCTTGTCGGAAATGAGATTCTCTCCGACCAGTCCATTAAGCCCACCTGGTTTAACCTCGTACCAGCAATGAGAAAGATTAGGTACTCACTCAGACGTTATGGTATACATAAGATTAAAGTCGGAACTTCGATGGCTATGGATGTTCTTGAATCTTCATATCCTCCTTCGAATGGGACTTTTCGGTCTGACATTGCCATTCCAGTGGTAAAACCTATGTTACAATTCTTGAACAAGACTAAATCTTTTTTGTTTCTTGATGTTTATCCTTTTTTTCCTTGGTCTGATCAGCCTGATAATATTAATCTTGATTATGCATTGTTATCGGCTACTAATATTACTTATAAGGATCCTGTTTCGGGTTTAACTTATACGAATATGCTTGACCAAATGCTGGATGCTGTAATTTTTGCTATGAAAAAATTGGGGTATCCGGATATTCGTTTGTTTATTGCGGAAACTGGTTGGCCTAATGGTTGTGATATTGATCAAATTGGTGGGAATATATACAATGCCGCTACTTATAATCGTAATGTGGCTAAGAAGTTTAATGCTAAACCAGCAATTGGGACACCAGCTAGACCAGGAGTAGTGTTACCGGGCTTTATTTTTGCTTTGTATAATGAAAACCAAAAGGGAGGTCCAGGTACAGAGCGGCATTTTGGGTTATTGTACCCAAATGGTACGAATATATATGATATTGATTTGTCCGGGAAGAAGCCATTGTCTGAGTACAAACCGCTTCCAAAGCCTCTGAACAATGAGAAGTATAAGGGAAAATTATGGTGCTTGGCGAAGAAAGGAGCTAACTTGACAGATGTGTCTGCGGCTTTGGGTTATGCTTGTGGCCAAGGAAATGGAACTTGTGACCCAATTCAAACTGGTGGAAAGTGTTTTAAACCTAATACATTGATCGGGCATGCCGGTTATGCTTTTAGTTCTTACTGGGCTCAGTTCAAGAAACTTGGTGGGACTTGTAATTTTAATGGGGTTGCATCCGTCACTGCCAAGGATCCAAGTAAGTATTCTAAAATACTGTGCATAGTCTAGTTAAATGATGCATTTGTATTTTGTATTATTACTAATTTACTATGACAATTCAAATGGTTGTGCTTAGATTTATTACAATACTTTTGTTAGTTTGTGTGTTTTGGTATTTTCCGGCATTTGTTAGCATTATAAGTGTATGCTCAAATCAAGTTTATTACTTTCATACACAGCTTTACTAGTTGAGCCGGATGCTAGCTTTATCAGATTCTTTACCTTTTAAAAGCTCAGCTTTGGGAGCTGAATGCTAGCTTTATTAGATTCTTTGCCTTTTAATTTAGGATTTAGGAACCTTGCTGACTACAAACTTTCTAATAGGATAGAGTTATATTGTAGCTCCTAACGTGTAGGGTTCCGGTGGGATTACTCTATTGGGATAATGTCTTTCAATTGATAATGAGTTTGGTTCTGGAGTGTTTACATTCTAACCCAGGATGACACTTTGGAAATGTGACATGGTTGGAATGCAAAGGGATAGTGTCGGTCATATATAATAAGTCTCAACAGTCTTTTTTTTTCTATTTATTTCAATATTTATGTATAGAATTTGTTGCAGGGCACTACAAATTTTGTGATAGAGCAAAAAAGATAATCCATGTGATCTGAGCAAAAGACAATCTATGCTTTTTCTTTACAAGAATATGGTGTATGCATGTCAGCATGTGTGTGTCTCATTGCATACGAAAGTGTGATATATATTCCTCTCATGAGATAGGAAAAAGCGAGGAAAAAAGGGCACTATAATTAAAGTTTATGCGTGTGTGTGTGTGTTTTTTTTTGGGGGTGGGGTACTGATATCGTAGATGCTTCACAGTTATTACCTCTCTAGTTATTTGATTATTATCTTTTTCAATCATTCTTATCTTTCTATTTCCTTAACGTTACAATGACTGCTGTAGGTTATGGCTCATGCAAATTCCCAAGTGTTACTCTTTGAAATGGAGGAAGTTTGATGATGAACAATGAAGAAATGAACTCTATATATGACCATTCTTTCTTCAAGGGACAACTGACTTGGGATACCATTTTCATTTGCAAGCAAAAGGTGTAAAGATGAAAAGCTTTGCTTTTCTTAACCATTAACTTTTTATGAAATTCCCGAGCTCCTCCTGTTCCCAGCTTAACGTTTACTTTTCCGTATCCACCTAGGTAGCATTTGATAGTAGGGATATCTTTTGTTTTTTGCCTTTCTTGTGGTCTACCAATATTTATATTGAATGCAATTAGTAATTCTTTTTTATGATAATAAATTAGCTCTTTTGAAGTTTATTATTGTGAAGAATCGAGTCTAAATGCGTTGAATATGAAAGTTAACAATTCATTATGTGTAAGCTAGCAGAGAATATGGCTGTTGCAAGTTCAGTTTTTCAAGATTCAAATATGTAGGACAGTATGAGATTTATGTATTGCCTTCTGCAACGGCTATATATATGTTGTTGGACAATCATTAGGCAGCTTTGTACTTTTCTCCTGATTAAATGTTTTCACTTGTCTCAGTTGTCTGCCCGATAGCAGTAGCTCAGCAGCACTTGGTATCAGGGCTTTAATTCGAGTCGAGAACTCGTAATTTGGTTTTTAGTTTGTATTCAGCTTAAAGTGCAGACATTTTTTACGCATTTAGACACCTTGAAATACATAATCAAGAAGTCTTAGCTCAACTTGACCGACCGAAGTACATTTAAATTCACGTTCAACTTGGTCGTTTTCTCGTTTTGATACGAAATTGAACACAACTTGGATCTATGTTCTGCTCTCCGCTCGACTTGCCAATAGAACATCATTCAATAATGCACCCAAAGTATAACTAAACATTAACACTTTAACAGTGGACATCCAAAAACTACAAATGGAAGACTACGCCCATTTTCATTGGTGAAAGATTATCAGAAGATGTACAAAAATTTTGAGATTAGACACTCCATTTCGCTTTAAAGACACGTGTATACGAAGCCGCTTTAAAGTAGAAATTTATGGCCCAATTGCTATCAGTTGGTACTTGCCAACATATATTAAAAGAGAAAACAAAGCAAGGTAGAGATTCAGGGCCCAATTGCAGTCAGTTGCCAACATATATGAAGGGAGAAAACAAAGTAGGGTAGAGATTCATGGCCCAATAACAATCAGTGATTGAAGCCCGGACAAATTTGATAATGGGCTGGGATCAAAAGAGAAAGGCCCTGGACACGAGGATCTTTATTAACCAACATAAGATCATTTACATTCTGCAATTTTTTTAAATAAGGTGTAGACCATACTTTACATAACAAAAATCATTATCAAATTAAATATCTTGCAGTATAAAATCATCGGCAATTGAATATTTTTGTAAATCATGCATGTTATACTTGCAGAACATTGTCATGCCATTATAAATGTTCTGCAAATAAGATATGTGCATAATATCTTTGTAAAATTAAAATTATCATCAAATTGGATGTTTTATAGATCACATATGTTATGTTTACAAAATATTATTTTATAGAGCATTTTATGAATGTATTTTACTTGCAGAACATACATGGTCTCCAAGTTTTCAACTAAATAGTGGTCTACATAGAACTTTTTTCGAATAAAATATATAGGTACAATAGTGACTGATGGTACACTACACTCCAAACTCTTTACAAGAAAAAAAGTTAGATTAAATGCTTAATGATCTATTATTGAGATCTTCAATGAGAGTCAACCGCACACTTTTCTCTCACTCTTCTCCCTTCCTTCTCTCTAACCCTAACGGCAGCCTCTTTCTTTCTCTTTTCTCCCCTATTCTTTTCTCCTCTCCGAAATTAGATTGTGATGTCTTCTTTCTTGATTCTACTTTACCTTCGATTTTGGTTACTTTTGACTCAACTATTGAAGAAAGAGATCTTGGTATCTCTGTTATTATTTTTTGGGGGTTTCCCTCAAGTGAACAGGTTTGTGTGACGGAGAAAGGGTTGGTCTTTTAGATTCCTCGAAATAAATCTGATCTACAACACCAGAACTAAGACCTGAAATTTCAAGGGTTCAAACTCCTCTGACTAAACTTGGGTTTGGTGGTTAGGCTTTCCTCTTGGTAGTGAATGGGGTTTCAACACAGGTGATGGCTCCACAGCTGGAAGGTGAATAAAATTGGCCCGTGCAGCAAATTAAACATGACAATTTAGATCTGGGAAATTTGATTGAAACTCTGGATTTTATTCATAAACGAAACATTGGCGATATGGTCAACACGGAACTGGTTTTGCAAGGGCATAGAGACTTTCTCGTCTCTAAAGAAAAAGGTATTAAGGATTTATCTTATTCTTTTATTCTTCATTCCATGATTTTTGATTTTGACATTGTACCTTGGTTTGTTGTGAATTGTAATTGTGCTAGCTTTCGCGTTTTTTAGGATTCCTACTTTGATTATGTTTTAAGAATTTGTGTCTCAAACTCAGGGATTAATATAGACAATTTGGTTCAGAGTCTTGTGGGTGTTAAGGATGTTGCGATGGGAGCAACTGTTGTTGGTTTGTATAGTGTCATTACACATGTGCTTGCTACTCTTTGTGAATTTTTCGGTATGTTTCGACATGCTTATGTGATTTGCCATCATCTGTGTTCACATAGGAAAGAAGTCATCTTGGACACATTTGTCCGCAATTAGGTTGACTGCAATTTTTTATGTGAGAATTCCGAATGATCATAACTCATTTAAAATGAGTATTGATAATAGTGGACACATTTGGGTTCAAATATGGTTAACCATGATGAAAATTATAATTGTGGATCTATCAACATGGATGGTGAAATGAATTTGAAACATATTGGGGTTGTTGATGTATGGCAAGGGATGTGGTTGACCACGGTGAAAATCATGTTTGTGGATCTATCAAAGTACATAGCTGGTGGAACGAATTTGAAACAAATTGAGGTTGTTGTTATGTGGCAAGGGTTTTGGCTCCTCAAGAAATTTGAGCATGAGATGATAATGGATGTTGGTTGTGCAAGCATAGTAAACTTTATGAAGGGTAATGTTAAAGAGTACATTGAAGAAGAGTCTATACCTCTGCTGCCTTTGGGAGTCGGGAAAGCTTTACTACTGATCCCTAAAATCTGGATAACAATGCAAGTTGGTGACAAGTTGGTCGTGACCATGGCGACAATGAAATCGAGCATAAAGGCGTTGCAGGTAGAGATGACACAATTTTCGTGGGCTTTGGCCATAGGTTTTCGCATAAAGACAATGGAGGTGACCAGGATGGTGATCGGTTGTGGCGAACAAATAAAAAAGATGATCAAGATGGTGATATGGATGTCATTGATGATGATGGCGAGGATGGTGATGTTGGACATAGTTGCTTCTGCTGCTGGTGATGAAGGAAAGCCCGTTACTCTGAGTTTGGTCTCCGGGGCTGCTTAGGACACCTTAGTTCTGGTTCTGGCTTTCCTGGACAGAATAATGGTGATAAGAATGGTGATCATGCTGATGCTCGACAGGACTCTTGTTAGTCGTGTTGCACGCTTTATGAGTTACCTTTTATTTATGTTAATTTGATTATGTTTCTGGCACTGTAGTTTAACTATGGTTTGTATGGTTGTAAACTTTGTTTCTGCACCTACTGTTTAGGTTGCGTGAACTCGTTCCTACATGAGGTGGGGGTACTGTAATGGTCCCTCTGTTTCTTTCTCCATTATTAATATAAACAGGGTTATCCAAAAAAAAAAAATTAAATTAGTACATGTCATTTAATGTGCATTATAATTTAATGCTAAAAATATTGAATTAATTCTCAAAACGGATTTAAGATACAACGGGTAATGTTGTGATCGACTACGATTCAATTATAGACTGCTTTACACTTGCATAAACTTCATCAATAAAAATAATTTATATCACTACATCAACAAAACTATATTCAGCAATAACATGGATAATCACACAATCCGACCAAAGAGTAAATTGACATTTAAACGGCCAAATTATTCTGGCTTATCACTTAACGCCACTTATAGTTCGGCATCAAATAAACAAATGGGTAACTGAACAATGAATTATATAGAAAATACTTCTGCCTATAAATTATGTAGTAAATAATTAATTTTAATATCTAAAACCTTGACGCAATGCATCTACCACTAGTGTTATATTATTCAATTATTTTGGCTATGATAAGAAATTGTACCTTCTCTTCTAGAAACTGGTCCTTCGTTCTTATCATATTCAACCCTTATATTAAATTTTCAACTATCTTGAAAAAATTATTATTTGCTATGATTTTGATCTCATCAATTTGAAGATTTTCCTATCCTTTTTTCTTTTTAACTTATTATCCACCAAAAGAGTTAATGTGCGTGTTTGGGTTATCACAAAAAAGTTGACTTATAGCTTAAAATGAGTAAGTGCTTTATAAGTGATAAGTTGATGGATTCTTATAAGTTATACGGGTGTTTGGATAAATTTACTTATAAATTAGTTAATAGTTTGCTAAATTAAATTTGAAAAAATAATTATTAAATACAATGATTTCAACACTTGCATTTTAAATTAAAAAAATATTTAAAAACACAAAGGTAAAAATATAAAGTATTAAAAAATAAATAAATCAAAGAATAAGTTGATAAGTTAAGTAAAATGTTGGTGATTTCTAACATTCAACTTATCAATTTATAAGTTATCAAATAAGCTGAGTACACAAACATCCCTCATAAGCTGAAATGGGTTTATAAGTCATAAGCTAAGAGCATCTCCAACAGTGTTGGCTAAAATCGTTGGCTAAAATCATATAAAATGCTGATTATGTAAAATTTGTTGAACCTGTAAGATGTTGTGCTCCAATGGAGTTGGCTATAATAGTTGGCTATATTTTAAAAGTAAAATGTTATTATTATTTTAAGTTGTTAAAAATAGAATATATTGTTTGAATATGGAAATAGATGACATGGCTTTTTACTACAGGTCTCCAGAGGTTCGACAAATTTAGCCAATATGCATAGGTTGGCTAAAATTTTAGATAACAGAAATGACCCATTGGAGTGAAGAAAGTTTTACATATTCTCTATAATTATTATTTATGGTAAGTTTTATTCAATTTTAGCCAAGGACTTTATATGGTTGGAGATGCTCTAAGCTCACTTAAAAAACCTTTAGCCAAACAGGCCCAATATTGTGAATCAAATATATATATAGGCTAGTGATCAAATATAAACCTTTTTTAAAATACAGAACCAATCTAAACACTTAGATTAATCTAATCTAATGGCCCCCATATATGCACAACACATAACTAAAATACACCTTCCCACACACAATCACACATATTCCCCTCCGTTTTTAATTTGACTTTTCCCGTCAATCGGAGAGCTTTTTTTGAAATCCGACTTCACCGTATTTTTCTCCATCTCCCAACGATCAATTTGCATACCATATTAGATATATTCCGACGATAAATCACTATTTATGTTTGCGAGAATCACTAAAATGTTGGTGATTTCTGTAAGAATAAATAGTGATTTCTGCGTAAATGTAGTGATTTTTTCTCCAGATCTATACGTAAATTACAAATTTTGTACCGTAAAATCACTAAATTTATACGTATATAAAAATAAATAACTAGATCTATGCTGAAATCACTATTTATTCTTACAGAAATCACTAAAATTATTTAGTTTGTAGTTTGTAGTCTAAGAGCAAGTCCAAGAGCTTACTTATATCATATCCTAAACTCAAATATAAGTAATCTAGCCAAAAATGGTGCTCCAACAATGTCCTAGTGGTTACCTAAATCACTAGGACATCCATCTCATTACCTATTAATAGGTAACCACTAGCCATTACCTATTTAATTTCCATGAATAAAAAATTCACTTCCTTCCTTTTCTACATTACTTTTCTCTTTCTTTCTTCCACTCTTTTTTCTCTCTCTTTTCAAATATATTATTATAATAATAATAGGGAATAGATATAAGTAATGTTGTTGGAGTTCCTACAAAAAATCAAGTCCCTAAATCACTAGGACACATTATTATATCATATTTATAAGTAACCAACTAGGACATTGTTGGACTTGCTCTAAGAGTGGTTTGTATTGGAGTAAACCCCTATATATATATATATATAGGCTAGTGATCAAATACAAACTTTTTTTAAAATACAAACTAAGAACCAATCTAAGCTCTTAGATTAATCTAATCTAATGGCCCCCCTTTATGCACAACACACAACTAAAATACACCCTCCCACACTCAATCACACCTATTCCCCTTCGTTTTTAATTTGACTTTTCCCGTCAATCGGAGAGCTTTTTTTGAAATCCGACTTCACCGTATTTTTCTCCATCTCCCAACGATCAATTTGCATACCATATGTGCTATGTTTTAACGCGATTTGAAAAAAAATATATTTAGTTTGTAGTTTGTAGTCTAATAGTGGTTAGTATTAGAGTAAACCCCTATATATATATATATTTTGGGTAATATTAGGTACCCAAAAATTACTGATTTGTTACTGATGTGATAGATTAAAAATTTTTAATTGAAAAAATTAGTGTGAATACATATCATTTATTCAAATCAATTAAAATAATACACATTCGGAACCAATTCAAGAACTAATTCGGATACCTAACATTTTTCATGTATTTTACCCCTGAAACCAACTTTTTCACTTCCGCAATAGCAATTACTCAAGCTACACCTTAAATCACGCTCTTAATTCGTGCATCCCCTGAGTCCTGCATAATATATGCACAACTTAACGCTATCATACAAAATCCATGCTAGTTGTAACAATATTGCTCAAAATATTATCGATAAGTAATTTTACTTTTCATTCCATAATACTTTTAATTTAATAACTATCACAAATATAATATTTCACATGATAAATCATCACTCTACTTTAATTTAAATTGAATTGAGTCGAGTCGAGTCGTTTAATTCGAATCGAGTTGAGTCATTTAATTAATATTAAATAAATTTTTTGTTCAATATATTTTTTTAAAAATCAAATGTTTTTAAAACCAGTGGAATGGAAGTGGAACTCCACCCTGATAAACGAGTTCGGAAATGACAAGTGTAAATATAAGCTGTCCGTCTGAGAATAGTGATAAGATAAGAAGGAAGGAAGGTAGTTCGGTAATAGGAGGATGTTGTACGCATGTACATGTATGTACGTATATAATAAGTGAGGTAGTGGGCTTATCATCAAACCAAACAAAACAAAGAAATGCCTAAACTAATCCAAACATAAACTAGTTGTTGTTGTACAGTTGAATTTTCATACAACTTCATTGGTTTTCGCACCTGCCAGCCCATAGTTCCAAAACCTTATCCCTAATAAATAATATCTCTCTCCCCCCAATCTCTCTCTCTCTCTCTCTCTCTCTCTCTCGTCAATTATTATCGTACACTCACTAGCCTACTCTATCTCTAACTCTATATTATTCCCGTATCAGTACAATTCATTCAGACCATCTCTCTCTCTCAATAACAAAAACACAAATACCCCAGTTGAAGTTGAATATATTTATACCATAATTTCTTGATGGACTGCTGCATCTCATACAACAACCCATCTTTCAAGATTCTCCCCTTCACTTCATCTTTTATCACCATCCCTGTTGTTTTTCCGGTTAACCGGAAAAGGGTCATAGTGGTTGCAAGTTGTAGGAACAGTCAGGTTGATTTTACAAGCTTGAATACACCATTAGAGGTTAAGTCACCAACTGGTAAGTTTTTGTCAAGGGTTTTGCAGAATGACCGCAACAATTTTCACCATGCAGTGGCTGGACAGTTGGATCATTTGGTTTCTGAACGTGATGAGGCTTTGGCTAGGTTCAGTTTGAGTCTTGGATCTTCTCAGGCTTCTCTTTACAGGTTTATGACTCATTTTACATACAATTATTTCAGCTCTTTATATATTTCTATACTTTAAATTCATGGTTTCTTGCCTTTTGCTATTGCTGTTGTGGATTAATTTCTCGGGGTATTATTGTAAAAGGTTACATCGTTTTCTTATGGGGGGTAACTAGATTGAGAAAAAAGTCGCACCTCATGCTTTTCGTGTTCAATTTTGATTTATATAGCTCTCCTGCTCTGTAAGTTGTTAATTGTGTACTATGGTCCAAGCAGATTTTAAGCTCACATGTCACTCAACTACTCAAATCTTAAACTACCCCAAGGGTCTAGGACTTGTAAGTTTTTGACTTTGAGGTCAGTTATAATTTGGAATGGCTTTTTGCCTTGTCATAGTAGCCTATTAATCTCCAAGACACTTTTAATTGATTTCCCTGCGATTTGGCGTTCTAGAAGTCCTCCGCTAGAATGATGATTATAACATAAGATAGTCAGGATAAATGGCAAGTAATAGTTCTTATTTAATCAATTAAATTCTTGATAAAAAAATGGCGATATACTAATTACTATATCTGCCTTGTGCTTACCCCTTCTTTGTACCTCTTGCCGAGTTGCCGGTATCCTAAGACTAAGACTTTCCAGACTCTGCTAGTTGAGGTGTTGCATACTACTTGAACCCTTTTTAGAAATATACTTAACCTCACAGAGCTTGGCTAATAAACAAAAATATATCCATATTAAGAACTGAGTTTGTTTCTACCAGGCAAGCTTTTCCGTTCATATGGTGCAAAATAAATAAATTAATACTTACTATATAACTAATTAACTGGTGCATGATAACGCGTGAGGCTGAGGCTTAAGAGCTTCCTTAAGTATTTCACCGGATATATTTTATTGGACCAGAGAGAACAGTTAACTCTTCCCCTCCAGGTTATATATTATTCCCTGGAACTTGTGATTGTAAAGTGTATATGCTCATGTGCAAATTCTTGCACTATTGGGCCTTTGTAGGTACAGATATTGGTGACAAATTATGTAAGCTATGATGTTAATGTGGATGCTCTTTCTGGTACGGATACAGATATCAGATGGGCATGTAGTTGCACGAGTGGCAACTTTTTGACAAAATATTATAATCATGGACAAAGTGGTGGTGATAGGTAATTGATCATGGTAGGAATTGACTATCTCATGCTTGGAATTGTTCGACCTGTGGAAACTTTTTTGTTGAAACAAGTCTATGTTTCGTATGGTTTCACTAATTAAACATGTGTCTAATACCAGGAGGATAGCTGAACTTAAAGAGCAGGAGTCCCAAACGGCAATTGAAGATGTCATGTATATGTTAATCTCTTACAAGTTTTCCGAAATCAGAGTGCATTTGGTTCCGAGGCTTTCACAATGTATATATAACGGCAGACTTGAAATATATCCCTCGAAGGACTGGGAGCTAGAGTCTATTCACAGCTTGGAGGTTTTGGAGATGATAAAAGAACATCTGGGCGCTGTTATTGGCTGGAGAGCAGACTCCAGCGTAACAAACAATTGGGCTACAACTAATATATCAAAGCTTCGGCTCTGCCGAATTTATGCTGCGTCAATCTTGTATGGTTACTTTTTAAAGTCTGCTTCCATGAGGCATCGCCTTGAACTGAGCCTAACTGATGTGAACTATGACCCTCGAGCTAAAACTGGCACCCGTCTTTCCCTATCAGATTTTTGGTCGTACGGTCTAAATCTTGCCTTTGGTCGAGTTCAAAATAAACATGTAACAGCTGTAGGTGAAGCTTCATGTAGCCAGGTGAAGAGACACGAGAAACTGAGTTCTTATGTAATGGGGTTTGATCCTGAAGTATTACAGATGTGTGCCAAACCAAAATCAAGGGAGGCTCTGAATCTTATAGAGAAGCATAGCTATGCTCTGTTTGGTGATGAGAAGTCTGGCCTGGTAGAAGTCGATGAGGTTATATCCACGTCTTTGGCAAGCCAGAAGAGATTTGTTTTGGAGGCTGTAGCTTTCGGTTCATTTCTTTGGGACAGTGAGGAGTATGTGGGTAGTGCATATAAGCTTATACAAAACTAATTAGAGAGCAGAAGTTGTTCATGGCCTGGTTGAGTTCTGTATATATTCTCTCGCTTTCGACACTGGAAGCTGTTTTTGTTCAATGCTATGAAGATAGAAGCATATAGTATAACTCTTTTTACTCTGAATGTAATGAACGCCTGGATGGTTATATATATAGTTCGCGAATATTTTCCAATTTCCTCCTTGGATAGATGCATGATGCCTTCTATTATTTAGATCTGCAGAAGTATAAATTCAGAAAACTTGTTACATTAAATTACACATTCGTTATGTTTTACTATTAATGTTTCGAAAACAGCATAACTTATCCGCGCTTATTATCCGCGAAATGTGGTTAAGGACCAAGGAGTAATGCATCGTTAACCCAAGGATCAACACTTTGCTCCCAGACCCTGCAATAATAATACCCTGTCGGTCGAATATTGTTAAACTTATCTTGATCAACCGAAAGCTATTTCGGTTACAATATTACAACTTACAAAATGCTTTAATAATTTAATCTACCCTACCAAACTAAGATTTGGATTATAGTATTCGGCACTATTTGCAATACTCATATCTTACAAGCACTAACGTTGTTCATATCACCTGCCTCCACTAAAATTATTCATTACTTAACTCTCGCACATTTTTATTCTCTAATCACCATTAGTCATGAAACAAATTGATTAAAATAAATAGGAACCTTCTTTATTTTATTCTAGAAGCATATTTTAGCCCACTTATAATTATTCTAGATGTCCGTGTGCGCGTGTAATTTAACATTTAAAAAATAGTAAATATCCCAAATTCGATCTCAAATTTGTTCCCAAAAACTAACGAATCACATTTCTAATTAATAATAATATAGAACTTCGCATGCGTACGTATTTCATTTGTCATTTCTACGGTGGGTTCATCCCTGCTATATTTGGGTTTCCTTCAACGCGGTGCAAGTATAATTATAGAAAAATGCATTCTCTTTAAATACACCACCAGACTCCTCTAATTTTCCATCCAGTCTTCTTCTCTAGCAACACCTTTGTTTTAAACCACTTGACCCTCTTCTCTGTTTGTCATTCTACTTGTTCACTCATAAACCTTCATCTTTTAAAGTTTAGTTATGAAAGCTGTTCAGTACTTCAAATATGGACATGATGATCTTAAGGTACTGCTTTTTTCTTAATCTTTTGAGTTTTTATGTATTTATTTTGTTAGATCTTTAAAGGGTCCTTCGATGTTTTGATCTTGTAGTTTAGTGTGACTGCTAAGTCTGTTGCTAGTGATTTTTATGAAGTGTTCCCATTTTTATATGTGTCAAGTAAAGGGTGGATCTTAAACTATGATTCAAACTTGGGTTTAATGGTTATGAATGTTGACATTTGTGTTCGAAAACAATAAATGAGAGGTTGCGGTAGTAGAATTGTCAGAGAATCGTGTAGATCATGTTCATAATTTAGAGTTGTTCAAGTTTAGAAGAGGTCTGGTGTGCCCTTTAGTGAGATTTGCTATGATGGTCCGCTCATGAGCGACAGGGGAGTTTCAAAACTTATTAGATCTATACATTGGCTTCCATTTTGCATTAAGTTTCTAGGAGATTGATCATCTAATAAGTGATAATTTTGAAGATTAGGACCATTAGACTCTTTGTTAGTATTAAATTGCTTAGACTGTTAGTTTCTTGTGGCTTATGCTGTTAGATTATTTTATTAATAATCACAATATCGCATAATCCGTATTCATATCTACCGTCATGGAATCAGGTACGCTTTGGTGCTACAGTTTAAGTTTATTATGTAACCTTGATAATATCGTATGAGATGATCCTAGATTATTTATTTAGATCTTACATATGCAGCATGTTGAAGTTCCAATTCCAATGCCAAAGAAAGATGAGGTACTCATAAAAGTGGAAGCAGTTGGTATCAATCCCATTGATTTTAAAATCCAGCACGGCTTCCTGCGCCCTCTTGCTCCCAAGAAATTCCCTCAGATTCCTGGTAATTTGCAGTATATGTGCTGCTGCTTATTCTTTTAATTTATTTTTTGCATAATGACCATTAATTTCAAGCATGTCTTAATCTTAATTTTAGTATTGTCAAGTAATTTTACTTTTCTTTTTGTTGCTATCGTGCCAGGTACTGATATCGCAGGTGAAGTTGTGGATGTTGGACCTGCAGTTACAAAATTTAAGAAAGGCGACAAAGTTGTAGCCATGCTTGGCACCTTGGTATATAATATTTCCCCTTTTTTGGTTGCAACTTGTAACAAGTACTAAATCATCAGTAAAATTCGATTAGTAATAGATTAAGCTAGAAACATTTGAGTTTGTACCATTAAGCATGCTCATTAGTGTTTGTTTACTATGATATTGAACAGACTGGAGGTGGATTAGCTGAGTATGCAGTGGCAAAGCAAGATGCGACAGTTTTAAGGCCACTTGAACTATCAGCTGGTGAATGTGCTGCTTTAGGCACTCCAGGACTTACAGCTTACCAATGCCTCATCACAGGTGGAGTGGTTCTGAAAAAAGATGGCCCACCTATGAACATATTAATCACTGCAGCTTCAGGTGGTGTTGGTCATTATGCAGTTCAGCTTGCAAAGTTAGGAAACACTCATGTCACCGTCACTTGTGGTGCTCGCAACACTGATTTCGTGAAAAGCCTAGGCGCTGACGTGGTTCTTGACTACAGGACTCCTGATGGCAAGGCCTTGGTTGGGCCATCGGCACGAAGATATGATGCTGTGGTGCATTGCACCTCAGGCATCAGCTGGTCGACATTTGAAAATGTGTTGACATCTAACGGGATAGTTGTAGATATAACTCCGAGCCCCAAGTCCATAACCACTTCTGTTGTGAAGAGGCTTTCATGTTCTAAGAAAACATTGCACCCTTTGTTTGTGTCACATAAAGCTGAGGACTTGGAGTATCTTATGAACTTGATGCTAGAAGGGAAGCTCAAGACTGTGGTAGATTCCAAGTATCATTTTAACAACACTCAACAGGCTTGGGCTAAGAGCATGGAGGGACATGCTGTTGGAAAAATCATTGTAGAAATGTGAAATCATTTTGAGTTTGTGTAGGCACTTTAAAATTATGTCATTTGTAACAGTATTGTGTGAGATTTAACTTTAAATTGATTTTGAGATTACTGAAACACTCGAGCTTATTACAGGGATCATAACAGTTATCTATGATCTACTTTCTTCAAAAAAAATTCTCTGATCATGTAATACACATGTTAAAAGAGATGTTCATATACATAAATTTATGTTCAAATTTTACTCTACAATTTATAAGTAAAACGACTTAGTTAATTAATATTAATATAACATTTTTTTAAGGGATATATCATTTAATTCATCCAAATTATATTATATTATTTTACATATAACAAATATAAAAGGATAATATTAAACATTATTAAAAATTGAGAAAACATTATAACAAATATAAAAGGATACATAAATTCTCTGAGAAAATTTAAAATTCAGATTAAAAATAGAGCATTTCTAGAAAAATAGAAAAATATAATCTATTATTATATATATAATAGAGCAACTAGGGGTTTAGTGAGACAATTTAATCGATGTGAAATTACTAAATTACCCCCTCATATATTAAGATGACAAAAAAATTGTTTCTAATGGGAATTGAACCCTTGACCTTAATTAGAAGTGACATTCCTTACCACTATGCTAAACATCTATTTTGATTATATTATGAAACTCTTTTATAATATGTGCAAATACTCAATATGTTATATTCTATTTTGGTCTCTTCTTGTAATCTACTTGGTAAGGTAGATAATTTATTTTCACAAATGCCTTAAAATCATATATCTGACCATGTTAGAGAAAAACTCGCGCAAAATAAATATACAAAATGTTAAAAACTGTAATTTGATCCATAAAATATGAAACTCTTTATTAATGTCCGCAAAAACTCAATATGTTATCCTCTATTTTGGTCTCTTCTTGTAATCTACTTGGAAATGTAGATAATTTATTTTCACAAGTGTCTCAAAATTATATTTCAGGGAAAAACTCACGCAAAAATAGATATACTCATATACAAATGTTATAAAATTGGATTTGATCCATTAAAAAAGAATTATATTAATATTTGTATATTGCATGTTTATTTGCATTAAGTACATAATGGCCCATATTATATATACTGTTAGATTACAAATTATATATACTATCAGATTATATATATATATATTACTAAATTACCCTTTCAATATTATATTGATGATATTAGATTACTAAATTACTCCTCCAAATTGTATATTGATGATAAAAAAATTTGTTTTTAATAGGAATTTAATAGGAATTTGTGTACTCGCACTTTACTATAAAGTGCATTTTGTGTACCCGCACTTTGCTCAATACATCACTTGCAATACTTTAGTTCAAAATTTAGAGTAAAGTGCGAGTACACAAAATGCACTATAGACTAAAGTGCGAGTTCACAAAGTGCACTTTACTCCCTAAATGAATAACGGAGTTAACCTCAATTAACGGAATGCAACAAATTGCAGTGAAATACAAACATTGATATTGCAACTGCTCGATTTTAAACTATAATATTGCAAATAATGTCTTGACTAAAGTACGAGTACACAAAGTGCACTTTACTTTTTTGATTATTGTTCGTGAATCATATACATTTATCGACTCTGGTACGATTCAATAAAATTTGAATTTGAATTTAAATTAGATAGATTTACCGTCCTGGGCTCAGAGGAAGTAGGTACCAACCGTCCATCCCTAAAATAGTAGATAGAGAGGGCTTCTAGAAAGCAATGTAGTGGCATTAATTTTATGGGTATCTTACAGAATAATGCTACATATCTACAAACGTTTTCAAATTAATTTTGAATTTTGGTCTTGGTATTCAGAAGTTCGAATCCTCCCAAATAACGTGCATGATTGATATGATATTTTGGAAGATTTTAATTGATGAAATTTATGTATTATATAGAAAGATCAATTGTAATAAATTGAATTAGTATCCATCAAATTTTCACACGTGATATTTGAAAACAAATTTAAGAACAAATTTGAAGACTCTAACATTTTTCTAAATTAAAAAAATGGTGCATCACTGATGAGGTAGGCTCCTAATTACTCTAATCAACATAATTGTAGTGACTAGTGCAAAGATATTATGAAAAAAAATATCTTAATCATCGTATGATTATGGGTCTGTTTGGGCAGTGGTGCTGACTTTATAAACTCGTTTCAGTTTACTAGCGGTGTTTGCGTACTCAGTTCAGTTTATTTGATAACTTATAATTTATAAATTGATAAGTTCAATGTTAGAAATCACCAACATTTTATTTAACTTATCAACTTATTTTTTGATTTCTTTATTTTTTTTATACTTTATATTTTTATCTTTTTGTTTTTAAATATTTTTTTAATTTAAAATGCAAGTGTTGAAATCATTGTATTTAATAATTATATTTTCAAATTTAATTTAACAAATTCTTCACTAACTTATAAGTAAATTTATCAAAACACCCGTATAACTCATAAGAATCCATCAACTTATAACTTACTCCCTCTGTCCCTCTCATTTCTTTACAGTTTCCTTTTTGGTACGTCCCTCTCATTTCTTTACATACCAAAAATAGTAACATTTTATAATATAAAATCCAATCACATCAACTATTTTCCTCCACTATACCTACTTTATACATTAAATATTGATTGGTCCCACCACTTTACTCATTTTTCTTACTTTTCCCTATTAATTTATACTTTTTCTTAAGCTCCGTGCCGTCCCCCCAACGTAAAGAACCTAGGGGGACAGAGGGAGTATAAAGAACTTAATCATTTTAAACTATAAATCAACTTTTTTGTGATACTCCAAACATGCGCTATATCTTTAAAAATAAATAAATAAACGTTTAATAATTAAAAATAATTAATCTGTTTCACACAGCATCGCAAAGGTAGGCGACTATCTCAGCACTAAGACATGACACGGAAACCAAGGACCCAAAAATACTTACATATCCTCTATATAGGCGGGCGTTAACGTGAAACCAACACACGGTAATAACAAGCAGTCAACACAAACAAGAAGCTTGAAGAAGGATCCAATTCCAAGGTATATAAATACCCTTTAAATCATTTGTAAAATCATCTATCTATTATTCAACTTTTAGTAAAGTAAATTCAAGCAAGTGTGTTCAGATCTAATTTTTCATATTTTTCTCAGAATTTTTAAGGATGGCTAGTTCTGCTGTTAAGCTCATGAAAGCTGTTTGGTATGATACTTATGGTGGTGGCCCTTCTGCTCTAAAGGTTGCTCCCTTTTTTTTTCTTGATTTTTTGCTGAATATAAAAAAAGATGGTTAATTTTTAATTAGTTTGATGTTTTTGATTCATGTGATGTTGTTTTGAATCAACCCATTTGAGCCCAGATCATGTAAAGAACGTTTCTTGATTTTTGGTATTTTTGTGTGTATAGTTGTTTGTGTAAGTAACTGAAGTTTGTGGATTTGATGTACTTGTTATGCAGTTTGTTTGGTTAAATCTGTTGGATCTAGTAACATTTGTAAATTGATAGTGTCAGTCTGGGCTGTGTCATCTATATCTATGAGGCTACTGATTAAACTAGAGTGTTTTTAAGGATGTAGTGGTATGAGAGTGATGGAGTCAAAATTACCTTGACTTTGAGTATTATGTTTCCGAATGATTTTTGGTTTATTTATTTGGTCAAACCTAGTCTAGTAGTGTGTATCAACTTGATCTAGTAATCGGTATATCTTAGAAGTAGGAACACCATACACTTCAAAAGCATGATCGTAGCTAAATGCTTGAGATTGTATTTAATCTGCTATACAATCGTATCTGCCATCTGCTATACAATTGTATTTAAGCTAATATTCGAAACTGTCTTTTACCATTGACCTCATGTACTAAGTTGTTAAAACACTTTAAATGACTTGTATTATTGTACAATTCAAACTGTAAAAGGGTTATGAATTATGTTGCCCGTTTTTAACACGATGACCGTATGTATTTCAGTAATCAGATAATACCATGATCATCTATAGATAAATTTGCCATATATTACATTTACATGTGTTAATTGTGGGATCAACTGATTAAGTCAAGTAAGCTGTATTCACAAGTCACAACAGATGCCGTAATTTCGTCTCTAATTTCATCGAGTAGAGGCAAGGTCTGCATAAATCTGACCTTCCCCCGAGCTGGGTATCTTTAGTTTAGATTATTGAAAGCATTTTGGAATTTGGATGCTTGACAGGGAGATCAGATTAGTTTATGTCTACTATCACATACATATAAATGTTTTATTTTCTTTTGCAATTATACAGCATGTTGAAGCTCCTGTCCCTGCTCCTTTGAAAGATGAGGTTCTAATCAAAGTGGAGGCATCAACAATTAATCCAATTGATTGCAAAATACAGGGAGGGATGTTACGTCCAATCCTGCCCCGCAAATTTCCTTTCATTCCTCGTAAGTTTGAGTGTGTTGTTTGTTTGTTGTGTTTGCCCCTTCACCTAGTCCTGCCATTTTACTTATCTTTATTGAAGTTACCATACATTCACTTGCTCTTTGAATCAATCGACTGGTTGCCAATCATACTTATGTTCAGAATTTTTTTTAAATATGAACCTAATTGGGATCTTACTTTTAATTGCGCATCATCTTCAGTCTCATCCTATTGAGTAGTTTTTGTATGAGCCTATTTTTGTTCTAGAAATTTTAATGGTTGCCAATGATCTTTGTTGGAACAGTTACTGATATAGCAGGAGAGGTAGTTGAGGTTGGATCTGAAGTCACAAAATTCAAAGCTGGTGACAAAGTTGTTGCTAAGCTAGCCGATGTGGTATGCTTTAACAATGCTGTTATATTGTTATGCTTCTTTGCTTTTGCAGTGTTATCTATTATTGTTACTTATATATGTTGATGATTTGACAGGCTGGTGGGGGATTAGCCGAATATGCTGTGGCAAAGGAAAATTTGACTGTTGCAAGGCCTCCTGAAGTATCAGCTGCGGAAGCTGCTGCCTTGCCTATTGCTGGTCTTACAGCTCTCCAGGCTCTCACTGAAACTGCAGGACTCAAGCTCGATAAAAGTGGACCAGAGGCTAATGTCCTTATAACAGCTGCGTCAGGAGGTGTGGGTCACTATGCTGTACAATTGGCGAAGTTAGGTAACATACACGTAACTGCAACCTGTGGATCTCGCAACTTTGATTTCGTTAAGAGCCTAGGTGCAGATGAGGTTCTTGACTACAGGACCCCAGAGGGGGCAGCTGTTATAAGCCCTTCAGGCAAGAAATACGATGCTGTTATCAATTGCACCACAGGTATTCCTTTTAACACATTTGAGCCTCAGTTGGGGGACAACGGAAAGGTTGTGGATTTGACCCCTGGTGCTGGGACCTTTGCAAATTTTGCGCTGAAGAAGCTCACCTTCTCCAAGAAACAGGTGGTTCCTTTTCTGGTGAGCTGCAAAGGCGAGAATCTTGAGTATCTTGTGAACCTAGTAAAAGAAGGGAAACTTAAGACCGTGATTGACTCGAAATTTCCATTCAGCCAAGCGGGAGATGCTTGGGCTAAGAGTGTGGATGGCCACGCTGTTGGCAAAATCATCATTGAGCATTGTTAAGTTTGTGGAAGCTTTTATATATCTATATGACTATATGACTGAAGCATGTCTTCCTGTTCGACTGCTGAATAGGATGTTTGGTAATATGATGATACTTATTTGGATTTTTAATAGCTTTATCAAGGTTTTAATATCTTCTTTGTTCTGGTTAAGTATCAAGTAGACTGCAAGCAGTTGATTGTCATTACACTTCGAAATATTATTCAATCCAGCCACAGGTTCCCCTACCTTGTTACCCCAATTTTTTTTGAAAAAAACTAAAAAAAAAATGCTGCTTGAGCTTTTCCTTCAGGCATAAAAAAATTGAATGTTTGGATATACATTATTTAAACTTGGAATATAAATGTTTCCAGTATTAAAATTTTATATTACTACATATTCTATATCTTATAGCAATTATGTTACATAAATTTAGTATACCATTTTCTTAAGGAAATATATATTTTTTTTCTTAAAAACATTGCCAGAAAACGAAAAAGATGATTACATAAATTGGTTTTTTTATTAGCCAAAAATAAAATTAGAAAACAAATAATGCTAGGGGTACCGAATTTGGTAAAAAATTACATGTATTAAAATATGATTGACTATATATTAATGAACTCACATGCATCATTTTCAAATGACACATCATCATTACCACATCATTTTGTACCAATTTTTGGTAACAATTCGGTACCTAACAATTCAGTACCTCTGGCACACTCTCTTTGAAAAAATAAATCAACTATTTTTCTTGATAGTATTTAATTTCCCAAACCAACACAACACACGCACGCACAAACAGAATTATATAGCATAGCAAAGCAAGTAAAAATCTTGTGGGTGAGCATGGCAGAAAAGATTATGAAGGCCATTCAGTACTTCTCTTATGGTGGTGGCCCTTCTGCTTTAAAAGTACTTCCTTTTATTCTTCACCCTCCATTTTTCTTGATTGATTACATTCTTTGTAGCAATTTTTAATAAATATTTTGTTCTCAGTAATCAAGACTCTGCTTAAGATGAAGATTTCTATGGTGTTGAAGTGTTGGTTTGGAAATTAAATACTATCAAGAATGTTCCCACTGTTCCATTGATTAGCTTAAGTTTATACTTTTAATTAGTGTTGAAATGGGCCATGGGAATTATAGTAGAATTATATTTGTGTTTACATGGGTTCTTGAATTAAAGGTCAAATCTTTAATATTATAGTGCTGATCAAGTCATTAGGTTGACTGGTGTTTGAAATTTTATGTATTTTTGTTTCTGTGGAATTTTGTTTGGATTTAAGTAGGTGGTTTACCTGTTTTTTAATCACTTTGTTGTTGTGGGATTTTCCAGCATGTTGAAATTCCTGTTCCTGTTCCGAAAAAAGATGAAGTGTTGCTAAAAGTGAATGCAGCAAGCATTAATCCTTTTGATTGGAAGGTGCAGAAAGGCATGTTGCGCCCTTTTTTGCCCCTCCGATTTCCTAAAACACCATGTAAGTCTGATCAATTGTGAAGTACCTATTACGACAACTTCTTTTGTTGGATGCTGTTTGTTCCTTCGGACCTGAAAATTATAACAATTTTAATCTGATTGAAGTTTTGTGCAACATTATGCTTGAACTCCAGCTGTGGTTGTTGACTTCGTAACTTATGGTTAAACTATGATAATGTACATATTGTTAATGAAGTGAATTTTAAATTACGTAGTAGTAGCTTGTGATGTACTTTTGGTTGCTTTAGTGACTGGTGAAAAGAAATTGTGTTGAGAATGTGGCTCCTAAGAATATGACAGACTTGGTACCCGGCCTTTCATTCTTTGCTTTTTCTTAAGAGTGTGATGTGTTATTCTATTTTGGCTTGAGGAGTCGAAAATCAGCCTTCTTGGTATACTTTAGACTTAATTGTTTGTTTGGAACAACAGTATCTGATGTAGCAGGAGAGGTGGTTGAGACCGGAGCTGAAGTAAAAAATTTAAAAGCAGGTGACAAAGTTGTGGCAATGCTTAGCATCTTTGTAAGTGTCGTTTTCCTCATAGCCATCACTTTCGAGTTAATATGCATGATATCCTATTATCTACACAGTTAAAAGCCAATTATTAGTTATGAAAAGATCTTATTTAGCAGATTTCTGTGTGATTAGTCTGCCCAATGAGCAATTACCATTATGTTTATATGTATTCCAATGGGAAAGGCAAAGATTTGTACCTGTGGTTTAGCTGACTTGCCCACGTCTCTGTATGGTTTTGTTGATTTCAATTGTAGGGAAGTGGTGGTGGGTTAGCTGAGTATGCTGTGGCCAATGAAAACTTGACAGTTTCTAGGCCACCTGAAGTACCAGCTGCTGAAGGTGCTGGCTTACCTGTAGCAGGTCTTACCGCTCATCAGGCTCTCACCCAAGCTGCTGGAGTTAAGCTTGATGCAAGTGGTCAACGATCAAATATTCTTATCACTGCAGCTTCAGGAGGTGTTGGCTTGTATGCTGTTCAACTTGCAAAGCTTGGGAACACACATGTGACAGCCACTTGTGGCGCCCGTAACATTAATCTGGTGAAGAGTCTGGGTGCTGATGAGGTTCTTGACTACAAGACGCCAGATGGAGCAGCTCTGAAAAGTCCGTCAGGCCAGAAATATGATGCTGTAATCCACTGCGCAGCAGGTATCCCGTGGTCTACTTTCAAACCTCAGTTGAGCTCTAAGGGGAAGGTAATTGATATTACGCCAGGTCCTGCTACCATGTTGAGATTTTTAAGTGGGAAAATCACATTCTCTGGGAAGCAGATAGTGCCTTTGGTTTTAAGTCCTAAAGCTGAAAATCTTGCTTACCTTGTTAAGTTGGTAAAGGAAGGGAAGCTTAAAACAGTAGTAGACTCAAAATATCCATTAAGCAAAGCTGAAGATGCTTGGGCTAAGAGCATCGACGGCCATGCTACTGGTAAAATCATTGTGGAGCCGTAAAAATATATAAGAATTTGGATGCTGTTTTTCTGTAGAAGCGATGTGCGTAGAGTTGTGATGTGTAAAGAAATAAATGCAAATTATACAATGCTGCAAACAAATGATTGCTACTGTCCAGTCCTGCTATGTGAAACTTATTTTGAGATTACTTGTTAAGTTCACTGCGTGTTCTTGATTACTTGGCGGGTTTTGTTTACTAAATGTTAATCTACCAAGTCTGTTTCTTATAATTGACAATATGTGTTTGGCTACTTGAGCAACACCTATTAAGGACCACTTTGACATTATTCTGGGGAAGCTAGTCGGATGATAGCTGAACTATTACAAAAATCTAATTTGCTATTCCAAAATCGAAAAATCGGATTGTTGGAGGTTATGATCTCAAGTTTCCTGTTCGACCCTTGTCACTGAACAATTTCTGCTTGCTAGGTTTAGAAAGCTATGGTCAAACTGAAAAATTATCCAGGAAGGAATCAGGCAAAAATCATGGCAGCTGCAAAAACAAGATTCTTTCATGCTTAAAGCTGGCATTAATTTTGTTATTCATGTAGAAAATATCAATTTCCTCTAAAGCTTTTACATGACCAAGAAAATAATGCATAAAATCAGAAAGAAAGTTGTTACAATGTCACTCGGAAAGAGAGCAGAAGTTCTATTACCATGAGAAGCCCTCCTGGTCCCCATATTCTTTAAGTTTCCCTGGAACCAATTTTAACAACTCCAACACAACTTAACAAACTCTTGTCCTTGACAAGCGCTATTGAATGTGTTGTACACGAGTACACAATAATCATATGTGGTCGGAAGTTCTTTTTTCAGATTTTTAAAAAAATATGATTTTTTTTAATCTATTTTTTGTGAAACTATGTATATTATTTTTAGCAAAATTATGCTCTTTTTTTTCCTACAAAAATACGATTTTGCCACCAAATACAACATGATGCAATCTCAAATACAATCAAAATGAATTTTATTTATTTTTCAGAAAAAACGTTGCTTTCAAGTTGTAAATTTTAAACAGGCTGAAAATTTTAACTCAACTGAAAGTCGAAATTTAAAACTCAAAATAACCAACCAAAATTCGTATTTTTTCGTGCGATTCGAATCGGGTCTTGGATGATGTAAAGTTTTGTCAAACCTAAATTTTGGGATTCAAATGCCTTATTTAAAAGAATAATTTGTAATTTAAATTACCTATTAAAACACACTAAATAACATATAATTAAAAAAATTATTAAAATAACCTATTAAAAATTAATATACAAAATATATTTATATAATAAAATTTACACGAAATAATATCAACTTATTTATAACTCATATTTGTCGGAATAACATCAACTAATTAATAATTAATATTTGTCGAATTCGATAGTTACCAAACGGTTTGGATACAGACAGAATTTTGTAAGTATAACATTTACAAAAATATTGTAATATGCTAAAATTTCAGACATCCGTTTATTAATTCTCACATAATCTTACAGTGGTTTGTCTTAAGAACAAGTTAACTAGGGATTGTGGGCTTAATCCTTTTTTATACGATGAATTATCAAAAAATCTCTCTTCTCTTGACCCCGTTATAAATAGAGGCGCATGCTCCACTTTGTGTGTCTCTTTTCTTTTGGTGTTTTTAACAACTGAAGAGAGAGAGAGAGAGAGAGAGAGAGAGAGAGAGAGAGCTGCCTAGCCTCCTCGGAGGAGAAAATTAGGAAACCCCCATGTCAAAAATTCACAATCCGATGATCTTAAAACACATATAATACTGTCTAGATAGAGAGGTACAAACAAAGAAACTGAGATATATGTATATATGTGTGTATCTATATGTATCTATATCTTGTTTTTCTTGGTCTCTTTGTTTGATCTCCTATCTTTCTTCTCTTGCAATGTATACTTAATGTCTAAGGTCTTGTAATAGAATTTTGTAATTTCTTTTTAATAAAGTTTTGATTTTTACCCAATTCACTCAAACCCCTTTTGAGGCTATAACAAGTGTTCAATCAGTTCATTACAAGTGTTTGATTTCTGGGTTTTTCTTATTAGATATCTTTTCATGTTATGTTGGATTGAAATTTGGGTTTTTTTTTTTGTTTTTTCAGATTATGTTTGTTTTGGTGAATGGGAAAAATGATCTATTAATGAACCCAATCTCCCATTCTTAAATTTCTAGGGGTTTGATTTTGATGATCAGAACACTATACATACAGATGAATTGTGGGCATTGTGTTGGTTGTATGGTCTTTAACTGTATAATCCCCTAGAGTCTGTTGAAAATGTTATGGTTAGTTCTTGGAGTAGATTTTAGGTGGAATTGTTGTGTGGGGCTTTGAGTTTCTGTACTCTGAATTTATGACTAGGTTGTTCAGTAATTCTATGTGAACATTGGACAGTGATAGATTAGGGTTTAGTTTTTAGGATTCTTAAGCTGGCTGAACATGATTATTTTTGCATTTTAATGTCATTGTTTGTTTCTGCTTTATAAGCTGACATTTACTTCCGGGAATTGGCCCTGATATTGTTTTTTGATGATGGTCAGGTTCTGTCACTGTATTGATCAAGTAGGATTCGCAGGGGATTGCGATTGGGTGGTGTGTTTAGGTTAAAGTAATGTTTGAGCAGCTAATATAACTTTTTCTCTTGAAGCATTAGACGATTAAGTTGA
Source organism: Heracleum sosnowskyi (assembly GCA_030848705.1). NCBI lineage: Eukaryota > Viridiplantae > Streptophyta > Magnoliopsida > Apiales > Apiaceae > Heracleum > Heracleum sosnowskyi. The sequence goes on along the minus strand of JAUIZM010000014.1, from coordinate 4,322,567 downwards.
TAACATTTGAAAGTCTGGTATTTGGCTAACTTGGGACGATCCTTGAGCTATTTGCAAGCTGGAGATGAGTGGAAGGACATGGTTGATGGAATAGGGAGTTGTTTCTGGTCAGTTCCAAGTTCTGAACTTCGTGATGAGAAATTAAGAAATTAAGCGAAGGTTTAAAAGTAGACGAGTGGTCTCATTTGGCCAGGTTTGCGTGCAATGTCTCGCTGCTTTCCATTTCCTCCTCCAGGATATGAGAAAAAGGCTAGACCTGATGACGAGAATTTGCTAGAAAAGGTTATACTTTAAATGTATATCCTTTTTAACGGCTCTGTCACATTATGTTTGTCTGTTTATATCTATCTATGTTGCATATTGCAAGTAATTATGATCATAGCATCCCGAATCAGGGTATAATAATAGGAGGTTAGAGAATACAGAGATAAGGAACTATGTGCGCTTTTTAAGTTTATCACTAAACTTATAGAACAGTTTAGAGAAGCATAGACAAGCATAAGATTAACAACCTGTTATAGGTAGAACATTAAATTTATTAGTCGTTAATAATCACCGTCATGTCCTGGTTTCACCATGCATTTATGCCCCCCCTCTCTGTCATGTACTATTCACCGGCAATATGTAAAGAACATGCTGACGCCATTTTAAGCTGTCTCTGGTGAGAAGTATTGATTTGACGAGTTGGAGCAAATAATTTGTAGACCATGAAATATGTAGACCTTCAATCATACACCCGTACATCAAATACTACAAATGTGTACTTAATACGGATACACAAGACGACATCTGTTTAGAAGATTTAGATGCATTATTTTCTTATTGATTATTTCTGACGTGTATTTGATGTTGCACACTTGAACCATTCTAATAAAAGACGTTAGCCTTGATTTGTTGATCTAAACTAAAAAAAGAAGGAGAATGAAGGGTTTTTGGCCTAATTATCCAAGTAGGTCTACTGATATGGTGGGAGTTGGGGATAAATTTTTTTATTAGTGGAATCCATTTCAAAATTTGTTGATTTGCTAAGGGTGGGTAATTGTCCTTGTATAATTTTGATCTCTCCGTTTTCTTTGCACTTATTTATTATTGTAAGAATTTACTCTCAAGCTATTGTGGTCCTAGATGCCCTTTGTATACTTAGTTCGGCCGCCCCTCTCGACTCAAATATTTTCTCTTTTACACTTTTTGGTTAATGAAATTGTTGTCTTGTCTTGTGTATTCAACATGGCGTAAATGCTAACCTATCATATAAATAATGTACACATACAGTGACATGGACCATGTAATCCAGCTGCTTACCTTACAAAGTCATAATTACTCACGATCAATCCATAGCAATTGATATTTGATTAGTTACTACCTTAAGCTGGATATATGTGGTACAGTGGTAGTACTGTTGCTATTGGAGTAAAGTTGGATGCCATAGATAATAGATCTTTTAGGAGCCTTTTTATCTATTGGATTAGTTTGATTAGTTATTTCTACCAGTTATTTGTAATGTTACATACAATAGCATTTTTCATTTTCCATTACACGTTTTGCATTCCATTGTACAGATTCGTCACACTTCAACAAATTGTGGCCCTCTGAACTGAAATATGTTTCCTATTTTCCTCCGAACTGAACATTTAGTTCTCAAAGCTTCATATACATTTATAAAATTTATGTGATACTCTTCTCTTTTTGTACACCTGACTTGTAATTTGATAATCAAATTGTTATGCCTTGTCAAACTATCTTGTACTGTTAAATAGGTAACATGAAGATAGTTTGGAATAAAATAATTATTTATGTCGATGATTTTAAAGGTCTCTATTTTAGAACCATACAGTTACTATTTACATGATTAACTTTTATCCTTAATCGTTACACCCACTATCTGTCTTTATTAGACCTTTAAAACTACAATATCTCATGATATCACAGATCAATTAATGTTCAACATTCATTCAGTTTGTGCTGGCTTCTTGCTAATGCATTTATCATAATTTTAACAGATACTTGCACTGTTGTAGTTACTTAAAAACGCTTCCCTTGTGTTGTGTTATGTGTGGTCTATTATTAAGTATGGTTTTGTCATTTTATTGCCAAAAATAAGGAAAAAGGAGTCTGGCTGCCTTTACTAGCGCTTATAGATCTTTTAACACTTTATTAAATATATTAAGCTCTGTAACATACAACCTTTAAAATATGTGAGATATTATTGTTGGACCCTAATTGTTTATGTAACGAGTAAGCTAGTTGACATAAACACTGAAAACTGGTTTTCTTGCATTTTCATTTTTCAATGTGAAATAATATAGAGTTTTTTTGCTCAGAATAGTCTCTGAGATGTTATGCTGGACGAGTTTTTTTGCTCAGAATAGTCTCTGAGATGCTATGCTGGACGTAAGCAGAGTGCATATAGCTAAAATAAGAGTTGTTTCTAAACCTTAATACTTGTCTAACCAGAAATGTTGAATGTTTCATAGTTGATTGTTAATGTTACTATGATAGTGCCAATATTTTTAATCATTATCTAATATCTTTGTTTTCTATTTGAAATTTAATTTTAGGAAAAGCGGAAGGAGAAAAAGCATAAGAAGGAAAAGAAAGATAAGAATAAGAAAGATAAGAAGGAGAAGAAAGACAAAGAAGGTAAGCAGAAGAAGGGCAAGGAGAGTAGCGAAGAGAAGCGTAGGGAAAGAAAAGATAGAAAGGAAAGGCACAAACACAAGAAAGATAAGAATAAGGAAAAAGAAAAAGAAAAGAAGAGACCTTCTGAAGATAATATTACTGCAGGCCTGCCAGAATGTAGCACCGTTGACAATCCTGGTTCCGGCTGTACACAAAGTGATGAGACCAGTGACATTAAATTTTTGGTGGGATTGGGCAAGAGGACCAGAGATGATGATAAAACTACAGATAATCTTGTGGTTAAGAAAATTAATCTCACCGGTAAAATTTGTTCTGAATATCCGGAAAAGGTGAGTGTGGGCAACAATAGAAATTCTGATGGTAATGCAATTCTTACTGAAAAAAGAATACATGATAGGAAATTTTGTGAGCGAAGTAACAATAGTGATGCCAGAGGTACTGAAAATGGCAATGTTCAAAATTTTGTCGTGGGTCAGCAAAGAAAGGTTGAAGGAGGGGCTGGAATGGTTGGTAAGAATGTTGAGAATAGGATGGTGCACAACAAAATTGATGAGCGTAATAGTTCTGAAAGTAGAGGAGATAGAATTAATGAAAGAGATCGAGATTGGAAAAAAAAGTCGACTACAGAAAGGAAAAGTGAGGAGGAACCAAACAAGGAGCAGCTGCCAATAGCTAGAGAAAAGAGTAGGCATGCAGTCTGCAATGATAGTAATACTGGATCCTCACTCCTTCCAAAAGAAAGCAACAAGAATTCCAACCTTGGCAAGAGGAAGGAACTGAGAATAAATGGTTTTCTGCATGGTGAGTTTTTCATAAATGCAGCATCCGTTTAATTATAAGCAACATGAACTGAAGTGATGTTTATATCTTCATGATATATTACCATGCTATGAAATAGTACTATATTTTTTACTTAATCGTAACTGATGTTCATTGTGGGCCTGGGGAACCCTTTGATGGTATTGTAAACTTTGTGGAATGCCTTCTATATTATTTTTATTTTTGTTCTTGTTCGTGGAGCTCTTTACAGTGACTAAAAATCTACGGGTATTAAAAGAGTAGTTTTGTTAACTGGCTTTGAACTAAATTTTCTTATCTGCTTCTTGTTTGTGGCTCTTTCTTCTAACTATGTTCCAGATGATGAGATTCGGCCTTCTAAGTTGCAAAGACCACTCTCTTGCGCTAAGGAATTTGTAGAAAATGGAAAAGATTTGAAACCTTTTAAGACCTTAACCAAATCAGTGCCAGAGTTAGTGGGGATGGTCAATAACCATAAGCTGAAAAGCAAGCTGCCATCCTCCCACCGGAACACAGAAGATAAATCTAAACTCAAGGCAACCTCGCCTGATATCCATTTTGCATCTGTGAGCCATGGGATAGGCGACAGTCATAAGGTGAATAATAGTGTACCATCCTCACATTCTACTTTGGAAAATGGAAAGGCATTAGAAACATTAAAAGCTGGTTCCCTGTCAGCCTCTGAGTGCTGCAAAAGTAGCATTAACCACAAGGTGGATGATAAAATAGAGTTGGCTCATTCAGTACTGAAAAATGTTGAAGTTCATAAAGCTGCTACCCTTGCAGCAGCTGGAGAACATGGGGTGTTTGGTAATTCAAAGGTTGATAATAAGGTGAATAATGTCCCATCCTCTCGTTCTACTTCGGAAAATGGAAGGACGTTAGAAACTTTGCAAGCGAATTCCCAATTAGCCTCTGAGTGTGGCAGAAGTAGCATTATGCAAAAGGTGGATGACAAAGTAGGTCTAGCTCATACAGTCCTAGATAATAGAGTAGTTCACAAGGCTGCTACCCTCACAGCAGCTGGAGGACATGAGGCCATTGGTCCCTCGAAGGTTGATACTAAGGAACACAAGATAAATGGCTTAGTAAAGGATAAAAGGCCAAATGGTACCTCAAAAAGACCATCATCTTCTACAGCTAAACAGGTTGGAGAACATCCAAAACCTCATCCTGATTCCAAGTATCTGAGTAAGATACTTGCTATTCCTAGTATTGAGTGGTCAGGCTTTGATGGACAAGAATGGCTTTTTGAAAGCAATAGCAGAAGTACTAAAGCAAATTCCAGTTCTTCCCAATTTAAAGAGACGAAGCAGGTGTGGGACAAGGCTCTTCGGTTAGAATCTGCTGATATCACTGCTCTGCCATATGTCATTCCATACTAGATGATATCAAACCTCTCTCTTATGCTACTTTGATTGCCAATGTTACTTCATTTTCTGGAAGTTGCGAAGAGTAGATCACTGAAAAAAGGAGCAATTTTTGGGCATTTTCTTTACATTGCTACACGAGGACCTGTTCTTTAATGTCAAAAAATAGCTGGTTGGTTTACTTATGTAAATTATTCTTCCTGATGCGACCGTGCCAAATGGACACCGGATATCTACATGCTACTTGACGAATGCTTGTTCAATCAATTCACACATTTTTGCTGGACGTTGTTTAATGGTTAGTGAAGGGTTTGAGAGTGGAGTAAAACATGGAGAGCGGTAACTAGGCCAAAGAATCATTTGTGTTCTGCCGATCAGGAGTTGGAAACTTGATGAATGCTGCAATTTGCAAGATCTCAAGTAAAATAGGAATCTCGTCTTTGCCATTGCTCGATGAAATATACTGTTGTATTTGGAGGATGTGGTATTTACTACACCATGATCTTCCATTTTTTGAGGTGTAAGTTATAGATGTAACGTGCAATAGAAGTATAGAAGAAAATAGAACAGAGTCAGGATTATTGAGCCAAAGCCTTCCCCATCTGGGAATTAGGAAACTGAACACATAAATTGCGGAGAAAAGTATTAGTTATATCTCGTAGTTATTTCTTAATATAAAAACTTTTCACGAGATGTTCTTGCTTTATCGATTTCATATGCAGTTTACTAGTTCATTGGATTTTGTGTTCTGATGAAATATGCAAGTAAACTGGCATCTTGAGTTTTCAGGATGTGGTAGACAGGTAGGTTGCAGAATGAATAATCTGTACGATATTTGCAGGATGATACATTGGAACACAATGTAGCAAGAATGAATTCAGTCGAATTGAACTCTATCTGGTTTTTAAAATATTCAGTTTTTGGAGTTTATCCTACCTCTAAAGAATTGGGATTTTTGAAAGGAAAATGCTTAGACTACATGTAATGAAATATTCTATCACAATGCTTAGAATATTTCATTTTACTTGTATACCAATTTGATCGTAAGTAATGATAGTTATACACATTGTGGAAAGAATTGTATACTTGATGTATACCTCTAAAGAATTGTATCGATGGTGATATGTAAAATAGTTGACTAAAATTTGATAAAATAGTGGTGTGATTTGTACTTCAATGGTGTTGAGGTGTTGTGTATAATTATGATAATGTAAATTCTACCTAAGGGTAATATAGCCACCAAGTACGATTATCTATATTTATTGCTAAGTTTTTTACATATTCTCCAAATAGTTACATACAAGCCTATAACCCGTGCAACGCACAGACGATTTTAATATTAATTTTGAAATTTACTTTAAATTTTTTGAGATTTTAATATTTTGGCTAACAAAGCTAATCGGTTAATTATTAGTATTTATAATATTACTATTTTATGTTACTAATTGAAATTGCATGTGATATTTTTTAAAAATGTGATATTTTACTTGGGAAAAATTTTAGTTAGAAAATATAAAAAAAATATACGCTTTGGGAAAAAAAAAGCTAATCAGTTAGTTATTAGTAATTATAAATATTATTATTTTATTTCATTAAAAAGAATTGTCCGTGATATTTTTGGAAATGAGAGGTTATAGTTAGAAAAAATAGAAAAGTAAAAATTTTGGTTAGAAAATATAAAAAAGAATATACACTTTGGCTAAAATAGGTAATTGATTAGTTATTAACAATTATTATTTTATTATTTTATTTTAATAAATGAAACTGTCTGTGATATTTTTGGAAAATGAGAGGTTTAGTAAGTAAAAATAAAAAACTTATATGTTTTAGTTAAAAAAGGTAATTGCTCGTAATATTTTTGAAAAAGTAAGGGAATTTTTCAGAAAAAATAAAAAAAGTAATATATTTTAGGTGTAAAAGGTAATTGGTTATAAATAAGTAATATTATTATTTAATAATATTTTTTATAAATAAGTAAGGGTAATTAAGTAAAAACACGAAGTATAATTAAGTAAGGGCAATTAAGTAAAATCACAACATACCAAAAAATATTTAGTATTATATCCAATGGCTCTCATTAATTTAATTTAAAAGATCTAACGGTTAGAGATTGGATGACCAACTATGGAGGACCAGACTACAAACCGACTACAAACGGACTACAAAAACTTTTAATGTTTCGTCTTTAATATAACAGTATAGATAGATGTTATGTACAGTAAAACCTTCATAAATTAATAATCTCCATTAATTAATATTTTTTGTAGTCTCAACTCGGACCCTTTATTATAAATTAATAATCATATAAATTTATAAGATAATATAATCAATATATCAATATATTTATATGGGAGAAGACGAGAGTGCTCAAATGTTTCGATATATTTTTCTAATTTTTTCAAAATTTAAAGAAACTAAATATACAATTTTAATATTCTTGCCATTAAACTCTTTACTAATGCAAGAAACTAAATATACAATTTTAATATTCTCCTAAATTTTTGGTTAGAAAATATCTCAATTGTACTTTAAATCTTTACTAATGAAGAAAACTAAATATGCAATTTTAATATTCCAGAATTTAGAATCTTTACTAATAGAGTAAATTAAATATACAATTCATAGAAACTAAATATCTTATTTTACTATCTTCAGTATACTATATTAATATTTCTTAAACTTATCGAGTCCAATTTATTTACTAATTTTTTTTATCTTTTATATAAGTACGGTGAGCTGGAGCCTCTCAACTATTGATCTATTTTTCTAATTTTATCAAAATTTTAAATTGATAATATTAAAAGTTAGAAAATATGTAAATTGTCTTTTAAATTTTTAGTACTGATAATCTTAATTACCTTATATTCTCCTAATTTTTTTTTAAGTAAATTACTATCTTAAACTAAATTACTATATCAATATTTTCCTAAAATTTACAAATTATCATGTTGAAATTCTCTTAAACTCAAAATTACCATCTTAATATTCTCACATATTTTTTCTTATATTTCTAAAATTCATCTTAAAATCAAATTACCATCTTAACAATCTCCTAAAAAAAACTATTAAAAATTATGTTCTTGTATTTTTTTTGTAAAAAAACTCACGTTTAATTTATAATATATGTTTTACATAGATATTAAAAATTATTTTTAAGTTTTACCTTTTAATTTATATAAAAAATATTACTTATGAAAAATGCAAGTTTTTATAAAATAATATATAGAAGTCTTATTTTTTTTTCATTTATTTTCTTGAGCACCTATATTTTAAATTAAAAAAATTATAATTTTTAAAAATATTTAAATTAAATTTTATGATATAATAAAATTGATTAACAACTGATGTAATTTATTTAGTAAATTAATTTATTATTTGTTTAGCTTTAATAAAACGAGAAAACAGGTCATCGGAAGAAAACATGTTTAAAATATTATACTCTAGAATTTAATATTGATATTATATTATTTATTTTAAATTAGAAGTTGAAATAAGAATTTTGAGAAAATTAAAAATGATGATAAATATACTAATATTTCATATAATATTAAAATAATGGAAAATATTAAACAATTGCCCTTTTTTATATTTATTCAAAAATTTCGGTAAATGACCAAGACGAAACGGAAAATTCAAATTAAACCTTAATTTTTTTGTTAGAAAAATTATTTTATCTAAAAATATATTTAAAAAAGTTTAGAGAAATTATTACAATGCCGTTGCGAAAGACGGCTTAATAAACTAGTTTTATCAAAGCATATAAGTCTCATATAATATATAAATTAATAATTGCATATTACATCAAACTTATATATATTTATTCTAAGATGCACTTTTATAATAAGATTACAATATAACTTGTTTTCTTTTGAAATTGATATATGCTTGTATTTCATTGATATTAATGCATTATAGAGTTCTAGCTTAATATGTTAATATTGTAGAGAAAATTAAGTAATGTAATTGTTACTTTAAAAACATTTTTTTAGTGAGACATCTTTTGCTTCATCTTCTACGCTTCATTTAAATTCATGTATATATAATTTAAATAAATTCATGAATTTATTCAATTTACTTAATTTCATAAATATTATTTACTCAAATTTATGATTCTTTTTGAGTATTTATAGATGAAATCACAATAAATATAAATTTATAAAACCTAAAATTCTCAGAACCGTATATATTATAAAATTTTAAAATGATATATCTCGATAAATTAATAAATTATTAATATATAGATAAATTAATAAATTATTAACTTATCGATTAATTAATATTTTGATTAATTAATAATTTTTTCTGGTCCCAAGAATTTAGCTAACAAATTGGTACTATTGGAGATGCTCTTCAGAAGAAATAAAATTCAATAATAAACTCATGCTGATCGAGTCTAGACTGAATTTATGATTAATAATTTCTTGCATTCTGGATTCTCGAATGTCATTTTGTCAAAATAATAAACTTAAAAGTAAAAAGTAGATAATTCATTCAGATAATCGAATATTGTCAAATTGTTATCTTCCTCGACGCCCAACCATTTTCACTATTTTTTCACTAGATTCCATCCATTTTTTGTCCAAGGTTACCTGTTTTGTTTATCCAATCACTTTCATGGAAGGTTGCATGGCAACCATTCAAGGTTGCCATGCTGCCCTAGCTGGCTTTTTTTTAATTATATTTTGCTTACAGACGATAATCAATTTCGACAGCTCCGAATACCAGGGAACCAATGAATTCCACAATCGTAAGTAAAATTTTGAAATTATTCTTTTGACGGTGTCTCTGATTTTTGTTTATATACACAAAGATTAGCATTGCTATATATTATCAAACAAAATTGGAAAATAAAGAATAAGCAGTGAGTTTGATCAATAACATAGTTGGAGAACATACAAATGCGAAGTAACAAAATAGCAGAGCAGTTACAGGTGTTACAGCACATAGGAATCAAGCCCTGGTTTGCTGCATAGAGTGCATTCCTACTAACTGAAAAATACAGATGATTGGTATATATCCCGATCTCAGGGGGATCTCAGGGGGGCCGGGGACCCCCCTGGAACCGCCTCTGGGGAAATCTATGATATTAAGAGAATGCAAAGGTTTGCCTCGTGTTAAACCCTTATAACTCTTTTTAAGTAGCTAGGCACGTTATCATTTCATTTAGCTTAAGCAACTACTTGAACTGTGAAGTAGTAAGATTCTTGTGGATTATTGGATTGTTTCTCATTTACTACAGTAGTTGATCAACTGCTACTGACATTTTTTTTAACAGAGTTCAGTAGTGATATGTGATTTCCGGAAGTGTGTATTTGCTGCTGCTGCTGCTGCGTTTCCTTTAGCTTGTAACTGGGACTCTTACACACAGGGACAATTTCTTATAGGCAATCATACTAAACCTCGTAGGCTTCTCATGTACCTTTTTCTCTAACTTGTTGCTGGGCAAAGAGCTTAAGGAAAGGAAAGTACATTTGATACTTGAAAACTACATTTGAGAATATATTTATGTTCCGTTCGCTAGTTGGACTGCATCCGTTCCATGATTCCATCATACTCTGAAAGAAATGTGAGAATGCTCAAATAACTAGTAATGTTATGAGAAGCACCAGACTCGTCCAATCATGAATTAGGATAGGAAGTGTTGGCGGTGCGAGTTGTTCTAGATGGAGTTTGTGCGATGTTCACAGTAGGAAAAGAGTTAGAATTAGATCGATGCATTAGAGTTATTCCTTGTCCAGTGACGATTTCCACGCCCACGATGAATGGAGTTGCGCCTAGCAATCCTACCACACGTCCTCTCACTTCTGAGCCGCGATTTTGATGAATGACCGAGCGTTGCTGATTTGCATTTGGGACAGAATGAACAACATTGTTGGTTGTTGCAACAAGAGTATGGACATTTGTGTCAGATTCCATTTTCTCCAGATAGAGCTCCTGGGCAGAAAGGATGTCATAGAGCTTAGCAAATGTCAAGGATTTTTCCTGGTACAGATTGTGGATGCTATATCACGGTAATCAGCCCCCAAACCATTAACCAATGGGTGTATCAATCGTTGCTAATTCATTGAAAAATTCGGCAATAGTTTTGGATCCCAGAGTTGTACGATTTTCACTCTTGCAATAGTTTTGGATATGTAGAATATAAAAACAAAAACATAAGCCATCATCCGGGGAGTACGTTTCAGCTTAAACTCTTTCACTGTGACTTGGTCACTTAGACAGCAGGTGGATTAGTTTAGTCTCTGTTGTACCAGGAAGAGCGACATGTTGGGCAAAACATTTGATACGTGCAAGCAATTGAAGGTTAAAAAGTCATTTTTCACGCACCCTTCTTAGTGCGTGTTTGGGGAATCACAAAAAGTTTTTATACCTTAAAATAAGTAAGTGCAGTATAAGTGATAAGTATAAGTGATAAGTTGATGAATTTTTATAAGTTATACGGGTGTTTGGATAAATTTACTTATAAGTTAGTGAAAAATTTGCTAAATTAAATTTGAAAAAATAATTTTTAAATACAATGATTTCAACACTTGTATATTAAATTAAAAAAATATTTAAAAGCACAAATGTAAAAATATAAAATATTAGAAAAATAAAGAAATCAAAGAATAAGTTGATAAGTTAAGTAAAATGTTGGTGATTTCTAACATTCAACTTATCAATTTATAAGTTATAAGTTATTAAATAAGTTGAGTACACAAACAACCCCCTCATAAGTTATTATCAACTTTAAATCAATAAACAAGTTCAGCCAAACAGGCCCTTAGTCATTTTTTGAAGAAATTGAAGGTTAAAAAGTCTCCAACAGACTCTAAACATTTGTTAGAGAAACACGTATCATATATATACTAGCCTATAACCAGTGCGATGCACGGATGAATTTTAATATTTTTTGTCTTATTATCTATATTTTGATTTTGATTTATATAGTTTTATCAGTAGAAAAATAAAATTTAAAAATAATAAAATATGATAATAATATATGTATGATGTTATTCTAAGCATTTGTTTGTATTTTGATGATAAAAATTCTTGAACTTTTGAACGTAACTTAAAAAATAGATAATATAAATATTTTATAATAATATGTTGTTGACGGGATTCGAACCTTGAACCAGTGGGAGCATTTTAGATATCAAGAAAACAATATTCTTTTACAATTACATCCAACGGTTCTCTTTTATCTATCTTTAAATCTAACGGTTGTTATTTAGAGTACCATACTACCAACAAACCAAATTGAGGATAGTTTGCTTATAATATTATAGTATATATTTTTTGCTAATTAGTCATATAAAATTTTCACCACCAGTGTTCTAAAAGTCGGCGATTAATCGCTAGACGGCGGGCCACCGAATTGATTAAGCGAAAATCGGTCAAAAATCGGCTGAATCGGTCAAAAATCGGGCTAATTATTTAAAAATAGTAAAAAAATAGTTTAAATTAAAAAAAATAATTAAAGATTTAAAAGGTAGAAACTTGATTAAACAATAGGAAAAAAATATTATTTTTGTACATATAATTATAATTTTAGATGCCTAAATCATAAATTCTCTTTATTTTTCCTCTTAAATTGATCTCTAATTGAAAAACTAAATCTTCAAAAATTTATGTATTACAATTATATAACATTTTTAACATATTTGCATAAATATATGATAATAACATATGTTTAGTTGAAATAACGAAACAATTATATATATGAATATAATTGTATATAAAAAATATTATTAAATTTATTCCGATTAATGATCCGATTAATCATTCCGATTAATCCCCGATTAATCATTCCGATTAATCCCCGATTACCCGATTAATCACCGGACGATGTAGCCATTTAATCCCCGATTCCGATTAGCCATTTAACCCTCTACAAAAGTACTTGTGTAGTGTTTAAGCAGACAAGATAGGACTGTAATTCGAGTCGGGTAGCTCGCGAGCTCGTCCGGCTCGAACTCGTTTAACAGGGCTCGGCTTGAACTCGTTAACGAGCCGAGCTCGAACACAAGACCGAACTCGTTTAACTAAACGAGCCGACTCAACTAGTTAGTTGATATGCTCATCTGATATCATGTGAAACCTCTAATCATACGGGAAAAAGATTGGGAATCATCAGAATTGAACCTTAAAAGTTTGTTGGGCCTGTTTGCCCTATTTCTACTTTATAAGTCCATAATATAGAAATTTAGTAAAGATGTTTGTCATTTTAATTTTTAACCTCAACTTGTACCAGAAGTTAGAAGTTAGTAGAGAACAAGTAACAACCTACATATACTCCACTTTTTTGCCCAAGTACATATACTCCACTTTATTTGCTATTGTTTAACTTCTTTATCTTTTTAATAATTTATTTTTTAAATATTCATTCTCCTATATCGTCTAAACTCTAAATACCATTTCTTGCTTTGTGCATACACAGCCTGTTTCTTGTTACACCAGTCGTCTACAACTGAGTTGAATGATAAAAAGAAACCCCATTGAAATGGTTGTCCAGAGCAACTTCTCCTTCCCTCTAGTAAATAAGATCAGAGGTAATACAGCACATAGATAATGTATCATACAACCATGGAACTACAACGACAATGTCGTAGAGGGGAAGCAAAACCTTCCAAGCAAGGAGGTCAAGCAACCATGGAACTACAACGACAGTACCAGTAGCATACAGGTGAACCACCATGAGCACACTAAGAAAACCGCTACAGCAAACCTACGACACTAAACCACTACAATGACAACGAACTTATTTTTAGTATATATTTGTGTATTCAATGTTATAAAATCACAGCTCGTATTGTAATTACTTTCAGTCGATTCCATGTCTGTAGATTAAGCATCAATAACAGATTTCTACTTATACTAGGAGATAAAACCTTCACCCAGAAATCTTTTGCTAGCAACACCACCAGTTCCAAATGCTTCTAGGCCATTCCCGGGCTGATGCAAGACCTGCATTCACTTTACAAGCTGTGAAAGTGGTAGCAAACACTACAGATTGGCAGTAGCGATATAATAGCGAAAAAGAGATTTACTCGAAAATCCTCTCATAGCAGTCAGCATTATATATGACCTATATGTATTTTGATGAAACTTCTGAGAGGCGGCAAAAGGGAAAGGATACTTTAAATGTGAACAGGAAAATCACTTAAAATATACCGTACATAGACAAACAATTACGAATCCACTGAGTTAACAATGAACGGATAATGGTGATAAATACCCATTTTTTCGATTAAGAAAATAAAAATAACAATTTTGAAATCAAATGATTATTTATGATAAATGGGATACCCAACTGGTATTTGGGTAACTTGTGATGCCCATCTTTTTCTGTCCGATCCTATAGGCTCGGGCTCGGCTTATTGCTTGTCTTTCAACAGAAGGATTCCACACGACATCCAGTAAAACAACTCTTGAAGCCCCCACAAGATTTATGCCTTCTGAACAAGCCTTTATTGATGCCAGAAGTACCTGCACTTTGCTTTTCAGATCATTGAGAGAACTGATAAAAGATTGGCGCTGCTTTGCTTCAAGATTTCCATCCATATAGAGCACCTCTCTTCCTTCAGTCCTTCTAAAGTAAGTCTGGAGCTGCCCTTTTTTATGAAGATCAGAGGGTTGATATATTGTTTTCTTTACATAGACAAATTGTTGTGATGTTAAATTCAATTCTTTCTAGCTGTGATTTTTTGTTTACATTTGTTTTATTGATTCAATAAATGAGCTCCATATTTTTCCTATTAAACTCAAACATACAACATTTTATGCAGGAACTACAAGTCTACAACTGCAATGCACTGGTGGAGCTTACTAGATAATATTTGGGATCTGTTTATCAAGTTTCTTCCTTTTTACCGTAATTTTTTTACGTAAGTCGTTTTTCTTAGTGAAGGAAATGTTAGTTATAGATGTATTGGGGTTTACGACCAGAAGTCCAGAACTAGTATTTTACTTGAATATCGTTTATTACTGATTTTATGAAGGCTCGGTTCCACTTTTGAGAGAAGTGGTAAGGCTACACAGCGAGTAACCGAGGAACTTCTCGAGGAGAAATTTTAAAATTAACCTCATTTAATCAAAAAGATGAAACAAGCGGAAGGGTAGGGTTCTTGGGAGTTGGGATACATCTCAGCCTTCTATGATATGCAGTGTATATGACTGTTTTAACTTTTATTTAATGCAGAGACCGTGCCTATCAGAATCATCAAATGCAATGCTAATCTGTCCCCAGGCAGTTGCTGCGATCAAAGCAGGAATTTATGATATTTGCAAATTCTAATCCTAATTTCGCGGCGAAGGTTAATTGTGACAGCTTTTTTTGCTTTACGATTTATTATTTCGATGAAGTTGATGTGGGCTGAATTGGAGTCCACTAAGATGGCTAGTAAAAAAATTTCAAGAGTTAATTTGGGACCTTTATTTTTCTAGCACTGTATTTTATAAAAGATAGAAATGCTTTGATAATCCCTGTATTGCCTTTTAATGCAATAACTTTCAAAAACTCTCGGTGGAAAATTCTCCAAAAGCAGAAAATCTGTGGTGAGGTTTAAACCCCTCATCTCATGTCTATTTAATTTAACTGTATCCAGAGAATTCAAGGATGAAATTGTTCCGGTTAATGTGAAGGTTGTGTCAGCAGCATCACATTATATTGCCATATGATTTTCAGGTAATCCTCGCTGGGTGAATCGTGGTGCTGGGCTGGTTCTCATGATGATAAAGTCTAGCTATGCAGTACTTCTGTTTATTGGTTTGTTCAGGTGTTATTGTTTTCTCAGGAAAAATACTCTTTTGACAAATGAATAAAAGGGTACAATTCTATTTTTGTCTTTTTAAAAAATCTGCATTGTTTTGCTATTTGGAAAGTTCAATTTGGTGTTAATGTACTGCTTTGTAATGTTCATAAAATCTGTATTGTTTTACAAAATAGATTTATGGACCTAGACATAATAAAAGGATATCTATTTCGATCTCAAAATATTCTTCCGATTCAGTAAGCATTAAATCTTTGTTAATTGTGTTGCTTTTATGCTAGTTTATTGCTTATGAAAAAATGGAAGTCTACCTGTTGCGTCTGTAAATAGCACATGTCTACGGTAATATGGGTTACAGTCTGCTGCTATTGTTTTCCAATTATGCAATGAAATTTATTAGAAAAAAATTGTTGCATGTACTATGTAGCCAGTCTCTTATGAGTGTTCTGTTTAAAGCATGTCCAACAACCCTCTGTATCTGTCATCTTGGTTAAATTTAGCGACTGAAGTATCCAGGAACCACTCTAACAGGGGAACGTGGCTCTACTTATCTGCTGAGCTTCCATCTCCTCGCTTGTTTTGCCGACCAAAGGATGCTATCTATTCCAGTTTTATATAATTTTTTCCCTGTCTTTCCTAATCACAGCTCCTCTATTCTTCTCCTGTTTCAATCTCTTCATTTGTATCATCTCGCTCACATCAATTCTTAGGGGTTGCTTCTATAGTTATGAAATTTCAATTTTCAGGTTTGTCTCTTAAATCTACTTTGAGACTTAAAGTTTACTTAAATAATTTGGTGCTCCTAGTTGCATATTTAGACGGATTATTGTTTGAAATTATGATTTATTAGAGCTAGTTTATCTTTTCAATTTTGGGATATAATGAAAATTGTTTAGAGTTAAATAAACGTTTCGGTAATGCCTTAAAAGGTGTTTGAGGAAAGCGCTAAGAGATGCTTGATGCTGGTGATTATAGTGAATAAATTGGTGATTTCTTCCTTAATCTTCATGTCAATTATAATTTGGTACAGATACTTCAATTGGTTTATGGCATTGGATCGTATTCTCTTTGCCCGGGAGTTACAGAGCTGAAGATTGAATTTTTTTTAAATGTAAACAAACTTTTGCTTTGGTTACAATTCTAAATTTTTATTTTTTAAACTAAATTACATTGTTGCTTTTGATTTACCCTAAAATTGAATCAAATTAGTCATGCACTTACCTAGTTGCAGAAGTAGCCAAATGAGCTCTCGGCTGGCAGGATTTTTATCGGGTCCGCCTGCGAAATAGGGATGTGAGACCGGATTGTTAATTGATAGGGCTGGATTTTAATTTTTCGTAAACGGCCTATGAGCTGAAGTGGGCCGAGCTTGATCGGTTTAGAATTTTAGAATTGATATTTGGTGTTTGATTTGCTTGGGTTTGAGTATTAGTATGTACTCCATTGATCGTTTTTATCATCTTCTTTCATCTCTTGTTATTCTTACGCGACTGGTCTAAAACAATTTCGTAAAACCCATTTTTACCATGTTTCGAAAAATTGATTTATTTTTATCTAACACTTTTATACTTGAACTAAAAGCCAACTCAAATGCAATTGTGAAACAGGGCTACTAAGATGTTCCTTAAATCGTAAATTATTGCACATGATTGTTCCACAATATTTGTATTTGCAACTTTAGGTATAACCGTAAATTATCGACTTAAATAATTGCTCTAAATTGATAAAATACTCATAGAATTGCTCTAAATTGATATGACGATGTTGGGATTTCAGAAAATAAATATTTCTAATACAACGAACCTAAGTACTATTAACATGATGACATAAACAGATAAATGTGAATCCCACAAGAACGACAACAATAATAATACTTTATATCTATATTAAATGCAAACATGGGTATATATAAATATAATTGATATATAGATCAAGTTAAAATTTAAAAGTAATTGATAAAAATCAAAAATACTTATCTAACTTGATTTATATATATATCAATTATATTTGATAATTATATATATCTTCACAACAATTTCGCTAAATTAATATACATATTATCAATTATATATATCTTAAGAATGATCTTTAAAAAGGTATGACACAAGTGCATAACGATAAGATTTAACACAAGTGCATAACGATAATGTTTAATATAAGTGCATAACAATAGTCTTTAACATAAGTGCAAAACAATAATCTTTAATATAAGTACATAATAAAATTTGAGTTGATTATGTCTATTACTTTGTGACGATAACTCAAATCCATCTTACTCCTCTTCGGCCTTTGTTTCCTCAGCCTTCTCTCTCTTGGATTTCTCTACTTTCTTTGTGAATGTGTGGTTCCCACCCCTCCAGTCAAGACATGAAATTAGTGTCAACGATTGTTTTGATATGATTCTTGTTTCTCAACCCAGCATCTAATATTATGGTTACTAAAATTTACAGCAAGAAGACTGACAATATACATATTCCTAAAAAACTAATATTCAGATAAAAAAACCTGGATAAATTTATAACAAAACTGACATGAATATGTATATTGCTATAAGAAGCAGTTCTGCAATTAGTTCTACATGACAATATACATATTAGTTCTATTACTTTGTGACGATAACTCAAATCCATCTTACTCCTCTTCGGCCTTTGTTTCCTCAGCCTTCTCTCTCTTGGATTTCTCTACTTTCTTTGTGAATGTGTGGTTCCCACCCCTCCAGTCAAGACATGAAATTAGTGTCAACGATTGTTTTGATATGATTCTTGTTTCTCAACCCAGCATCTAATATTATGGTTACTAAAATTTACAGCAAGAAGACTGACAATATACATATTCCTAAAAAACTAATATTCAGATAAAAAAACCTGGATAAATTTATAACAAAACTGACATGAATATGTATATTGCTATAAGAAGCAGTTCTGCAATTAGTTCTACATGACATGAACACAAGTATTTGCAAATTTTTTGTGAGTATTGGCCAATTCATTCTTTACTTGTCCATTTCAATTTTTCCTAATAAACGAAACACTGATCACTATGGATTAGCTACCAACACAAATTCATGAACAATAGTCACTATGTAAATTTCAGAATTAATCGTAAAATATGAAAATATGATAGAATTGACCTTGTGTTTATCTTCCTTGTGTCGAATCAGGTCGGTCTTCGTCGGGCACCAGGTTTCACAAACGGGGCAAGCTTCAGTGACACCCGCGGTGAAGATATATATAATTATCAATTATATATAATTGTGGTGTCACTGATATAGATATATATATATTATCAATTATATTTGATAATTATATATATCTTCGCTGATATATTTGATATATATCTTCACCGCGGGTGTCACTGAAGCTTGCCCCATTTGTGAAACCTGATGCCCGACGAAGACCGACCTGATTCGACACAAGGAAGATAAACACAAGGTCAATTCTATCATATTTTCATATTTTACGATTAATTCTGAAATTTACATAGTGATTATTGTTCATGAATTTGTGTTGGTAGCTAATCCATAGTGATCAGTGTTTCGTTTATTAGGAAAAATTGAAATGGACAAGTAAAGAATGAATTGGCCAATACTCACAAAAAATTTGCAAATGCTTGTGTTCATGTCATGTAGAACTAATCGCAGAACTGCTTCTTATAGCAATATACATATTCATGTCAGTTCTATTATAAATTTATCCAGGTTTTTTTATCTGAATATTAGTTTTTTAAGAATATGTATATTGTCAATCTTCTTACTATAAATTTTAGTAACCATACTGTAATATTAGATGCTGGGCTGAGAAACAAGAAACATATCAAAACAATTGTTGACACTGATTTCATGTCTTGACAAGAGGGGTGGGAACCACACATTCACAAAGAAAGTAAAGAAATCCAAGAGAGAGAAGGCTGAGGAAACAAAGGCCGAGGAGGAGTAAGATGGATTTGAGTTATCCTCACAAAGTAATAGACATGATCAACTCAAACCTTATTATGCACTTATGCTAAAGACTATTGTTATGCACTTATATTAAATCTTATCATTATGCACTTATGTTAAAGACTATTGTTATGCACTTATGTTAAACCTTATCGTTATGCACTTGTGTTAGACCTTGTTAAAGACCATTCTTAAGTACTTCTGTTGTGTTTTGGTATTCTGTTTAACATTCTTACGAGAGAGATTACGAGAGAGATGTGCGAACCAAATGCTAAGGGATTGCTGAGGAAGTCATTTTGCCTAGACATAGCATTAGCATCAACAAAGGTATCAGTATTCAATTCCTTATCAAGTTCTTTAAGCATCGCAACAAGCTTTGGATTATATAATTCTGCAACTAGCTGGGGCTCTGGAGCACAAGATGGGTTGTGCTCCTAAAGGCCAACTCTCCCGGAACGCATCCAAGCGGTCCGGTTCCAGTCACCAAAACTCTCCTAGCCCCAGCCTCCGCACATAATTACACAAATTTCATGTTAATAGACATTCAGACTATTCCTTGTTCAGACTATTCCTTTTTCAGTTTTATTGGTGGTTCGTGGTTCTGTTTTAGTAGTTGTTGTCATCTATGTAGATGACATTTGATTTTTTAGCAGTTGTTGTCATCTATGTAGATGACATTTGATTTTGGATGAGAAGTTCAGTGCTAATCAACTAGTGAGTCTAACTACATCCCCAACAAGCAATACATAGTGCATTCATAGTTTGTCATCCTATATTATAATGTAGGATAATTATTGAGAATAGCATTGGAGTAACTACCTTTTTGATTCTTTATAATTTGGAGAATCGTTATTATATATTAGTTTAGACAATCGATATAGAAAACGTGGTTTGAGATGCTCTACTATATGTGTACTTCATGTCTACTTCAATTACATGTACAATTTTTCAAAACATGGTTTTGTGCTCACATAGTTTATACTTATACATAGTGCCAATTGCCATCTGAGGGCCAAGTTTGAGATCCTAATTTTGTGCTAAAAGAAAACATAGCTTTTTGCCCATGAAATTACATGTGTATCTTGTAACATATGAAGGTTTATATTCATTTAAACTGAGATAAGGTTTGAACTATCACTACTTTCTTAGTGTAATTTGCATATCATTATCTCATTATTAGTATAATTTCTGCATTTAATGCTTTATATTGCTATCTTCAAGAGACTATCAATTTTTTGATGAACTAAAATTGATTGGGCTCTCAATGTAATTGACATGCTATTAATGTAAATAAATGAAGTTGACTTGTCAATTACATTTATTTACATTAATAGCATGTCAATTACATTTACTATGACTTATCAACTTCATTTATTTACATTAATAGTATGTCAATTACATTGAGAGCCCAATCAATTTTAGTTCATCAAAAAATTGATAGTCTATGGATCATAACAATATCAAACATTAAATGCAGAAATTAAACTAATAATAAGATAATGATATACAAATTACACTAAGAAAGTAGTGATAGTTCAAACCTTATCTCAGTTTATCTTAATTGCTTCAGTAGTGGAGTACATCTGGTTCAATTCAATTAGTAAAAGGGTTACAAAAGACCGGTGTATAAAAAATTGACAAATACTCTCAATATTTACTTGCAGTGACTCGTAGAGGTGGTCAGACAGGATTATTGTTTGATTTTTACTTGTAAAAATTTACCTAATGTGTTCAGTCACTACCCGAATTTAACCTGGGAGAATGGACCATGTCGATTACAAATTTGATATTTTGAATTTGTGAACCAGCTCAGCCCAATTCGTAAATTTTATAAAATTTGCTTTTATGTACGTTGTTACCCCGTTTTATTTATTATCATTGTTCCTAATCTATTACCCCGGTTTCTTTTGAATACTATAGTCACTCACTACTTCTATCTTAGTCTTAGATAATTATTTTTGATTTTTATCAATTACTTTTAAATTTTAACTTGATTTATATATATTTATTATATTTATATATACCCATGTTTGCATTTAGTATAGATATAAAATATTATTATTATTGTTGTCGTTTTTGAATTTAACAAGAGATGAAAAAAGATGATAAAAACGATTAATGGAGTACATAATAATACTCGAACCCAAGCAAATCAAACACCAAATATCAATTCTAAAATTCTTAATTAATGTCAAATTCATAGCAATCATAAGAATAACACTGAAACAGAACCTTATGTGAGACATTTTATATCAAATCGAACTAGATTGATGCAATATAAATGGTTCGGTTTCACTATGAGGAATTCAACTCAGATCCTATACCCGCCATGGTGTGTGTGACTGACTGTGTGGACATGTATTAGTGGCCGAGCCAGATTTTAAGCATATTTTGAAAAATATGCTTAGATTGGGACTTAATGTTCAGAATAGCCTAAATGTTACATATGTTTCAGTTATAATATTGCTAAACAACAGGGGAGTTCAGAGTTGTATATTCCCTCGTGTTGATTTACTTGGTTAAAACCTAAGCTAAACTAAATAAGGTCACGTCCATGTGCTCGTGGGCCTATTAAACTAGACTGTTAAACTAGACCGCCCAAATAGACCAATTGCCTTTTTTCTTTTTACAAGAAATATGCTAATTACTAGCTTAGAGAGCTGGAGAATGGAGCCTAATATATGTGTATTTAATGTATATTTCAATTACATGTACAATTTTTCAAAACATGGTTTTGTGCTAACATAGTTTATACTTATACATAGTGCCAATTAACATCTGAGGGCCAAATTTGAGATCCTAATTTTGTGGTAAAAGAAAAAATAGCTCTGTGCCCATGAAATTACATGTGTATCTTGTAACATATGTTATCTATAGTGAGCAGAGACAAACTCAAAAACTTGAAATCAATTCAAAGAAAACATATACTACTAAACAACACAACATAAATTTAGAAAAGGAAAAGAAGCTTTAGTATCACCAATGGATTGTCACATAAATTTATATGTGTTGTAACATGAGTAGAGCATACAAGACAAACTCAGAAACATCAAATCAAATCAAAGAAAACACAAATTTAGAAAATAAACATACCTCTTCTTTCACCAATTGATTGTTTGTCTCCTCCTCCTCCTCCTCGATATGTGCGCACATACATATATGTAAAAAAATGAATGAAAATCAGAGAGTAGAGTGAAAAAAGAGATAAGATGAATGAAAAAAGGGTTGAGAAATCAGAAGAGGGAGAGGGAGGCAGGCTTGGTTGTATGGAAAATCCCTAGATCTAGTGTCTGAACCCATCTTCAGGAGTCACGGATGCAAGACTGACCTTTTATGTTTGGTCGAATGAATCAAAGTACAATGTACTTGTATTATTTTCTTTTCTTTTTTCTTAAAAACAAAACTCCCAAATAAATACTCTCCTACAGCATCCAATGAGAAATAATATCCATTTTTATGTCACAAAAGTTATAATTTTGATAATTTGTATAGATATCCAATTTTCATCGTATTATTGTTAAATATCTTCTAAATTTTCTCAAAAATATCATTTCAATTTTCAACTCATCTTCTCTCTTGTGAGCGCTCCCGGTTAAAATATTTCGTCACTCTGTGGACCACTATTCATTATTTTGAACCCAAAAGATTGTTTAGTTTTTTCTTATTAAATAAATAATAAAAATCGTACAGCTCTGATAATCGAAAGACTGTTTGTTTGTCAGGGTGTAAGTACATGCAAAATGGTGAATTTTCCTGGGAAAAATTCTAGCAAAAAATGTGTACATTATTTACCCAAACGTTTCGTTTGATTTTCCATCCACAATATTCCCATCTTCTAAACTTGCAAATCACTCGTGTCTTCAGTTCACTACCAGTTCAAGACTTTTACATTTAAAACATACTGAGTATCAAAACCTGTATTGATATAGAAAAAAAATACAATAATTTGGCTGTTGGCCCTCCCTCGGCACTGGTTATGGAGGCAAAGTAATCATGCCAAGGTTCATGGCTCAAAAACTAATTAAACCATAATTCATAGATCATAGAAAACAGGGTGCAAAAGACATGGAAGGAAAGAGACAGATGAGCTCATCTGTACGCTCTTCAATCTTGATGCCCGAATTCTTGTCATGGTGGTGGATACTTGATTCTTGATTGAAAACGTTTGCTTTTTACTGATTAGACCATAGAAGATTGCTCAGTAATCTTCAGTTTTTAGTATTTAGAATTGAAAAGGTTGATGATAATTTGAAAAAGTTTGCGTCTTTATAACCATGAGCTACACTGATAATTGGACTGATCTTCCTAGTGATCTTGTTATAGATGTTGCCCATATGTTAAATTTTTTGGAGGACTTTTTTCAATTCACTACTGTTTGTAAGTCATGGAAATAGCCACTGAAGCTCGCAAGCCGTGGTGGCTGCCTACAAGGTGTCCCCTGCTTCTTCTTGCTGAAGAGGTTGCACCGGGTGGTATACGTTTTGATGGGGTGTATGACCAAGATTATAGTGAATCCGATGAAGATGTCGATGACGATGACGACTTCGCCACCAAATTTATTCGATGGAATGCGAGTTATGATTATATAAAGAATTCAATCTTTTGCATCCTTAGGCATCAAAGGAGGCTTTTATGCGGTGGACAAACAGGGGGATGTATACATGTGTTGCATTGACAATGATAAAGAGAGAGGAGGGCCAGAACTAGTATTTTAGATTCTGGGCTCTGTAATTTAGACTTGAGACAGTAGGGTTAATACATGTGAAACAACCCTATGACATTCTATTACAACTTCCACTCGTGTTTATGTCAATCAAGCAATAACAAGGGCGTCAGATTTAATGGTATGAATATCAAATTTCCTCAAAGAATAACCTTAGCTGCAGGATATTGTACATGCAGTAATTACCTTTTTTTAAAATTTTAAATTTTAAATCCAAGTGAAAATGGAGTGGCCAACCAGGTTGATTGGCAAAAGATAGTAATGGTTCTCCAAGTTCATATTTACAAAGTGCCCAAGCCTTTCAGGCTTCACTAATGACACTTTGTAATTGCTATGTACTGGAAGAACCACCTCCAGAACCCGCAATAGCACGAGTGCAGCTTCATTGCAATGCGACTGCAACAATTGTTTCCTTTCCCTTCTGGTGTAACCTCCCTGCTACTATATTTCATTTTTTAGTTCCACTGGCCTTCATATAAAAGGGCCTTCATATAAAAGAAATTTGCAGGTGCAGAGCATTGTTGCAAGTCTGGACAGTTAGACACCCTTTACTAAAATAGTCGCAACTTTTTGTATAAAATTTCTTTTGCTGCATTAAAAAATAGGATTCCAGAACTTCTTGATGTATCCATGCAACTTGCTCTTCTTTTTTTTGCATTGAAAGAACATTGTAGCCGAGTACTTTGTTTACTTAGTTGGCAGATTATGTTTTTGTTTCATTTTTTCAGTACAGCGAATCATCATGGTGTCGAACTGAGTACTTTGTAGCTGTGATTTTTTGTTTATGTTTGTTTAATGAATCAATAAGTAAGCTCCATAGCTTGCTAATTAAGCCTATACTACATTCTGTGCAAGATATGCTACAATTCAGTTCACTAGCGGAGCTTGATCATGAAACCAATTCTCACTTTCACCCATGCTTACCATGAAACCGGCACTCCTGAACATGCTACTGACCAGTTTATCTTGTAAGTTGCCATGTCTTCTGAACTACTTGACAAAAATACAGATGACATCTTTTTTAATACTAGTCTACTCTGTCACCAATTGTAATGGACTGATGTCAATGTCCTTTCTCGCTGCTTTCATGATATTGTTTGTCATAAAGGCAACTTCTTTTTTATACGGTAGACACTTGTGGAGATGTATAATGTGTGTTTGTCATCTACAAGGAATTTTTCCCTGGAAGTTGGATCTGAAATATCATGATTCTCTTGAAATTCCTTCTTGTACTCTGACAGAAGAGAATAACTAAGGAAATGAGGCGATATTCGTTGGTAGAGCTTCATCGGTATCTGTATCATCATCAGAAATCATAAAGCCAAACTCTATTTACTTTACGGATGACAACGGGGAAAACTGCATCTGTAAGTTTGTTTGACGTTATAATGATCCAGTATTCCATTGTTCCAGTATTCCAGTATTCCATTGTTCAATTTCATTTGTAAGTACACATTTTACGATTGCTCTTTTTATTTTATTTATTGTTTCTCTTTTACAAATGATGAAAGCTCCCAAGCAGTGGGGGGAGCCCGGGCGTTACCCTGTTCAGAAGTGACTTGATCTTGGGGAGTATCTGAAGATTCTGTCTAACAAACTGGAGATCAGGATCGCCTCTGTGCTCTTGCCTTGAGGGTCACTACTAGTAGAAGGTTCAACCCCGGTTCTTGCCTTTTTAGTGGTCCTAGGGTTTGGCAGGCTCTTCACTTTTTCAGCTGCCCAAACCTGATGCATGTTGAGGCCACCATCTGGTCCCGAAACCCCTGATGCAGCAAATATTAACTTTATTACCAGGCGACCTGAAATTGGCGCTCTTCAACCAATCACTTTCATCTAAGGTCGCATGGCAAACATCCAAATACTTGTTAACGGAAGAATTTGGTGATAATAAATTAACACTTAACGACAATTTTAAACGGAAAATGCACAAGTGCCAATGATGATAAACCGGAAAATGCAACATACAGTTTACTTTTTTTCTTGATACAACACACACACTTTGCTAACTTTAAAGTGTTAAGTTTCTTTAACAGAGTTAAATTTGAAGGAAGAACCAAATATTGCAAACCGAGTTTACACTTTTGCTATTTGACTGATTTCAAAATTAAAATATAATTATTTTGAACGAAAGGTATATTTAAAAGCCAACCCAAGAACTTTTTTCATAGTAAAAATTTTCCTCGATATATAATTTTGATGATATATTAATATCAATATATTACATAACTAAATTAGTATATACTTATTACGGATAAAAGGAATTTAAACGTACTTTAGATAGATTTACCCTAGTTAAGTCAACGATACAATAAAATTACAATAACAAAAATAATAGTTTCAAATAAGAGGTTATTCACAAATTCTCATATGCATTTTGTTTTATTGCATTTCGCACTCAGTAATATAATTATATACATTTTGCATTCCGTAATTTTCAAACCGCAATTTTCATCTCTTTAACGATTTTACGTTAAATTTAACCGTCATCGTTAGTCAAAATTAGTCAAAATAATATGAAATCTCGCCGCGTGACGTGAATATATTCTTTTATGTCGGACAATCAACAAATCTATCACTTTTACTTACTTGTTTGACTTGTGTATTTCTTGTATGATATTATTAAAGTAAAACTCGCCAAATAAAAAATAAAAAGAAACTCATGACATCCTTGCTTGCATTACTACAATACTGCTCAACGTTAAAACTTATAGAACAAAAAATGCAAATAAAAAGAAAGTATTTGTAATAGCGTCTCACACTTTAGAAGCTTCTAAATGTAAATTTTTCATTTGAAAAGGAATAAAGTATGTGTCTACTCACAGCCTCACAGGTGGCTGGCATGGTTTGGTAGAAGTTCTAATTTCTTGCATGGGCCAACCTGCCCTTGGAATTTCTAGATTCTCGAATGTCATTTTGTCAAAATAATTAAAATTAAAAGTACAAAGTAGATAATTCATCTAGATAATCGAATATTTAAAATTAATAGAATTATTATCTTAAACTTTACCGACCTCTGCCTCGAGTCCACCAAGGCCCCGAGCCACCAACCATTTCACTATTTCGATTATAAAAATCGGGTTAAAAGGCTAATTCATCATTGTAGTTGATAGTAACTTGTAAGTAAGTCACTTAGTTAAAAAAGCTTTCAATCAATTCATTAATTACTTAAAAACTTTCAAATTGGTCATTACCGTCAGTTCCGTTAAAAACTCTAACGAAAAAATGACGTAAATGCTGACGTGACACAATGAAATTAAGTGTAGTTACTAATTCATCACTCAACTTTGTAACAATTTTTATTTAGGTCATTAGCTAATTTTAATTTTAAAATTAAATAAAATTTGAAATTGAACATACCCATTTAATTCATATACTTAGAAAAAATACCATATTTTTAAATTCAATTTTTTTTCAATATTAATAAATCATACCAAAATTATATTTTTTGAATTTTAAACTTTTTCCGAATTATGCTTTAATTAAATTTAAATTTTAATATACCTCTTTAACTCATATGCTTATAAATCGATACAAGTTAACAAATATGTAGCTATCACATTTTTTCAATAATAATGATTTTTGTTAAAAGTGTAAAAACTTTCAGGTGATTATCCATTTATTTCATATGCTAGTAAATTGGTAAAAGCAAACAAATATTTGCAAAAATATCATGTTTTTCGATCTATTTTTTTGATATTAAAAAGTGATACGGAAAGCGTAATTTTTTTTTTAATGATTAAAATTTTAATTCACAAAATCTTAATTAAAAAAATTAATTTCATTTCCTATATTTTAAATATTTAATTTTTTTTCAGTCAGTGACATAATTGAAAATTAGCACATAGTTTAGTGATCTAATCGTAAATATTTCAAATTTTAACAGAAAACTGTTAAAAGTCAATGCATTTTAATGGTGGTGAAAATATTGTATAGCTTAGTATTGTGATTGCAAGTTAATTGTAACTTTGTGATGTGTTTGAAAGCTTTTTTAACTTGATGACTCACTTGCAAATTATTACTAACTACAGTGATCGATTAGCCATTTAACCCTATAAAAATCAGACGCCAAGTTTTCCTGTCCAAATTGCATTCCGTCAACGGACGGAGTTTTAAATATCCATATTATTTATTTATATTATATTATTAAATCAAAATATTGAAAATTTTAATCTTCTTATTTAGTTTTCATCATATTTAATAAATTATAAACAAAACACGTTATCTTTTAAATAAAATATATGTGAAAATCGAAGTCAGCCGAAATTATGACACATTTATTTTATAAACACTAGGATTATTGTATTTATCTAGTTACAAAAATATGAGTTCCACCTCAGCTCAAGGCTCAAGCCTCATCCACAATACCCCTTACCTTAAAAAAAACACATCGGATGTAGTGGTCGTTGCACTGAAACTGAATCCTTTTATATGGAAAATTGGTTGTTTGAAGAAGATAAGAATGTAGCTAGTACTCCCTCCGTCCCAGTCATTTCTATACACTTTTCATTTTGGGACGTCCCATTCATTTTTATACATTCCAAAAATAGTAACTTTTAATAATATAAAACACTATTACATCCACTACTTTCTCCACTATCTCTATTCTATAACAATATAAATCAGTATTACACTCACTACTTCCTCCACTATCTCAAATCTATTAGTAAATATTGATAGGTCACACCACTTTACTCACTTTTTATATCTTTTCTTAATATTCGTGCCCAAATTCTATGTATAGAACCCAGAGGGACGGAGGGAGTAGTACGCAAGTTGCCATGTTGCCCTTACATGTTTTTGTTGCAATTCATGAAAGAAATACATATGTTATGCACTCACTTACATTTCAATGATCAAAACAACCGAGCAACTTGAGTAGACGGAATCTATCATGGAAATAAGATTGGAAACTCAATTATTTTTATACTAATTTTAAAATAAGATATGAGATAAGATATAATTTGACGAGTAGTATTGCATAACCGAAATGAGTTTCAAATATGTTCTCGAATAATATGTGTTTTATTTTAATTTGCAAAATTCAAAATTATGCACAGAGTAGTACATGCATTTTATTTTTGAGAAAAAAGGAGCATTTTTTGGGTATTTTCTTTACATTGCTACACGAGGACCTGTTCTTTAATGTCAAAAAAATAGCTGCTCTGTATACTCATGAAGATTATTCTTCCTGATGGGATCGTGCCATATGGACACCGGATATCTACATGCTACTTGACGAATGCTTGTTCCATCAATTCATGGAGTTTTGCTGGACGTTGTTTAATGGTTAGTGAAGGGTTTGAGAGTGGAGTAGAGCCGGCAATTTTGTACCCGACACGAAAACACGACACGAAAACGACACGAAAATTACGGGTTTGGTTTAACCTTTTCGGTACACGAACACGAAAATACACGAACACGAAAATACACGAGCGAATTTAGTGTCGGTTTTGGATTTACCCTTGGGTACACGACACGAAACGAAAGTACACGAAATAAATAAATAAATAAATAAATATTTTAAAATTATATAAATACATATAATTTCGTGTACTTTTCGTGTAATTTCGTGTACTTTTTGTTTCGTTTTCGTTTTCGTTTTCGTTTTCGTGTACTTTTCGTGTACTTTCGTGTACTTTTCGTGTACACGATAAGTACACGATAAATTTCGTGTACTTTTCGTTTCGTTTCGTGTTTACACGAAATTTTTCGTTTCGTTTTCGTTTTGTAAAATGGGTACATGAACTTATTTCGTTTCGTTAATGGTTTAACCTCTTAGTACACGAAACACGAAAGTACACGACACGACACGAATTGCCAGGTCTAGAGTGGAGTAGTAAAACATGGAGAGAGCGGTAACTAGGGCAAAGAATCATTTGTTTTCTGCCACCGATCAGGAGTTGGAAACTTGATGAATGCTGCAATTTGCAAGATCTTAAGTAAAATAGGAATCTCGTCTTTGCCATTGCTCGATGAATATTTGGAGGATGTGGTATTTACTACACCATGATCTTCCATTTTTTGAGGTGTAAGTTATAGATGTAACGTGCATGGAATGTGCAATAGAAGTATAGAAGAAAATAGAACAGAGTCAGGCTTATTGAGCCAAAGCCTTCCCCATCTGGGAATTAGGAAACTGAACACATAAATTGCGGAGAAAAGTATTAGTTATATCTCGTAGTTATTTCTTAATATAAAAACTTTTCACGAGACGTTCTTTCGTTATCGATTTCATATGCAGTTTATTAGTTCAGTGGATTTTGTCTTCTGATGAAATATGTAAGAAAAATAGCATCTGGAATTTTCAGTATGTGGTATATACAGGTAGGTTGCAGAATGCATAATCTGTACTATATTTGCAGGATGATATAATGGAACACAATGGAGCAAGGATGAATTCAGTCGAATTGAAATCTATCTGGTTTTTAAAATATTCAGTTTTTGGAGTTTATCCTACTTTACAGAATTTGGGATATTAAAATGTGAAACTAAGACTACATGTAAAGCATGATTATAAATGAATAAAAACAATAATAAACACATGCAGATGGGGTCTAGACTTCGGGCCAGTTTGACAACGCAAATATTAGCCGACTTATGATTTATAAACTCGTAAAAGTTTATTGGGATTTTTGTCCACCCAACTTATAACCTCAACTTATAACTTATATGTTGATAAGTTGAATGTTAATAATGAGGTACATTTTCCAGAACTTATTGACTTATTACTTGATTTTTTGTTTTTTAATAATTTATATTTTTACATTTGTGTTTTTAAATGTTTTTTTAATTTAAAATGCAAGTGTTGAAATCATTGTATTTAATAATTATCACTAACTTATCACTTATAAGACATTTACTCATTAAGTTATAACTCAACTTTTTTGTAATATCTCAACCATGCACAGAATGTCTTTTCAATCGACTTATGAAATATCATTTGTGTCGGGCAATCAACAAATCTGTCACTTTTACATACTTGTTTGACTTGTGTATTTCTTAATTAATAGAATAAAAATGTAAATAAAAAAGTAATTTTAATATCGTTTCACACTTTAGAAGTTTCTAAATGTAAATTTTCCATTTGAAAAGGAACAAAGTATGCGTCTACTCAGATGGCTGGCTGCCTTTCATTTCGTAGAAGTTTCTAATTTCTTACTTGCATGGGCCCACCAACCTGCCGTTGGAATTTCTAGATTCTCGAATGTCATTTGTCAAAATAATTAACTTACGACCCACCTCTGCCTCGAGCCCCCCAAGGCCCCAAACATTTCACTGTTATTCCACTAGATTTCATTTTTTTCGATTTTTAAAGTCAGAAGCAAGTATCCCGGTCCAAATTGCGTTGCGTCGTCTGTCTCATTCATTTCTTTACACTTTTTGTTACAATTTTTTTTGAACGTCTCATCCAATTCTTTACATTCCAATTTTTTTTTAAAATACTAAAGTTTTATAATATAAAAATCAACCACTTTCATTACTTTACTTACTTTATATTTTAAATATTGACAGGTCTCACCACTTTATTTATTTTTTTTACTCTTCTTCATTACTTTACCTATTTTCCTTAAACTCCGTGTCCAATCCAAATGATAACTATTGGGTGGGACAAAGAGAGTATTTATTTACGAGTAATTTTTTAGAAGACATTCTCGTATTTTTAAATTTTTGTGAATAATTATATGCATTTTTAAATTTTTTATTTTACTAATATATAAGAGTCATATTTAGGTAGATGGATTATGAGTGTTTGTGATTGTAATACAGTAGTATATTTAAAAAAATCAAAGTCAGCAGAAACTATGACAAATTTATTTAATAAACACTAGAATTATTGCATTTATTTAGTATTACAAAACTATCAATTCCACCTCAGCTCAAGCCTTATCCACAAAACCCCATGGTGAAAACTGAAACCCTTATCCACAACGAGCAATAGCAGGCAATTAGCGCAATAGTTTTCGATTGATAGAAAAAATCTTAAAACTAAAAAAATTCAGTGCGGACATAATCACTTCGTTCCTCCATTCTCATTGATTATTTGATAGAAATTTCATATTTAATATTTTAATTACATACATAATTGATTATTG
The DNA here is from genome assembly GCA_030848705.1 of Heracleum sosnowskyi. Lineage (NCBI taxonomy): Eukaryota > Viridiplantae > Streptophyta > Magnoliopsida > Apiales > Apiaceae > Heracleum > Heracleum sosnowskyi. The sequence goes on along the minus strand of JAUIZM010000014.1, from coordinate 4,290,255 downwards.
TGAATATCATGTCATTGACATAAGTATTAATGGATATTAACTTGAGTACAAGAACATAATACATTCATTACTTAGCTGAGTGTATGATATCTCAAACTATTTTATAATAGACTTATAATATAACAATGTTAAGAGAATACTTACTAAATATTTGTCTTTCTTGTTCGAAGCTTACTCCCATGCGTGTTCTCTGTAGCTGCTTTGTGCTCTCCTCCACGACTAATTTAGGGTTTTATTATTAGATGACCGTGTATATATATGTTTTGGTCTTGGTATCCTATTACTATTAGAATCTTAATAATTAACCAACCACTTATTATCAATACTTTTCTTTTTTTTTCTATTTTACACATATATATGTAAGAGAAAAAAGATCTGAGGTAACCTCAGGATGATTACCTGAGATAAACTTATTTTCAAGTACAAAAAAGTGATGGCAATTTTGTAAATATGTTAATTTTTCTGAAATTACAATAATAACGGCCTGTATTTGTATGAAATTTTTTTAATTGTCTCAGATAACTCCGTGAGGTAACCTCACGAACATGATACTCTATATGTAATTACTTATTCTAATTTTAAAGGCGCGGAATCGAATAAAACAAAAACTCGTACTTAAATCGAATAAATGGAGACATTTATCATAAATAGATTCCTCTAATTCCTGAATAGCCTCTCATTTAATGATTATTTCCTAACCAAAACTTTGACAAAATAAAATGATTTTCTACCAAGTAACTTGCTCCTTTCAAGCTAAGGTGATTTTGACTTCCTCCTCACAAATTAATTAAAAAAAAACTCATATAACAAACATTAAGAATGTGTAAAAAAAATAAAACAAAAAAAAATAATTTTAATTCCATAAAACTGAATATAGAACATAAATGCATTTGATATAACTTTGATCAGGATTTTAATCTACAAGCAATTTAATAATTAAAAGTATTAAAATAGGTTTTAAAATAAATAACTAAAGCATTTTTCTGTGATATTTTAGAAAAATAATGGATTTTAGTAAGAAAAATAGAAAAAGTAAGTTGAAAAAGATAATTGTCCGTGATATTTTTAGAAAATGAGAGATTTTAGTAAAAAAAATAAAAAAAGTAAGTTGAAAAAGGTAATTGCCCTTGATATTTTTTAAAAATGAGGGATTTTGTTAGAAAAAATTTATAATGTGTTCTATCTGAAAAGTTATTGGTTATAAACATGTAATATTATTATTTAATTTTTTTCATAAATGATTAAGGTTAATTAAGTAAAAACACTTAGGACCGACCAAACTTTTAATATTGCATCTATTATATAATAACTAGCTAAAAATCCGTGCGATTCACAGACTATTTTTAATAGTTGTTATTTGATTGTTTATATTATATTATATTATTAATTATATTTGTTAAAAAAAATAAATATGCATGTTAAAATATGTAGACTTTTAAAAAAATTAAAAACATTAAATTAGGTTTTTAAATAAATAATCAACGGTTTACCCGTGATATTTTTGAAAAAGGATGTGTTTTAGTAAGTAAAAATAGAAAAGCTAATATGTTTTAGTTAAGAAAGGTAATTGCTCGTGATATTTTTATGAGATGAGTAGATTTTGTTAAAAAAAATAGAAAAGGTAATGTGGTTTAGCTGAAAAGGTAATTGGTTTTAAATATGTCTTAACTATTTAATAATTATTTTTTACAGATAAGTAATGGTAATTAAGTAAAATCATGAAGTACCAGAAAATTGGTACCATACCGACCAAACTTTTAACGTTTCATCTTTAATAAGATAGCTTAAAACTAGTGTGATGCACAGATTATTTTTAATTATTGTTATTATTATTTAAGTTTTAATATTTTATTAATTGTATTTGTTAAAAAAAATAAGTAGTGAGAGATTTTAGTGTGAGAAAAAATATAAAAAGTAACATGTTTTAGTTGAAAAATGTATTTGTCCTTGATTTTTTAAGAAAAAGGAGAGGATTTGCTAAAAAAATAGAAAAAAGTAATGTATTTTAGTCGGAACGGTAACTGGTTATAAATAACATTGTTAATTAATAATATATTTTTAAAAATAAGCAAGGATAATTAAGTAAAATCACTTAAAACTCGATCATACAAACTTTTAATGTTTCATCTATTATATTATAGTATAAATATGAAATTCTATATTCAAGTATATTAAGTGAAAATTTAAAATAAACAAATAAATCATAAAATAACGTGTGTCCTAATTGATTGAGATGGTAAAACTTACCATCTCAAGCTCAAGATCGTAAGTTTGATTTCATTGAAAGACTATATTTGGTGCCCCACCAAGAGATGAGTCATATGGCAAGTGCTTGTGTGTCGTATTAGAGCATATCCGATGAGAGCAACCACTTAGCTAAAATTTAAATTAACATATCATAATTACGAATTATAAAGATTATGTAAAAAAAGATGCATTCCAATGGTACATTCCTCTTAGCAAAAAATTTAGTCAACCTCCTTACGTTGATTATATTTGCTGAACATCTAGAGACCTGTAACAATATTAGAGCATTTCCGATGGGTTAAAACCCTTAGCTAAAAATCTAGTTGACATACCAAAAATAATTTTTTTACATAATTTATAAAAAATTGAGCACTCCATTGGGACAAAGCTCTTGTCTATAATTTTAGTCAACTCCTTCTCGTTGGCTATATTTGTCGATCTTCTATGAACCTGTAGCATAATTTCACCTCATCAGTTACCATATTGAGATAATATATTCTATTTATAATAACTTGAAATAATTATAACATACTATTTTTAGAATATAACCATCCTTTATAGCCAATAACATTGGAGTATATTGTCTTACAAGGTTCAACAAGGTTCAACAAATTTTAAGCGATTGTCTATTTATTTGAATATAGCTAACCAATTTACATAACGTCGTTGGAGATGTTCTTACACATCATCTATTGCCTTATTAAAATGACATATTCTATTTTTAACGATATGAAGAAATAATAATAACATACTATTTTTAAATTATAACCAATTATTATAGCCAACTCCATTGGAGCACAATACCTTACATGTTCGACAAATTTTAAATAATCAATATTTTATCTTATTTTAGCTAACCACTTTAGCAAGTATCAATGAAGATGCTCTTAGTGTGGGATAACAAGGAGGAAACAGCATCAGCCAACATACCCACATGTCGTCACATGCTACTACAGTATAATATATTCGTTGCCAAGAAACAGACAATTTTGCAAGAAAAAAAAAAAATGATCGAATCAAGAAAAATGATACATACATCTCCTAAGAAATATTTTACCCACAATCGTCCCATGCATTCCTATAATTATAATATGCTTTTCATTTCACAGTAGTTCAAGTCATTTCCAAGTACCGTGTCTGTGTGTCTATATATATGTCCTCCTTTCCTTACTCCTTATGTCATTTTGTCCCAGCTCAAAATTACATGTTCACGTAGATGTGGTCGGTTTGTTGCAGCATATGTTCACATATATATGTGGTCGGTTTGTTGCAGTATATTATACGGCAAATCTATACTATATTATTATAAACGAAATAGGGTATAATTTGGTACTTGGTTAACACCTTCCAAAAAAATCTATACTACTTTCCTAAAAGGAGTTAATTTAAAAATAACATTTTCAGGAATAAATATAACAAAAATGAACTAATAAATTAAAATTCAAATAATTTAACAAAAACAATTGAATTAAATTAAATTATACACGTGTTAAAATAATAATGACATTATTATTATTATAAGAATTTAGATACTCACTTTACTAATTTGGACTTTATCTTGGGGTATAAAAATCGGATTTCGACGATTTTACAGCCCACGCGAAGCTAACAAAATTATCTTTAATTTAATGATGAGTTAATAATTTTTATCTAATTGAAACTATCTATATATGGAAGAGGAAAAAGAGTCACAAATTTTTACAGGGAGAATTCTATTCAATATAGAAGTTTAAAATATCAATATACACATATTCGTATTTAATTATAATCCTCATATTAATCAGTACACTTTTAAAATTAAATCTAACAGTTCTCCATTTAAGATTTAACGTTTTTTATTAATTTGACAATAACCGAACCAAAATTTTGAATGAGATTTCTCTTACACTTATTACATATGAGAATATAAATATAAAAATTATAGATGTCACACTTCTAAATATGTCACATTTCAAATTATAATAATAATAAATAATAATAACTCTCTTACGTTCCAAATTACTTCATTAAAAAACTACCCAAAAAATTTAGGATAATTTGGTTGGTTGATTAACACATTCCAAGAAAACAAAAATCAAATAATAAATTAAAATTCATATAATTTAACAAAAACAATTGAATTAAATTAAATTATACATGTGTTAAAATAATAATGACATAATTATTATTATAAGAATTTAGATACTCACTTTACTAATTTGGACTTTATCTTGGGTTATAAAAATCAGATTTCGACGATTTTATAGCTCACGCGAAGCTAACAAAATTATCTTTAATTTAATGACGATTTAACAATTTTTTTCTAATTGAAACTATCTATAAATGGAAGAGAAAAAAGAGTCACGAATTTTTACAGGAGAATTCTATTCAATATAGAAGTTTAAATTATCAATATACACATATTAGTATTTAATTATAATCCTCATATTAATCAGTACACTTTTTAATATTAAATCTAACAGTTCTCCATTTAAGATTTAACGTTTTTTTATTAATTTGACAATAACCGGACCAAAATTTTGAATGAGATTTTTCTTACACTTATTACATATGAGAATATAAATATAAAAATTATAAATGTCACGCTTCTAAATATGTCACATTTCAAATTATAATCTATACTATACTATTATAAGCGAAATAGGGTATAATTTGGTACTTGGTTAACACCTTCCAAAAAAATCTATACTACTTTCCTAAAATAGTTAATTTAAAAATAACATTTTCAGGAATAAATATAATAAAAATGAACTAATAAATTAAAATTCAAATAATTTAACAAAAACAATTGAATTAAATTAAATTATACACGTGTTAAAATAATAATGACATTATTATTATTATAAGAATTTAGATACTCACTTTACTAATTTGGACTTTATCTTGGGTTATAAAAATCGGATTTCGACGATTTTACAGCCCACGCGAAGCTAACAAAATTATCTTTAATTTAATGATGAGTTAATAATTTTTATCTAATTGAAACTATCTATAAATGGAAGAGGAAAAAGAGTCACAAATTTTTACAGGGAGAATTCTATTCAATATAGAAGTTTAAATTATCAATATACACATATTCGTATTTAATTATAATCCTCATATTAATCAGTACACTTTTAAAATTAAATCTAACAGTTCTCCATTTAAGATTTAACGTTTTTTTATTAATTTGACAATAACCGAACCAAAATTTTGAATGAGATTTCTCTTACACTTATTACATATGAGAATATAAATATAAAAATTATAGATGTCACACTTCTAAATATGTCACATTTCAAATTATAATAATAATAAATAATAATAACTCTCTTACGTTCCAAATTACTTCATTAAAAAACTACCCAAAAAATTTAGGATAATTTGGTTGGTTGATTAACACATTCCAAGAAAACAAAAATCAAATAATAAATTAAAATTCATATAATTTAACAAAAACAATTGAATTAAATTAAATTATACATGTGTTAAAATAATAATGACATAATTATTATTATAAGAATTTAGATACTCACTTTACTAATTTGGACTTTATCTTGGGTTATAAAAATCAGATTTCGACGATTTTATAGCCCACGCGAAGCTAACAAAATTATCTTTAATTTAATGACGATTTAACAATTTTTTTCTAATTGAAACTATCTATAAATGGAAGAGAAAAAAGAGTCACGAATTTTTACAGGAGAATTCTATTCAATATAGAAGTTTAAATTATCAATATACACATATTAGTATTTAATTATAATCCTCATATTAATCAGTACACTTTTTAATATTAAATCTAACAGTTCTCCATTTAAGATTTAACGTTTTTTTTATTAATTTGACAATAACCGGACCAAAATTTTGAATGAGATTTTTCTTACACTTATTACATATGAGAATATAAATATAAAAATTATAAATGTCACGCTTCTAAATATGTCACATTTCAAATTATAATCAGGTCAACACTTTTAATTATTATCAAATCATATTTTTTTAATAATTTACCTCCAAAATTCATATTGCTTCTACTTTTTCTATAAATTTCAATTCAAATAAAATAAGAAAATTATAGAATTTTAAATGAAGTCCGTGCATGGCACGGGTTATAGGCTAGTAATATTATATGAAATAATATATAGAAATGTTGGTCACTCCTGCATTCATATTAATTTTCTATATTAAATTTATTCGCGAAATCTTTTCGCAAACAGAACAATTATAGCTATCGATAATCAGCAATCAAAACCCTATATATATTGTATTGCGAAATTTTTTCATGATAACATATACAAATGCATATATATCATACAGTTTTCGATATGTTGCGACAAAGGTTTGACCGAGTTTTGTTTAGTAAAAGAAAAGGAGATGTGTAGAATATAAATGAGAATGCTTGATTATAATTTAGACTGATACCAAACAAATCTTTTTAATTCTATTTAATTATTCTTAAAAAATTAAATCTAATGTCAACCCTACCTAGAGCCAAAGTACGGAGCTGAAGAAGGTGCCATTTGCCATGCATGAGTTTTTGCTAATTTTTCTTTTACCAATTCACATTTAACTTAAAATCCTAATTAACATGCTATAGATTCAACAAATAACTACTATAATGTTATCAAATTTGTCGGACCATTCCCGGTGAAATACGAATAAGGTGGATCAGTATTCAAAATTTTCAACTAAGTACTTCTAGAAACAAAAAATTGGGCTAAAAATTTAGTTTTTTTTTTTACCATTTTTAAACTCTAAAGAATTAGTTTTGGTAATGTTGGAACGAGATTTTTGTTGGGTCAGGCTTCGCAAGGTTCCTCGGGTTAACCTGCAAAGAGAAAAATGTGAGGGGTGTGTTATTTTAATGATGACAACTGTCAGACCCCAAGATTCGGGCCCCATCTCATCCGTTGAAGTCAGAACGTCTCCATCTGGACCGTTAAATATAAAACGTTTTCTCCTCCCCTGTCCAAACATCACTTAACCGTCTTATAAATTTGAACGTTTCCCCCCATTTTGCGTTGCACACTCTCAAAAAACCACAACCTTTCTGTAAGCACAGTCATTCAGAGCGATTTTCAGGCACTCCAGGAGCAAATTCAGCACATCTACACTCCGTTTCTCGCATCCCAACATCTCATTCATAAGTAAGTACCCATGATCCCCCACCCATTTTTTCCAATTCATCCGTACAACACATGTTTCTAAAAGTGCGCTTTTGTTCTAGTATATGAATGTATGTATGCATATCAATTTCATGGTGTATGAGTTTTATATTTCTGGGAGTGAAAATGCATGTATAGGGAACTTTAGCGGAAAGCCAGGGGTAGTTGTTTAGGTTTATTATTTTTGGGAACATGAAGTAGGATGGGGGTTATGGAGTATAATTGTCTTACTGGAATGTTTGCAGGACAAGAACATTCTTCGGGATGGTTTTGTCCTTAGAATATTCTTCGGTCATGGTTTTTACCCCATAATCTTTCTTCGAAATGTTTAAATTTATAGAACACTCTTCGGAGTATTTAAACCTGTAAGATCTTCTCCGGTAAGACGCCTTTAACCCTTAGACCTTAATCCACAAATTATGATGTCCCCGACCGATCCAAGTCCTCTGTACTCAGCTTTTCCCTTCATTTCTTCTTCCTTTAGATTATCCCGAGTACATGACTAATAATTTCCTCATTTTTGAATGCATGGATATGGATCGGTCAATGGCAGAAGCGAACCCTTCTGGAGAAGCAAGACCACATCGGGAGCGGGACTTTCTGAGGAGTCCCCCTTCAAAAGCGTTACAGACTATCCGGCGGAGAACATCCGTTCGTTATTGACCGAAGCGACGGTGTCCGGGTTCGTCAAGGAATACGATATTCCCTTTGGTGCCTGGCATATATACCCATCAAGGAAGATGGATAGGATTTGGCACAATCCTCCTGTTCCTCCAGGCTATGGAGAGGTTGCCACGGGTATATCTGAAGCAGCCTTCAAATACGGCTTTCGGGTTCCAGTTCTTCCACTCGTAAGGAAGTTATTTGAACAAATGGGCATCGCCCTGGGTAAGATGGATCCGAACGGATTCCTTCACATAAACGACTTCCAATGTCGATGCCTAGCTGCCAGAGTTGATCCCACCGCACGACTGTTGTGGCACCACTGCGACTTTAAGACTATTACACCATCTCCCGAAGAACTAACAGAGTGGACTGGGTAGAAACCAACTCTAACAATAAGGGGAGCCACGACAAGTGGTTTTACCTCTCGGGACCAAAAATCGCTGCCATGTCCCAATGGCGCCTGGTCGACCCGACTGTCCAGGTGATCAAACTTACTTTGATCGGCGCCGAGGACCACGAGTACGCCCGACTGTGTGAGTTCGACATGGGTCAAATCCCATTGGTAGACAGTCGGGATAAACAATGGGTCTTCGCCCTTTGGGGTAATGGCAAAAATTTCTTCATCTTTTGCCTTGAGATTTTTATATTTGGGTACTTCCCTGTCTTTCTTCAGTTGACTTATCTTGTTATAACTTGTCGGTTTCATTTTTTGCAGTGTCTACTCGCCAGGAAATAATCGAGCGTAAAAAGGCCAAGCTCCTTGCTTCCCAAGAGGCTCAGGTTAGGGACTCCACCACACCTACTCCGGAAAGTGGCGACCAAAGAGAAACTGATCGGACGGCTCCCTCATCGCCTCAAATCGAGCGGGAAGAGGATAGGCCACAGTCCCCGAACTCCCAACAGAGAAAGAGGGGGCGAACAGACGAAGTTATAGTCAAGACCTACGTCCCCCAATGGAGTGTACTAGAGTCCGATGCTTTCATCGCCCCGGCTCCGAAGGCAGCCAAGGAGGTCGGTCCAGACTTTTGCAGGGCTCTAACGCTGCCGATTGATCAGTCTCTGTAGGAATAGTTGTCCTCTGTCGATGCCTGCGCTGAACTTCTCGGGCTTCTTTCCATGGTAAGAATTACTTTGCCTTATATTTTTCAAAATTACTTTCTTTTCATTCCGTCGCCTTTCTTAACATTTGCCTTGTTTTCTTTCAGGTTGCGCCCATGGCCGCTACTGTCACCGACAAGGTGAAGGACATGCATGGTCATATCAACCGTGTCGAAGAGAGCGAGATGAGGGCGATTAAGGCCTAAGGGGATTCGAGCTGCTCGGGAGGACTTGGAAAAGGTGGAGGGCCAAGCTTTGGCGCTCCAAAAAGATAAAGAGAACTTCCAGAAGGATATAGATGCTCTTCGGGCTCGCCTTACCAGGAGGAATTTGCAACTTAAGGCGGCCAGGAAGCTAACCCGGAAAGAGAACAAACTAAGGCTGCTTGCCGAAGAGCGGTGCTACCAGATGGGTTACGATGGTTACATACTGAAAGCGCACAGTTTGGGCTTTGACCACAAACAGCTCATTGAGGAAGGTTATCCTGATCCGGTCGACCATGAAGACGAGCCCGAAGAAAATCCGGTATTCTCCTCTGGCGAGGATGAGCCCTTGTCTGATTAGGACTTGTAATTCTGTTTTTATTTTTTTTGTCCTCGGGCTTTTAACATTTCTACCTTCGGGCTTTAAATTTAATGTTATGTTTCTTTGCTTTAATTTAGCCTTAGCATTTTTAACAATTTTCGTAACTCTGCCTTAGCATAACTTTCTGTTGTTTTATGCGGCTTCGGCTTGATATTACCTTAGCATGATTTTAATAATTATATGCCTCTTCGGAATATGATTTGTTTGTTTTGGCTTAATTTTGCCTTGACACAAAATTACATTGTTTTAAGCGTCTTCGGCCTTTAACTGCCTCAGCATATTCTTGGTTATTTTAAATTATTTTATGTGTCTTCGGCTTTCAATTTGCCTTAGCATAATTCTAATTGGTTTATGCGACTTCGGCTTACGATTCGCCTTGACATATTATTTCACATTATACATCTCCGGCCTATGCTTTGCCTTGGTATAATGCTTGCCCCCAAATATTTAGGAGATCGGGTGGTCGATTCCTCGGTCATTTTCCCGATGTATAAAATATTTTTTATTATAAGGTAAAAGGAATCAACATTTATCTATTTTGGTCGCCCCTAGATAAGTGTTGGTAAAATATCCTTTTGTATTACTTGCTTTGTGTAGCTCAACTTATTCGCATGATTAAATAATGTGCTTATGAAACGTTCTAATATCAAACCTTTGTTATAGAACGGTCGTTTAGAACAACCAAAAAGCATATGTATTCATTAATATGAGTTCAAACTACACATGATTCTCTTTAGGGAATTTTAAATACAGGCCAAATTAAAGATGCTAAATACCATTTTCAAAGGTAGAACAAATCTCATTGGTAATACCTGCGTAAGCGTGAGGCATGCCAAGTGTTTTTTATGGGACTGTCATTCAAGTTTGCCAGCTTATAGGTACCTGGGCGAACGACCTCTATTACAGTGTAAGGTCCTTCCCAATTAGGGATTAGTTTTACTTGATTCGCCAGCATAGAGGTAGCTAGCTCCCGGAGGACCGAGTCTCCCACCACAAAGGTCCTATTCTTAACACCCGAATCATAGTATTGTGCAGCTTGGAGTTGGTACCTTAGGTTTCTCTTGTGGGCAACTTCTTTGTCTTCTTCCAGTAAATCCACATTGGCCTTTAGTCCGAACTCGTTAGCTTCCACATTGAACACTTCTGTTCGGTATGAATCTAGACCGACTTCCGCTGAGACTAGTGCATCTGTTCCGAACACCAACCTGAAAGAAGTTTCACCGGTAGATGATCGTGGTGTCGTTCGTCAAGCCCACAACACCCAAGGTAATTCTTTGGCCCAGAGTCCTTTGGCATCACCTAGGTGTTTTTTTATCCCATAAAAAATGATCTTGTTTGCAGCTTCAATCACTCCATTTCCTTGGGGATGGCCGACTGAACTGAACTTTTGTTGCACTCCGAAGTGGGCTAGGAACTTTCTGAACTTGTTCCCAATGAATTGAGTTCCATTATCCGAAACACACACCTTCGGTATTCCAAACCTAAGTATCACTTGCTCTAGTATGAACTTCTTTGCTACCTCCTCGGTTATGGTGGCCAATGGTCTTGCTTCTATCCATTTGGTCATATAATCGATCGCCACAATATAATATTTGGCTTGCTTCGTGCTCGTGGGTAGGATCCCCACAATATCAACCGCCCACATGGTAAAGGGTGTCGGGCTCAGAACTGATGACATTTCCTCGGGGGGCTGCTTCGGTATAGTGCTGAACAACTGGCATTGTCGGTATTTTTTCGCATACTCGACTGCATCTGCTCGCAAAGTCGGCCAGTAGAATCCCTGTCTAAGGATTTTAAAGGCGAGTGATCGATTGACTAAATGTTCGCCACATATTCCTTCATGCACGATCTCTAAGACCAACAGTTATTCTTCGGCGTTCAGACACTTAAGGAGTGGTTCGGTTACCGACCTCCTGTATAACTTCCCTCTGATGATGGTGTAGCTTGAGGCCCTATACTTCACCTTTTGTGTTTCTTTCCGGTCTAGGGGCAAGGTACCTTTCTCCAGGTATGCCCTGATCGGAGTCATCCAGTTAATGCCTTGATGGATTTCCATGCATTGTTTCTTTTCAACCGAAGGTTGTTTCACTTCGGTCAAGTAGATTGATCATGTCAAGCTCTGAGTTTCTGCGGAAGCGAGCCTAGATAGCGCGTCGGCTCGGTTGTTGTCCTCCCTGCCAATTTGACTTAATTCAAATAATTCAAACAAAGTCGAAGCGTCACATACCTTTATGGCAAATGCTTTAATTCGGGGTTCTCTTTGCTTATATTGTCCACATAAATGTTTAACCACCAACATAGAATCACTGAACACCTTCAGGTGTTTGACTTCTCGATTCTTTGCCAAATTCAGTCCAGCTAGCAACGCTTCGTACTCAGCTTCATTGTTTGTTAGAGGGAAAGTGAACCTTATCGCCTGACATATCTTAAACACTTTCGGACTGGAAAGAATCAACCCAACTCCACATTTCGAACCATCAACCGAACCATCTACAAATAGCTTCCATTTTCCTGGGGTTCGGATCAGTTGATCTTCGGGCGCCAGGTCCTTTGACCCGGAGAAAGAACATTCCACCATAAAGTCTGCCAATGCATGGGCTTTGATAGAGGTTCTCGGGATGTACTCCAGATCATATTCGCCTAGCTCAATGGACCATGCTACCACCCTTCCTGATGCCTCTGGTCTGGTCTCATTAAGAGTGGCGCCTTGTTAAGGTATTCTTTTTACTTCTTCAAATGCCTTTTGGCAGTTCGACCTTCACTCAAAATTCTTCGACCCCCGAAGTACCTCGAAGAAAGGTAAAGCTTTCTCTGATGACCTTTATATGAACCTTCGTAAGGCGGCCAAACGGCCTGTCAACTTTTGAATGTCCCAAATTGTCTTCGGTGGCTCCATGTCTATCACGGCCTGGATCTTCTCTGGGTTTGCCTCAATCCCTCGGCCACTCACCATATATCCCAGGAACTTTCCGATGGACACCCCGAACGTGCACTTATTTGGATTTATCTTCATGTTGTTCCTCCTTAGTGTTTCAAAATATTCTTTCAAGTCCTCCGTGTGTTCTTTAAACAACGACTTGACAATCATATCATCCACATAGCACTCCATATTTCTCCCAATTTGTTTGGCAAAAATCTTATTGACCACCCTCTAGAACGTGGCCCCTGCATTTTTCAAGCCAAAAGGGAATTTTGATGTAGGCATAGGTTCCCTTCGGGATGATGAATGATGTCTTCGGAATGTCCTCGGCATTCATCGCAATCTGATGATAACCTGAAAAAGAATCCAAAAAACAAAGTACCTGATATCCTGAGGTAGCATCGGGGAGCTGGTCAGTGCTCGACAGAGGGTAGTGATCATTCGGGCAAGCCTTATTCAAGTCTGTATAGTCTACGCACATTCTCCATTTGTTGTTAGCTTTCTTCACCACTACCACATTGGCTAACCAATCGGAATATTCAATCTCTTCTATGAACTTTGCCTCTAACAGCTTTTCTACTTCGGCTTCAATGATCTTCTGTCTTTCCATGGCGAAAGTCTTTTTTCTTTGTTTAACAGGTTTGGCCTCGGGCTTAACATTGAGGCAATGTTTCGCCGTCTTTGGATCCAAACCAGGCATATCTTTGGGGCCCCAGGCAAAGACGTCGTGGTATTGCCTAACCACTTCAATCACCTTCTTCTTTAAGTTAGGTTACATATTCTTCCCAATTCGGACCATCTTTCCCAAGCAACCTGCATATAACTCCACCTCTTCGGTTTCTACTGTTGGTTCGACAATTGGGCTGGATAGATCTGTTCCAAACTTTTCCAACTCGATGTTCATTGTTTGGTGACTCCCACTAGCTTCGTCGTCGGCCCTCTTTCTTTTACCTCCTTCGGACACTTTAAATTCTTGGTCCTTCTCCAAGTCATCCAACATTATAATTTGGGCGGTTTTTTGGTCATCCCTCATCTCCCCGATGCCTTGTTCGATTGGAAATTTCAACTTTAGATGGGGGACTGAAGATACTGTCTGAAAGGATGTAAGAGATGGCCTTCCCAAGATTGCGTTGTACGGGCTTTCCACCCGAACAACATAGAATTTCACCTGTTTTTCAATAGTATATGGTGCTTTGACAGATAAATTAATGGTACCTTCAATCGGGACTGGCTGGTTTCCAAATCCATACAGAGGAGCTTTATGACATGGCTTCAGCTGCTCGCCTCCCAAATTCATTTTTTTGTACGTTCGATGATATAAAATGTTCACCGAACTTCCCCCATCAACTAGCACTTTCCAAATTTTGTTTTTCCCGATCATAGGGTTAATGATTAACGGATCCTCATGGGGCCATATCACGTCTTCATAATCATCCTCGGTGAATACAATAGGCATGGCCTGCTTAGCTGACTGGAACTGGTACAGGTTGTACACCTGCCTAATATACCTCTTATTTTTCGTTTTGCTGTCTCGGTCTAGGGTGCTTCCTCCAGAAATGATTTTCACCTCGCCCATATACCTCTCTCCATCTTCGGGCTCCCTGCGCTTGTCATCCTTCGATCTTAGCTTGTCCCTTAGGTCCTTGACAAACTGATTCAACTCTCCATCCTTAATCATTTTCTCAATCAACTTTTTCAAATGATAATACTCATCAGTATTGTGACCCTTGTCTTTGTGGTAATCACAGTATTTGTCACCGTTCTTCTTGTAATAAGGCGTCTTAAGTCGGGCAGGGCGAACGAAGCCTGGCTTTCCTTTTATCTCGTGGAGAATCTTCGAGATAAGTGCATTCAAAGGAGTAAACACTGTACTATCTCTATCTCTTCTTCGTTCGGCCCCTTTGTCCCGGCCCTTCATGTCGCTTCGCCTATCATCATACCTTCGGCCAGACTCATACTTATCACGTCCCATTTTTCCACGATCCTCTCTTCGACTTTCCTTATAACCCCCAATTGATTTCATCTTTCCTCGGATACTTTCTCCTCTCAATTATATATCATTTAAAGATTTATGAGGAATATCATAAAGAGAGGATCAGAGTTTCTTACCTTTTACGGGGTCCAAACCAACTGACAAGAATCCCGCAGCTTTCACCTTATCCAAATTCGTAACCATTCCAGCTTCTTCCTTGAACCTAACCAAGTAGTCCCCTAACTCTTCGTCCGACCTTTGTCGACAATGAATTAAAGATTCAGTATCTTTCTCTCTTCGACACAAATGAGAATAGTGCCTCAAGAATTTCCTCTTCAATTACTCATAAGAGTGGATGGATTGTGGTTCCATCGATCTGTACCACAGGGTAGCTGCCCCATTTAGATAAGTCTTGAACATTTTACACAACATTATATCACAATGTCACATCCCAGTCATGAGGGACTCATATTTCTCGCAGTGATCCTCCGGGTCATCCTTTCCGTTGAATTCATTCATCTTCGGTAATTGTCGTCCTAGAGGAGGTCTATACTGCTCGATCTCTTCGGACACAACGGGTTCGTGGCTTATTTTTTGTTTGCCGAACATAGCCTTCTCCATTCGACGTAGCTTGTCCTTCACACAAGGGTCTCCTTCATCTTCAGTGTCTGAATGAACCACGACCTTTGAACGGGTTCTTCGGTGGTATGATTCAGAATCCGAAGACTCATCTTCATCATTATGCACCCTCTTTTCCTTCCTCTGTCCGGACACTATCAAAGTTCTTTCACCTGTTTCCACAGCGTCCTGTAGGGCTTTCTCTTCTGCATCCAGTTCAGCCCTTCGGCGCTTGATTGCCTCCAATTTTGCCAGATCGACCTCCCTTTTATTCGCCTTCAACTGGGCTTCTCTTTCCG
Source organism: Heracleum sosnowskyi (assembly GCA_030848705.1). Taxonomy (NCBI): domain Eukaryota; kingdom Viridiplantae; phylum Streptophyta; class Magnoliopsida; order Apiales; family Apiaceae; genus Heracleum; species Heracleum sosnowskyi. The sequence continues at coordinate 4,274,703 of JAUIZM010000014.1, read as the reverse complement.
CCTGCCCCAACTCCTTTTGTTTTCCATTCTTTGAGGCCGTTTCTTCACGCCATTTAAGGAGCATGGTCTTTTGCTCTTCGGGGGTGGGCATTGGACCATCTTCCACCTCAGCATCCAAATTAAGAACACAGTTTAAGGGAGGTGTGGAAGTGGAGGCTCCTTGGCGAGGAGTTTCGGTGAAACCAGACGGCCGATCATCAGTGTTATCGATAACCATAGTATTTTTGTGGTTTGTTTCAAAGCTTACTTGTACGTTTCCCACAGACGACGCCAAATGTTGGAACCAAATTTCTGTTGGGTCGGGCTTCGAGGGGTGTGTCCCCAGATTCACCTCCGGTGTGAGAACAAGTTAATCGGTTCCGGGTGAGTAGAAATGAACGTACACGAGCTTGTATTCTAATGTAAGTACTGAATAATCAATGATCAAGTGGAACCTGATTGATGCCAATATATCCTCAATAGGTCGTTCGGTTCCTTAGTCTTCGGGAGTGCTCCGAACATGAAGGATGTGCCTTCCCACGCCTCAGAGATAGATTAGACCAAGTCTTAGTGGACTAACGATTGTCTGCGACCAATTGGACCTGGAAAATGGGTCTCGTTTAGTTTTCCTAAATGGGTTTGGTTGGTTGTGCAGCCCAACTATATTCGGGATTCCCACAGATACCAATACAAATAGGGTTGAATTTCTCTTTATATCTAGAATATTTTACTATAGTGTTTGATAGGCTCAATGGTTGAATAACTTTTTTTTTTTTTGAAAGCAAAGCAAATTTTCATTAATACGTAGAATCTCTTACAATAGTCTCCACCAACCACATAGGGGGAGACGTAAAAACATTCTGGCAATTAACTAAACATGGCAATCTAGCAACCTCATGTGCTACCCTATTAGCTAGATTCCTAATAAAATGAATGGAAGTATCACTAAGCTCAGCAAGTAATATCCGACATTGTTCCAGTACTTCCCCCACTTCGAATAAATTCCTTCCTCCCTTTTCTACTCCTTTAGCTACCAGCAAGGAATCCGTTTCCAGGATTATTGTTTGATCATGCAGCTGTAATTCCTTCACCCATGACAAAGCTTCACGGACCCCTATAGCTTCTACCTCAAAAACTGAATCAGGAGAGTTGAAACACATAGTCTTCCCAGCCAACACCATACTCAAGTGATCCCTTAACACCATACCCACAGAAAAAGTCATGACTCCTGGAGAAAACGAAGCATCCACGTTCACCTTTAACACTCCATGTTCAGGTGGTTTCCATCTAGTGACCATACCATGTTTCATCTGTCCACCTGACAGATTTATACTTTCATTTTTCCGTCTCACTTCTCTCCATTCAGCAATCGTTTTAAAGCTACTATCCATGGCAATTCCAGCTGTGACCTCCTTATCTTCCCAGACCTTTTTATTCCTCCAATACCATACCCCCCAGAGAACTGTACAAATCTTAACAATAACCTCCATGTTTTCCTCACTTAGCCTCTCCAATAACCAAGTCGGGGCAAACTCCACAGTCCTCATATCATAAACAAGATCAACATGATGCCAGCAAGCTGCAGCAAAACGACAATTGAAAAATACATGTACCATATGTTCTATATCCTCACTACACATGGGACAAGTAATTGGCAATGTCACACCCTTTGCATTCAGTCTTCTACGCACCGACACCGTATTACGACAAAACCTCCAAGCAAAATTTTTTACTTTATGTGGCACAGGCATACGCCATATCTTCCCCCACCTTTTTCCTTGCTGAACATCTGAAGTACCCAGGTTTACACTATGCCATAAACGATAACCATCTTTTGCTGAATACAGGCCCGTAGTCGAATCAGTCCACACCAGTCTGTCTTTAACATCACGTTGAGGTATGGGAATCTGTAAAATCGCACGTGCATCATCAGCCAAAAAACACTCATTTACCAGTTGAACATTCTAGCTCTTAGAATTTGGGATAAAATAAGAAGATACTGATTCATGTCTTCCTTCATAAACGTGGTTATACTCAACATGAAAACCCTTTTTCGACCGTATCCATTGATCTGTCGTAGCCTGAATGTCTTTACCATCACCAACAACCCATCGATAACCATACTTCAGAGATTCCATGGCTATCAGAATTCCTTGCCAAATAAAGCTCGGATTCTGACCCTTCTTTGCTCTTAGAACATGTGTTCCAGAAAAGTATCTTGCTTTATAAACACGAGAAACCAGAGCCTGAGGATTATTAATAAAATTCCTTACATGTTTACCTAAGAGAGCGATATTAAAACCATATAGACTCCTGAATCCAAGGCCACCCTTCGTTTTTGCCATGCTCATATTCGACCAAGATAACCAGTTGAGACCTTTCCTTTCCCCAGAATTACTTTGCCACAAGTACTTGTTGAACATAACCTCCAGCTCTTGACACAAAGACTTAGGAATCAGAAAGCACGACATAGCGTAGGCCGGAATTTCTTGAGCCACATTCTTCACCAGGATTGTTTTACCCGCACGAGAAATTGGTTTCTTTTGCCACCCTTGTATACGTTTATTCGCTCTTTCCTTCAGAAAGCCAAAGACCTTCTTCTTTGATCTGCCTACCAGAGAGGGAAGTCCCAAATAATTGGTGTTTGTAATATCGTTATACACTCCTAAAATCCCAGCCAATTCAGCTTGTTTATCCCTGCGAACATTAGCACTAAAAAACACCCCAGACTTTTGAAAGTTAACTGACTGACCTGAGCTCTTTTCATAAGCTAACAACACAGCTTTGATACTGGTAGCCTCCTCCGTAGTGCCTCTGAAGAATAAGAAGCTGTCATCAACAAATAACAGGTGTGAAATAGTTGGAGCTGTCGAGCTAATCCTACAACCATGGATACTCCCAGACATAGTGGCTTGATCTAGAGCATTCGATAACCCCTCCACACAGAGCAAAAACAAGTAGGGGGATAGGGGGTCTCCTTGCCTAAGCCCTCGCTTAGGGAAAACTGGGCCAACTAAAGAACCATTCAAGCAGAATTGATATGACACGGTTTTAACACAAAGCATCATCCAATCAATCCATTTATCACAAAAATTCATAACTCTCAACCTATGCTTCAAGAACCTCCAACTAACTCTATCGTAAGCTTTACTTATGTCAAGTTTGAGAGCTACTTCTCCCTAATTTCCTCTATTCTTCAATCTCATATGATGGATCACCTCAAAAGCAACTAAGACATTATCCGTTATGCTTCTCCCTTGGATAAAGGCTGATTGATTTTCAGAGATCACTTCAGGCATGACAACTTTAATACGATTCGCCAACACCTTAGCCAAAATTTTATAGAGCACATTACATAGTGCTATAGGTCTAAGGCCCCTCATTCTACAAGCATTTTCTTTCTTCGGAACCATTACCACATTTGTGTTGTTAAGCTCATCAGGAAACGAATTCGTATGAAGCCAACTTTTACAATATTCAAAGATCTCTTGCCCCATTATAGACCAAAACTTCTGAAAGAACGCAGGGTTTAAGCCATCTGGGCCCGAAGCCTTATCAGGGTGCATTTGTTTGACTGCCAGAGAGAACTCCTCAAAAGACATTTCCTCAGTCAACTTCAGATTTTGCTCGGTTGTAATTCTTCTAGGACACACCACATTATCATCTATTTCCTCCACAGTCTCACTAGCAAATAAATCAGAGAAATAATTATATACCACACCGCTCATACCTTCCTGGTCTTTAACACAGACATCAGTATCATCAAATAACTGAGTGATTCGATTTGATTTTCTCCTAGCAGAGGCATTTGAATGGAAAAACTTCGTATTCTCGTCTCCTTCTACAAGCCAAAATAACTTCTCTCTTTGCTTCCAGTACGTCTCCTCTTGCAAAATCAACGTATTCAAATTATCCTTAGCAGCAAGATAAGCCTTAACACTATCTTCATCAGCCAGATCTTTTAGTTTTGCAATGGTATCTTTGTGTTCCTTGACTTTTTCTCTGAATTTGTGAAAAAAAACACGACCCCATCGAGCCATGAACGAAGATACCTCAAAGAGTTTAGGCAACAAATGAATAGAAGGAAGCTTCTTCCATACCTCAGTCACCTCAGAAACAAAACTAGGTTCTTTGAGCCAAATGTTTTCGAAACGGAACCTAAACTTCTTCTTCGAGATGTCTACCTTAAGAAAATCCAACAAAATCGGATCATGATCTGAAACTGAGACATTAATCACCCTGAGATTACAGAATGGAAACTTGGACCACCAGCTACTAGAACCAAAAGCCCTGTCCAATCTTTCTCGAACCCAAGTATCTTGACCCTTACTCTTCTCCCAAGTAAACCTCCCGCCACAAAGGTCTACCTCCGATAAATAACAATCCTCAATAGTTTTACAAAAACCATTCAGTAAGTTCTGAGGATGAGGAATCTTACCCTTCTTATCAGCCGAAAACATAAGATCATTGAAGTCTCCAAGAATACACCATGGTAGATTAGATAACCCAGCCAACGAACGAATCAAAGTCCAGGAATCCGTCCTCTTTGCACGATCAGGATATCCATAAAAACAAGTCATACACCAAGCCACGACATTATTCTTTAAAACCCCCACATCTATGTGATTTTGTGAATAGCTGGTTATTTCACAGGGAAAATTATTTTTCCATAAAATCGCCAGACCTCCACTCCTTCCTATTCTATCTACTGAAAAGCAGTTATCAAAACCAAAACGAACTCGTAACTCTTCAATCCGCTTAGCATACGATATAGTTTCTATCAAAAATACAAAACTAGGTTTAACATCCTTCAACAGGTCATTGAGAACACGAACTGTGCGAGGTGACCCAAGGCCTCGACAGTTCCAGCTTAGACAACTCATTTCGACTGGCTAGCTTGCTGAGCAAGCTTAGCCATCAAAATAGGGGAAGAATCTGTGTAATCAATTCTAGAAAACTCAGACTCTGTGTTTACCATATTTACGTTGCTATTACTTTCCAAGATACCATGACTCTCACTTCTCGGTCTTTTCCTTTCCTCAAATAAAAGCCCATTAAGCTCGTCCTCCTCAGGCCCATTGGGTAAAATGTGCAAGTTATTTCCCTCCTTTGTAATTTGAAAATTATTCCCTATTTTTGGTTTGCCCGCAATAACAGCATTTTCAACAGATTTTCCACTCACATTCAGAACCAAATCACTATTTTGTAATCACTATTTCTCTTGTTTTTTCTGTCTACTTTCCACTTTTTTTTACAGTCCAAACAGTTCAATTCTTGGAAGGAATGTTCAAGATTTGTATCATCCAAGTATAAATAAAAAAAGGTCTCCATCGGCGTAAAAATATATATAAAATGGAAGTGGAAGGACTTCGAAAACAAATTTAAAAAATTGCGAGAACGAATATCTTTCTTTCTGTCTTACATACAAATAATAAATAATAGAAAATCGTGAAACTCTGGCCGTTGTAATAGTCAAATAGAATAATTTGTCATTGGTCTCGGCCTTTATGTCGTACACATTTTTAGCTAATCTATTATATATATAATACTACAACATGGGTTTAATGTAAGCAATTTAATTTTAATGGACCATTTTACCCTTACTTTTAGACTACACATTTTTAGGATTATTTTGGTCTTTTAACATCAATAAATTTATTACATATTATTAAATGCTACAAAATTAATATGCTTACTTATACATATATATTTATTACATATTATTAAATGCTGCAAACTTATACATATATATTTATTACATATTATTAAATGTTGCAAATTAATATGCATACTTATATATATATATATATATATATATATATATATATATATATATATATACTTATGTATACATATAAATACTTATATTTATGTAAATTTATGATAATATATGACCATATACACTTACATATCATATATCTCATACTATTATAGTATCATTTAGATTTATTGTAAATTTTTATGAATTAAATATTGTTAAAAAATATTATTTGAGAAAATTTATAAATTAAAGCATGTTTGTGAATTGTAATTATTTATCTCTATTAAATCAAACTATACATAATTTCTGACATGCCTTAAGTATTATACTACATTTGTTACGATACAAATACGTCCAAATCAGTACAAGCTAACAAAAAAAAAAAATCATGTATATAAGTGTAATACAAACTTGTACTAATTTTAATGTCGTATAACTCATCAATTGTTACTCTAATATGGAAACGTACAAAAATTTACCGAAAAAATAAACAATTTACTCATATTTAAAGTATGCCCACGGGCTAAAGAGCTAGTTAAATTAGAATTTAGTAATGAATTTACTTTTTCCATTTTTAGACAAATAGAATAATCTGTCATTGGTTTGTTTTTTTTAAGATGGAAAACAGCCTAGCAACCTGTTTTTCCATTTTAACTACGGTATTCACAAAAATCAAATTAAGTAAGCTGTGGGGCCAAACCTAGAGATGAGTCATATTGCAAGTCTTTAAGCGTTGGATTCGTGTCAAACTCATAGAAAAACGCGTTGGCAAATACAAGCAAAAACAGCAGCTGCATTCCCCTATATAAACAAACCACACACACACACATGACATACCTGATACCACAAATCCACAATATCTATTACACCAAATCTGCAAAAAAAAACAGTGACAAAACCAAGAAAACATGAACTCTCCAGTTCTGTCTTTCCAAGAATCATCTCCAATCCACTCCTACAATCTCTCCCCATCTTTCAATCCATCACCAAAAAGATCGAATCTTGAGCCTTCTTCTTTCATTTCTCTAGATGCCCATCTCAAAAAATCAAGCTTTTCTGTCAAGAAATCATCCGGTTCTTCAAGAAAATCAAGAACCATGGCTGCCATGAGTGCCAACATGTATGCTCCAGCTCAAAAAACTGAGAGCTTTTATGAGCTTTTGGGTATTTCAGAGAGTGGAACACTCTCTGAAATCAAGAAAGCTTATAAGCAACTAGCTAGAAAATATCACCCTGATGTATCTCCTGCAGATAGGATAGAGGAGTACACTCAAAGATTCATTCTTGTGCAACAAGCTTATGAGACATTATCTGATCCACAAACAAGAGCTTTGTACGATAGAGATTTGTCTACAGGTTTCCGCTATAATTTTTCTGCTAGAGGAAGTGGCTCTGCTTATGAACAGGTACACAATCTTATTCGTATATATCTTAACGACGCAGCTTGTTGTCCGTTTACGTAAAACTCGAATATTTAACCTAAGAACAAATTATTAATATTGAATTTTTTATATGTGAAACAGGGATCAAATGTGAGAGGAGAGTGGAAGAACATATGGGAGTCTCAACTAACAAAGCTGAAACACAAGGGCATGTACAATAATAATAATAATTCTGAGAGCTCAAGACAATCATGGGGAGCAAGAATGCGAAGTCAAAACAGAGAAGATTCATAATAAAACAGAGTGCTCTGTTTCTGTGTCTTTGGTATCTAGCAACTAGATTAGATAAAACAGGGGATCTTCATCTACCTTGTATCAACTCACCACTTTTTTCATTTCCTTCATTCCATAATTCCATGTACATATTTTCCCTCTTCCAATGTATCATTTTGCTTTTAAAAGTAGTCAACCATGACGATACATCAATATTGACTTATGCATATTGACTTATGCATGGGTCTTGTAAGAAGATTCATGTCTTTGAGGTTTTGTACGATATCAATATTCTACTTTTTGTTTTAAAAAAACAAATCTGATTCTATTTAGTAATAATAAAATAATACAAGACATGGATTTATTTATAACTTTAAATTAATGTACAAGTTGTGTCTTAAAAGGATGGAGATGCATGCATAACATTTTTATATATTTTAGTTTGGATCCAAACGAACCACAAAATATCAAGAACAGTTCAAATTATTAAAAAAACAGTGATCGAATCAAGAAAACATAAATATGAACCTCGTCATTTGTCAATTTTCAATGATTTTTAAATTTATTGGTTGTACTAGCATTTAAACCTCCTAAAAATTTAACGACAAGAACAACAAAATCTACATTGAATTTGAATTCATTTGTGTAAAAAGTAAACTAATATATTGTTAAATAATCCGTCCTTCTAAAATGTCAGAGAGATAACAGACAGATAAACAAATAATTAAATTAATTATCGGGTGGCATGACTCAAACCATCCGAGATCTCTACCATATTAATTAATCGATCACTCTAAATACTTGAGATTACAAATATTATAAACTAGAATATAATAAAGATGAAAAGTATATTCGAACTAGAAAAATTACGGGCTTAAATTTTCTAGAGATATTAACCATAATATGGAGTTGGATAAAGACAAATAAAAAAAAATGAATGATGAAGGTTAAGATACAGTAAAAAGGTGTCGGTAGAAAAGAGAAATATGGGACAAATACATCAACGCTGAGGAATAATGACTAATACATGTGTCCAACTCTAATCCAAAACTTTGTTGGGACCTTTACGACTTACTCATTTTCATAATTTAAATCAATTAGTATATTTAGATTTGATCGTAAGGAATCCATTCATATTGTCTAGAAGCCAGTCCCTGTCACCGTATATACTTATCAGCTTATCTCACCACCTTATTCTCCTTATATGCTACTTACTTAATACTTTCAAATTTCAATTATAGTGATTACATTTTTTTGAATAACGTTTATAAAATACGAAAACAAGATTATTTTGAAATATTCTCGGAATGAGGGAGAATCGAATTAAAACGAAGTTAAGAGTGTACATCTAAATGTATTGCATTTGCATGCCCAGTTGTCAAACAAGATCATGCTTTGTCAACATGGTTATCCAAATTTATGTCAGGTTGATGACATATGACTCAGTGTTGATAAACTTCTAGTTCTCATTCCCTTCAAATTTTATCTTCTCTTTATATCGAGTTCATGTGTACATTGGATTAGTTTGGACTTTAAGTTATTCCTTTTCTACTTTAACTTACAATAATTTACGAATCCAAACGTTCTCTATTATACAGAGTATTGATTTGAGCAAAGGAATCAAATTTATTTCACGATTGTTGTACTACCGCCTTACATGGGCCGATCATATTTGGTTCTAAATATGATTTTATATCCATTTCATGTATAGGTTGTTGGACTAAATCTTTGTTTTTTCTGCAGCCCAAGGTTTTACAATGTCTAGGATGGACTGAGAGCAAAAGCTAGAATTAGAAATCTATATAATAGAAAATTATCCAAGCCCACTTGGCCTCATAATTCAGAACAATGTGTATCAAGTGAACCCGGATCTTATGGCCTTGCACCGAGTTAGTTTACTTCAAATTCATCAGTAAGGCAGCAGTTTGTATTGCTTATCTTTTTGCCCTAAATACAATTTTATACGGTTTAAAAAAAATACAATTTTTATATAGCTAGTTTAATGAATTATACTTTGCATTCCCTAACTTTTTATAACAAGTTAAACTACAATACTTCATAGTATTTTTGTCAAAATGTTAATTTTAATAAATGAGTTATTTATAGTTTACATCTCTTAACTTTTGACCAAATGCAATTATGTATACTTAATTTCATAAATTGCATTCTGCATCCCTCAACTTTGAAAAATAAGTCAAAACACATCATCTTACATATTTATGCTAGAAATTACTTCATATATCATATATTTATCAGATATACACCCCTCACCAAAATTTACAAAATCAAACTCCAATTTTTAATTTTGAAAAAAATATACTTGTATTAATTTAATGGTCAACATATTATACTCCGTCCATAATCTCATATTATATGCAATGTTTGACTTTTAATAGTCAAATTAACCAAAGTTTGACTAGAAATTACGCATATTAAATAATTGAATTTTTTTATAAAAAGTATATTTAATTTATTTTATAATGTATTTCTCTATTCTTTGAAATTATAAAGGAGATATTCATAATTTTTGATTAAATTTGAGTAAATTTGACCACAAAAAAGTCAAACATGACACATAATAGGAGATGGAGGGAATATTAAATTATAATTTATGAATTTTATGATATAAAATTAATACTTTTGTAAATAAATATCTACATATAAATTATTGTAATAGGTTTATACACATTATTCCATTAATCTATTTAAGAGTAAATTACAATTCGCAGCCTCATCTTTGTCCTAAATGCAATTTTGTATAGATAATTTAATGAATTAGACTTTGCATCCCCTAACTTTTTATAACAAGTTAAATTACAACCCTTTATTGTATTTTTGTCAAAATAAAAAGTAAATTGTTGTTCGTATCCCATTTTTTGTGAAGTGTACTCAAGAGGTCTTTCGACACATCTTTAAGTTTACTGGAACCTGAAGATGGCAGTGAGCACTGGACTACTCCAAATGATCATAGGATTAAGTTGAATACCGACGCTGCAATTTGTGCTTCATCTGATTGTTATAGTCTTTCTTTTGTGGCACATGACTCGAAAGGCATGCAATTGGGATACGTGAAGCTCCGAGTTGGATTAAGAACCAGGGATGGAAAGAGGTAGTGATGGAGTCTGATTGTCTAGTTGTCGTGCAAGCAATTCGGGGATCCTCCATAGTACTCTCTTACTTTGGGAGAGTTATACCAAGAATGCAAAGACCTACTAACTGATATGCATAATAGGAAAGTTTGTTTAAAGTTTATTAAACGGTCAGCAAATAATGTAGCGCATTACTTAGCGCGTTCTACTTGTTTTATCTCTGATCGTGATATTCGAGTGAGTGATGCTCCCTCATAATTAATCCATGTACTGATGAAAGATTTGACTTTTAAAAGTAGTTAAGCAAGATGATACATCAATATTGACTTATACATGGGTCTTCCAGGAAGATTCATGTCTTTGAAATGCGAGGTTTTGTACGATATCAATATTCTACTTTTTGTTTTAGAAAAACAAATCTAATTCTATTTGGTAACGGACATATTTAATTTCAAAATCAGTAGATCATTAACCACATAAAATACGGTAATGTTTGAGCATTGAGGGGGATATTAAGCTAATTAAACAAAATTGATAGGTTGCTGAAACAACAAACGTGTAATTGAAGAACCAAAATGTATCTCCTACAAACAAATTATCTACATGTATTCAAGATTTTTTAATGTAGATCATACCTTAATTGCATATTTAGGGCTAACATGCTACTAGTAATAAAAATTACTAAAGGACACGACTCTGGTGGCAATAACGAATAATTGAAAGCTTCTTTATAAGGGGGACACCATGCACATGCTATTAGTTATAATTAGAGCAGGCCAGACGATCGGGTTTGAACAGCTAACCCGTACCCGGCACGTTAAACTGACTCGCGTAACTCGGTTCGGTAACAAGCCGAATCAACTCGCACGACACGAACCATTACAGAAAACGGGACGAATACGGATCCGAAATCTATTAACCGCACACGGCACAACACGTGGATAACTTATAATTATCCACAAAAGGACACTGATCTGCTTAATCAGCTCACATGTAACAATGGTTAATGATTATTTTTTAAATATCCTATGTGTTGGAGTTGTTCCATTCATGTGCTAGATCCTTAACATTTCAATTCCCCATAGAAAAAATGTGATATGCCCCCACTTGCGGAGACCATGAAACTTGAAACACGGTAATCCTAAACATAGATTTGTTCGACTCCCATCAGATTCATTAGGATGAGTTAAGGGATGGTCATTATATTATCTTCTTGTGCTTTGCTTCTGTCAGATTAAGTCCTCTGTTTTGAAATTCATTTCAGTCTATCAATGCAGAAGCTATATATGTTAAAAATACCAAATCTGTTCCTCGTTCCTCTTAGTATGCTCTACCCGTTTATTTCATCAACGATCATTAATTTTTTACGTACTTTCTCCGTTTCGATTTAAATGTTCTTCCGTGAACAAAGAACATTTAAATAAATCGGTTATATGCATGCATGCATCAGTTGAAAAAGCCTTTTTCCGAATGCTGTGGACCAAAATTAAAACGAAAGGTGTTTGGAAATTCCATTTTAGTGTTTGGTGATTTTTGTTGATATCACAAGTCAAAAGCTGCTATCACAATCACATTTCTACCAAATGTAGAGCAAGTGTGAAGAACAAAGCTACCGTCTGGGCGCCTACCACTTGTTAAAAGAAAGTTACGGGTCAAATTGACATGTTTTCTTTTCCTTTTTAAGTTTTGACAGTGTTACACCATCTTTGATGTAGACACTTTTGTGCGGTGATTCAATTTATCATAAATAATAATTTTTAATTTTTATTGATTTATATTAAATTTAGCACCTTTCAATATAAGGTGCTTAAATGATCTCTAAATAAATAATATTAAAATTAGATATAATATAATAGAAATGGATCATATATATACTTTTAGTACTAGCATTTGCGATTTTTTTATTTAGAAAAGGTGTCAACACGTTGCCAAAAATTGATAATTTCTTTTAACACTTCTTGAACATTCTTCTAATAGAAAGACAACTAAAAATATCATATCATATAGAATTTGACACCCGCTCTTGAACACCCTATTGAAAATGGTCTTAGCGTGACTTGTGGTTGATGCGTAAAAAGGTCTTCATAAATTGGTATAATTGGCTTATGGGGTCGTTAAATGTTCTTGTAAAACGTTTCTAGCATTTTCTCAAATTCAAATTTTTAAGAAGTTTGTTGCAAAGATATGTAAAATTACATCTCAACCAAAAAAGAAAAAAAATCTGTGTTGTTCTTTTCTCGCTTTTATTTTTGCTCTATAAACCGAATATGTTCAGAGTATCATGTTCCTGATTTTTTTCACATAAATATATGTGAATATTATTTTAAAATTTTGAACAATTTATATATTTACAAATTACCACCACTTTTTAAAAACTAAAAAATATTCTAAACTCCATAATTTTCCTGAGTTAATCTCGATTTCTTTTTTCTCACATTCTCATATGTCACTTATTTGAACACTTTTTGAAGAAAAGATAATTTGATAATAGAATATTCTTTCTTCTATTCTTTTACAAAAATCCAAAAAATGGCAACACCATATATATTTTTGAGAAAAATGTTCCTAAGTACGTAGGGAACTTACATTAGTACATAGTATATTTTTATTGGCATAATTGTAATTATATGGTCAAATCCTGCAATTACAAAAATACTCGGGTGTATTCATATGAGAAAACACTTGTACTCACTTAAGTTATGTGAGTACTTAGGAGCATTAAGTTCTATATTTTTTTTCTTATTTATATTTTAAATAAATTTTTAAAAAAGAAGAAGAACCTAAGCCAAAGATATTAGGTTATGGGTTCGCGTGGGGTTGGTGAAAACCACCAATAAAATCTAGTATTTAATAAAAAGGTGTCAAGCTTGGTGGGTGGCTCCTCCTTCTCCAAACCCAATTGACCCTGGTGGGCTCTCCCTTTTATCATCTTCTTCAAGTGGTTTATTCTGTCGTCATTTTTCATCACCACCACCCAATTTCTTTATTTTAAAATTTACACCCCTTTTCTTTTTTAATAACATTTTTGTATATATACATACACACACCCATAATGTGCCTGCTCAGATCTTGCAGCAGCCCTTTCTAAATCTCTCCACACATTCCAAGATAATAGCCCTTTTATTATTTTTCAATTTTTTTCACACACTTATTTTAAAGATTCAATCTTTCCATATTTTTGGTGTAAAAGAATAATCTTTTTGGTTTCTATAGACATAATTGAGTGAAACCCCTTCTGGGTTTGCATTATAATCCTGTTTATAGGTCCAAGATTCTGTCTTTATATGTTTAGAGGTGCCAAGATTCAATCTTTTTAGTGATTTTATTGGTTTTTAGAGGTGAGAGGCTTGTTTGGTCATTTGGGTCTGCAATGGGTGCTTTAGATGATGGGCATTTTGATGAGGAGTTGGAGAATGGATTGGTTTTAGGGGTTTGTAGTAAGCCTGAAATTGAAAAGACTAAGATAATTGAGGATGCTGTCAAAGTGTTGTTGTTGGGTCTAGGTGAGGATATCAATCGAGAAGGTCTGCGTAAGACCCCCTTTCGTGTTGCCAAGGCTCTTCGAGAAGGAACAAGAGGTGCTTAATTGTCTATATTCTTGATTCTTTTGTGATTCTGCTTATGTCTAGCTTATGTGATGTTTTATGAATCGTGTAAGATTTAAATTGATTGAATTGTGGGAACTATTGATGCTTTACGGGTAGTTACTTGTCATTATTTGTTTGGTGAAACTACCTTTTGTCACTAATCCATGAATTGTGGAGACTAGCTTTTGTTGCCACCAATCCATGAGTTGCGTCGCTTACTGAAATTTGCCATGTTGCCTAGAACAAAACTTTAAAACTTATGGAGACTATAATTGCTTATAATTGGCCAACTTCTTGGAATGGCTACTATTATCAAAGACATGCAAGTCTAGGAATTTGACAGTTCCGATCCGTGTTCTTCCCCTCAATGTTGTGTATAAGTGAAGAAAATCCTCCAATATACCAATGGATTTACTTTTCAGTTAAATATTCATAGTATTGTGTTATCAAATTAAACTTTAATTAACAATCACGCATATATAAGTACATTAGCTGTTTTATAGAGGTGATTCAAAACGTTTTATTGCTATTCAATTAAGGAATTTGTTTTTGCTTTTATCATACTGTTTTGGTGTTTTTGTTTTCCTTTCAGTTTTTCTCAGAATTGCAGTGATGTAGAAAGACTCTAAAAGCACTTGAAATGTTTGTTTCTTTTGGTTTCATGCTTTCTCAAGACAAGTTAAAATAATTCAGAAATGCGCCATTTGGGGCTGTGTAAATGCATTTTTTGTTGCTTTTGGAAGAAATTTGGATAAGCGAGTGAAATCTCACTTTTTACATATTTAAATTTTCTGCTGGGATATTTTATTGTGCTGTGAGTTGGACCTGTTACCAAGTTGATTATGGCACAAATTTAGCAGTTAAAATATGCTAGAATACTTGAACAACATAAATATAATAATAAAATGTTTTGGAATAATTTACTGCGCTCTGAATTTAAATTGTTACCTAGTTGGTTCTCGCATAAATTTAAATATGTAAATTAAGGAATTTAAATTGTGCTGTGAGTTGGACCTTTATTGCTATTCAATTAAGGAATTTGTTTTTGCTTTTATCATACTGTTTTGGTGTTTTTGTTTTCCTTTCAGTTTTTCTCAGAATTGCAGTGATGTAGAAAGACTCTAAAAGCACTTGAAATGTTTGTTTCTTTTGGTTTCATGCTTTCTCAAGACAAGTTAAAATAATTCAGAAATGCGCCATTTGGGGCTGTGTAAATGCATTTTTTGTTGCTTTTGGAAGAAATTTGGATAAGCGAGTGAAATCTCACTTTTTACATATTTAAATTTTCTGCTGGGATATTTTATTGTGCTGTGAGTTGGACCTGTTACCAAGTTGATTATGGCACAAATTTAGCAGTTAAAATATGCTAGAATACTTGAACAACATAAATATAATAATAAAATGTTTTGGAATAATTTACTGCGCTCTGAATTTAAATTGTTACCTAGTTGGTTCTCGCATAAATTTAAAAGTTAAAATGTGCTAGAAAAAATTTACTCCTCTGATATCTGAATTGGACTTGTTACGTAGTTGGTTATGGCATAAGTTTTTAACAGTTAAAATGCTGCAGCATGATTGCAGATAAGGAAACTACGATAGTAGATAACTTGTATTTTAGTTGCAGATCAGCATGAAATCACTGCTTTAACTTTTTTGATTTCCATGAATGTTCTCATTCTTCTCATCAAGACATTCTACTTAATTGACAGCCTTGATTAGAAAGACATTATTGAAAAGACATGTGCAAAGTGTGTTTGGTTTCACGGTCTAATTTAAGCAACTCTTAAGTCTTGATCTGAAGATCTGCTAATAGTGCCACATCCAATTCCAACTTTAAAACTATTGAGCTGTTAAATCATATCAGTCTTGGTCACCTCTGCTATCAATGGAGCTCCTTTAATATAAGACCCGGCAGAACTGTAGTCTGAATTACGTTTCTATAATTATCATACATTAACTGATTTTCTTGGGACATTTAGTACTACAAGCCTTTTTTAGTTAATCCACTTGGTCTAGAACAAATCCTGATCAATTATGTTCATCTTAATGGTATACATTTTAGAAGGGGCATAATTGCAGGTTTAGTTTGCAACTAGTATGAAGTCATGCTTGAACCATTACTGATTATATAACCTTTCTAATGCTTTGCTACAGGTTACAAGCTAAAGGTGAAGGATATAGTTCAAAGCGCTTTATTTCCTGAAGCAGGCTTGGAGAGTGGAGTTGGTCATGCTGGTGGAGTGGGCGGGCTTGTTCTAGTTCGAGATCTTGACCTCTTCTCATACTGCGAGTCATGCTTGCTTCCATTCCAGGTCAAGTGCCACGTTGGTTATGTCCCATCTGGACAACGAGTTGTAGGCCTAAGCAAGCTCTCTAGAGTTGCTGATGTTTTTGCAAAAAGGCTACAAGATCCACAACGATTGGCAGATGAAGTATGTTCAGCTCTACAGCATGGAATTATGCCAACAGGTGTCGCAGTCGTTCTCCAGTGTTCGCATATTCACTTCCCAAATTTTGCGTCAGCATTTCTCAACTCAAATCACCAGGGATGGTCCAAGACAGTGGTTACTTCTGGTTCAGGGGTTTTTGAGGATGAAAAGGAAATGATTTGGGGTGAGTTTCTGAGTCTCTTAAAATTCAGAGGAATAGATATAGATAATACCGGGTCGAGAATATCTGGTGATGGTTGTTGGTGCCCATCTCAGAATATCTCCACAATGGAACCAGCCAATTCAGAAATGATTGCTGCAGTAACTTCAATCATTCAGTCTTTGGGCGAAGACCCTTTAAGAAAAGAACTTCTAGGAACTCCTACCCGTTTTGTGAGATGGCTTATGAACTTCAGAAACACTGATTTCAAGATGAAGCTAAATGGGATTGATCGATGTAGAAATAATCCTTTTGGATCCAATGGCCATGTAGAAGAATCTATACAAACTGAGTTGAACTTGTCACTTTGGTCCCAATGCGAGCACCATTTACTTCCATTTCACGGTGTGGTGCACATTGGTTATTTTGGTGCTGGTATTGATGCCATTGGAATATCCCTTTTACAGTCGATAGTACATTTCCATGGTTTCAAGCTTCAAGTACAGGAAAGGCTCACCAGACAGATTGCTGAAACTGCTTCAGTGTTGGTTGGCAAAGATATAATGGTAGTGGTAGAGTGTAACCACACTTGTATGATATCTAGAGGGATTGAAAAGTTTGGTAGTAGTACAGCTACAATGGCCGTCTTGGGTCGCTTTGCAACAGAACCTGCTGCAAGGGCAAAATTTTTGCAGAGCATTCCTCCTTCAAACACTGGAGTATGATACATTTATATACCGACGCTATATTATACATATTCAAGAAGTTTCTGAACTACAGCTGTTTGACCAGTTCCGTGCTGTCCCATTTACATACATATATAAGCAGAGAAGCAGCATGTTATTTGAAGAAACTCGGTATTGTCAGCGCTATTCATTTAAGCTTGTAATCCTCAGTTGAAACTAGTCGCCACTCTTTTTTTTTGCACTCTGCTAATAGATTGTAGCACAAGGGTATCATTTGCCACATAATATATACGTGATATTGTAGTCATCAAAGATTACTGCCGTTGTATGATTTTTATGTTCTCTGTAGCTGCAGACACGAGCGTAGCAAACTGCTGACGGCAATTTTAGGCAGTTTTCATTTTTGTAACGTCCTTGGTAGTTGATGTCTTGATCCTGGTGTTTTCTGTGATCCGTGTTCCTACAATATATTGATAATATTACTTTTTTAATACGCGTCTGCTTGTTTTTTTTTGTTGCTAAATATGTCTGCTCTGCTTGTTTACATGGGCGAGGGTGCCGACCCGGGCGCTTTATCTTTCTGGTTGAGAGGGAGGTCTAGTTTCAAGATATTTGACCCCCTTTGTTGCTTAATCATCGGTGTCAAAAGTCTTAGCACTTCAATTTCAGGCAAATGGTCTTTCAAATACCATTTGAATTTTATTTTTTCTGATTAACTGGTTCAAGTTTTGTAATCAATTGTTTTATAAATCTGAGAACGTCATTAATGACTTACAGTTGTAAAATCTGAGTAAATTAATATTCAAAAAATTAATAACCTCTCTAAATTAATAATTTTCTTCAGTCCTGAAAATGACCTATTTCGATAAGATAATAAGATAACAATTTATTTGGAAACTCCTATATAAATATATGATATCAATAATATTGTAAATTAATAATTCACTTATATACATAGAAATATATTTATTACACTTTTGCAAGAATACGATTCTAACCTTTTTTTTCTAATTCAAATCTCATGAAACATATCTTTAACCTTCCTTATTGCATATAAAAACTCGGATATAGAGTTTTGTATCGCATCAAAAAGTTATTTAAACATTTTTTATTCCTTGAGCACTTATTTTCATATAACATGCTCCAAATGTGTTGTATCATTTTCGACATTATTTTCAAAAAAAGTGTGTTATTTCCAAACTATATAATCAGAAATTGTATAGGAGGAGGGTTTAAACACAATCTTTAAAATTTATCAATTTTTTTTTGTCGACAAGACACACTAAGAACAAAAATTATAATTACTTAAAATAAAAGCACAAAAATTAAAAATTCAGGTGGATTGACTGTTCAACCTAAAATATTTTTATTTGAAGAAATCTTTGTGATATTTTTCAACAAAACACACGGTTGTAATACAGTGTTTTTCCTTCAGCAATTTATAAGTATGAATATTGCTTAAATTCTAGAAACTATATGATTTCTTAACTTCAAAAACATTGCTACACTTAGTTATATATCCCAAGTTTACAAACCTACTGAACTATTTAGAAATTAGAATACACAGTAGATAAAGTCCAAATGCTTGCTTTTTCACTCTAAGTCCAATAATCCTTGAAATAATTTGTCTTTTAGCTGAATGTCTTTCTTCAATCATTTATATTTGACGAGATGAAAATAAAATGTTTTTTTTTCTTCAGGGTTAAAATTATTGATTTTCATGCTCTTTTTGTTCTATCAACCCATGTGATCTGTCATAAATTTCTCTATCACGTTGTCAACTGCTAATCATTGGCATTGTATCCGTTGATGTTGATTTGTCCAGCATCCGTTGAGAGTATTTAGGCTGCATTC
Source organism: Heracleum sosnowskyi (assembly GCA_030848705.1). NCBI lineage: Eukaryota > Viridiplantae > Streptophyta > Magnoliopsida > Apiales > Apiaceae > Heracleum > Heracleum sosnowskyi. The sequence goes on along the minus strand of JAUIZM010000014.1, from coordinate 4,255,503 downwards.
ATCGAATGTGTTTTGGCTGCATTCGTTGAATGTTGAATTGTATCCGTCGAAAACATTTTCACTTGTACAAAATTACAAGGTATAGAATATTTACAATTTGCCTACCTAGTTTGCATATCCATTGATAGTCAAGATGATTTATTCAACCATAACACCTATACTTTAACTGCTAATGAAAACAAAATAGCATGTTACATGGAGTCTTGTCCATTGATAATCTACCTTTCGACAAATACTCTATACACGTGCTATCTGTTGAATGCTACATGTACTTATAAAAAAAATTACTGAGTAATTTTGCTTATCATCAAGAATCAACATAATTCCTAACAGTATATATTGAATCTTACCCATATACATTAAATTTATAAATCATTATACATTAAATAAATTGAATTAAGTATAAAATATAAATTACATAATTGATTTTATTTAAGTTTATATAACTGAAGTCAATCTTTTTCAAAAATTCTCTTTTAATTAATAATTAATTTATCGATTAATTAACACGCCTCTAAATTAATAGAACTCTCTAATCTCAACTATCTATCTATATTATACTATTATAAGCAAAACATGGTATATTTGGTTATTATAGTCATGGTTAACACTTTCTTAAAACTACTACAAACACCTTCTATAATAACAAAATATGAAATATATAATCTATTAAAAATAACAACATTTACCAATAAAATACAAAATATATTTTTACAAAATTGAAAAAACGTGTTATATACTAATCTAACCCCTAAAATAAGTCCAAACTTTAAAGTACAATATACAAAACACAAGAATTAGACACCATCACATCTACGTTGACATCAAATTTGAAACCAATTTAACAACCAACACTGCTCCAACCTCTTCTCTTCTTCTCCCTGCTTCGAAAAATCAATGCCACCGGTTCATTATGTTTCAGTTCAATTGTGTTTTGGGCCACTTTATCACTCCCGCCCCATCTCAAGTACTGCTTTTTTCGGTACATCTCTTCATTTTATTCTGCATCCCTTATTCTTTGACATTAGTTATGTAAAAAGTTAGCCTTTTATTTGATATCAATATGTGCGAATACATGTATAGTTTTATTATCGATATGTGTGTGTACATGTGTGTATTTAGTAGTTAACTCTATATATCTCATTCAATTCAGAGCATTAAATCTCTGCTTTGGAACAATTTGTATGCATAGAAATAGATATGCATATATGTATGTGTGCGTGTATGTACATAAAAACAGATATGCATATATATATATATATATATATATATATATATGGGTGTGTATGTACTGATTATGAATTCAGCATAATCTTTCTGTTGTCCAAATTTCAGAAGCCGAGAAAGTACCAGAAAGCTTGGGAGAGTTTATTGTGTTGAAGATTCATAAGTGTGAGCTAAGAGGTTTGATCGAAGTTGAAATCTTTTGTGAGGGAGATTACTTATATGTCTGTGATGTTTTAGCTATGAAGAGCACAATTAATCATGAATTAAGATTTATTAGTACGAAGTCAATATAATAAGATTGGGAAGTTTTGTTCTCATACTGTTTTTCTATTTTGAATTGTTTAAATTAGTCCGTTTAAAATTTTATATACTCTTTGAGTTGCATCCATGCCTACTAAACAATAGGCTAAGTTTTGTGGCATTTGTGTTCTTAGAAGTGGATCTCACCGACTTATACTACAATGTATTTTATTTAATGTCGTAGTGAAATTGAAATAATTTGATAAACATGGGTGCTTACAATGTCAACATGTTCATCTCTGGATTGTTTGGAGAAAAACAATAACAGTTGTATTCGTTGTTTAAGCAAAACATCAGAACTCGAGATACTACCTAATATCTCAGCGACCTGCATCAATACATGTATCAACAGCAACCTTAATTGCTTTTTTTACCTTCTATCTCCCCATTGGAATTTTTATTGATGTATTTTCTAATTTAGGTATAGATGCTAGATAATTTACAGATCTGATACATATCTTTCGAAGACATAATGAACATCGAAGCTTGATGGCATATGATGATGAAGTATCAACGAAGGAGATAGAGAGAGAGAGAGTTTCGCCGGAATTATGACGTTAAATGGTGATGACCGGAGGTTGAGGGTGGTGGTGTAGGTGGCCGGAGGTTGTGTTTGGAGGTTGAAAAAGAAATGAGGTAGAGAGATGGAAGATAAGATTTATATGAGTGGTGTAGATCAAAAGTAATATTAAAAATATGTGGTTGAGATTAGATCTCATATCTCATTTTAGGTGGAGTTCTCATTTGAGCATTTGACTATATATATAATGGTCATTGTTCCAGAGAGAGAACCATCTTATATAGAGAATCGAGGAGAATCATATATTATATCATAAAATCTCATAAAAAAAAAAAAAAAATTTAACGTAAAATATATAATCCGATTCTAACGTATAATATTATCATATACAAACTTTATAAAAAAATTAAATAAAATTTGAATAAAAACATTGATTTTAAATTTAATTCTGCTGCAAAATCATTTTGGATAAGATTTGATTCTGCTGTAGAATTACTTTAGACTATTTGACTAATTTTCAATTTTTTTTTAAAAAAGAGTTTAATTTCATTTTTTGATTTAATAATTGAAATTTATAATTATATATAATAAAATGTGATAAAAATATGTATTGTGAATATTTATGTATTGATTCTCTTCCGGACTCTATATAAAAAGTTCTCTCTAGATTGCCACCCATAATATAATAGCAGACGAGTGGAGAGACTTTGTCTCAGAAACTTCAAAATAATTTTCTTGAATTCTCTAATTTTTTAGTTTTATATTAAAAAAAATTCTTGCATTTAATACTATATTAATTATTAATTGGTGAATTAAATTTATATTAAATATACTTGATTTTATTTCTACAAAAGCATAACAAAATTTATTTAACATCATTGTTATTTTATATAAAATTTCAAGTATTTATATAAAGATACAATTATTTATATCTATATATATTATATTGCCAGGAGAGTGTACATGCCTACGAACGTCTTGAAGGTGATTTCCTTGATTTTTTTTCTTAATAATTTTTCTTGCATTTAATAACATATTAATTAGTCATTAATTACATATATTAAATATATAATATATTTACTTTATTCTATTCAGGTTAAAGTTTAGCAAATTTTATTTGAATATTATTGTTACTATTTTAGTATATAATATTATATTCTTCAGGAAAGTAAGATTAGTTTTAGGTTAAATGACAATTAGAACTAATTGTACTCCATTATTTTTATTCCTCGTTTAATATTACTACCATTTCTTTTCGGACAATTGTCTGACATACGAACTTAATTTTTTGAGCAATTCTTTGTCGATGATTGTGTGTGTATGAATCGGGATAAGTTATGAAAGTTTATTATTCGGGTAACATTTAGAATTCATAAAAAAGTAATATTAACAGATTTTTGTTTTAACACATGAACACGGTCAATGAGGATAGGTTGCGAAAGTATATACTTTTCGATTAATATCTACCACATGTACAAAAGTAAAATCGTCCTATAATTTCTTTTGTACATAAATAAATTATACATGGGATGTTACAAACATGATTAAACTAAATCAAACCACCTCTTTCTCGGGCTAACTAAATTGATATAGAAATTTTACACATTTTGTTTTTTATATTGTGACGGAATAAATTAATATTCCAACATAATAAAATTTACGTTATCACCGAATATGGGTGTCGGATTTAAAAAGTGTTACTTAGTTTTATTTAAATAATTATTAAAACTTAAAATATAAAATGAGAGTAATCTTTCGATGAATAATTCATGTAAATGTTTTGAATCAATTTTTTTATTTTTTTTAAAATAACTATTAATATTTTTAAAATTAAAAAAAAAAAATTTCTATTTTAATATTTAAAAATAAACTTTTATAAGCCGCACGGATAAGTAGCCTAGTTTATATAAAGAGTAAATAGAATCTATGATAGCCGCACGGATAAGTAGCCTAGTTTATCTCTAATAATATATTTAATTTAACATGATATTTTATATATCCTATATTATATAAATATGATGGCTCAGATTTTATATAATTTTTTAATTAAAAATTGTATTATATACAATATCAATTTTTATGTAAATTTGTTAATTTGAGGCACTTAGATAGATAATATTTTTTTGATTGGGTAAAATGACTATTTAGTCACTAGTAACTTGCAAGTGGATCACGAAGTTAAAAAAACTTTTAATCGCATCACTAAGTAACACATAACTTAAAAACGCATCATTGACTCGGAATTTTCTTGCACGTTCGTTAAAAACGTTTGACTTTTAATGTTTTTCCGTTATCCCCAAATATGAAAATTACATCGTTAATTTCATTAACCATGAAAATTACACCGTCTTCAATTACATCGTATTCAATTAATTATACGACTAAGTAACCGAACTGTTGTGAGGCGAATCAACGACGAACAACGGCGATCAGCACTGAGTCATGTAAGATCCGTCCTTCCTTATCTTTGATTCTTCTTAATTGTTTTTCTTCGTTGATTAAGAGTGATTAAAAACCCTAAGTTTTTGTGGAATGTTTGCTTTGCATCATTTTTTTTGTAATCTTATATTCGTTCTATGTAACCCTAAATATCTTGCAGAGGATCCAAATAGTATGTGCTAAAGGATGTCCTTTCAAAATGTGGTTGTCATATTTAAAAGTCCAACGTTTTTAACGGACGTGCAAGAAAATTCTGAGTCAGTGATGCATTTTTAAGTTATGTGTTACCTAATGATGCGATTGAATTTTTTTTTAACTTTATGACCGACTTGCAAATTACTAGTAACTACAGTGACAAAATAGCCATTTTACCCTTTTTTGATTGTAGGTTGAATTTTTCTACCCGTGTAAAACCCCAAATGAGGGCTGGGTAGTTTTAGTCTTTTAACAAATTTTGTTTGTACCGACTATCGATAACTCGAAGTCTTCCCTTGCCGCTAGTTTGTATTCGAATTGTTTATCTTGCACTGGGTTTGTATATTACACTTCATTGTTTTCTAATTTGTAGTTTAATTGATTTCTTAATGACTTGATTTATTGTTGCTTATTGGAATGGGGTTTAATTGTGTTGATAAAAATTAACAATGTTATTAATTGTATTCACCAACATTGTTCCAGAGAAATTAATATTATTATTAATACAATTTGTGCTTGGCTTGTCAATTATCATGAGTAGTGTACTAGTATTTTCATGTGTTCAAACCTACTGCTTTCGTGATCTACCATATTATTTCCTTCTGTCAGTTAATCTAGATTCCTGTCACGCTATTGACTTGTGAGTTTTAATTTTTAAAATTTGCAGTGCTTAAAAATGGCATCAGACGCTGTTGGAAGAGCAAAAAATTCGAAGAATACGAGTCACATTCAAATGATCCCAGAGGATTTTCGATGCGAGAAGCATGTACGAAATTTCAGAGACGAAACTTCCTCTTATGACACGGGTGAAAAGGAGGAGGAGATCTCAAAATCATCCAGCAGGCAAACTCAAGTTAGTAGTTGCAGAAAAAACAAGAAACAGAAGAGGTGTGAATTTTTGAACCACTTCAAAGACTTTGATAAAATTGTGAGGCGTGAACACTGTTTGTTACCCCTCAACAAGGAAAACACTTCTTTAACAATATCATTAAACAGGCATTTGGACAAGCTTAAGGCAGAACATGGACTCACAAAGCAAACACGACTTCAGTTTCAAAAGAGTGGGAATGCATCTGAGGTATCACTTGGCCTCTTCTTTTTGTGAGTATGGCAATTCTCTGACTGATGAGAAATATAAGTTTTGGTCAATTTATCCAAGGGAAATCCCAATGATAAGGAAACTCGTATTATAAGTATCTACTATTGCTAACATAAGTAACTCGTTTAAAAAATGCTTGTCCACTAGTTTTACAGAAGTTGATAATCGTCTGGTAAAGAAATGTGACAAATGTATTGTTGTGGAATTTGAAGAAATTAAATTTCAGTTCCATGAATAATATTATTGGAAGAAAGCTGGAAATTAGTGAGAGATACTCCAACGACTCATGTGGTTAGGGCCCGTTATATCTCTCGAAACAGTACTTAGCAGCTAACTGCTTATAGTGATGCTGAATGCGGAGTTTGTAATAGAACTATACTTTATAGAAGCCTTAAAATACGTGTTTAGCCCTGCATTTCAAATGTTAACAAATGGATGACACAGATGCAGTATCACTTTAGGTCAATATTCTATTAGTTGGAAAATCAAGAAACAACCTACATAATTCTCAAACTAGTTTCCTTTTCTCAAAATTACACTTGCCAAAGATCACTCCTGCTACACTCTCATTGAGTAGGATATTTACATTGCTTCTAAAACTGTTTGATTTTCACGAGAAGAGGAAACTCATTAAAATTGATTGTCAACTCATGAGGTAAAAATTGTAAATTGCCTAATTTTCACAGATCGTTTACGTTGTACAGATCAAGATATGCAGATCTTTTTACCAAAGCCTTGCAGCCTCACCCTTTTCTAAACTTTGGTGTTCACTGTGCAATTTGGTAGTCTTGAACTTTTTTAAGAAGGATGTTAGCCATATTTTCAGATAGAAAAACAAAGATTGAGAACGAATATGAATTTCCCAGCTCTAGTATTTTTAAGCTACTGAAAATCATAAAAAAGATTGAACTTTTTTAAGAAGGATGCTTATTGTTATTAATTTGTATATCAGTATCTATTTATATATAAATGTTATTTTTACGTATGCCCACACACACAGAGTCAGACATATGTTTTGCAGTAACATACCATCAAAGTTGATTTAGATTTGTTACAGTAATTTGATTTTTATATTCTTTAATTTTCAGCTGAAGATATCCAGAGCTTCAAATAAGAAAGACAAGAATAACAATTCTGAGACCATCACCGATGTGCAGACATTAGTGCCATACCTTCACCATGATATCTGGTTCGACATTCTTTCCTGGCTTTCTGCTATATGCCTCTATAATATTATGTCGCGTGTGTGCAATACTTGGGCTACTATAATCCGTCACCCTGATTTTGTGGAGAAACATTTACTGAGATCAAGATCTGGTATTTTCATCCAAGGCAGGACAACTCGTTTCTTAGATCTTACAAACAACAATGTAGAAATTACATATATTAAGCTAAAGTACCTTGGTTTAATGCGTTGCAGTTACCAAGGCATCTCGCTGTTTTATAAGAATGTAACCAAGGCTAATTATGTTGTGAACCCTGTAACCATGCAACTTGCTCAAATCTCTCCGCCTGATTACAAGTATAGTTCTTATAATGGTTACAATGTAATATGTGACCGTTGCTCCGGGGAATTCAAGTTGGTATTTGCTGATCAGCAGTGGGGTGGTGTATGTTCTTGGTATGTACAAAAGCTAGGAACCGAAAACTCATGGAAAAAGGTTAGTGGAAGGCACAAGTTTAGTAGAATGGAATTTCCTGGCTTGAGCGTGGGGGGTTTTTATCGTTTACAAGTCTGCTTCGTGCTGTTATAGCTTTAGTTCCAAGGATAAATGGATATATTTTACTTACAATTTGAAGGGAAAAAGGATCAGATATCTATATGGATACATGTCTGAAGGAGACTTTTCAAAGTGTGTGTTTGTTCACACCAACAGTCTTGTTTCATGGTAGATCCTACAAGCATTAAGATGTGTTTACCATCTCATTTGGTTTAGTTTTTATTTGTCCTGGTGTTTATGACATCATTATAATTAAAATTACAATTGTCAGTGTTTGTTGTGGATTGCTTGTTAAATTAATATGTTTACTTTTTGTTGTCATTTTATGCAAGGAGTTTTCAAGGAATTCAACTGGTTGGCGCTCCTTGTTGAACGAGTCCGTAAGCATTGGCAATGGTATTTGATTGAAGCATGTCTTTTAAATCAGAACCAAAAATCTTATTAATTACACCACCTTGCAAACTCTAATTTCTCATTAATTTTAAGTTTGGACATGATTCATATCGAGTTGCGAGTTAAATGTCTGGATTATTGGGTAAAATGGTTATTTCATTACTCTAGTTACTAGTAACTTGCAACTAAGTCATCAAAAGACTTTCAATCGCATCATAAAAGCTACAATTTACTTGCAATTGCAATACTAAATTTCAAAATACTTGCACGGTCGTAAAATGTGTTGACTTTTAACGGAGAGCTGTTAAATTTTACAACGTTAGCTGTAATGTAAATGTCATGTCAACGTACAAATCAGAACCTAAATAATCCAACTATGCGTTAATTTTCAACTAGGTCACTGATTAGGAAAAAAAATTAGATTAAAAAAAATAAAACAAAATTAAAATTTTCTTTTGAAAGAGATTATGATTTTTTAAATTAAAGTTGTAATCTTTTAAAAAAATTAAAATTCAAGAAAATTTATATTTTTGGTATCAATCATCAATATAAGTTACTTTCCCATGTATTTATGAGTAAACAATAATAAACCAACAAATGTTCCGGATAGATAACCATTCTTCTTATAGAAAAAGCAGGCGTACGCACTATGAACATTTAAGAAGCATAACAGAGAAGACTGCTAAGCTGTAATTCACAACAAATTCTACAGAACTAAACATTAGCACTAATTTTAAGTGTAGCCGTGAAGGGGAACCATGAGCACCAAAAACCAGATGATTTAGAAGGATCAGCATCGGCAGATCCTCTGACCCAGGACTTTCAACCATTCAAATATTCAGAGACCGAAATTGCAGGACTGGATGAACTCATTATCATAATCAACATACTTTGTCCAAATTGAGCGGAACTGATTCATGGCTATATCAAGCCATGGTTTCATGTTCCCGTTGAAGTGAACCACTGCAGCATTTCGAATCTCGTCCATGTTTATGCTTGGATTATACCCAAGCCCCAGAACATGCCAAGATTTGTCTAATGGCTTGGTTGTGGAATAGAATGTGATCAGACCTGGGGGCAATGTCCCTAGTTTCCACAGGGTCCGGTTCTCATTCTGCACAGACACATGAAACCAAATCAGTCGATCTGCGTGGGAAAGGAATTAAAAAAAATAAACTAACAGGCAGCCTTGCAAGAAAGCAGCACAGTACGAGCTGAGTGATTTCACAAAAAATGAAAAATAGAAGCAAAAGGTGAGGCACTATTTAGCTAAAGGTTCCAACACAATTTAGCAAAAAAAAAAGTTCCAACACACATAAACATGACAATCTGACTCGTAAATTAGACAAACTAGCCAGTACAAAATAATTACATAAAATGCATGATTAACATAATGGTTGATGAATTAGATGCACTAAACGAACTTTGAAAATCTATGACACAGCATGTAATAATATCACATAAAATAAGCAATAGGATAATCAACTGATCAGAAAAGATTTGATTGAATCTGTAACTTTAAAGAACAGAATCTATATTACCAGATTCTGCCAGTAGTGGTACTGCTCAGTGCACTTCTCTTTCCTCCAAGCATCCAAATCAAAGAAGTTCATTCCATAAGCCCATGCACATGCCTTAGGACTAAAATTTTGTTTGATCAGTGGATGGGAGAAATTCATGTATTGGGCATAACGATGGAATGACCCGAAGCACGTCTCAACAGCTCCATTCACTTTGCCATCCATATCTATCTTCCAAAGTCCAGTTAAATCCTTTTGAACAATAATATCATCATCCAGAAACAAAATCCTATGCAACTTTGGGTACATTTCAGGCAAATAAAACCTCAGATGGTTCAATATAGACAAATACTTTGGGTTCCTGAACTTCATATTAGTAGTGTCTTTGGTGGCATTCTCGAGTTTGTTCTCAAAATAAAACTTCATCAGATTTGCCGATTCTAGTTGGCGAAGAACCGGAACATAAGAAGAGTTCAAGAATTTGTAATCTTCGACTGCCTTGACCTCAACATGGGCGCCGTTATAATCCCTCATCTTAAACATAACTTGCATAGCCCCAAGATTCATTTTATCAGTGACAACATGAAAAACATGCTGACTAGGATCTTTCGCGTTCTTTACTGCCGAATTCACCACCACCGAAGCTGCAATCACATTATCCGAGAAAATAGCATAATGATATAGGTTTGGATCTTCAAGTACCGGCAGAGTTTCCTTCCCTTCATCAGAATACTTAGCCGGATTTGCAATTCTCTCTTCCATCAACCTTATCGTGACACAGTGCAAGCTTTTCGGTATCGACTTTGCCGCAATCAAACTCGAAAAAGCTCCTTGCTTCTTCGCCTTAGTCAACTGCTCATTCTGAGCAAAAATTGTATCTTTCAACTTCTGAATCTTAAGTTGATTATCAAAAGACTCTTTTGCCTCCGTAATCACCTGTCTCGTAACCTTAATCCGTTCCTTCACCTCCTTCTCAAACTGCCTCAACAATGACTCGTCAATCGAACTAGACCCCGAGCTATGCAATGCTAAATAATCAGGCTTCGTAATAAGATCCGTATAATTACGAGAAAGATCCGCAAAAATCCTAACTAATTTCGAGTTCTCAAGCTTAAGTTTACGAGCATACGACGCGTAAGCCAGAACAAGAGACCTGTGATCCTCAGCTTGCTTACGGATTTGATCAAGTCTAGGCTTTAAAGGATCCGACTTTAACGCTAATACAGATCTATGAATTGATTGAACTCCTCCATATAAATCATAACCAATACCCTAATTAAACATACAAACAGTTGCATTCAATATAATTTTCAAAAAAATCATACATTAAATAATGCAATAAATATAGAAAGCCTAATTGAGAACAAAAAAAATCTCGAATTAATGATGAAATGTATATATGAAGTGAAATTAATTAGATATTGACATGTATAATACAATGTGTGGAGAGATAGAGAGATAGAGAGAGAGAGAGAGAGAGAGAGAGAGAGAGAGAGATAGAGAGAGAGAGAGAGAGAGAGAGAGAGAGAGAGAGAGAGAGAGAGAGGGAGAGAGGGAGAGAGAGAGGGAGAGAGAGACTTACGAGAGAGACAATGAGAGACTTACGAGGGGGAGATCGGATGAGGGAGAGGAGGAGAGAGTAAGGAAGAGTATAGCGGCGATGAAGAAGGCGGGGATAAGTAGTTTGACGGCGGCGGATTTGGTCGGAGGGCGAGTGAGGCGAAGCGACGTGGCGTAACCCATGTTTTTGAGAAATGCGTGGAACTACTGAACTACACTTGTGTAGAGCGATTATTTATAATGAACTAAACCGAATAATTAAATAATTTTAATTCAAATAATTTTGAAAGATTATTATTTAATGAAATATTATGCGCCGGTGTGAGTGAGACCTAACTAAATTGCTTATTTAACTGACTCTTGATAATGTTAACAATATACAGAACGCGGTTTCGTTGTTGTTGTAGACTTTTGAGTCCCTTAAGTCTGCGTCTGCCTGTGGTTTTGACTCTGGAGCTCTAACACTGAGTGCACGGGATGGGCATTGCAGTTATTGTCGACAACACCGACTTGCCGACGTAAAAATGATATAAAATGGGTAGGTTTATTTTTCGGGATTTTGATCGTTGTGTTGAATTCGTGTCGTGTTTTACATGCACAGATGTTCGGATTTTTGCACATTTAACTAATTCCGCAATCTTAAAATTTAAAAGTACCGGATTACATTAGCACTTACAGAACTGGCTACATTTTCATATCCACACTTGTAACAAAAACAAAGTACTCAGTATATACTAGCTAGCACTTAATATTTAATCAACATTGATACTTTAAAGCAAAAGGCAATGAATTCAAGATTTCTCCTTTTTGTCATGCTTCGTAACATGGTGTAACCAACCAATCCCTTTAAGGGCCTTGGTAATTTTAACAATGTTGGTCCTTCCCATTCCCATATTCATCTTCCTCGCAGAAAATTTGAAAGCTTGAAGACAACAAAGATGCCCATTTGTCATTTCCGCTTCATCATCATCATCATCATCTTCATCTTCATCTTCATTGACATAGCAATCAAGATCAGAACTTTTTTTCTTCTTCAGACTCTTGTTTTTCACATCTTTTCGAGTAGGCATAGACTTAGTCGAATCCGATTCATATGTCTCCCAAAGCGAGTCCATCCCTTCATCACCTTCCACCACATTATGATGTCGCTCCTCGTATAATTTACAGGCCAACGTTCTCTTCCACTCTTTTTCCTTTCTCATGGACCCATAACTCCCAAGATTTGCACCCTCATTGTCAAAGTTCAAAGCATGTCCTCCTTCATGTGTAACGTTACCTTTGACAATTTTGTCTTGCGAGTCGACACACGACTTTTGGCTTTCAGTGTTTTCTTTACCGTTGTCACAACAATCGATATTTATGTCCTTGACCTCGGATCCAATTTTGTCGTGTGAGCCGACACATAATTTTACGCTTTCAGTGTGTTCTTTCCCGTTGTCACAATAATCGATAATAATATCCTTAGCCTCGGATCCGATTCTCAACTTTGACACTTCTTCCTCCACTTCTAGAACTTTATTGAAATTTGTGCCAGGAAAATCAACTTCTTTTTCCAAAGTAGAATGCAACATTTCTTTCTTTTCCTCCATCAACGGGAATTCAGTAGTCTCAGCTAGTTGATACATACTTGACCTAGTCTCAAAGCCTGAACTGGGAGCAAGAACTTGATCGTCAACATCTTCCAAGCAATATTTTTCTTCACACTCGGGCTCGGAGACTTCAGCTTCTGAACTTTCAACTACATCAAAATTACATGTCTGATAATTACATGTCTGATCCAGCAAAAACACAATTTTATACACTTCAAACTCTTCAAAATCCTCAAACTCCTCTGCAAACTTGGAGCTAGATATGTCTAAAACTGCAGAGAATGCTGAAAGCAGAAAGCTGCAGCCAGGCTCGGACAATCTAGGCGTAAAATTGTCGTAAATGAGAGCCACGAAAACAAGAGAGATCGTAACGAAAAGAGGAGAAAGGAAAGACATGAGCTTAAAAACATATGGTGAGAAGAAAATGAAGTAGGACAAGTAAAGAGGGTGACAGAAAACGAAAGAAAAAAACAGAACAAAGTCGGTGCAAACAAGACTATATATTCGAGACATGCAAATTCTCGAGAAGCACAAGCCAGCCATTTTCAATTTCTTAACAAGAAACTGATTGATGAAGATGACAAGGAAATGAAGTGAATTTCTTATGGCTTAGAGAGAAAATGTGTTATGATTTGTGGGAGTTAAAGTGGCGTGAATAAAGGACAGTGAAAGAGAAGACAGATTAACTACTTAACTAACGGTGACAACAAAAAGTATCAAATTTATTAGGTTTAATTATAACATAAATCATAAAACACACTATTGAATAACCATAGTTCATGTTCATTCATGGGAAATAAAAGCCCTGAAGAAGCCTTTCTGTGATTGAATAACAAACATCTACATAATTATCGACATTGTACCCCATCTTATTCAAGCTGGAGATGACATGGTGGCATGGAATACCACTCAAATTCCACCTTACTCAGTAGTGTTTTTTGTAGTATGGGTCTATATATACATAATCAATACTTAAAGTTTGATGTGTACAATATTTTTCTTGAGAATTTTATGTGTACCGAGAATCATACTTCAAGATTTATGTTATAATTAAACCAATTTATTACCCTGAGGAAACTTTTGTCCATGTATAACTACCTTGTGTTTTGCCATTTAGCTCAACTTTATCCCATGTACCTCTCTAATCACAACGACATGCCATGTTAATAAAGCACCCCTCAACAAATTGTTTTAGTGAATGTAATGATTATATGTTTAACAGACTATACATCAGCAAAAAACTAGCTAATCTTCTAAAATATAATAATGAATTCATTGGATTACCGAGTAGAGAAAAACTAATATCATTCCTATCATTGTTCTCACGTTAAAATTTGTTTTTCATAAAACGCGATCATAGGAAAAGAAAAAGGGGCGTGAGACGAACGAAAGAGGTTAAAAATGAAGGGGGCACAACACAATGGTAGATGAAGAAGGTTAGAAGGTGCCGTGCGTACACTCTCACATGGGGAACCACTCGAGTACTGGATATCATCCATGCACCCCCACCCCTGGTCTTGTCTCTCAGCTTTTACCTTAGAATTTGGACCCATGTCTGTCTTTGTTACTCTTCAGCTTTTTACTTTGAATTATTACTGGGCGGGCTGCACTGTGCTTTGTCCAAAAAAATAGAAAAAAAAATGGACAAGCAGTACTGTGAATTATGAGGGCATCTGATGTTTAGTGTTGGCCATAGTTTAAGTTTCAAAAGTCTATCGTTGTATGGAAGAATCCTGCTAATCATGCTTACAACTCAAGGAATATGTTGATATTACCTTAACTTTTGTTTCATTGTGAATTTTGATCGCCGGGTTCGAATTGTCGGTCTGATGGGATGCGATTCCAACCCCAATAATTCAGAACACCCAAGTCAATCTCCATGATGCCCCCATCAGCAATCTCTCCTTTGTGAACTTTTAAGAAGAGAGTAGAAACGTACTAATTATTAACCGGTTGAAAACCGCCATGGGGGTGTTCATCAAACCGTCAGCAAACGAACATATTGTTCATCAAAGGCAGGTGATCATGCGGTCATTGAGTATTCGTCTGAAAAAAAGAGTTTTTTTCAAAAATACCAAGTTACAGAAATTATTTACAAAAATACGTTTTTTTTGCCATCGTTGCAACCAGATTTGCAATATCATTTACAACAATTTCAACATCACTTGCAACTGGAACATAATTCCAAAAAATTAGATATTTTTATAAATTTTCCTAAAAAAAACATAACTTAATTACACAGTGTGACCACTGATGGTCAGCCCCCCACCAAACTCTCAGCAGAAGAGATATATATAGTGTATGTATGATTGTAAATAGGTAATATAAGTCACTTGGCCCATGCTATATTTTGAATTTTGTCGATCTATTGGCCCAATTGTATAAGCCCGTAACTTAAAAAACAACTTAACAATTACTCTATGTTCCTCTCATTTCTTTACACCTTTTTGGTACGTCACTTTCATTTCTTTACATAACAAAAATAGTAACATTTTATAATATAAAATCCAATCACATTCACTATTTTCCTCCATTATACCTACTTTATACCCACTTTATACATTAAATATTGATTGAACACACCACTTTACTCATTTTTCCTTATTAATTTACATCTTTTCTTAACCTCCGTGTCGTCCCTTCGATGTAAAGAATTGAGGGGGACGGAGGGAGTACTTGCCAGTTCAATGTCATTTTGTCGATCTATTGGCCCAATTGTATAAGCCCATAAGGCCATAACTTAAAAAACAACTTAACAATTACTTACTAGTTCAATAGACGTTGGACAGCCCACACCAAAATAAAAATAAAAAATAAAATAATTAAGTTAATATTAGTACTCAGCCCTCGATAAATAAAAAAAAAGCCATCTCCTGACTACGGTGGCCGAAGGCGGAGGCGCAGCTCCGACTCACAATTTGGTGGAACTATCTCAAGCCTCTTCTATACTTTCACATCATTGTATTTGCATCTTTAACAGGTATTACTTGAACTAGTAATTTGATTTTGAAAATTTGGGGATTTTCCAATTTCTAGGGTTTAATCTTTTGATATGTTATTTTGATTGAAGTGTGTTTTCATGAATTGCTGCAATGTTAATATTAGAATGTGATTCTGCGTTTTTTAGTTAGTATCAAGTGTGAAATTGCTATTATTTGATTTGGGGTTGTCTTCTTGCCTGTTAGAGTCTAAATAATGGGGAAAACACCAACTCTTGAATCGAAACAAGTATCAACTATGATATCAATTCCTTAGAGCGAGATCCTGGATTGCGACCATCGATACGGGATCCTGTACTAAAACAATCTCTATTTTTATGTGCTATGAATTATGTAATTTATTTTGGCCCCCCTTGAATAAACTTTCTGCGTCCGCCCCTGTTCATAAGTCTCCCAAAGCGAGTCCATCCCTTCATCACCTTCCACAACATTATGATGTCGCTCCTCGTATTTTTCTTCACACTCGGGCTCGGTGACTTCAGCTTCTGAACTTTCAACTACATCAAAATTATATGTCTGATAATTACATGTCTGATCCAGCAAAAACACAATTTTATACACTTCAAACTCTTCAAAATCCTCAAACTCCTCTGCAAACTTGGAGCTAGATATGTCTAAAACTGCAGAGAATGCTGAAAGCAGAAAACTGCAGCCAGGCTCGGACAATCTAGGCGTAAAATTGTCATAAATGAGAGCCACGAAAACAAGAGAGATCGTAACGAAAAGAGGAGAAAGGAAAGACATGACTTGAAAAACATATGGTGAGAAGAAAATGAAGTATGACAAGTAAAGAGGGTGGCAGAAAACGAAAGAAAAAAACAGAACAAAGTCGGTGCAAACGAGACTATCAGAACAAAGTCGGTGCAAACGAGACTATAAATTCGAGACATGCAAATTCTCGAGAAGCACAAGCCAGCCATTTTCAATTTCTTAACAAGAAACTGAATGATGGAGATGAGAAGGAAATGAAGTGAATTTCTTATGGCTTTGGAGAGAAAATGTGTTATTATTGTGGGAGTGAAAGTTGCGTGAATAAAGGACAGTGAAAGAGAAGACTGATTAACTAATTAAGTAACGGTGACAACAAAAAGTCTCAAATTTATTGCCCTGAGGAAACTTTTCTCCTTGTATAACTACCTTGTGTTTTGCCATTTAGCTCAACTTTATCCCATGTACCTCTCCAATCACAACGACATGCCTTGTTAATAAAGCACCCCTCAACAAATTGTTTTAGTGAATGTAATGATTATATGTTTTAACAGACTATACATCAGCAAAAAATTAGCTAATCTTCTAAAATATAATAATGAATTCATTGGATTACCAAGTAGAGAAAAACTAATATCATTCCTATCATTGTTCTCATGTTAAAATCTGTTTTTCATAAAACGCGACCATACTGTAACGTACGAAAATTTGTAGATGGAACGCATGAAAAAAGGGGCGTGAGACCGACGAAAGAGGTTAAAAATGAAGGGGGCACAATGGTAGATGAAGAAGGTTAGAAGGTGCAGTGCGTACACTCTCACATGGGGAACCACTCGAGTACTGGATATCATCCATGCACCCCCACCCCTGGTCTTGTCTCTCAGCTTTTACCTTAGAATTTGGACCCATGTCTGTCTTTGTTACTCTTCAGCTTTAGTAGCCCACAATTTAGCGGAGTTCAACAATCTCCCCATCTCTCCAGCTTACTAAACCCTAATTTAAATCTCTCTCTTTCTCTCTCTTTCTCTCTCTCTCTCTCTCTCTGTATATTCTCCGGCGCCGGTGAGTCTTCATTTCTCTTTACTGTTAAATATACTCATCATTTAATTTTGTATGCTATTCGCTTTGTGTTTAAATGATTTCTGCTAATATACATACTCGATGCTCTGTTTATATATACCTCATAGATTAATAATTTAAATTACGAGCTGTAATTTCAGTTTGTGTAGCTTTTAATAGATCTGTTTTGTGTTAGCTAAATGGATTTAAGGTTGTTATTACTTGTTAATATGTTTTTGAATTGATTTAGGGCTTTGAGTCTCACTCCTGTGTAACAATGAGAACATCTCTTTTGACATTTTATTTAATTAGCAATGGATCTTCGTGTGCGGTATATATATGACTGTTGTACGACAAACTCAATTGTAAGAGAGTTAATAGTTTGTTATAGGTTATCATATATTTTTGGCGGAAATGAAAACTGAAAATGCCGATACAGTATATAAGCATTTCAAATGATGTTTGGGAAATTGCGCAAGGGCTTTGAGTCACCCTTACCGTTCGTAAAGGGGCAATGAGAATATCTATATTAAACTCCCTTCTGATGAAATAGTATTACCTTTACTAATTTTAATGCAGATATGTTGTTATTTGTTTCGGTCTCAGACTTAAGAGAGCGTCTAGGAAAAACCATACTTACTGGCCTGGCTATATGCCTCATATATTACATATCCTGTTATTGTTAGAATTATTTTAGCTCTTAAAAAAATCTTGTTAAAGCTTTATGTAGATTCTTGGATTTCTTTAAATAGACATAGATTATTAGCTTTCATTAAATTACCATTTTATATAACATACTAATTTGTATTACATTTCGCGTCACTTATGTCTTTAAATCCTTTATTTTACAGTAGAAAAGTATAAAACAATGATTGCCATATGATGTTTGGGTTTAGGGTTTAAGAGCCGTCCTTTCGATTGTAAGGGTAATGGCCCTTTTTATCACAATTTTAAAGAAAATAGTCCAAAATATCACGACTCAGAAAAACGGCCCTTTTTTAAAATAAAAACTCATCTTTAACTGGGGCCTTTTTTTTGAATAGTGATATTTTGGGCATCTTAACTCCAAATTGTGATAAAGGGGGCCTTTTCTCCGATTGTAAAGGGGCAATGATTATTAAATCCCTTCTGATGGCATGAGTACTTAAACTAAATTTACTGCTATTATGTTGTTTTTGTGTATGAGCATATAAATCACAAAAGTATTAAACAATATACTTGATGACTTGACTATATGCACCAAGGCCTGCCCTATATTTTTTAATGTTAATTGTTACAATGCTTCAATTTTGTTTTAGTTTAATGCAGTGTTTATGGTTTCCTGAAATCTACCTTTTGAAATTTACTGTGTTCTATTTAGATGCTTCTTTTAATTTATTTTTCAAAAGAAAATATACAAAAAAGTTGACCTGTCATATGATGTTTGGGAAATTGCGCAAGGGCTTTGAGACACCCTTACCATTTGTAAAGGGGCAATGAGAATATCTATACTAAACTCCCTTCTGATGACATAGAATCACATTACTAATTTTAATGCAAATATGTTGTTTTAAGTGCTTGTTGATACTTAAGAAAGCGTATACAAAGAAACATTCTTCATGGCCTGGCTATATGCCTCATAAATTACATATCCTGTTATTATTAGAATTTTTTTAGCTCTTAAAGAATACTTGTTTAAGCTTTAATATAGATTCTTGGCTTTCTTTAAATAGCCATAGATTATAAGCTTTCTTTAAATAACCATTTTATATAACATACTCATTTGTACTACATTTCACGTGACATATGTTTTTTAATGCTTTATTTTACAGAAGAAAAGTAATAAAACAGTGATTGCCATATGATGTTTGGGTTTAGGGTTTAAGAGCCGTCCTTTCGATTGTAAAGGTAATGGCCCTTTTTATCACAATTTTACTGTAAATAGTCCAAAATATCACGACTTAGAAAAATGGCCCCTTTTTTAAAATAAAAACTCATCTTTAACTTGGGCCATTTTTTTGAATAGTGATATTTTGGGCATCTTAACTCCAAATTGTGATAAAGAGGGCCTTTTCTCCGATTGTAAAGTGGCAATGATTATTAAAATCCCTTCTGATGGCATGACAGTATTTAATCTAAATTTATTGCTAATATGTTGTTTATGTGTATGAGCATGTAAACCACAAAAGTATAAAACAATATTCTTGATGACTTGACTATATTCACCAAGGCTTGCTCTATATTTTTTAATGTTAATTGTTACAATGCTTCAATTTTGTTTCAGTTTAATGCAGTGTTGATGGTTTCCTGAAATCTACCTTTTGAAATTTACTGTGTTCTATTTAGATGCTTCTTTTAATTTATTTTTCAAAAGAAAATATACAAAAAAGTTAACCTGTCATATGATGTTTGGGAAATTGCGCAAGGGCTTTGAGTCGCCCTTACCATTTGTAAAGGGGCAATGAGAATATCTATACTAAACTCTCTTCTGGTGACATAGAATCACTTTACTAATTTTAATGCAAATATGTTGTTTTAAGTGCTTTCTGATACTTAAGAAAGCGTATACAAAGAAACATTCTTCGTGGCCTGCCTATATGCCTCATAAATTACATATCCTGTTATTATTAGAACCTTTTTTGCTATTAAAGAATACTTGTTTAAGCTTTATATAGATTCTTGGCTTTCTTTAAATAACCATTTTATATAACATACTCATTTGTATTACATTTCACATCACATGTGTCTTTTAATGCTTTATTTTACAGAAGAGAAGTAAAAAAACAGTGATTGCCGTATGATGTTTGGGTTTAGGGTTTAAGAGCCGTCCTTTCGATTGTAAGGGCAATGGCCCTTTTTATCACAATTTTAATGAAAATAGTTCAAAATATCATGACTCAGAAAAACGGCCCTTTTTTAAAATAAAAACTCATCTTTAACTTGGGCCATTTTTTTGAATAGTGATATTTTGGGCATCTTAACTCCAAATTGTGATAAAGAGGGCCTTTTCTCCGATTGTAAAGGGGCAATGATTATTAAAATCCCTTCTGATGACATGACAGTACTTAATACTTCTAATATGTTGTTTTTGTGTATGAGCATATAAACCACAAAAGTATAAAACAATATTCTTGATGACTTGATTATATGCACCAAGGCCTGCTCTATATTTTTTAATGTTAATTGTTACAATGCTTCATTTTTGTTTTAGTTTAATGCAGAGTTGATGGTTTCCTGAAATATACCTTTTGAAATTTACTGTGTTCTATTTAGATGCTTCTTTTAATTTATTTTTCAAAAGAAAATATACAAAAAAGTTAACCTGTCATATGATGTTTGGGAAATTGCGCAAGGGCTTTGAGACACCCTTACCATTTGTAAAGGGGCAATGAGAATATCTATACTAAACTCCCTTCTGATGACATAGAATCACTTCAATATTTTTTAATGCAAATATGTTGTTTAAGTGTTTGTTGAAACTTAAGAAAGCTTATACAAAGAAACATTCTTGATGGCCTGGCTATATGCTTCACAAATTACATATCTTGTTATATTTAGTAAATTTGTAACCTACCAAATTGTCTTCCATTTCGCGTCATATATGTCTTTAATACAATAAAGTTATCCTGTCATATGATGTTTGGGGCATTGCGCAAGGGCTTTGAGTCCCTTTTTTAATAGGGATAATGAGAATATTTGTATTAAATCCCTTCTGATGACATAATCTGTTATCTTCACTAATAGTTTAATTATTTGACTGTTTGTTTTCACATAAAAGAGGTTGAATTTGTATTCTTAATCAACTGAACATGGGTAAAGAGTTGCCATTTGGAGCCATTGTGTTTTTTTTTTTCCATTCTAAAACTTATTGAAAACGTGAAAAAATGATATTCCACACCTTTTCCGCCCCTTAATGTTATGTTATAAAAAACCACCTTCCACGGGCATTTGGAGACTGAAGTTAAGAATGCAACAGTTTGTTGAATCAAGCACAATATTTTAAAGTTAATGATAGATAAACTAATCATGAATTCAAGTTTTGAAATTCATGTGCCAAAGTATCCGAATTTATACTACAGTGCTGGATGTATAATTTATATACATATTTGATTGAGGGTATAATTTTATAATTCATGCAACCTTTAACAAATAATGATGTTGCATGAAGGTCTATTATGCAGTTACTCCAAAAATTTTGTTGATCCTCTCTTAGCTATGTGCAACTTTATGACTGCATTATCATTTGTCTGCGCCTCTCATTGAGTAGAGTAGTACACCCATTCATAGAAATTGTGGAATGGTTATCCCTTCCTTAAAATTTAGTTTATTCATAAATATTTTAGTTACAAAAAGGTTCTTTCCATGACAGATACGATGAAGCATATTGTGAAAATTATGTCATTGTTGGTGGCGATGACAGCCATCTGGATAGGATTATTGCAGGCATCTATTGTTCCACAAAGTTATACTTGGTTGGTGAGCTAATCGCTTCATGTACTCTTATGGCAATGTATAGTTTGGATCCTTGATGTCTCTTTGCATATTTTTGTCCTGTTATTCCTGCGGATATGGCTTACCAATTTACACTGGCTTGTGCTATTTTCCCCAGCTCCCATTATACTCCGTAGTGTCACTAGGCTGCTATGGGCTTTTGATGGTTGGAGTCGGCCTAATGCAATTTCCAACTTGTCCACAAGAGTCCCTTTTGTTACAAAAGGTATCTTTTTCCATACATTTTATTAGCACATTAAAAATATGAAATTAGACAGGTGAACCTCTGAGACTTAACCATACCTCGTATCATAATTATTAAGCCAAGCTTGATATGACTAAATCAACAATTTTTTTGGCTGTTAATGCATCTTGCCTTTGCATAGAAATTTTCACAATATTCATGTGGATTATAAGACATCATACTTTGTTTATAAGAAATTATGTGGAGTCCTGGTTTCGACTTTTGTTCATAAGAAAGCAAAACCCCTACATGGTGATTGCTATATTATGTACTTGTAACTTGTAATATTGATTTTTCCTTACCTAAGTAGCTGCCTAATAACTGGTGGTTGTTTAGGACATAATTGAGGCCAAGGAATTTCTAAAGCAACGGGGAGTAGATGTGGGTTCTGACTAACGAGGATTATTATCGTTCTTTCTGGAGCAACAAAGTTCACAACTCAATTACAACTTATAGTGATTTCGACTTCTGATCGCCTTGTTTCTCCCACATCCAGAATTTACATATTAATCATGGAATTATGATTGACATGTATCAAATTGAACCTCACTGTTTGACTTATTGAGTCCCATGTTTATGAAAGTATACTATACAAAGAAGCCGATTCTTAATGTATACGGTGGACTTAGCGGATGAATTGTTCGGCAGTATTTTAACAGTTTTCTATGATGTGAAACTGAGTTGTTTTAAATGTTTTTGGTCAAATACTAGTAGCTTATCGGCATGGGAAACAAGTGTCAATTGTTGTTTCCCCGAATTTAAATAGTTTAACAGGGTTCTTCACACTGCAAACTCAATTATATTGAGCAACCAATGCCAGAGCTAAATTATAAATTGTGACTTGGACCAAATGCACATGATTATAGACTTATCAGTTATCATTCACAGGGAGATGGTGTAGATATATTCTGCAATTTTAGTTGTAATGAAAGACTTTCACGCATTTTTTAAGTAACAATAATTGGGGAGTGGCACGCAACTTGGGGCTCTTTATTTAATGAGCAGCATGTTACATTTTGTGCAACATTAGAGTAACAAGCAGATGAATGAAAATCAATTAGAGGTGGCAAATATGCTCTGAGAAACTAAATTAGAAATAGAGAAGAGTATCGAATTGATATCTTTGTTTGTAGGAGAGAATTAATATATTCATCAATTAAATCAACGAAATATCTCTCTACATTTTGTTATGAACATTTGAAGTTTATGTGACAGTGAAAACTTTAAATTAATTTTAACCATATAATAATTAATGAAACTTTAAATTAATTTTTGTTTGTGGGACTTTTATATTATGCAGAAGGTAAATTGAAGTTTGATTAGTGCTTTGCTTATTCTCTTTTGAACTTCATAAAGTTTTAAACCAACGTCACTTGTTTAAATTTAAACAGACAGGCCCTGCAAATTTCCCTGTGTTTTAGATTTAAAGTTCTCATCTTTCCTGCACTAAAAACAAACATACCCCTTCCCCTCCTCTCTCTCTCTCTCTCTCTCTCTCTCTCTCTCTGCATAAACATACACACTGCTGAACATCACACTCAGGGAGTACACATACCAAAAAACCAGCTAAATCAAGAAACACAAAGAAAATACAAGAACACAAATTAATTTTTATTATCCCATTTTTTCTTGTATTATTTTTGTATTGATCTATAGCCCTAACACCCAATTCAACAAAGAATGCAATGGGGGTCTTATCAGAAACATGGTGTTTCTGTAATGGTTTAGGCAAGTCTGAAAGAATGAAAGCTTCCATTTTTTCTAGTAAAGCTTCAACCTTGGCAAGAATTGCTCTTGGTGGCTCATTGTTTGGCACTGGTTTCTTGATTCACCGCAACTTACTTCTCACTACTCATGCTAATCTTCCCTCTGTTTCCGCAGCTGAGTCGTCGGAGATTCGCCTCCAAAATGGTGTCGGTGCTTGCCTTTTTCCTCATAGGTTTGCCCCTTTTTCTTGATTTTTTCAGTTTTCCAGCTCAATGTACTTAGCAAGATGTGATTGTGATTCTTGAAATTTAATAAAGTTTTAATCTTTATTGTTATTAGGCCTTTGTTTTTATGTCGAATTGTCGATTAATTTGATTTAGGTAGGTCTTTGTTTTTATGTCGAATTGTCGATTAATTTGATTTAAGTAGTTTGGATAAAATTGGCAAAAGTTGGTAAAGTTGTGATCTTTATGGACTGGACTTGTTGGTGAGGTCTTTATTTTCTATAATTGATGAATTTAATTTGCCAATTTAATATAGTTAGTTTGGTTTTTATTAGCAATAAAGTTGCTAAATTAATTTTTAGGAGTAAAGGGGATTTATGAGGATGTTGTATTTTATGGTTGAGATCTAACATAGTTTGCATGAGTTATTACAGTTTACTACAAGTGTGAAATAACATGAGTTGGAAAGTCATTTTATTGAAATTGTTGTCCTTTTCCTTTTGTCTTGTTGATGAACATGTGTATTATTTTTTCCTGTAGCCAAGTTTAAATGATAAAAGCTTACACTATTAAGCCAAAAGGATTTTTATTTGTGTGTGTGGGAGGGAGGGAGGGGATTTTAAATATCTTATAATAAGCTAGATTCAGCATGGTCATGAATTAATATCTGGAAAAAGTCAAGAAGACAAGCTATTACCTAGAAAAATACCTGGGTACAAATGGGAATATAACGGACAAAGATATTGCACTTTAATTTTTGTTGCTACTTTCCTAACATGGTCATTGTTGTCTGCTCTCATGCAAATAGTTTATCTTAGTTCTTCCACGTATATTACTAATGCTTCTTGATAAAGCTTGCGATTTTGTGTAACATGTGTTATAGCATGTATGTATAATTTTTAGTAAGTTTCACTTTCTGAAGTATCTAGGTCCTCGTTATTAATCATTTTGATTTTATGCAGATTCTTCATCACAAGCTCAATTCTTGATCTAACTATAGTTGGTCTGGATGTGATGGACGGGGACTCAAGTGTGCAGGTTCTGCATCCTCAGTACTTAAAGACCTGCTCTAAACTCAGTTTGGATCTTGGTAGTGTTGTTTACCTACTAGGTTATGCTGAGAAAAGGGAGTTGACAGTGGGAGAAGGAAAAGTGGTCATAGCCACAGACAATCTTATAAAGCTGTCCACTGATGGAGTAATGTGGAGCCCTGGATCAGCTGGGTATGATGTGCATGGCAATCTTGCGTTTATGGTCTGTGATCCCATGAAACTAGCTACATCCCCCAACACAAAGTCCACTTCAACATCATCCTCGTCTTCATCTTGGAAGAGGGATCCTCTTTTGCAATTTGGTATACCGATTCCCATTATCTGTGATTGGTTGAACCAACATTGGGAGGGAAATCTTGATGAACTTATTAAACCAAAACTACCAGTGATTCGCTTGATGTCTGCTGGCCCGAAAAGTGAACAATCGTGTGCGTCCTTCACAAAGCGACAGGTTTTCAAGTCAACAGAAGTTGAAGATGATGAAACTCCATCGTTTTCAAACCTTAAAACCAAAGATATCGCTGGACCAAGCTCGTCCCATGTGGCAAATGCACGTGAAGAGGACAAACCAATCACCGAATCACAGAATGCTCCTCATTTACAAGGTATTCCAAGTCCAGAGATTTACGAATCACCTAAGTTAATTTCAGCTCCTTTTAGAAAGAACGAAAGCGCCCTAATCCAACTCTTAGATATTAATTTTCCACCAAGGGTCATCAAACCTGCAGTCTTGCATCAGCCTGCTCGAAAACTGCATTCAGAATTAGACGAGAATATTGTCAAGGCAATTCCCTTGCAGCATGCAGTTAGAGATGAGCATTCAAGGGATCAAAGACATGATACTGTGGCAAATGCCGAGATTGCATCAACTGGTTCTTGTAATGTCTCTGGGAGTGAGGTCGAATCTAGTTCCTTTCCTGTTGAGATTTCGGATGTGCCGGACGGGTATAGCAGTGAAGGAGAGGTTACTATGTATTCTGCAGAAACAGCTGAAAGTCATAACTATCCAAGCCCTAGAGGGGTAAAATTTCAGCAAGTAGGAAGGAGCCAAAGCTGTGTCAATTACAGCAGATGGGGGTCTGTCCAGCGGAATCCGATTGCTCGAAAGACAACACTAGAAAAACAAAGAAGTTTTCTGCAGGGTAGAAAAGTATACTCACAAGGGGCTACTTCTCAGAAGAGCAATGACTACTTTAGCCCAACTGTCTCCTCCATAATGAAGAAAAGGAACAACTTGGAGCAGCAGCCAACCAGGCCCCAACAAAGTGCAGTTCATTCATCTGCTAAATGGACATTCTGATCGGCCCAAATCAGAAGGTTCATCCTACATTTTCTAGTCTCACTGTTTTGCAGGATGCATATTTATTGATTTTAGTATTAATATGCTAATAGAGTAATACCAATCTGTTCAAAGATGAATAGATATTTAGCAAAGATTTCTTTGCATCTTGTCCATGAAGTACTTCATCAGCTGTAAAGCAATAACGAGGCAGCAATATGTGCTTTATTTTTCTAAAATACAGGTTTAAAGCCTTCCCATTCTCATTGTCTTGATTATGAATTTGAGCATCAACCTTAGCCAGTTTGCCTTGGGGTTGACCAAGCTATCGGTTCAATTCCCCAGCTTAACATAGATTCAAGAAAATAGTCAGTACTTCTGCAGCTCTGTCTGCACCTACAATAACCATGTGCCAGTAGATCATAGACCTTTTAAATTAAGAAAAAAACACAGAAGAAGAATGATATGTTGTAGCCTTTTTTCTCCATCACATCTAACCTTTAGAGGTAGAGTTTGAGGCTTGTATTTGTTCTGAAAATTAGCTTCTGCTCTGTTTTACCTTAAATAAGCAGGGAGTGTTTATCTTTAAGGTAATGTGCTACATTTTCCAGAAATATTTATAAATTATTCTTATATAAATAGGGGGGAGGGGGGAGATGAAGTTTTTCTCTTTTTTTCTTTTGAATCTTTCTCACGATGTTGTCTCAAGCTATTAGAGCAAATTTAAAATATAGTAATGTATTTACTAAAGAACCTTAACTTTTGTTTTAGGTTCCTACTAGAAATAAATAAATTATTTAAGAATATATGTAAAACATGCCGTATTTTTGTTGCTATAAACCTGTACCTATTGATCTGCACTGAGCTAGATATCTGAGTGACTGAGTCCAGGTGAAAATTCTAATTTAGGCTTACAATCTCTCTGTAATTTGAATGTATGGCTGAACTATTCAACTAAATAATAAAAACATCAATTTTAATTGTCTCTCAGTTTATAACACACCGCATATCAATTATCATATATTAAATAAAATATAATCTTCAATGAGCAAATTTCTTGTTTCAAGTACATGCTAAGCAGATTCTAGTGTGAGTATAAGATTCCGAGACAACTCACAAATTAGAATAATTTGATACTGTATAATCAAAACATGTAGCCATTCATTTAATATATTTGCATATAGCAGGACTATACATTATTTTTTAGTTTAGCTATACCCCAGATGGATCAATGTAATGGTCTGTCAACTGCTTCTACATCGACCTCGGGAATATTTTCTAGGCCAAAGGCATATTTTGTTTCGAAGAGCCCAACAATACCCTTGAGCTTAGCAATTTCCGCAAGAGGACCTATCCCCAAAATTGGAGGAATTGGTTTCAACCATCCATGTGCAAGCCACCATATTTAAGCCACCACAAAGGGGTGGTGGTAACAAGCCCTTGCTTCCATACGTAATCTCGCCCTCCTTCATTGGCACGTGTCGCGCACCTTCAGTGATACCGAGGTTCGCCACCAGGAAGATGACCATCACAAACAAAGACTTGGTAAGTTTATCCATTGTAGTATTATTTGCCAGAGTTTATAAGTATTGATTAACTTTGCATGATACTTGTGTCTGAGACTCCCTCATTTTGTAGTGCAGCTTGAGTGTCTTTTATGAATATGTTTTGATTTTGCTAGTTGTCATTAATGGAAAATTGGTAATTGATGCAAGAGTTATTCCAACTTCCAGTCGAGTTGTAGTGTGCATTAATTCCCCAATATTTCACGATTGTAGTTTATGAACATGTTTTTGTTATATAGGTTGATAGGTTTTTGTTGTACTCCCCATGTTATTTAATATGCATATTTTTAGAAAAATCTTGTTATTTGCTGGGAACTACATAGATTATTTTTAGTTAGCTGCATAGACTTGAGTAATGGTTATCAGTGCGCCTAACATTAAGTGAGAGGTTAGTTTGGAATGCATCGCATAGCAAATTGCTACTCCCTCTGTTTTTTTTTCTTTGATGTTTTGACTTTTGGCACACATGTTTAGGTGCTTTGACTATGTAGAAAAAATCATTGTTTTTACTTTCTTTCTTTTTGAATTAAAATTTTGATTGTCTATTTTTATTTACAAAAAGAAAATTTTAAAAATAATAATGTTAACTATACGGTCAAAGCACTTAAACATGTGTGCCAAAAGTCAAAGCTTAAAAAAAAAGAGGGAGTACTTGTTTGTCGGGCTTGCTCGAAAAGTCAGACTTGGTAGTAATTATTATCGAGTTCAGTTTGAAATTTCTATTTTCACAGTAGAGTTTTCCTTGCTTTAGTTTATAGCTTTCCGGAGTGAGCTTGCATTTGACGTTACTATATAATGGACTATGCAATTATGACACAATTTTCGTACTGGTTTTACTGTAACTGTAGACAGAGAGAATATATATACATGTCCTTTGCTGATATCCAGCTCTATTAATTTTTCATAATTTCAAATGAATGTCATGCAGTAGAAGTCTAATAATTGTTAGCTGAAATGTAAGATATTCAAATAAATGTCATGCAGTAGAAGTATAGTGATGTGTTAGCTGTTGGGAAGTCTTGTAATACTTTCAGTTTATTACAAAAGAATTAGCTATTGATAACCTAGGGTAGAGTAACCAAATTTGACTAGGGAAAATTGTTTAGGCAGCAACCTAGGGGTGTCAAAAACTCGAGGTAGTAGGACTTGTCTAACGTTTTGGCAGAGAGTGATCAAACGGAGATGCAAGACCTCTAAAACACTGACAGGGTATATGCCAAACCATTTGTAGTTGTGCTTGATTATTATATCAACAATTTAAGATAAAACTGTGATAGAAATATTAAGATGGGGACAAAATTGCAAACTACTAAAGAAGTAGAGCCAGTAAATAAACTTCCAAAGGCAAACGTGATATAGCACACTTGAACAAGCGCTGTTTTTATGTAGTATATGTAAGGTTTATGTCGTGTATCTTGTTAAATGCAAAACCATAAGTTGCATAAAGTATTGGGCCAGATACTAGAAATTATTACACTGAGAATGCTGCATGTAGTAGGAATTTTTCCTTCCTCCCCAATTGATTTTGGTATTTGTTGGAAGTCCCTTTACTTTGATCATATTTCTGGTCTCCAAGCTGTTAAAACACCAAAATATTAGTTACTTGAAAGAGTGGAAACCGATGCTGTAACTGCAGTCATTTTAGTATCTAGGGAACTAATTTTATTTCATTAAGAAATATCTAGTTACATGGAAAATTAGTTTTTACTTGCACTATGTCCGATTATGCAAAGTCCGCCAATTAGATATCCCAGTCCAGTAGTTACAAACCTATAATATCGACAACTACACCTTTCATAGTACCAAAAGACTTGCATAGTTGCATGTAGTAGATTCATATACAGCTGCAGAGAAAACAAGGATTATGCTTGAATATGAAGTCTATTACTCCTTGAACAATACTTTTTGGAATCTACAGTCCTTATATTGTTTGGTTCATTTTGTAGGTCATCTGAAGCTCCTGGTTTACCTGAACCAGTGCAATTCCTGCATTATAATGCCAGTGTCCGAAGTGTTACACCTTAGATCTCTTTAACCGCACTGTATCTTGTTTATTTCCCATCTGCTCTATTCGAAAATATTAAAAATCTTCACTTTCTTAGTACATAATTCTAGCATTTTCTTTTGTTTGTTGGGAAATTCCTTCACTGTCGTTCTTTCTTCCATGTCCGAAAATCTGGATCCAACTTGAACAATTTACAGAAGTTACAGAATCACCTCAACGTAACCTTCTCTATTTTTCTCTGTTTTTCATTATTTCGAAGTCACCAGAAGTGTGCTTGCAGCACAACCCATAGGTGAAATCTTCAGTATTCAGTGACGAGTATACGACAGATTCAAATTTGTTTTGTATTTAATCACATCTGGGATTTCTTATCATTTTTAACCTTTGACAATGTAATATACCTAAATTTTTAGATAATAATAATAAAATGTCCGTGTAGTTTTGATAAAGTCTCTGCATATTAATTAGGGTGTTAAATTCTTTTTACCGAATTCAATAGCATGAATTAAATTATGCAAATTAAGTGAGATATAAATATCAATGGGACCTTAATAAACACCTTAAGTTATGCTAATAGTAGTATTTGATTAAATTTATGGACAATCATGACCATATGCGTGTGTTTATACTATGGTGTCAAAATAATATGTATGTACTTATATATATTGGTTAAGAACCGTCTAAACTCTTAGATTAATCTAATCTAATGACACCCTTAGAGCAACTCCAACAGTCTTTTAGCATGTTCCTTAAAAATATTATAAAAAATATGACTCTTAGTAATTTAGGATATTATAGGGTATGTCAACTCCAACAATACTCTTTATATTTACTCCTTATAAATATCTAAAAATATTAAATTTAAACTCCACTAAGAAATAGGTGTAGAAAAGACATATAAAAAAGGAAAAGAAATGAATATTTTATTGATGAAAATAAGATAAGGGATGACTATAGCTTCCTTAAAAATAAGGCATGAGAGTTGTGTCTTAACTTTTAAGGAATCATTTAGGAGATTGTTGGAGTGCAATTTTTTGTCAAATTCCTTAAATTTGAACTTAGAAGTTGAGATAGCTAGTCTCTTGGAGTTGCTCTTATATACAAAATACACAATTAAAATACACCATTCCATACACAATCACACCTATTCTCCTCTGTTTTTAATTTGACTTTTCCCGTCAATTGGAGAGCTTCTTTTGAAATCCGACTTCACCGTATTTTTCTCCATCTCCCAACGATCAATTTGCATACCATATGTGCTATGTTTCGACGCGATTTGAAAAAAAAAATATTTAGTTTGTAGTTTGTAGTCTAAGACTGGTTTGTATTGGAGTAAACCCCTATATATATTAAAGGTAATTTGAGCCAATAAAATGACTGTGAAATGATAATTTTGTCCTTATTTATTGAAAAATTACAAACTTGTCATCCCTCTATCATTTCTGTAAAAATAAAAGATTTATGTTGCTCTTAGGAATCAAACATCTGACCTCCTCTTGTAAAACTCAGGTTATAATCATTGCATTACATTTACTTTTTGGTTTAACTTAAAAATCTTATTAGATAAGCCACATCACCTCTTTTTGTCCTATTTTTTTTGTTTAAGTAAAATGTTGGGTTATATTATTTATATATTTACAATTATATGGGTATGAGCTATTGATTTATTGACTAAATCTTCAATATACATTTGTTCTTTCAAATTGAATTACTTTTTTCGTTCATGTACAAGTATTGAGTAATGATATGCGGTTCTTTTATGTAAATATTAACACTTAAATATCAAATATTGGACGAAGGATAAATGTTTAATAAATCCAATTAATCACCTATTATCCGAGTAATCACTATAAAGTAACTTTACCGACTAATGTCGATTTCAATCTTTAAGAACATTTTAAAATACATATAAATTAGGATTTTAGTACCAATGTTTTAGTTTGATTAACATTATAATTTTAGTAATGTAAATTATGTTGTAAATTGTGTGCATATGCACAAAATATAAGCACATCTATAATTGAAAGTACGATATATCATATAATGTAAAGTTGTATATAATTTGTATATATATGTGCACGTGTGTGTATAAATATTATTGAACAAAATTTGTAACTTAAATCGGGTTGGGTACGGTTGGCCAAAAAAATGTAAAACTCATACCCAACCTACTTAAATTGGTTGGGTAGACTTGGCTTGGTTGGCCAAAAAGAGAGCGAGGGTTGGTTCAGTTTGATCAGGTTGGTAAATCATGAACAATCATAATTGGAGTAATCCGTGGATGTATTACTTATGGATTAAATCAAATAATTATAGATTATTAGAATGATTAGTGAGGATCAATTTAATATTATATATATATATATATATTGTGTAATAATTTTAATTATATGTATATTATCACAAAATTTAAATTTATTTAAAAACATATTATGATTAAAATAAATAAAATTTATAGATTTAAATTTTGGATTAGTGATCAAGTTGTGAGATAAAATTAAGAGAATTCGTGATTTTGACCGTCTAAAATAAGAACTACGTGTACAAAAAAAATGTTGTTATTATTTTTTATTCAAATTTCAACCTTTTAATTTTGAAACTTTTACCTATAAATTTCCTAAAATTTACAAATCATACCAATATTGGAAGGATTAGACTGAATTTTATGACCTTTTCACCAACTTTTATCAAAACCGATTTTAACATAATCAAAGCGATTTGTTACCGTATAACGATTATCGGGATTATTAAACACCGACTTTTAGAACATAGATTATACATAAAAATATAATTGAGTATGGATTAAAACAATTGTTTAATTATTTTTATTATATTCAATTGTTGAATTTGATAAAATTCATTTTACATCATTTAAAACTAAATATATATTTTGATAATTAAAAATAATCATTTGATCTTTATCTTATAGAAATTAATCCAAATTTTATGAAATTAAAAAATATTTAAAAAATACTAAACAAATATAAGGTAAATTCGAAATATTATCTTTTACCACATTTCTATTTAAAAAAATTATTTCAATATATATACATGTTCGTGTGAGAAATTATTCGAGTGTATAAACAGACCCGTGCCACGCTTTTATGCTAGTTTGTTAGATTAATTAAGAATCTTGATTTTATTTTAATTAATTTTGTATAAGCAATTGAATGATGTTATATAGAAATTGGTACATGTGAGGTTAATTGTTAATAAATGAGCATTAAAGTAGTGTTAGTGTTGTCCATAACAAGTGTAAAATAAAAATTGTGATAATTTTAGTTATTTTTTTTTTTTTTTTTGCCAAAGTATAATTTTAGTTATTAAATATAAAAGAGAATGTATTATTTTTTTTTTTTAAGGAAAAAGAGAATGTATTATAGTTTAGGTTGTTTGTTTGCGTGTTCGAGATTGCGATTTTGAGGTAAGGATTTCTATTCCTTTTTATTTCAGCGCTACTCATATTAGAATCAGCGATGTTTGTTTCATTCAGTTCTCAAATCGATTCTAGTATTATCCGTTTTGACTCTTAAAAGTTACTTTAAAAAAACTATTTTGCAATATTTAAAAATCTATTTTTGGGGTATTTTTGGGCACTAATGACATGACATTTCCATGACAGTGTGATTGGTCATGACGTATCCTTCTGATAGTTCAGAAGGCGAGCTTTTGCCCATTTTAATATTTGTTTCAGTATACGTGGGTGCATCCAGAGTTTGATTTGATATGTGATTTGATTTGGCGGTGACGATGTATATGCCGTACACGTTATCTGGTTTGTTGCATACATTACGGTACCTTATGATGTATGTATCTATATATGTTCTGTTTTGATATCGGTATAAAATATCCTATCTCTTTCGTTACTTCGGTCATGCTTATTTGTAGAATAAATGTTTTATTATAAACTGTCATGTATAACTGTTTTTGTATTTTATAAATTGTATTCCAAATCTGTACTGGGCATTTGGCTCATGCCAGATTCTTTTTCTGGGACTGTGTGAAGGAAAGCTCCCCTTATTTCATTGATTAAGATTATGGACTTCTAGAATTATTTAGATTATTTAATTATTATTGGTCAACAGTCCTAAGGGCTATGTTTAAGGATTTAATTTTCATCGTTTTTGCAAACTTAACCTAGTAATACAGCTCATTTTCAACAACTCTAATTGTAATCAGCACCTAAACATTTAATACACCAATGAGCTAACATTTTGTATATATAATTGTGTGTATAAAACCGTAGCATTTTACAAGCATGTCAAAAAACTCAAAAAACATAGTTAGGATATAATTTTATCTATTTAAATTTGATTAAATTATTTATTAAATACTTTAATTTTAACAATGTATAGAAACTTTTTTAAAATTTCATTTTTTCTTTATATAGCTAGTATCCAATTTTTATATAAAATAATTTTAAAATACTTTTTGATATTAAATCTCATTGTTAAAATCTTGATTTATTATAGAACGAACTCTATGTAATAAAACATTAAATATGAAAAATTAGTCAACTATTGTTTTCCAGGTCAATTAAAGGAATAGGTGTTGTTCAATTCTCATATTCAAGTACCAGCTATATTTAAAACTTAAATGCACACACATTAATAATCTATAAATCTTAATGTGTAATGCACAATTTACCCATATTTTTTGTTTTACCCACTGGTTATTTTTTTTGACCCGTTTTATCTATTTTACACTACATTCCCATATAAAAAACCAAACCCATGGATAGTCCTACTTCTTACCCGTTAAAACATAATATACCAATTATCCACATATCTTAGGAAAGTTTTTTGAAATTCAAACTTACAGTTACACATAACAAATCCATGCTTAATTTTCTCAATCAATCTCTTCCTCCTTTCTTCCTCCTCCATTATTGTTCCCTTCTTCCTCCTCCATTACTGTCTCCGATTTTTTTGTATGCAATTCTCTTAATCCTTTTATCATTTTTTGTTAACAATGATCTGCTTATTAATTGTTAATAACGTATGTTTGTTTACTGCAGTATTAGAAGGACTGTCGTGTTTCTCCAGCATGGTGACGGATTCAACGTCGTCAACAGGTCCTGCAATCCTTTCTATGGTATCTCATGTTGCAGTATCTAAAGCTTCGATTATAAACCTATATTTCTGGTAATGCAGGTTCGAAAAGGAAAGGACGTGGTCCATCAGTTGCGACGATTTTGAAGAATCAGAAGAAAGCACATGTACCAGGTATTCGATGGTTTGTTCGACTACATATCCGATTTTGTATTTTTAAAGCTTTCAATGAAGACATGTTGAGATATATGTTTTGTATCTTATGGCTGATATATCGTTAATACAGATAAACAAGTTCTTCCTGATAGTGTTCATGTTAATAACGTTAACAATGGAGAGAACATAAGTCCGAATCTTCCCTGTGATAATTTAAGACGCCTGCCACAGAGTATATTGCAGACATCGTCTCGCACACATTTAAAATGTGGGAGGAAACCAAAGGCTCCAAAACATGGTACTGTTCTTACTGATTATATCAAGAATGAACACCACTTATATATAGATTCATCCTTCAACCAATACCTTTATACATGTACCAGATAAGGCCATTTCAGATGGATTTTCACCGCATGCTGGAAATCCAATATTAAATATATTGCCCGATGTTACATCCAAATCAACTGCTGGATTGCAAAAAGCTGCCTGCAATTTCTCAGGTTTTTATATGTTTTTATAAAATCATATATGTTCTCTTTTTGTTCTTGCTGTCGATCAATCTCCATTCCATTATCGTTTTCTGCTAACTTAATCCTTTGACTATCCATGTAGTTACAAGCAGTCAATATTCACCTGATGGTAATGATTGTGGCCTTCACAATTTACAAAGGCGTCAAGTGATTAGGCAACCTCTGGCTTCCATCAATTTAAATTCTCAGAAGAGTTCCAAAATGTTATCACCAGGTTTGGCGATATTGTACTATATGATAATGACATTTTTGTTTTAAAATCATATCACCAATTGTGGCATCTGTGTTGCAGGAGCTACCATGATAAACCACGAATCCACAAACTCCAGTGTTGCTACAGATAATGTTAAAGGTAATTTAGCAAAATGTTGCTTCATCAAAGTTTTAGTGTATTCACAAACAGTAAGATGCTTCTGTGGTTCTAATTGAACACAACATTTTCTAAAGAACTATACTTTCTCTGATGCAGGTACGAAACGCCGGACACGCAAAGACCTTTCTTACAATACCCTGGGTCAAGGTATGAAAAAACCTATCATCAGATTTAAGCCGCATTTATCTGAATTATAATCAGCCTCACTAATATACAGAGCGACGAGTTCGTGGAAAGACAACCACTTCAGGAGTTCTAGCTAATAATTCAGAGATAAATCCTGTATCAGGGAAAAAAACAAAAGGTAAGGTTTATATGTGGTGCAAAACTACCAACTTATGTAAACTAATTTACAGAATCTTCCTGTAGTCTAACAAATTCTTTATGATTGTCTTGCAGAAATCACCAAACGAGTACGTGGAAAAAATGTAGCTGGTGTTCTAGATCAGCTATCGAACCAGGCTTACTCGAAACCACCTCTTCCAGCAATTAACATGACACCACATAGTAAGTTTCCACACACATCACAATGTACGATGTCTATTATAGGAATAAACTCCTCTGTTAATAATATACGATTCATTCCTTCTGCAAAACTTTGATGCCTAAATTTTATATCAACCTAATATTGTCTCCCAATACCAGGTTCTGCTAATACAAAATTATCAACAGGCTTTCCAAACAGTTCGGTGAGATCACCTTTATCGAATATAACCAATAATAACAGAAGTGAAATACCGCATACACCACTAAACCATGAAAAAGTTTGTAGTTCTTCAACCTCAGGTAATAGTTTCCCCTATATATTGCATATTAATTCTATGCCTGCATTTGATAATTGTGTTGGGGAAAATTTTATCCATGTTCCTTCATGCAGATTTCCAGACTGGAAACTATTATAGATTTGTTGTATTATCTGAATCAAAGGTGTGTTTTTACATAAAATGTACATTTGCAGGAAAGGCTGTCATCGAGGATTATAGCAGTTGTGTTATACAAAAATCACAGACTCCACCAAATAATGGCCAGACACACTGCTCGAACACTGACTCTGAAAAAACACCTACCACATGTATTCCAAAATGCAAAAGAAATGCTCCTCAGAGTAAAGTAAAATATAGAACTTCTCGAGAGGTCAGTGGATCTGGAAGCTGCGGTAGGATAACATTAATTCCTATCGGTACGCCTAGAATACATGTGAAAAGCACTTTTGAAATTGGTGAGACTTCTGGCCAAAAGAACTTGATGAGTGATTTCAACGAAGCAGATGATGAATATATCTCTGATAGCGAAACGATAATAGGAGGTACATTTCCCCATTATTTGGAAATTATAATATGCAGCTTCTTGATCTTTTGGAATCTAAAAATATACCTTTAGATAATCTCGAATTTTAACATTATCGTGTTGTATATATCAGATGATTTTGAAGACGACCTCCAGACTGATGAACACATTAATACCAGTTTGTATATGGACATAGGAGTTCCAGACCAAATTTGTCCGAAATGCGAATCTCTTATGTGGAATGCCGAGCGAAACAACAAAAAATATACAAGAAAGGCACCAACCTTTTCGCTTTGTTGTAAAAATGGACAGATCCTCCTTGAAAAAGAAAAGCCTCCTCCCGAACCATTAGCTACTTTACTATCGGGTGGTATTGGGTTTAAGCATTTTAAAAATAGTATTCGAATATACAACTGTATATTTGCAATGACATCCGCAGGTGGCAAAATTGATCATAAAATCAACAGAGGCGGTGCTCCGTATTGTTTTAAACTCCGAGGTCAGAATTATCACTTGATTGGTAGTTTGGTTCCACCTGAAGGAGAAACGCCAAAATTTTGCCAGCTCTACATCTATGACACAGAGGAGGAATTGAATAACAGGCTGAATGCGGTTAATGGCTGTAGTGACGTTGTTGATCCTGGCATTGTAGAGTCTCTGTTGCAGATGTTGGACAGACACAATAAGTTGGTAAAAGGCTTCCGCATGGCAAGGGATCAAATTAGGGAAAATCCGGTGGATGAATTTAAGTTGGTACTTATATCTTCGGCCTCGGCCAGTGGTAGGCCAAACCACATAGGTCCATCCAATGAGGTAGCTGGATTGATTGTCACGGATGACTACACTAAAGGATTCAGAGATACAATTATTGATTCAAAAGTTAATGGTTTGGAGAGAATATTTGAAACGGATCCCCGTTTCATGCAACTACAGTATCCAATACTCTTCCCGCATGGTGATGTTGGTTTTCACCTTGATATTCCTCTCAATAAGACTGAACAAAGACCGAGGAAGACACGTGAAACAGACCAAAATGAAGAATTGGATCAGAGAGTTTCTCGAGACAATCTCACCATGAAAGAATATTATAATTACAAATTAATGATTCGTCCTTCTGAAGGTATTACTTTGCTTTACAAATTACCTTCATAAATTTACCTACTGGTCATTCTGAAAAGTATTGTATTATTACTGCAATGCAGGACAAACACCACATTTAGGTGGACGATTGTGGCAACAATACGTTGTTGATGCATTTACGGCGATAGAGCAATATAGACTGGATTGGATAAGGGGACATCAGACGACTATACGTGCTGATCTGTATCACAATATTAGGGATGCTTTGCAGAAGGGAGATCACGATCCATCCACCGTTGGTAAGCCAATTGTTTTACCAGCATCTTTTACCGGGTCACGGAGATACATGAACCAATATTTCAAAGATTCTTTGGCAATCTGTCGAGCACTAGGACATCCATCTTTGTTTTTGACAATGACCTGTAACACCAAGTGGCCAGAAATTCAGGCAATGCTTAAGTACCTACCTGGTGTCGAAGTTGCTGATGCGCCCGATATAGTAGCGAGAGTCTTCAAATTAAAAGTTGATCAGCTTATTGACCTTATTAAGAATAAAAAATATTTTGGTCGTTGCATTGGAGGTAATGATTCATTAACTTTATTGAAAAGTTTACAAAATATGCCATTACTATATCATCCAATGCAACTTCGTATATTTTTGTTTACTATATTGCAACGACCTAATTTTTTCTTATTATTTCAGTCATGCATGTAATTGAGTTCCAGAAGCGTGGATTGCCTCATGCCCATATGCTTATATGGCTTCATCCTGATGATAGACCGAAGACTTTTGAACAAATTGATTCTTTAGTGTCTGCTGAAATACCCGATCCAAATCAAGATCCTGTCGCATACCAGGCTGTTAGTAATTTCATGGTTCATGGTCCATGTGGTCCTGAGCACACGAATTCTCCATGCATGGTTAAAGGAAAATGTGTTAAGCATTTTCCAAAACGGTTCGTTTATTCATAAATTGGTTCATTTTGAGTTCACTGGTATATTGTTTCCTACTATTTTCATATTTTCCTGCTAATTGGCTCCTTTTATTTTGCCAAAAAGGTATAATTCACATACATTCTTCGATGACTGTGGATTTCCCATATACAAGCGAAGGAGGAGTGGATTTTTTATTTAAAAAAAATCAGCTATGTTGGATAATCGTTATGTTGTCCCATATAATCGAGATCTTCTGGTGCGTTTCCAATGTCATATGAATTTGGAGATTTGCAACAGTTCAAGATCATTGAAGTATTTGTTTAAATATTGCTTAAAAGGACATGACACTGCTACCATGTTGCTCAAGAAAAAGACAGATGGGACATGTCCTCCTGAAGCAAATAAATCAAATACTACAAAGAAACCCATTGATGAGGTCAGACAATATCTAGATGGAAGATATGTTTGTGCTTCTGAAGCGTGTTGGAGGATATTTGGATTTGACATACATTCTCGATGGCCATCTGTTGATCGTTTGCCAATACATTTACCAGGTGACAAGCATGTTTCCTTTAATGCTGGAACTGTCCTACAGGATGTTTGTGATAAGGCCATCTCTAAGAAAAGCAAGCTAGAAGCTTGGTTTGTTGCAAACAGAACCTTGCCATCTGCCAAGAATTTTACTTATTCAGAGTTTCCAACCAAGTTTACCTGGCATGCTAGACCTGGTATATGGAAAGAAAGAAAAAGAGGTGATGTTGTTGGAAGACTATCTGAGGTACACTCAACATCTGGTGATCTTCTATATTTACGCATGCTTCTGATACGGATAAAAGGTGCCACATCATTTGATGATCTGATGACTGTACACGGACATAAGTATGGTTCTTTCAAGGAAACATGTTCTGCACTTGGCCTTCTCCAGAACGATTCTCAGTGGCATGAGGCAATATCAGAAAATGCACATACATCATTACCTCCTCAGTTGCGTGCTATGTTTGTAAACATTTTGGCTTATAGTCCAGTTGCAGATCCATTGAATCTTTGGGAATCTAATTGGCGATGCATGGCTGATGACATTAATATGGTGAGACGACATATGCTTAATGATCCTACTCTATGTCTTCCAGAGGATGATGTAAAAATGTTTGCTCTTGCAGGTTAGTAGGATTTGATCCCATTTTAGTCAAGTTGTTTATTTACCATGCATATTCTTTCTGACAATTAGATATCTATCCTTTCAATTGATCTTAACTCTTTTTATTAGTTTACATGTTAAAATATAGATACTAACCTACAACTGTCAACATACCTCTTATTTGATCGTTGCACTATTTTTTTTATTTAGAACTAATAATATACTTCGTTATTTGTACATTGCAGAGATAGAGAAATTATTAAATGATATCGGAAAGAGCTTGAGAGACTATCCAACCATGCCATTCCCTGGTGAAATGTATTTCAGAGAATCTGCAAATCGTCTCCTTCTAGAAGAAACTGGATATGACAGAGAAGAAATGAAAGCACAACATGAAAAAAATCATAGATTACTCAATGCTGATCAAAAACAAGTATATGATTCTATTATGCACAATGTGAATGATAAGAAAGGCGGAGTCTTTTTTGTTTATGGTAGCGGAGGTTGCGGCAAAACTTTTCTTTGGCAAACATTGTGTTGTCGTCTCCGCTCCGAAGGAAAGATTGTGCTTCCTGTTGCAAGTTGTGGTATAGCCGCGGTTTTGTTGCCTGGTGGACGGACTGCGCACTCTCGCTTTCATATCCCTCTAAAACTTGATCAGTATTCAACAGCTGGCATCAGTCATGGTACAGATATTGCAGAATTAATGCAGCAAACAGATCTAATAATCTGGGATGAAGCGCCTATGCAGCACCGTCATGCCTTTGAATGTGTAGACCGATCGCTGAGAGATATCATGTCTTCTGTTGATAAAAGAAGATCAAAGAAGCCGTTTGGTGGTATCACTGTTGTTTTCGGTGGAGACTTTCGCCAGATTTTGCCTGTCATTCCAAAAGCAACAAGAGCTGAGATTGTATGTGCTGCCTTGAATAGATCAAAATTATGGGATTTTTGTGAAGTGCATCTACTGACGCAGAATATGCGTCTTTACTCAGGAAATACCGAAGAGCAAAATAAGACCATTGCCGAGTTCAGCAAGTGGCAGCTTGCTGTTGGTGATGGGAAAGTGGAACATATTTCGCATGATTCTGACAGTAATGAAATGTTGATCAAAATACCTGATCAATATATTGTTCACTCTTCAGAAGATCCTATCGGTAGAATTTTTGACATTACTTATCCGGAATTTTCAAGCAAATTACATTCACCATCTTATCTGAGATCAAGAGCTATACTAACTCCAACAAATATGGTCGTGGATGACATCAACAATCGAATTCTTGATAAGATCCCTGGTACGCTACACACATATCTCAGTCAAGATTCTATTGATGATGATGGAGATGAGGATAGCGAATTTAATTCTGCGTTTCCAATCGAGTACTTGAACTCTATCAATATGCCGTGCATTCCGAAGCATGAGTTAAAAGTTAAAGTTGGAGTAGTGGTGATGCTAATGCGCAATCTAAACCAGATTATGGGATTATGCAATGGTACTCGGATGATAGTCACTGCATGTAGACAGAACAGTATTGAATGTGAAATTCTTTGCGGCTCACATGTCGGCACTAAGCATCTAATTCCACGAATTGAGATGATGCCAACTGATACTGTTTGGCCATTTGATTTAAAGAGGACTCAATTTCCAATCCAGATTTGCTATGCGATGACTATCAACAAGAGTCAAGGACAAAGTCTAGACACGGTAGGATTATACCTTCCGAGAGCTGCGTTTTCACATGGACACATATATGTTGCCATATCGAGAGTTACAAGGCCTGAAGGTCTCCATATCCTTATTGATAATGATTGTGGTGGTACTACAAGTGTTACATCAAATGTAGTTTTTGAGGAAGTTTTTTACAACCTTCCTATTATTGATGATTGATGTAAATCTTTACCATAATAAATTGTAT
This sequence comes from Heracleum sosnowskyi, assembly GCA_030848705.1. Classification (NCBI taxonomy): domain Eukaryota; kingdom Viridiplantae; phylum Streptophyta; class Magnoliopsida; order Apiales; family Apiaceae; genus Heracleum; species Heracleum sosnowskyi. Next base: position 4,213,161 of record JAUIZM010000014.1, on the reverse strand, counting down.
TTGTTTATTTGTTGGTGTATAATAGAATCTTTACCTATTATTGATTATTTGAACAGAGTCACTATCTCCTGTACCTGCTGGAAAAAAGCCAAGTTAATAATCAGTTTAAATCAATCAAGAGCATATTACTTTATATTAAAAATCCCTCTTTAGACGAATATAAATTAATAATATAATAATTTATTAAACAAATTTTAAATTTTTTCTTATTAAACTAATACAACAAAAAAATCATGTTCTGAGAGTATCAGGTCTAAATCAATTAAGATCACATCCATCTGTATCCATTAATTTCCAAAAATGGAATATGTTAAATATTAAATTAAAGAATCTGATATTTAATGAGGAGTATATTTTATTTAATAATCAAGATTCTTGAAATCAATCATGTCTTGATTTTATTGATTGATATATTTAAAATGAATATGCATCCTAACTAATTTCAGTTTTTTTTTAAAATCAAATCTTACCAAGTTAATATCCAATAAAATTAGGAGCAAATATACATGATTATTATTGTTGCAATCAGGATCAAGATTCTTAACATCAATCATCAATCATTAACTAATTTACAGTTCACAAAAGCTATCAACAAGTCATTTGTAGTCTATCATTTGTTTCAGTACCTCTATAAATACTGAGGAAGTTTCCAAAGAATAACTCATCACTTTGCATATTGATTCTGAAGAAAAAGGAGTAAGAGATGTCACTCATAGACATACTAAGCCATTTTGATTTGTCCATAGAGTGGATATCTTAAGAAATATGTAACATTAATTTCAATATGTGAACTCATGTTTCTTTTATCTTTTTTTCAGAGATTTATTATCAATGGAGAATGTCAACTATGATCGCATTGAGAACCTTGACCAGTCGACTACCAACTGGAAGATTAAGGCTAGAGTCACAAGGATGTGGCCAAGCGTTACTGCAGAATCTGGATCCTTGAAAGGATTCAACCTCATTCTGTTGGATGATGATGTACAGCTTTTACTATACATCGTTATTTTATTTAGTTAATTAGTAAATGTTTTCACGCCTTTTGTGTTTCTCACAGAATAATCATATCCATGCCTTTGCCTATTATAATATTTGGACTGCACTCATCAATGCAACTGCCATAGTGGAGGGAAATGTTTATGTTATTGATCAGTTCTCAGTGAAGGACGCTGTGGGAAATTTGAAACCGGTGCAGACTAAAAATTGTATCAGGTTTAGTAACTCAACCATTGTCACTGCAGCCGAAGACGATGGTATGATTCCAAAATACAAGTTTGAGTTCTTGGATTTGGGAGATTTGTTTGTTGAAGCAAGTAAATTCCAAGCACGTGAGACTCCAGAGTTTGCTATAGGTAAATTATATCTCCCCAATATATTTGACTATATATTAATGGAATTGTTAGAATTCTATATTGTTGAGGCTTTCTAACTCATATTTATTTTCTAAATTTCAGATGTCATTGGAGTTCTTGAGGAGTATGAGCCATTGAGGCGTATTGACACAAAGTTTGGTGAAAGAGATATTGTCAAATTTAGGATATGTGATTCAAGGTTTTTCAGATTAAAATTTAGTCCAATAATGTAAAAGATTGTTTGATAATTTTGTAATATGCATGTATACCTGCTATGTAGTAACAACCACAAAGTTAGTGTTTGGGGAGAACTTGCGGTGGCAGTTGAGGAAATGCATGAGAGTCAACCTGCGAAGAAGCAGATTATAGTAATTCTGACTAGCACAAGAGTCGGAACTTTCATGAGTAAGTAACTTCATAGCCTTCTTGCCATTGGTATATATTTTGTCATTCATTTGATAAGTATGCTGTTCGATCCTATTCTACAGATTCCGTTCAAATTGGTACATTGCCTTCTTCGAAGGTTTATCTTAACCTTGACGACGAATCTGTTACAGATATGAGGATGAGGTATTCCACTGTAGTTATTAAGATAAACTACTTCCTCTAATATTTTGACCATATTCCAACAATAAACTATGATTTTCAAGGCTTAAGCAAGAAGACTATGAATCAAAGGCAAAGAGGTTCCTAGCATTGCCAGCCTCTGAACTTGAAGCAACCTTTTTTGAAAAACTTTCACTGAAGGAGTTGAATGAGAAGTTGACATATGATCATCTAAAGGTTAGCATCGTTACTCAATTTGTAGCAGTCCTTCTCTGTTGGCTGTTGTTTTTTTAATATGTTTCACTTTATTTTTTTAATTTTGTGGATCATGTAGAAGAAGATATTCTGCACTGTCAAAATTTTGAAGGTTGAAGAGGAAAGTAGTTGGTGGTTTTTTAGCTGTAACAAATGTAAGTCTGAAGTGGAGAGCGTTGATAATAAGTTTAAGTGTTCAAAATGTACGCGGATTATCCCCGTTGCTCCTAGAAGGTAATACATTGGTTATATTTGTAACGCAAGTCTTGACATACATTTAAGATTACAAGATAAATGTGTAAAGTTTTCTTATATTAAATCAATGTATAAATCACACACATTTACCCATTTCCTTATATAGATTTATGACATGTAGAACAATATATTTATCAATTTTATAATATTTAATATTCTTATATAAATAATATGCCTTTATGAATTATGACATGTAACTGCTCAAGTATTTTCCTTTATCAAATATCTTGATATTATTAACATTAAATTCTTTTCCTTTTTCAATTATGTTCCGTAATATTTAATATTATTTATCATTTAACTAATCATTAAATTTTTTTAATAATTTTAAACTATTTTTGGTAATATAAATTAATATTATTAAAAGTATATGATTTTATTAATTTAATAATAAAAATATAATAATAATAATGTAATATTTTATACAATTATCTTATTCTATTAAGTGTATTGTAATATATTTTTTTCTTATATAGATCACAATCTTATTTATGAGGTTGTTTTTTGTATTTTTCGTGATAATTCAAAACTATTTAGCTTTTTTTTACAGGATTAACTATTTATCGTTAATTGATCGAAACGTTTATTATGATTAATTAAATGTCAGTATTCTACAATCTTATCGTAATACTGTGAAGTTTCTGTTTTCAATATTTTCCCTTAAATAACATTGATTACACAGTAGATACAAATAATATTAAAAGTTAAATTACATATATATCATAATTTTTAAATACTATGAGTTTTTTTATTTTAAAAAGACCGAATAAGACATGGTTATTACATATCCGTACTCTTATTAATTTCTTTGAAATGCAACGAAAATAAATAACATTATTAATTTAACTAAATAATAAAGAATTCATCAAACAAAATAGGATTATGTTAACCAAACAAATTATTTACCAATACGTATATATGTTTTACTCTGTCTGAATTTTTTACCCTAACTGGACTCCTATGTCGGCCCAATTACATACACATCCAATTACCAACTAAATATGTAATTTAATCAATTAATGTATTGTTGTTCCATTTATGTACCTATATTAAATGATTTGTAATTTTTTTTTTATTTTGCCTTGACACATTTACTCTTCCATATTTACTAAAAAATTATGTAATAATTGTATATTTAATCTAAATATATCCACATTAATTTATTGATTTGTATATAACTAAATATTTTAATTTTTGCCACTAATTCTATTCTTGAAATATTTCTTCAATTTTTTTAATTCATATATAAATAATTGTATTCTTATTTTGAAAAAAATAATATTATTTTTGAAATTGTTATGTCTATCTTTATTCGTAATTATTAAAACTATTTACTTTTAAGTAATTAGGATGTTAGTTTTGTTGTAATCTAATCGTAATACTGAGAAGTCTTTGTCTGTTTTCAATATTTTACGCTTAATTTACATTTTCTTATATTATATGACATATATATCATTTCATAATTAATTTGTTAAATCTCACAGTACATATTTTCAATAGAAAAAGTTATATTATAAATAAATTAAAAAAATCTGGTCAGAAACTTTCCATTATTTGACATTTTTGCCATTTTCTCCCAAATAATGAATATTATAAATTTTTTTCAACATACTATATTTTTTAAATACTATGAAAATATATTTTTTTAGAAATATCGATTGTTACATGGTTATTACATATACGTCATGTAATTATATAATAATTAACCGAATTATGCAAACTCATATAATTTTTTTTTAATTTTTTGATATACATGACGGATAAGACACTATTAACATAACATTTAAGATCATAACTTTGGCCGGAAAAAAGTTATATATTAAAATATAAAATTTATAAAAAAAAAAATTATTGTTAGAACGCGAAGCGCGGGCAAAATCCCTAGTAGTATTAAATGCTTAAACATAAGGGCTATGGTTAACCTTTGCCATTATTATTTTAGAGATTTTAGTGTTTTGTATACAACTTTATAATTTAATAAGTAGTTTTTCATTTAATTATAGGGGGGTTTACAATTTCATATCAAGTCGTGTGATAGATGAGTTGATAATATAATCAAATCGCGGTTAAGTCAATTTTTCATATCTTATACAACTACGAATCCCAAAATTCTTAGTTAATTCAAATTTCCATATCTTACTGGCACCAACGACAATACCCAGACGTGCCAGTTATTCAATATTTATTTTTAATAACATTGGTTAAACCCTGTAACTGGAGACTAATTAAACAATTGCCTTTAGAAGACAGTTTAGCACTTAAGCAGATATTAAATGGAAATTAATTTAAACAATCAGTCAAAGTACTGGTGAAATGTATATTTCATACACCTAATTTAAAGCAAACAAACAGAAACAAACTTTGTTGTAACCCAAAATTTATTAGAACATCTTCAGTAGGATGTCCAGGAAACTGGATTTCTCGAGTTCACGCCAGGAAGAGACAGAGGAAAATCTGGAGTTTTCTCGGACCACCCGTATTTCTCCACGAGTTCGTTGATTAGATCTCCTACCTCATACGAAACACCTGATACCATAAGTGCAATACAAATATAGTACATTATAGTTTTAAGGTACATGATGAACCTGTCTGACTTCATAACATATGCCTTGCAAGACGCTAATATAATGATGCATAACAAAGAGGCAATTGCGACTGCAACTAGGGTGAGATTCTTATCGTGCATCTTGTCAAATGCATAGCCATATGTTGCAGGAGATACCAGGCCAAATACTAGGAATGATAAAACTGCAAATGTTGCATGTAGTAGGAAATTTTCTTTCTTGCCCAGTTGTTCTTGATATTTGTTGGATGCCCCTTCACACTGATCACTTTTCAAGTCCCAAAGCTGTGCAAACAGAATTGTGTGAAATTAGTTGCCAACGAAATCGCATCAAATTTTGCATTTCAGTTCAAAGAAAGTAGCCGAAATCAGTTGTACTTACATTATGGCCAATGATGATTAGTCCAGCAATCAGATTTGCGAGACCAATAGTTATAAGATTCACTAAAATTGAAGGTAAACCATGTTATCAGAACTCAGAAGGCAAAGATTAGTATTTACAGCAGTAACTAATATAATCTGAAGTACCAAACGACTTACATGTTGTAGCTCCAGATGCAGCTGCAGAACAAACAATACTTAAGCTTGTAATGAATTCCATCAAACCTCCATAGACTATACTTTTCACAATCTCCAGCGACTTGGAATCTCCAGTTCCTGTCAATTTAAGTGGTATTTCTCCACGAGCTGGTTCGTTTCCTATGCCATGTATGGCTCCCGGTTCTTCACCCACACTAGTCCCGTTTCCTGCATGGTAATGCCAATATTAACAGCCTAGAAACATCAGGAACATGTCTCTCTTGTGGAATCCTGCATCAACCAAATTTTAAGCTTGTTTTCAGTACATACCTTCAGGAACATTAACTATGTCCTCTCCTAGATCAATATTCCACTCTCCTGGCGAAGTGGAGAGTGGAGGTTTAGGATATCCAGAATATGTTCCATTTTGATGGTTCGAACTGGACAGGCCAACTCCATTTTGGTTAATAGAGACACCACCATTTGGTCTAGTTGAGGAACTGCCATTTTGAACTGGTAGAACTACATTTTGGTCTACTTGTACATTCGGTTTTCCCTCGAGATCTCTGCCATTTTGAACTGGTAGAACTACATTTTGGTCTACTTGTACATTCGGTTTTCCCTCGAGATCTCTGCCATTTTGAACTGGTAGAACTACATTTTGGTCAACTTGTACGTTCGGTTTTCCCTCGAGATCTCTATCTCCATCCTGTGCATGGCCATTTTCTGTACACAAAAAGAGAGTAAACGTTAATATGGTCTCTTGTATATTTCAAACACAATGAGTTGGATGAATGTTATATTTTAAATTACCTTGATTAATCATAGTACCCCCAACAGCATGTTCGGAATCATAAGAGGATTGTTGCAGAGGTTTCTGCGTACTCTTTTTCTCTGGTTTATTTCCAAATATCCGAAACAAACTAAAGCAATCTCCTGCATAAACAAATAAGCTAATCATTTTTTACGCCTAATAAAGTATTTTTAGCCTTTCATGCTGCAAAGAAGCAAACAAAACAATGATTTTTGGGACAAAGTTTTCACCTTCTTTGTCAATCACCATATTTCCATTATCTCCGGTTAAACCAGGTGGTGGAACATTTGTTTGTTGGGGAATGTCTTCACTATCCTCTCCTCCATTTGCCAGAAGCCTGATCCAACTGAAACAGTTTCCTGGTTTGTAGATGTAATAGCTTAATCAGGTCCAGGATAATTTTGCTACTACTATTATAATAGTTGGGTGTAATATTATGTAGCTGAAATTATACCTGAAGGAACGAATACACTGCAGCATGATAAGCATCCGAGAAGGTCAACAGGCTCGGGTTTTGGAGTACTATGAGCTGCAGAGAGTCCCTTTTTCGTTCTTTTTTTACGAAGAACAACTTTGGTTATGGTAGCATTACATTTGGGACAGTGCATAGTATGTGTATCCAGCCTCTTAATCTCCCTCTCAAACTCTAATTCTATAACATCCTCATCATCGTCACTTTCTTCTATCAGGTTCTCAAGTTTTACATGCTTTGATTTCACTTTGGCAGCAGGGATTTCAGGTTTAATTTCTTGCTCATGAGATATCACAGGTGAAATTTCATTGCCCTCTGAAACACCTTGATCAGCATCTGAAATATTTTGCTTCACATCTGATTCTGACGCTCTATTGTTTGTCTTAGAAAGAGACCATTCATCGGTTGAATCTGTATATACAAGATTCTCCTTAGAAATCAACATATCCGGCTTCCTTGTTCTTAAATCTTAGTATAGCAAAAGTATGTAATCATATTTAAATATGTACAATTAGTAAAAGCTATTCGCATGTTATAATTAGCTAGCAAAGTAAGTGCACAACCTTGTGCTCTCCCTTTAGTCTTTACACCAACACATTGTGAACTACCCGAAAAAGGATGCACTTATGTTGTGCTTTCTCTTTTACACCAACCCCTCGTGAACTACCCAGAAAAAGATGTGCGGTGGTGACAGTTAGACCTAGATGTGCGGTGGTCACAGTTAGACCCTCATACTTACAGTCTCACACGGACATGCCTCCACCGAATCAAGAATTTCAACAATTTGTCGACAAGAGAACAAGGGTATCTACTAGACTACAACGTTTATCAGGGAAGACGACGTCTTGACAACTATTATTATGTGTTGCATACTGCACATATATAATCTGGAAAGCAGACAAGTTAGACTCTGACCTCTAAAATTATTGAAGGAATATCGATGAACATGATTAAACTTAGGATGATTTCCCATTCCATAAGTCCAAACGCAGTGTCGACATTTCCAAATTCCTTCATATTCACACAAAAACTCATTGAACTCATTACTTAATTATCTCATCACCTTTTACATGCAACTAATTCCTTATATGCACAAAAATCTCTAAAACAACCATAAAACTTGAGATTCAAGAAAACAAAAGTACCTGTATCCTCATCAAAATAAACACTTTTCCCGAAATTTTCATTCGCAGCTTTCGTAGCATGATGACCATTGCCAGTACCACTGCTCTTCATGTCCATACCAACACCAGAATCAGTATCATCACTACTACTCTGTTGATCAAGACCCTGAAGCCCCGGGTCTTTAGGCACCACCACTTCGCGGCGCTGCTGAACCAGAATCTCTCCGACAACCACCGCGTCCCCATTGGTGGACTCCATCACTTGATCCATTACTTGCACTTACAAAAAGCTAGACCAGTACTAGTATTAACTTCTTGCAAGTGTGTAATGTGACCACCAAAACCTACTCAATTTGGTCAATTACTACAAGAGTGTGGGCTTGCAGAAACATGCTATATATAGTACTCCTACATTAATTGCTAAAATCTTACATAATCCTAAAAATAACAGAGTAAACTTCAAAGTGGTGGCCAAATTTTACCCAATTTTGTATTTTGATGATCATATTTTTTAATATGATGACCCGACATTACATTTATTTTTTTAAAAGGTGGTTACGGAACACTTTTTTAAGTTTCTTTTTCTAAAAAAAAGTACTAATTTGCAATAGATAGCCGAACATTACTTTTATTTTTTAAAAAGGTGGTTACGGACCACTTTTTTTTCTCAAAAAAATGGCACTTAGCCATCTTTTTGAAAACTAAAAGTAATAAATTTAAAATTCGCACATCAAAATGTAAAAACGGGTAAAATTTGACCAGAAGTTTGCTAAAAATAATTTAATGCAGTTGCAACAACCATAAAATTAAAACTTAAAATATGAATATCACAACTAAATACTTAAACGCAGTGTCATAAATATTTAATTTAAATATTTCGTACCCTTATCCCTGGCCATAAAATTTGCGAAAGAGCAGGAAAGTGACCTTTAATTCACATGTGAACGTATCTCAAAAAGTCAAATTCAGCATAAATTATTACTGAAATAAAATAGGTAATGTACACAATGTGGCGTTGTCTTGGATTTTTTATCTTCTAGAAACTTATCAAAAAACCATTTTATATGCTGTGATAATTCTATCTATATTAATCAAATCTTTTTACAGTTGTAATCTGTGTGAGGGACTTTGTGAGGCATTCAAGTGAAAAATCTTTGTAATATATTAATTCTTCTAATAATCTCCCTGTCTGCGGAAGTCAAAGTAAACATGTTATTTAGGAGCTTTAATTTGGCAAAATAAAAATTAGAAGTGCTAAGTACCGCAAAAGATTTATCAAATTTTTTATTCAATAACGTATGACACGTATATAAATGTATCGTGTGGTTCTATTTTATTATTAAGGAACTTACCAAGTTTACTCTTGACATATTAGTATTTGATAAAAAATTTGGGACAAAATTTGAAATCTGTAACATTTGCGGAAACGTATATACGATAAGAAAAATGCTAGAGTTCCCAACAAAATATGTCAAATTCATTTTTAAGGGTAATTTTTTTTATAAAAATATGGAATATCACGTGCATAATACATATAAATTCATAAATTGAAATTTGATATGTGTCAATCACATCATTATGTACAAGTATAAATATTAGGATATTTTATTGGGTTCTCTAGCATTACTCATACGATAATTACATCATTCCATGAATATTATCACCTGCTTTGTATACTTAGAATATTTTTATATATGAAAGATAGACGTGGGAACATGACATGTCTTTTAAAAAACATGGCATGACATGCATAGATAGATTCAAATACATCCTGTGTTTAGAATATTTTGTGGTTTGATACATCAAATATTACAAAACAAATAGAGTATTTAAATTACAAAAAATAAGGGATTACCAATTATATTAGTATTTGATAACAAATTTAAAATAATTTAATCGTCGTCATTTCTGGGTGAGTGCCCAAAATACCCACCAAATCAGTTTTTTTGCCCAAAATACCCACCAGCGCACTGTTCCGCCCTTTTTACCCACGGAATACGCATGTCAGACATGCGCATTCAGTTTTTACAAAGAATGCGCATCTCTGACATGCGTATTCTTTGTAAATCATTTACGGGATACGCATGTCAGACATGCGTATTCACTGTTTGGATTTACAAAGAATACGCATGTCAGAGATGCGCATTCTTTGTAAAAACTGAATGCGCATGTCTGACATGCGTATTCAACGGGTATTTTGGGCGCACTGTTCCGCTGGTGGGTATTTTGGGCACTCCACCCCGTTTTGGTAGGTATTTTGGGCATTTTCTCGTCATTTCTCATGACTTGATTAACCCAATTATGTCAAATTAAATTATAAGTATTACATATTTCCCATCCATATGCACGTAATATAGCTGGATACACATATTTTTATGCATCAAATTTAGGTAATGAGAGGAAGACACGTACCCCTCTGTCCTTTTTAAATTTCTCTCCTCAATTCTTTACGTTCAATTTTTTTTTTAAAAATAATAAAGTTTTATAATATAAAAATTAATTATATCTACTATTTTTTTCCCACTATCCCCACTTTATACATTAAAATTCTACCACTTTACTCACTTTTTTTACTTATTTTTCACTAAATTATACTTTTTCTTAAACTCCGTGCACAATCTCAATGTAAAGAATTAAGAAGGACGGAGGGAGTATTAGTTTAATGACTCTAATCTCGTATTTAGTTTATTGAGATCTTCTTCATACTAATAACATTTCATTAGGTCAAAGGTTAGAAGTAATACAATAAGATTGATTTAGTCTCTAAATAAATAAATAATTAAGAAATGAAAATATAAGCAGATTGAGATACGTGTGATTTAATTTGACCTGGCTACAACAATAAGTATGGAGATCGTGTGAAACAGATGACCGAACATGTTAAGTCATGTTCATAAGTCATTGCTGTGCTGGCAATCATATTCAATATTGGTTGTTAAAGGGTGCAGTAGAAAAAGTTAATACCACTGCTACTAAATACTGACCTGCAGATTATTAGTGGTATGAAAAATGTTCGTGTTGGAACCAAATTTTTGTTCGATTGAACTTTCACGAGATTTTTCGAATTAACATGCAGAGAAAAGAATATGAGGGATGTGTCTCCGTATTCATGTGCTAGACCAAGTTTTAGTGGGTTAACGGCCGTCTTTGATCAATTGAACCCTAATGACGGGTCTTGCTTGATTTGTCTGAATGAGCTAGTTGGTCATTCAATTTAATTATAATTGGGCCTCCAATAATTCGAGGCATGAAATATTGTTCCAAATTTATTAACAAATTCTTGCATAATTTTTTATTTTATTTTTTTTTTTGGAAATAAACGTACTTGCATTAATCAAATTGCTTCCAAAGCAAGGTTACAAATAATAAACTCAGGAGCGGCATTAATCCACTCGTGGAAACCAGACACAGAATAAGCACCCTTTGCTAACAAGTGGGCGACACTATTCGCTGATCTCGGAACGAAAACAAATAACACTTCATCAAAGTGTTTAATTAATTCCCTACAATCATCAACAAGTAAATCAAATATCGAGCACCCACGATTATCACCTGCCTTGTTGATTGCGTCTACTAAAATCTTGGCATCTGTTTCAAAAATGCACTTACTCAACCTCCATTTCATTGTCCATGAGAGGGCTTCTTTCAAACTCAAAGCTTCAGCAATTCTTGATTGATAACCTACCTGCACTTTCTTACTGCTTGCTCTAATAAAATGGCCCTGATCATCTCGTGCCACAGCACCAAAGCCAGTCAATCCACCATCCAAATCACAAGCTGCATCAGTATTTATCTTCACCCACTGACTCGGTGGTTTGCACCACTTCGTGGTTCTATTTTGTTGCTGAGCCTCAGTGTGATCATCCACTTCTCTAGCATATTTCCTGGTTCTATTTTGTTGCATAATTTTAAGTGTATATATATGTATGTTCACAAATTAAAAATGGATACTTATCATATCACGTGGTTTGACAACAATTTTAAGAAATATTTATGGTGCTAGTATTAATCATGTATTGATTGTATCCGTATCCTAATAAGTGAGTAATAGATACATTGACAATGCAATGTATTTTCCTCTGTTGGTTAAGATTATGATATTTCTTACGCTAGAAAGTTGTTAGAGATCAAAAAAGATGTTTGAAAAAAATTACAATATTTAAATGATAAAAAATTTAATAAAATTTACAAATTAAAATCTGTCGCTTTTTATTGAAAAAACTTGGAAACCTAGCAGTGCTTTTTTCATGTATTATGTGATGATCAACTAGTTGTATTGAGAAGAAAAATATTGAGACCCAAAAATCTCAGTGATATTTGACGGAATGCAGGTGCATCCGGTGAACAAGATAAAAATTTGAATAATTCTGTTGTTTTAAAGAGGCTTTTTTTTCAAAATAAATTACGCTTTTTAGAATTATTATTGTTTTTGGTAAAAATACGATTTTGCAACTAAATACAATTTTAGATGTAATCAAATGCAATCTTATATGTAGCCAAAATAACTTAAATTGTTTTTTTTCATAAAAAGGTTACATTTGATTGTAAATCTTATTTTCACAAATATTTTGATAATATAGTAAAATCACGATAAAAAAATATTATTTTAACTTTAAGTTATTTTTTTCATAAAAAGGTTACATTTGGTTGTAAATCTTATTTTCGCAAATATTTTGATAATATAGTAAAATCACGATAAAAAATAGTATTTTAACTTGTTTAAATTGATGAAAGGAATACAGTAGAAGGGAAAAAAAGAATTATTTTAAATTGCAAAATATACGCCGAGATTGACTTATCGTGTAATGGTGATTGTAAATTTAATTTCAACCAGTCAAATTACCAATTGATCCACATCGGTTCATATTAAATGAGCCAGCCCAACAGGAAGATGAAGGCCTGGATGGATGGGCTCGCAAATTGCTAGATTAACTGAAACAGAACAAGGTTTATTGGTAAGCTCGTGTGGGTCTAAATCCAGTGACGGATTTTAGTGGATCAGTCGGTCACGACCATATGAGAGTATATGTGTACCGTATAAATTGTTTATATAAAAATATAAATTGAAATATACCGTAAACTTTATAAATTGTTTATATAAAAATATTATAAATTGTAATGTACCGTAAACTTTATAAATTGTTTATATAAAAATATTTTTTTAATTTTATTTTTTTATCAATTTTTTTTTATTTACTTTAATCGTATATTAAAGTAAATATAAGTCATTTACTAATTTTAAATTTTTAAAAATAATTGTACTTATCAGAAATCGAACCTTGAATCCATTATCTAATAACGCTGCTTCTAAAATAACTATTATAATTTTGACAATCAAATCATAAAAACCCCATTATCTAGAATTCTATTTTAAAATTTTGGTAAATTGAAACATTTTTTTATCTTTTAATATGAATTATTTTTTAACTCAACTTGAATTATATTTTGATCAATGTAAATTATGATTAGACGACCTTAATGACTATGCATCAACATAATATCTAAGATGAAACTTTTTGGTTTCATCATAGGTCGATCTAAGTATATGTTATAACTCAACCATCATATATTATGCTGATTGTTTGATCAATTTAGTATACTATATAAAATTCATATTACCATACTTTGAGTTATAGTCTAAATTGGACATCGCTAATAATTATTGCAATTTTGTAATGATTATAATTCAAAAAAACATATATTTTTTCATTTTATATTGAATATTAATTATGTTATTTTTTATATATACAACAGAAATCCTATTTTTTGAGTTGTCATTTTTTTAAAACATAAATTCAATTATTTTAGTTTCTTTAAAATTTATGTTTTTAGATCAATCACACTTTTAAATTGCTGAAAGTCTAAATAGTTGGTCGATCAAAAATCTCTAATATGACTCGCGTATTTAAAATTTTATATACATAGAAATTATGTGAGACAATCATTTATTATGTATAATTTTATAAATAAAATTAAATATTTCTTAAAACCAAATCTTATTTTTTTATTTCAATAGTTTAATATCTACACAGAGTAGAACGTAAATAAATTCATATTTTTTAGGACTCGATTACATTTATATATAATTTTATATCATTTAAAATTGTAATTTGTATATCAATCATTTAAAATGGCAAAAGAGAATTATAGAGTATACTCAATCCATTAAAATATTTTTTTTTTATTTATATACTATGCAACATTCTATAAATAATATAAACCAACGTTTTATTTACACAAAAGTAAAAATAAAAAAATGGTAGAAGATGAGAAAATGTGATTTATCTAAAAATATTTTTAAAAAAAACTCAAAATAACGTATAATATAATGATTATGGTATGAGTTTGATTAGAGAATGTTAGTGTTTCGATTTTCAACAATAAGATAATTTCATATACTCTTTGCATAAATATAAAAGAGAAGATGTTTTTTTGTAATTTTTTAACATATATGAGCAAAATCGTAAATTCATATGTATTAAAATGACATATATCAATCTTTTAAATTGACAAATGAGAATTGTAGATTATGCTCAATCGATAAAAATATTTTTTGTAATTATATATTGTGCAATATTCTTTAAATAATATAAATCAATATTTATTTACTCTATAATAAAAATAAAAATAAAATATGGGAGAAGATGTGGTTTATCTATTAAAATTTTGAAAATAAACTCAAAATAAAGTGTAGCACAATGGTTGTGTTGCAAGTTTGAGTGTAAAAAGTCATGGGTTCAATTCTCAAGACTAATATAATTTAGTTTATTTTTTGCATAAACATTAAAAGGGTGACGTTTTTGTAATTTTTTAAAAAATAGAGACAAAATCGTAACTCCACATGCATTAAAGTGACTTTTTTGCACTTGTATTTTGGTTTAATATAATAGATGGATGTAATCAGTTAATATGCATTAAAGAAGAAATAATTAATAGCGAGACAACAATTCTGGATTATCGTATAAATGGATCTCAAAGTCAAATCTAACGTACCGGATGTCAAACTTGAGGCATCTATTACTATTATAAAGCCTGTTGCCATTTAAGCCATGAAATTACCATTCTGTCCCTTCGTATTTTCGAATTTTACAGTACATTGCCATTTGACTACATTGACCTATACTTACATTTAATTACAGCCCCACGATTTGTTACATCATCCCCGTGCTGCTGGTAAGCTTATTACAGAAGCTATTACATTTCCCCAAATACATACATTTTAGTTAAATTTCAAATTCAAATTTCACGATTCTGATTGTTATCCTCTTTCTCTCCCATTCTTTTTTATAAACAAACTCAATTTGTATATGTAAACTTCTGATTTGTTCTTCTTTTCTATTGTAGGTTCGACTTTGCAGATCGAATATAAACTTTCCGATGCTCCTACTTATTTTAAGGCTGGACTTTAGTGGTATAATGATTATTTCTTGATTTCTTGATGTTTGTTTTCTTTTTTCGGGTTTATATTTATATCTAACTGATCATATATGTCACGAATATAGGATTGTTTTTGTGTTTCAGATTGACAAAGATATAAGATTAATTCAGTCGGATTGAACTAGGTACAACAATGATATTTTGAGTTCTTTGCAGCCTAAGTGTTTGATTGAGTTATGATATTTCGGGTTGTTCTTTGTACGTTCATTGTATTTTCGATAATTATTTGGAATGATTTTCTCAGTACTGCGTGTTTATATATTGCAACCTAACTGTTTGATTGAAGTTCCAAGAGAACTCTTATTTCTTTTTTTAATGAACTATGTTTTACATTTGAAACCTTATATTTTAACTTTTTGAACTATGATACCACGGATCTTTAGGTTTTATCCCATTTTTTCTGTATGTTTTTCATGGTCTAAACTATATGTTAATGTTAATATGTGTTTGCTTTTTTGTTGATTTATTTTCTCGAAAGTATATTGTTCTTTGATTTTTTTATATTGATATTGGTATGAATTTGATATGTTTTTAGAATTGTTATTATAAGAAAGATGAGGTTGTGTAATCCATTTTTTGCTCAATTTAATTTACCAAGTGTTTGACAGAATGCCCGAAAGAATTACAAAACTTTGAATACAAATGTCTTCTACTTTTACAATTTTAGCAATTTAGTATTGCCTTATTTGTATCCTATCTCTACATGTTTAGTTTATCCATGTTGTCAATGTACAAATTTATAAAGAATGGAATACTTACAATCATTATTTTATGGTTTTCTATTTTTTTCAAATTGACAAGTTTTCATCGTGTTTTTTTTGTTGTGTTGTATTTACTTTTGTTTATATGGCTGCAAACTTAGAATCATGTTTTCTAATTATAATTGCAGATAGACACTTGCAATGGTTTCTACTGTGAAGGCTTCTTCCCGAAGAAGTGGTACAAGCCCAAGATGTGGACTGAAGTCTGGACTGTCTGGTGAGCTACATGGATATAATCTTCATTATGTCAAAGCATATTTTTTATAGTGATTTTTCCAAAAGCATGAGATTGGTTCTATGTACGATTTAGGCTATTGCTCAAGGCCCATAATACTCCACCGAATAATAGTGACAACATACTTTATTTATAGATACTATTGGAAATCCGAAATAAGTATGCAGAAAGTAACATTCCAACTGATGCAGATGAGTGATTCAGCATTAAATCTTCAAGCTCTACCCCGAGGTCTTGATGCACTTCTACAGAAGGTAATATATAGAATTTCTTTAATCTTTCGTCATCTTATCTTATTGAACCATTGTAAAGTTGTAATATTCATGTGTAATGCAAGTGGAACCATCAATCAAGAAGGAGTTGGTGGAAGAACTACAAAAGGTGATCAATTCGCAGGCGTCGATTGCTGTTAACGGGAAAGTAAAGGTCCCTGTGTGACATCCTTTAGTTCCAGCAAGGTATATTCATTAGTAGTTGAGGCCATTTAATCTATTCTATGTCTTAGTGGAGTGTAGATAGTTGTTCCAAATTTAGGGGTGAAGTATACTAGGACAGAAGCTCTACCTACGGTATACATAAAATTAAGGAGTTGTATATCGTCATTATAGTGACATTGTTCTTAAAATTCAGTTTTATGTATGCAACCCGCCTTGAATGAAGTTGTCTATATGTCAATTTTATATAGACGGTTATAATGCAAAAGCATAAGCTAGATCGCAAAAGCAAGAACTTGAATCAGCTAGGCGCTATCCAGAACTTGCAATGGCATAGATTGGAGTTGATGTTCACTCGTGTCACAAAAAACTATCTTATCAGGTATGCAAGAACGCACAAAAAGCACTGAGATAGTGAGATTGCTCCATAGACCATGAGAATGAGTTTCCTAAGATATCTAAGATTTATTGACTGCAACCAAGTTACGTAGAGTTGTTATATGTTCTAACATAGGAATATTTAACATCTAACTATAATATTCATTCAGACACAATAAGTATGATTTCTGACTCTACAGGTAGCTGTGTACGCTTTATTTAAAGCAGCAATTGAGGTGGAGCTGTTTCTTTCCCACAAACGTCACACAAATGCTCCTGCTTCTAAGATGTAAGTATACAGTGTCCTTTATGCTTTCAGCTTTTAGCCCTGGGATGTGCTTTGACAGTACAAGTTTCTGCAATTTCCAGTTTCTTTACGTAAGGTACCTACAACTACAACACTACTTTATATATTAAAAATGATGGAACTTATACATTGTTCAATCATTTTCTTCAGCTTATACATTGTTAGTGTGGTTATTTGACATTGTCTTTACCATTTTGTCTCCCTTTAATTCCAACAATTTTCGTAGTTGGGGCATTATATTTTGTATTCCTTTCCATTAAATGTTATTGGCTTATAAATAAACGAGCCCTTTATATTTTGAATTAGAATGTTTGTATTGTATAATTAAAGTTTTTTTGCAGAGATTTGATTTTTGGTCGTTAAACTGTTGTGGCACATCAAATAGATGTATGGATGAGAATTTGATCAATAATATGGAGTTGGTGTGGAAACTCCAGCTCCACCAGCACCAGTTTTAGGTGAGCCATGGACTTAATGAATGTGCTAAAGTGATTGAAAAGCATGCTGCACAGCTATGTGTGGTTGCCGAGGATTGTAACCGGCCAGATTATGTTAAACTGGTGAAAGCACTTTGGGCTTATAACAATGTCAACCTAATAACAGTTTCAGCTGCAAAGACTCTTAGAAAGTGGGTGGTTTATGCAAGATTGAGTCTGAAGGCAATGATCTGAAGGTAGTTGGATGTTCATGTGTTACGATGGATTGTCTTAATTTATATTGTTTAGACTACTGCTAGACCAAGCTGTTTTTGTATACATAGCTGATGAGATTTTCTTTTATTGCATTTGAAGTAGTAATTGTCTTGCTGACTAAATATTTAATCAACAAAAAAAATTAAAAGTTATGATGGCCTTACTGTTTCTGGAAACCGTTTGCGCAGAGTACGGGATGTGGATATGAAGCACGACTATGCTTTCGTTGTATGTAATAGTTTCCTTTGCCTCTTATTTCTCTGCATGAAATTGTTGCGTGGATAATTATTAAAGGTGCTTAGTAATATATGAGTCAATTATGGTGTCCTCTTGGTTTTTTCTTTTGAACAATTGCCAGGATTTTAGTGATCCCCGAGATGCTGAAGATGCAAGGTATAGCCTTAATGGTCGTGATATTCATGCAACAATAGGACAAAAGGGGATACCAAATGAAAAAACACAAAATGAAAAAGTAAAAAAAAAAATATATTTTTAAGGCTTTGCGGAGCGGGCAAAAATACTTGTTTAATATATAGATGGGTCATGAATATTACAAAGCCTGAATTTGGATCATAAAAGAAAGAAATATGTAGAATTTTATAATATATAATAAATATTTTCTTGAAAAACGAAGTTTTCAAAACAAATATGAATATGGTGGGTAATTTATAACTTTCCTTACTCGTAAATGTATAATTTATTGTTATCATATATATCTCGATTAAATAATATTAATGAAATAAACCGAACGTCTACTAATATACATTTCGCTTATCCAACAATTGACGTGAAAATAACCTCAACACAATAACATAGGGCCTGTTTGGCTAACGGTTTATAAGTCAGCTTATGACTTATAAACCCATTTCAGATGAGGGGTGTTTGTGTACTCAGCTTATTTGATAACTTATAAATTATAAATTGATAAGTTGAATGTTAGAAATTACCAACATCTATTATATATCTTATACTGCAACAAGCACTTTGTGAACCATTTTATTCAACACTTGAAATTACATAACTGCCCCTCCAAAGTCAAATGTTATAAAAATGTAAGAAAATTTTGATCTTGATGGGAATCGAACCTAAGACACTTCAATGCTAATTACTAAGAATTTCAAGTCACCAATTTAACCATTGAGCTACTTGGGTTTTTTTGTTGTGGTATAGAACCCATTAGTATGGTAATGTCTTTCACAAATATTATTTTACACTTTAGTTTTTATTCAAGATTCTTTCATGATAATTTCATTTGTATGATTATTAATAAAAGTGGTTATTGGTATAAAGTATATCCAATAGACTCGTATCTCTTTAATTAAATTTAATTATGTTTCTTCCTTTATATTCACAATTTTAAGACAAAGTACAAATGCATTTTTAGTCACATAATATCACTTTTTAGTCTGAACATCCAATAATATAAAATAATACAAAATAGTAATCATTTTGTCTCAATTATATTCATACATATCAGATAATATAAGTAATAATATAAGCACCTCTATAGTTGTTACCCTGAATAGAGATACGTAATCCGGATTCAGGTCGGATTTTTCGATATCCGATAGGGCCGGACTTTTTTAAATCGAGACAAATTTTCTCTAAAATATTTATACATGTAGATAGGGTCGGGTCAGGAGGGGCCAAATCGGATTTTTACAAATTATTTTAGATATTGATAACTTTAACATTAACTTTACCTTTTTTTTATTTTTTCGGATTTAATTAAAAAAATTAAGCTTTTATCCGATATTTAATTGAAAATTCTAGCTTTTTGGATTGGACTTTTATCCTTATCAAGACTACGTCCAAATCGAGATTAAATTTGGGTTTATTCGGCTCGAACCGGATCGGGGTTTTGTGAAAAATATGCGATTCGTTTAAGCCTGCGGGCTGGATCCAATTGAGGTGGACTTTTTTTTAATCAGATTTTTTCTGATTTTTTTAACCAGTTCGAACAGTTTTTTTCGAATACGAATTTGTGTGCATCTCAATCCCGCCACCTCATGCATTAAGGACATGTATACTACACCGGTCGCTTATAGAGAATTATGGAGCCCGGAGAGTATTGGTACTTTCGAAATGGAGCATTTATTTGACACCTTTAACTAATTCATATCTGATTATTAATTAGCTTATAAAACAAATCATCAAATACATTCAACTAAGAACAAAATCTTTTTCGGACTAATACCAAACCGATCTTCCTTGCAAATCTTCTCAACCATGTCACATAGTGTCACCAACAAATTCAAACTGGTGGCAGGATCACCACAACAAACTGAAGAATACTTATCATCACAAAATTAAACTGACATGAACTAGGTGATAGTGTGACAAATATTGACATCTATATCCAATATCACTTTTTTTTTTTTTTTTTAATATTGTTTTTAAAATTTAAAACTATCAACATATTTACTTCTTTTCAATTATATCCTTATATATAATAAGCGTAAACATGGATTTTATCATTATTTTACATTTATTATTGTTTAATTATAAGATATTAACAACTTATAATTATATATGCATTTTTGAAATTTTAGCTACTAATAAGATTAAAACTGTAGTATTATTATGATCCAATATATTATAAATCTCGTCTTCAATAGATAAATTTTATACGTTGGTCATTTTCGAAAAATCCACTATAGTATATAAAGTATTGAACCCGAAAAATGCAAAAAAGTTTTATATTTGTATATAAATAAAAAAGTTTGTGTTGGAGATTTTTACAAGAAAGTTGAAGTTGTCATCGTACGACTAAATCAAATCTAAACTAAATTGGTTTAATTTTTTTGAATATCTATGATAAAATATTAAAAGTACTAAATGTTAAATTATTTGTGTCAAGTGGCAATTGTATATCACATCTATTATATATCTTATACTGCAACAAGCACTTTGTGAACCATTTTATTCAACACTTGAAATTACATAACTGCCCCTCCAAAGTCAAATGTTATAAAAATGTAAGAAAATTTTGATCTTGATGGGAATCGAACCTAAGACACTTCAATGCTAATTACTAAGAATTTCAAGTCACCAATTTAACCATTGAGCTACTTGGGTTTTTTTGTTGTGGTATAGAACCCATTAGTATGGTAATGTCTTTCACAAATATTATTTTACACTTTAGTTTTTATTCAAGATTCTTTCATGATAATTTCATTTGTCTGATTATTAATAAAAGTGGTTATTGGTATAAAGTATATCCAATAGACTCGTATCTCTTTAATTAAATTTAATTATGTTTCTTCCTTTATATTCACAATTTTAAGACAAAGTACAAATGCATTTTTAGTCACATAATATCACTTTTTAGTCCGAGCATCCAATAATATAAAATAATACAAAATAGTAATCATTTTGTCTCAATTATATTCATACATATCAGATAATATAAGTAATAATATAAGCACCTCTATAGTTGTTACCCTGAATAGAGATACGTAATCCGGATTCAGGTCGGATTTTTCGATATCCGATAGGGCCGGACTTTTTTAAATCGAGACAAATTTTCTCTAAAATATTTATACATGTAGATAGGGTCGGGTCAGGAGGGGCCAAATCGGATTTTTACAAATTATTTTAGATATTGATAACTTTAACATTAACTTTACCTTCTTTTTTTTTCGGATTTAATTAAAAAAATTAAGCTTTTATCCGATATTTAATTGAAAATTCTAGCTTTTTGGATTGGACTTTTATCCTTATCAAGACTACGTCCAAATCGAGATTAAATTTGGGTTTATTCGGCTCGAACCGGATCGGGGTTTTGTGAAAAATATGCGATTCGTTTAAGCCTGCGGGCTGGATCCAATTGAGGTGGACTTTTTTTTAATCAGATTTTTTCTGATTTTTTTAACCAGTTCGAACAGTTTTTTTCGAATACGAATTTGTGTGCATCTCAATCCCGCCACCTCATGCATTAAGGACATGTATACTACACCGACCTCTTATAGAGAATTATGGAGCCCGGAGAGTATTGGTACTTTCGAAATGGAGCATTTATTTGACACCTTTAACTAATTCCTATCTGATTATTAATTTGCTTATAAAACAAATCATCAAATACATTCAACTAAGAACAAAATCTTTTTCGGACTAATACCAAACCGATCTTCCTTGCAAATCTTCTCAACCATGTCACATAGTGTCACCAACAAATTCAAACTAGTGGCAGGATCACCACAACAAACTGAAGAATACTTATCATCACAAAATTAAACTGACATGAACTAGGTGATAGTGTGACAAATATTGACATCTATATCCAATATCACTTATTATATTTTTTTTTAATATTGTTTTTAAAATTTAAAACTATCAACATATTTACTTCTTTTCAATTATATCCTTATATATAATAAGCGTAAACATGGATTTTATCATTATTTTACATTTATTATTGTTTAATTATAAGATATTAACAACTTATAATTATATATGCATTTTTGAAATTTTAGCTACAAATAAGATTAAAACTGTAGTATTATTATGATCCAATATATTATAAATCTCGTCTTCAATAGATAAATTTTATACGTTGGTCATTTTCGAAAAATCCACTATAGTATATAAAGTATTGAACCCGAAAAATGCAAAAAAGTTTTATATTTGTATATAAATAAAAAAATTTGTGTTGGAGATTTTTACAAGAAAGTTGAAGTTGTCATCGTACGACTAAATCAAATCTAAACTAAATTGGTTTAATTTTTTTGAATATCTATGATAAAATATTAAAAGTACTAAATGTTAAATTATTTGTGTCAAGTGGCAATTGTAAGGTGAAACGAGTAACTTATCACGAATCAGTTTAGCATTATCTTGAAAGGTATAAGTAATAGTTTTCTAAAATAAATTATATCCACACCTGTACAATTATTGTATTCAATGTGTCTGCAAGGAGACCCTTCTTAAAACGGGCAAAGTGGTATGCATTCATTTAAATAGTGTATCCACACATACTAATACAACTTGTACTTCTACATTTTTACTCTATTATGCACACCGATCAAATTTTACAACACCCACTTAACGACTACCCCATGAACTACAAACAGGTAAATGGAGTGCTAACGTTCCCCCTGCAATGAAAATGATAAAAGCCGCCCAATTCTCTTTCAAAGTGACACTAAAACCATCTTCTCATTCCAATACAATTGGAAAAATTATAATCGGCGAAATCTTGCAGTACACAAGGTCACGACTACCCCATGAACTACAAACAGGTAAATGGAGTGTCAACGTTCCCCAGGCAATGGAAATGGTAAAAGATGCCCGATATTCTTTTAAAGTGACACTAAACCATCTTCTCATTCAAATACGATTGGCAAAATTATAACCGACGAATCTTGCAGTACAGAAGGATCGTGCGTGCTAACAAAACATGTTAATTAGTCAAAATATTTGCGCCTACTCAGGTCATAATAACAACCTTATAGACTAGGATTTTGTAAAACATGTATCATCAAACCTTCGACATATTTCCTACTGATATACAGTTACATGCTTATGTCTTTTCTTCTACATGCATTCCACCGAACGATGAGACCAACATAACCGAAAATAACTAGAGCATGCCCGTGCCTCGCACGGGCTATAAAGCTAGTTTTACTTAATTTATCAACTTATTCTTTGATTTCTTTATTTTTTTAATACTTTATATTTTTACCTTTGTGTTTTTAAATATTTTTTTAATTTAAAATGCAAGTGTTGAAATCATTGTATTTAATAATTATTTTTTCAAATTTAATTTAGCAAACTCTTAACTAACTTATAAGTAAATTTATCCAAACACCCGTATAACTTATAAGAATCTATCAACTTATCACTTATAAAGTACTTACTCATTTTAAGCTATAAGTCAACTTTTTCGTGATACCCCAAACACGCATATACTTTTTTTTTTGACAAATTTAAAGCAAATTTCATTAACTTGAAAAGAATTCGACCGGGACAAATTATCAACCGACTTTGCAATCAGGTTGAAAAACAAATAAATAAGTTAAACAATTAACCGCTTTGTTTTCGGATCGCTTAACATGTAGAATATAAATATTCTTCGACAAAAAAGGATTACAGTGGTTTCCCGAAAAATTCGACCTACACCATCCCTGAATCCAGTAAAATCACAATTGACATTTACACAATTAAATCCGGTTGTAGTCCAAATAACATACTCTTTAAAAAAAAACTAAAATTGGTATTTAGAAAACAGTAAAAATTATTTAATACAATGTAATTCTCTTCTAATAATAATTTAATACAATATATTTTTCTCTCATGATAAAAAATGTAACACTAAGAGCATTTTCAATGCATTAGAAAATCTTATCTAAATCTTACGTGGTAATGAATATAACCAATTAATATACATCATGATCATCTATTAGCTAAATATTTTTTACATAATTTAACTTGATTGTCTATATTTATTAAACCACTACAATCGATATATCTATATATTATATAAATGAAAAATGCTAGGTATTCCAAAAAATTTCCAAAATTTGTACCAAGTGCTTATGTGTTAGCGTAATTGATAACCTTCTTAATAATAATATGGGACTTCGTGTGTATACATATGCACCCACAAATGAAAATGTGCCAAGTGTCGTGTCATGTCATTCGGTAAACAGTTTGGTGAAAATTTTGAGACACCTGGTACTACCCAATATAAATTTATACATATTCTATTCCTTAGGTTCGGTATTCATATTTAGGTTCAGATAATATTTTTAGTTTTAATTTGATCTAGTGAACTATCCATTTTTGGTTTTGTATCCATATTTAGGTTTGTAAAAGATCCCTATACTTATTTTAAAGAATCTTCAGTTATGGAAATTTTACATTTCAATTTTAAATATCATAATATTACTTATGGTAAATTCATTAATTAAAATTTAAACAATCTTTTAAGTTTTAGTAAGCAATTAATGTATATTATCATATATTTTATGTAACATATACAACAAAATATATAAATAAATTATTTTTAAACGAATTTATTAGAACATATAAAAGTAAATCATTTGTTATATTATTTGATCTTAAATCTAAAATTATTTAATTTATTATTGTTGAATGATTTTTTAAAATACGCGGGTGCGTAGCACGAGTTATAACCTAGTTCTCTATAATGCTCCACATCACCCTCTTACCTTTTCTAATTGATATTTTTAAATTTATTTTGCTTTCATCTCATAACTCGTCTTTTACTAATAATGATAAATATTATCTTTAAATTATAGCCGACAAGTATAGATAATACCATCGGAGACAATATATCTTTTCATTATCTATAATATAGCTAACTAATATTTTATATTATAATATTTTATATTATTTATCCAATCATTATACCTAATGTGATCAGTGTCGTAGAAATCGTCGATTCAGCCGATAAATCGGCCAAGAAATCGGAATACAGCAGACTATCGATCTAACAATGCAAAAATGACAATAAAATCGTTTTCTGAAATATCGGGTTAAACTCGATTGAAATCTGGTCAATATCAGAAAAATCAGGTCGCCAAGATACTTCATTCTCATCAATCCTCTTAACAAGGTTTTCTCATCAGAATCCAAACAATATACATATATTGCACATAAATATATGTTTCGATCTTACTTCAAAAAATATTGTCAGCATGCTACGAAGGATATATATCATCTTGGTACGATAATGGATGATAAGAAGGGTTAATGATTATAAGAAAGATAATGGATGAACTGTCATGATACATGAATTTACACATCGCAGGCCCGTCTAATGATTAGGTTTAAAAAAATTGGGGAAAAAGATGTGAACCGGAGCTATTCTGTTTCATGTTCAACATATATTTATGACCCATATATGTATATGTCAACCCAAACTCATTATCTATCTACCACAAAACACGAGCATATATTAACATTTCCTTTCTTTTTTCACTTTGTACTTAGGGGGTGTACTCAATTTAAATTTTAACGGATTAATAATAATTTATTGATTTTACAAGATTATTGCTGATTTTAATTCTACGCGGATTTTTGGAGAGTTGTTTAAAATCTTGTAGAGTCTGTTAGATTTTGAAATATTTCTAACAAATCTGTATGTTAGTCCCTGGGAGTATTGCAAGGGGGTTAAATGCAATACTGATAATTTAAATCTTTTCCCAACAACAAAGAAAGGGATTTATTCTTATCAATTATAACACAATAAACAACGAAATCTAAACATGACAGAGATTCACAAAAGTAATGTTTTCAGCTTCTATCTCGAGATAAATTACAACTGAGTTGTGAGAGTAGCTTTCTAAGCCTGATGGATTGTGTTCATATTTACATGTGAGATGTGAAGCTGTTTATATATTCAAGTGACAACTCCTTACAATTTTCTCATATGTGACATTTGCTAAAATGTATACTAGATAGACTAATCATAAAACATAAAGCAGTCTAGATACATTCCATTTGTAGCATACTCAATCTCAGTTGATGTAGATCTTGCATACCCTTGAATTTTGTTGGTCTTGTCTTGTACTCTCTCAAGCTCCTGTCATAGTCTTTCAGGATTATAGCAGAGTCATGTGAATTCTGTAACACCTGCTACTGAAACGTCTGTCACACTTTTGACTTTGAAGATAAATCAAAAGATCCTCCCGCGAGACATTATGTCGTGCTCGCCAATTTCTGCTGTCATGGGATGTTCTAAAGCTGACAGTAAGAATATCCTAGAACTGGGGTGTCATAGGAAAATCTATTGTCCTGACCTTGTAGATTGTGCTGATAGTAAGGTAAAAAGTTGATGTCTCCAGGCTTCTGCCAAAGTTGTTGTCAAGACTGAAAGTTGTTGTCATGAAGAGTGTTGTCTTGACTGCATGTCTAATGTCCTTGTAATGTTGCTGTCGACCGTGATACTTGACAACATGTTTATTCTTTGTACCTGTCATATGTGTTATAGCCAAAATTCGGTATTGGGGTTTTAGGGTAAATTCGGTTCAAGTAATAATCAATTGGGGTTATCCAAGATGCAATTAGGGATTGAATTGATACAAGGGAAGCTCATGGCTCGTCCTTATAGGGGAGAGGGCACGCCCCTTTGGCCGTCCAACCCCTGAGGACGCGTCATCTTTGTGTGACTGACAACTTCACATGAATGGATGACTTGACAGAGAATAGGAGCTACATTGATATTGGATTGACACAAGGAAGCTTAGGGCATACCCTCAGTATGGGAGAGGGCGCGCCCTCTGGCCGTCCACCCCTTGAGGGCGCGTCCTCTTGGTTTAAAGTAGCTACTTGGTGGTGAAGGATGGCTCTATTGGCTTGATAATGGCAAGATATTGAAGACTTCTCCCTTAGGATGTCTCGTAAGGGAGGGATGTCCGTGATTGAAGACCTCCAGGGGTTTTCCTGATGATGATGTCCGTTGTTGAAGGCCTCAAGGGGTATGCCTGATGATTGAAGGCCTCCTCCTATATTCAATGGACGCATCCTCATTGGGGATGTGGGGTGAACCTTGGTGTGTGCTTTGGGAGCTCTGTTCTTGTACTCAATGGGCGCGTCCTCATTGGGGAACTTTGGAGTAATCCCGCACTTTGCACTCAAACGCTTGGGATCACTTGTCCTGCAATCTGGTGGGTGCTTCTCATTCGGGGGACAAGGATGCGTCTGGCATTTGGGGTAAGTCATGGCTATACCTGCAGCTACTTTGGTCAGGGAGACAGCTGGTAGCGGTTAGTGTCGCCTCCTAAGTTGGGTCGATGTCGTATCCGTGAAGTCCCTAGACTGTAGTTGAGCCTTGGGCCTTTGTGACTAGACCTCATCGTTAGACATTCCTAAAGCGAGTTGAAGACCAATTTCAGAAGATGGATCAAGTATCTTAGTGGGCCTCGGAAATCAGAAACCAGCCCATATAGGTTACTTGTTCCCCAAGAACTACGTAGGGCTTGATCCCCTATAAATACGGGGTACGTAGGCACATTGTAAGGGGTTGGAAGCGAAGAGCTCAGCGAGCCACCACCAAGAAAACCCTTACAATATCAGCCCCCAATTCATCACAACCACCACACTCCGACGAAGAACCACCGTCATAGATCTTGATTCCGGTGACAAACCTCAAACTTTGTTAATACCAAATTCTCCCGTTAACAATATGTAGAATATTCTTTGGGGCTTGAACATAGTGAACTTATTCCATGTTACATTATTTATTACATGTATGCATGACAATAGAATTTCAACATTACATAGAATATGCTCTGATCGTGACAGTATGTTTCACTTAGTCTAAACAAAGACTAATTACATAGTTAAGTTGTCTACATGCAATTACCCATAAATCGTCTACATGCAATTACCCATAAATCCTAACACTATCAAAATCTCATTGATTTTGGTCGAATTTCAAAACTTAAAAAAATACTAGCAAATCCTTCAAAATCCACCATTTTATTAAATTTAAAAAAATCCACGAATTTTTGAATACCACTAGATTTTAATGGATTTTTGCAAATCCAGATTGAATACACCTATATTTTAAAAGACATTTTAGAATCCCAGTTCAATATACCTAGATTTTAGAATATATTTTACCGTCCAAATTGAATACCAACATATTTTAAAGGATGTTTTAAAATTCAAATTGAATACCCTTGAATTTCTAAAATTTAAAACAATTCTTTAAAATCCCAAATGAATACACCCCTTTTAGGGAGGGTATTCAATTCAGATTTTGACAGATTATTAATAATCCATGAATTTTAACAAATTATCGTTGATTTATTATTCTACGTAGAGTCTATACGAAATTGGTAAACCTCATGGAGAGCTCGTACGGTCTATACAGAGTTGAGCACGAATCCAACAAAATCTCTTGAATTTTGGTGAAATTTCAAAATTTTAAAAATACACTTTGAAATCCAACAAAATTCATGGAATTTTAAAATCTTTCAAAGTCAATAAACATTTTGAATACCACCAGATTTTAAAAGATTGTTTATAATCCATATTCAATACCTATATACCATTAAATTTCAAAGGATTGTTTAAATTATTTGTTAAATACACCGAGATTTTAATAGATTTTTTTTAAATCAAAATTGAATACCCCAAACTTTTGAAATCCAAAAAAATTCTATCAAATCTAGAACGAATACACCCTTTTAGTTTATGACTTTATGTGCAATTTATAATTATACTTATCTTTTAATATAAATTATACAAAAAATGGTTACGATACAATAAAAACATATTTATAAATAAAAAAATATTAAAAAATATCTAATTTATATCCAATTTAATATTTCGATAAATTCCTAACTTTCGATAAATCTTAAGTCGATAGTTTAATCAATTTTGTGTGATTGACGATTTCTCAAACACTGAATGTGATTAGAAATGCTCTGAGGGGATGAATTGAAGCCAAATAAAATTGTAGTACGTTTTTTTTTTCTTCTTCTTTCCTTTGGACATGTTTTATTCCAACTAAAACAGCCAGTCGATGAGGGGCAAAATAGTAAATAAGAAACAAAAGTGTGACAAATTAGGTTGGTCAAAAGTTGTAGTCCCCCGCAGTCCAGAAGGAACTACTCTAACTCTCCACCTCGATTGTATCGACGCCAGCATCCCCCTGGGACATACTTACAAAAATCATATAATATCATCCACACTGACAAAACCCCCAAGTGTGTGTGTCTGAGTTTCAAACTACTTTTGATCCACACCACTTCTTGCCTTCTACTACTTTTGAAACACTTACAAAACACATATTATTACAGCCTTCATTATGTTGCTTAAAAGTGTTTTAACCCCAACTTATAATGTGGATCCTCATTTCAAAACCCCAATTCAATGTCGCTTCTTCACTTCAGATTCGATCTCGATTCGTCGCCGGACGGCTGTTTCACGGTGGCGATCGCCGACTTTTTCGGCCAATTATAATAATAGTGCTAATGGGGTTAATGCTCAGGTTTTGGGGGTTTTGAAGCAAGAAAGAAAGGAGATTGAGGAAGAGAAAAGTAGCGTGGCGGAGAAATTGAGGTTGGGGAGCTTAACTCAAGATGGGTTGTCTTATAAAGAGAAATTTATTGTGAGGTGTTATGAGGTTGGGATCAATAAAACTGCTACTGTTGAAACCATTGCTAATCTCCTTCAGGTTTGTTCCCCATCTCTCTCTCTCTCTCTCTCTCTCTCTCTCTCTCTCTCTCTCTCTCTATCCCTCTCTCTGTATGTATATATTTTCCTGTTTTTTTTCCTGTGTATTTTTGTGTGGGTCAATGCATGCGTGTATCTTTTTGTATAAATGTGTGTGGGGAGTTTGTATTTGTGATTAGTTTTAATGAAGTTTTGATCTTTAGGGATACTAGTATCTCTAAAATATAGTATTTCACTCTATTAGCACTCTTGTGTGTGTGTGGTGTAAAGATGTGTGATTATGTGCTTGTTTCTTTTGTCGATTAAATTCTTGGTTTCAAATTCGTTGTAAATCCGTGAGTTGTAAGTTTTTTGTTTTCGTTAGTCTAGATGATGTTGCAATTGTTTGCTTACTATTTTCGGAAGTGGGTGCTTTCTGTTTGGGTTAGTGAAAAAGGAGTGTAAGATATAGGGAACTGACTAACTGAGCAAGAACTATGGGGACTGTAAATGTAACTAATTATACCCTTGTGATTTAAAGAGAGCATACTATTATCATTACCAGTAACACATGTCTTTGTCTAAAATAAATTTTTTGCTGTATGTTGTGCTTTTTTAGTTTTTGGCAATTGAGTTGCGCCCGTGTGTTAACATATCTTCATAGAGAAAGACAATTCATGTTATATCACTAAATGGGTATTTGGAGCTTGAAATTCTTGCAATGGAAAAGGTCACTTTTGATAGAATTTTTTGGGAGACCATTAAAATTTTATTATAGTAAAGTGTGTCGGAGATTATGTATATAGTAGTGTTCTATGCCCATTTCCCTTCTTTATCTTCCTAATGCTGATTCTCATTTTATTGGACTGCACAATCTGTACAAAGATGTTTGTCATATAATCCTCAATGTTATATCCCTGCTTTCAATGCTGTTGTGCTATCCATTCTGTCTATTAGTTTTCCTTGTTAATGTGATGAATTTGTAGGTACTCCTATCATTCTAGCAGTTAATTTTGATTGCTTCTGTTCTTGCATTATTGGCATTTTAAATTTTCCATGTATTGAGGACTGCAGACTTACGGAAGTGCATCTATAATTTAAATTTCCAGTGTTCATTAATACTGTTGATAATTTGTAGTGTCCTTTGGTATGATCTGTTGATAATTTGTAGTGTCCTTTGCTTATATATTTAGTAACGCAATGCAGGAAGTTGGAGGAAATCATGCACAGAGTGTTGGATTTTCAACTGATGGATTCGCAACCACACCCACTATGAGAAAATTGCACCTAATCTGGGTGACTGCACGAATGCACATTGAAATCTACAGATATCCTGCTTGGTAATAAATGCCATCCATCTGGAAACATATATTCTTGTTATATTCATGACCAAGTTGGCCATAAATATGATATGTTCGAAACGTGTGCAGGAGTGATGTGGTTGAGATAGAGACATGGTGCCAAAGTGAAGGTAGAATCGGGACTAGACGTGATTGGATTATCAAGGATTTTGCAACTGATGAAGTAATTGGGAGGGCTACTAGGTACGTTTATATCAATTCTTGTTTTTAAATTAGCAAAAAATAGAAAAGGGTGAAGAAGTACTTGAGAAAAGTGAAATAGTACTGATTCACACCTCCATTCACTTGAGATTTCTTTCAGATAGACTTTAAAAGCAACTGGAAATTTCGTTGTTTCAATTGGTCATGTATAAAGAAATAGACATAGCTTCCGTCTTCTTATAGAACAGATAATAGTAACATTAAGTACCTAAAATGCATTATAGCAGTTGGTACTTCACAAAAATATCACTTCTTATTCCCTACTCGGTGTCCTAAATGTGTTATATAACAACTTAGTCTTGCAAATTAAGTATGGACTACTACGATGATGGCCTCTAGGTTTCTATATCAGCCTCTAGGTTTCACCTTAGGTATGAAGTTTCTTTTCTGAGGAGGCATTACATCTGGTAATTGTGAAGAGTACTTCTTGTTAATCACAGTTAGCTACAATCATATTTTTTGTGTAATTTATTTGTTCCTACATTTGGATAATTGATAATCTTGATTGCAGCAAGTGGGTGATGATGAACCAAGATACTAGACGGCTTCAGAAAGTCAGTGATGATGTTCGAGATGAATATTTAGTTTTCTGCCCCAAAACACCAAGGTTTGCTATCTATAATCTTTTAACATGCAAATATCAGTTGTCTTGATAATTGTATGATACTATTGACATATAATTTTTTCACGAGGAAAAAAGATAAAGAAGATTGTTACTTTACCAGTTTTATGAGCCCTCCTACATATGTTAGCCTTATGCTAATAAAACCGTAATAGATGAAAGCAATATATATTGCAGTTTAAATTACTAGAAACTGTAGAAACATAACACCACAACAATTACAATCATACGAGCAAACTGACTATATATCATGACTTGTGAAATATTGAACGTTTAATATGCAGCGCTAGTTGAACAAATAACATAAATGTCCATTAAATGCGAGTGCAGAGCAATATAAGATTTTCTCATTATCAAATGTAAATAAATTTGGATCGTCACCACTCCGTAATTCTCTTCTTCCGTTCTTTGGGTGATCCAATAATAGGTCTGTCCAGGTACAATTTGTAAAAGGCAATTACCCTGAGTTTTTTAGTGGTTTTAATGAGTTGCAAAATTTAATTAGGTTTTGTAGAGTTGGAGAGGCCAAAATTATTTGAAACTAGAGTCAACTTAGGGGGTATTCGAATAATGGTTATGTAAATAACTGTTCTCAATGCTTGCCATTCTCAGTTTCTCACACTTTCACTGTATTAGTCATGTCATAATTGAACGCTTATTGTTAAGGTTGTAAACTTTTAATTTAGGCAAAAAAGAAGGGAACATTTATTTTCAAAGAAAAGAACAAATTGTAAACCTTTGTGATAAATGGTTTTCTTCAACAGCCTAATAGATGAGCAGTTTCAAAAAAAAAAATTATTATGTAAAAGAATGGACTGGAGCATGGTAGTGCAAAAAAAAATTGTCCTTCATTAGAAGGCTCTAGTGAGTCGAAAGTTCCAGATCTGGCTGCGAAGGGTTTC
The DNA here is from genome assembly GCA_030848705.1 of Heracleum sosnowskyi. Taxonomy (NCBI): domain Eukaryota; kingdom Viridiplantae; phylum Streptophyta; class Magnoliopsida; order Apiales; family Apiaceae; genus Heracleum; species Heracleum sosnowskyi. The sequence continues at coordinate 4,179,802 of JAUIZM010000014.1, read as the reverse complement.
TCATCCTTCAGTTTCTATATGGTATTCTATACCAAGAGTACCTCACTTTTTGCACAATTGTTGGTTCTGACAAAAAATGTACATATTTTCAGGGCATAAGTTCTCCTCTCTTGGCTATGTCTGCTGCTCTGATTTCTTTTTCTTTTTATGATTTATCAAGTCCAATCACTTCTGCTTACAGATTATCATTTCCTGAAGAGAATAATAAAAGCTTGAAGAAAATATCAAAACTGGAAGATCCTGCTCAGCATTCTAGGCTAGGATTGTCGGTATGATTACAAAATTTTCGTTTTTCACAAGATTTCTGTCCAGGTACCTTTGTCAAGTTTTTTTATTTGTATGCAGCCCAGGAGAGCTGATCTGGACATGAACCAGCATGTAAACAATGTTGCCTACATTGGATGGGTTCTTGAGGTTAGTTTCTATTCATTTTTCACCATCCGTGTAGTGCTTTTTCTTTTGGTTGCTGTTTCCGTTCATTTTTAGTTAAGATCGTATGGAAGTGTCTTCTACGGTTTTACGTTCCGAAGGCTTCACATGAGCAATTTGTACTAATTGAGGTCATGCCATCTCTTTTAACAGAGCATTCCCCAGGAAGTCCTTTATACACATGAACTGGAAACCATAACTTTGGATTACAGACGTGAATGCCAGCACGATGATGTTGTTGATTCTCTTACTAGTCCCGAGGTAGACGAGGATACTGCTGTAACAAAGGTTATAGGAACTAATGGACATGCTGCAGCAGCAACGGAAGCCCGGGATGATTCACTCAAGTTCTTGCATTTTTTGAGAGTGTCAGGTCAAGGGCTCGAAATAAATAGGGGTCGCACAGAGTGGAGAAAGAAACCAGAGAAAAGATAAGCTTATTGTGTTTCTTTGTTCCCCATTCTTGTGGTCCAACTGTTCTCTACATCTCTTTTAAACACCTTGGTTGTCTAGTGGAATTTTGATTTAGATATGTTCCCTTGTTAGGAACTATCTAATTTGTTCTTATATAATGTTGTGTTTTGTGTATTTGTTTTACAGAGCAAGTAACTTCTAACATAAAATGAGTAGAGAATATGTTTCATTAATCTCAGGAAGTTTCCTGAGATACATTCCTTATATTTACATAATTTAATTGCTAATTATTAATATTTATTTTTAAGTTTCCTTTTTTATTTTAAAGAAAGATATGCTATATATTGGGATAGTTGGTTTGATAGTGTTATCTTATGTGTATCTCAGGGAATTGTACTCGAGGTAATCTCAGAAAAATTATTCTCAAATGAGTATTATAAGCTAAAATTATGTTTTATTGGTTCTTTTTCTTATAATTTTAACATGTCACATAAAAATCATTATTAAGATTTAAGTAAATTTAAAAGCCAGTAGATTTATACAAATATGTTTTTATTTTATAGTTTTTTTACACTTATTTTTAATATTAGTTTTCTTCAAGTGTGCATGATTTTAATTTTTTGTCCAAGTCTAATATTTTTGAATATTCATATATAATTAGAGATTTAGAATAATGATAGAGCACCAAATAAAATTTTCCAAATTTTGTACAAAACAATGTGACAGAGATGTGATGTTTTGTAATTCGTATGCACATAACATCTATATGTGCGTGAATCTCATATTTATATTCGAAATGTTACCTATTAAAAGAAATTTAAGAGATTTTTTTAAAAAAATGTTAAGTGCTCTTGCATTTTCCTTATAATTAACATATTTGCACTATTGTACATACATTGTTTGTTTGTCATAGTGAATTAAAGTTGGTAATTTCGTACACGATAACACAACACGATAATATTGGGTTTGTGTTCACCTTTTCGGTACACGAACACGAAAGTACATGAACACGATATTACACGAATAATTATAGTGTCAGTTTTGGGTTTATCCTTGAGTACACGACATGAAACGAAACGAAAGTACACGAAATAATTAAATAATTAAATAAATATTTTAAAATTATATAAATACATATAATAAATAAATGTTGTATATATTATTTTTACAATAACAAAAAGGAAAATAGTTTCAAATTTAAGTTTAACAAGATTCGACCACACTTGACTCTTTATGAATTATTAACTTAAGAGTCAACTAGTAAAAATTAAACCAAAAATGCTAATATTTAAATATTTTTATTTGTTTATTATATTTAATTTTTATTTAAATTTACACGAAACACGACACGAAAAGTATACGAAACAATGGTACACGAACACGAAATAACACGAATTCTTAATGGGTCGTGTTTCGGTTTAGTATTTCTGTACACGAAACACGAAAGTACACGACACGAAAGTATACGAACGAAACGAATTTACAGGTCTATAGTCAATAGTTAAATCACATGTGAGACGTACTCCCTCTATTTCTTATTAATATAATAATCGTTCTAAATTTTCTTTGAAATTTCTTTTTATCAATTGTAATATGTTTCAAAGCATATTTAATGACAATTTTTTCATTGACCCTGCATATTCAATAGAAAATGTACTTAAATATTCAAACCAATTTATTCCAAAAGGAAAAGGTTATTTATAGACCTGACAAATCGGATAATCGGTTCGGTTTCGGATCGGATCAATCTCGGATCGGATTAATGTTCGGTTATGATATATTTTTGGTATAGTTCGGATCAGATCGGATTTGATTCGGTTCGGGTCTAATTCGGATTAAAATCGGATGAAATTTGGATTAAAATCTGTTGAATTTGGTTCGGATCAAATTCGGTTCGGATCTTTTCGGATCATTACTCATTCATTTTTTTTAATTTGTAAGACTTTAAAAATATCTTATTTTTAAATATATTATTTTTTATATAAAATAAAGTACTTTTTCAAAAGTATTGATTAAATATCATAGATATTTTTGATATGAAATTATTCTAATTATGAATTTTGCTTATAAATAGATTAATTAATTGAATTAAAAGTGGTATAATATATGTGGATTATGATCTGTAAATATCATAACTCAACTAAAACTGAATTCACCATTTTTTTAGTTCGGATTTAAATCGGATCTCGTTTTTCGAATCATATTCGGTTCAGATAATTTATTATTCGGTTATGATCAGTTCGGATAATAATCGGATCAGATAATTTTCGGTTAAATTTTCGGTTCGGATAATTTTTGGATCGGTTCAAATCGGTTTTCGGATTATTATCGGTTTAACTAATTCGGATACAAAATCGGATTCGGTTCTATGAATTTCGGTTCGATTCTTCGGATCTGGACCAATTTTGCCAGGTCTAGTTATTTATAAGGTAATCCAAATAAATATATAAAAAATAATGATACACTTGGTGTGGAGGCAGAAGTGTAGTTCTGTAAAGTCCGAATCCACATCAGGACCTATCCCCAAGATTGGAGTAATTGGTTTCAACCATCCATGTGCAAGCCACCGTACTTTAAGCCACCACAAAGGGGGGTGGTGGTAACAAGCCCTTGCTAGTTGTTTCCATACGTAATCTTGTCCTCCTTCACTGGCACGTGTCCCATGTTATTTAATATGCCTAACATTAAATGAAAGGTTTGTTTGGAATGCATCGCATAGCTAATCCTAATTGATACTCTCTTCGTTTTTTTATATGATAATTTGATTTTTTTTTACATATTTCAAAGTGTTTTGACCGGATACTTAAAATTATTATTTTTTATATTTTCATGCGTAAGCTATTGGGAAGTCTCGTAATACTTTCAGTTTTATTACAAAAGAATTAGCTATCGATAACCTAGGGTAGAGTAACCAAATTTGACTATAGGCAGCAACCTAGAGGTGTCGAAAACTCGAGGTAAGAGGACATGTCTAACGTTTTGGCAGAAAGTGATCAAATGGAGATGCAAGACCTCTAAAACACTGACAGGGTGTAGCTTATATGCCAAAGCATTTTGTAGGTCATCTGAAGCTCCTGGTTTACCTGAACCAGTGCAATTCCTGCATTATAATGCCAGTGTCCGAAGTGTTACACCTTAGACACCCTGGACTATCTTGTATTCTTGCGACTTCGGGCCTTTCGACATTCCAGTTTTCTTTTGGTGATTTGTGTGGCAGGTGTTGCTTGCTAGAGACACCGTGACACCACTGTCCTCTGTTAAGTGAGGCACCATCATTCTGATCAAGTAAAACTTTATTGGTGGATACAGGTCAATGCCGTGGTGCAGCAAGACTACTTCTTACTTCATTTCTTTTATCAAATTGACTGATATGTGGTAATCTTTTGAAGCTAAATGCGAAGAGTAATGGGAAAGCTTTTCACTACATTCCTTGCTCGGTCCGGTTGCCTTGCCAATCCAAAACAGAGAAAAATAAACAAAAATGAAAGTCTTGTGAAAGAATCGAACTCTGGCATTCACGTAGAAAGTTGTTCCCATTTACCACCAAAGCTACAAACACATTATCTTAATGGTAGCCTCAACGCAATTCGTGTTTTTTATGATAAAAAAATATTTTCAATTTTTTTAATTAAAAATACTTGATATCCCCTTGTGTAAGTATTTAAAAAGTCAATTTGTTAAGATTTAATTCTATTTTTGATATCCCTTTATTATTTCTGTTAAATAATATATACAAATTTAATTTGTGATTATTAACACTTCTTATCGTACAAAACTCAATAACTTTTGTGACATTAAAATCGATATTATTTCTCATTGGATGCTGTACAAATATTTTATGAGTAGCTTTTATTTAAAAAGAAAAGGATATTAGTAGTATTTATTTGGGAGTTTTGTTTTTAAGAAAAAAGAAAAGAAAAGAAGATAATACAAGTACATTGTACTTTGATTCGTTCACGACCAAACATAAAAGTCTTGCTTGCATCCGTAACTCCTGCAGATGGGTTCTAGATCTAGGGATTTTCATCTTTGAGATACAACCAAGCCTGCCTCCCTCTCTGATTTCTCAACCATTTTCATTCATCTTTTCACTCTCCTCTCTGATTTTCATTCCTTTTTTTTAATCATCTACCTGTGTTACAAGATATAAATAATATATTTACATCTATGTATGTGCGCACATATCGAGGAGGAGGAGGAGACAAACAATCAATCGGTGAAAGAAGAGGTATGTTAATTTTCTAAATTTGTGTTTTCTTTGATTTGATGTTTCTGAGTTTGTATTGTATGCTCTACTCATGTTACAAAACATATAAATTTATGTGACAATCCATTGGTGATAATAAAGCTTCTTTTCCTTTTCTAAATTTATGTTGTGTTGTTTAGTAGTATATGTTTTCTTTGAATTGATTTCAAGTTTTTGAGTTTGTCTCTGCTCACTATATATAACATATGTTACAAGATACACATGTAATTTCATGGGCACAGAGCTATGTTTTCTTTTAGCACAAAATTAGGATCTCAAACTTGGCCCTCAGATGGCAATTGGCACCATGTATAAGTATAAATTATGTTAGCACAAAGCCATGTTTTGAAAAATTGTACAGTAGACATTAAATACACATATTAGAGAATCTCCAACCACGTTTTCTATATCGATTGTCTAAACTAATATATAATAACGATTCTCCAAATTATAAAGAATCATAAAGGTAGTTACTTCAATGTTATTCTATATAATTATCCTACATTCTAATATAGGATGACAAACTATGAATGCACTATGTATTGTTGGGGATGTAGTGACTCACTAGTTGATTAGCACTAAACTTCTCATCCAAAATCAAATGTCATCTACATAGATGACAACAACTACTAAAAAAATCAAATGTCATCTACATAGATGACAACTACTCAAACAAGGAATAGTCTGAATGAATGTGAATGAGAATAGTCTGAATGAATGAGAATAGTCTGAATGTAAAATTAAATTCAAAACATGTACACATATCATAATTTAGCAAATTAATTTTATTATAAAATATATTCAAAAACAAAATACACAAGCAAGTTAGCAAACCCTTATTTCCCTTTCTAAGCAGCTGCCGATACAGATTGAGTCTCCACTCTCTCTCTCTCAAAGTCAAGGCACATGTCCCTGTTCATTGTTTGTTATTTTGTGTCCAATTCATTGTTCATTGTTCATTAGTTCATTATTTTGTGTCCAATTCATTGTTCATTATTTCGTATCGAACAATGAACAAGAAAATAATGAACAATGAACAATGAATTGGACACAAAATAACGAACAATGAACAGGGACATGTACCTTTACTTTGAGAGAGAGAGAGTAGAGACTAAATCTGTATCGGCAGCTGCTTACAAGGGAAATAAGGGTTTGCTAACTTGCTTATGTATTTTGTTTTTGAATATATTTTATAATAAAATTAATTTGCTAAATTATGATATGTGTACATGTTTTGAATTTAATTTTACATTTTAAATATTAATTCAAATTAATATATATCTATACATGTCTACTTATTTTTCCTAACAAATGCAATCACTAAGAATATTAAAATATAAATAATCAAATATCTATTTATAACCAATTACTCTAAAACACATTATAGATTTTTTCTAACAAAGTCCCTTCTTTTTTAAATATATCACGGGAAATTGTTTTTTTAAGGTTACTTTTTCTATTTTTCTCACTAAAATTCATTTTTTTCCAAAAATATCACAGGAAACCCTTTACTTATTTATTTTAAAACGAATTTAAGTACTTTTAATTATTAAATTTTAAAACCTCATTTTCCAAAAATATCATGGGCATTTACCTTTTTAAACTAAATATATGTTACATTTTATATTTTTATTTATTTTAAAATCTGTTTTAATGTTTTTAATTAATTAAAAGTATTTATTATTTAGGTATTTTAACATGTCTACTTATTTTTTTTAACAAATACAATTAATAAAATATTAAACCTGACTCCAAATTTAAGAATCTACATTCAAGAGTAAAGGAAATTCTTTTATCAAATTGACTGATATGTGGTAATCTTTTGAAGCTAAATGCGAAGAGTAATGGGAAAGCTTTTCACTACATTCCTTGCTCGGTCCGGTTGCCTTAATGCCGTATGCAGAAAATTAGAGGGTTCAAAGTTTAGATCTCTTTAAACGCACTGTATCTTATTTATTTCCCATCTGCTCTATTCGAAAATATTAAACAAGATCAATGAACATGAGACGATCACCATATTTCTATTTAACAATACTTGAAACTAATTTTCGAAACTTTGTTTGTTGGGAAATTCCTTCACCGTTGCTCTTTCTTCCATGTCCGAAAATCTGGATCCAACTTGAACAATTAACAGAAGTTACAGAACCACCTCAACGTAACCTTCTCTTCTCTTTTCTATTTTTTATGATTCTGAAGTCTCCAGAAGTAGTGTGCTTGCAGCACAACCCATGGGTGAAATCTCCACATTTGTCACAACTCTTCCTCGGACTCGATGACATTGTTGTGACACTTGAGTAGCAGTTAATTTTTTTTTATTTACATTAGTTTTAAAAACATGTCAAAAATATGAAAGGTAAAAACTAGCAAGGATAGAACGTACCCTATCCAAAGCAGAGAAAAATAAATAATAATAAACGACTTGTGAAGGAAGCGAACTCAGATATGCATGTAGAAAGTTGTTCCCATCTACCACCAAAGCTACAAACATGTTATGTGAACGGAAGTTGTTCCCATCTACCACCAAAGCTACAAACACGTTATGTGAACGGTAGCCTCAACCCAATTCGTGTCTTTTATGATAAAAAAATATTTTCAATTTTTTTAATTAAAAATACTTGAGATCCCCTATGTAAGTATTTAAAAAGTCAATTTGTTAAGATTCAATTCTATTTTTGTAAGATCAAATATTTCTGTTAAATAACGTATACGAATTTAATTTGTAATTATTAACACTTCTTATCGTACAAAACTCAATAACTTTTGTGACGTAAAAATCGATATTATTTCTCATTGGATGCTGTATATAAATATGTTGGAGTGCCTTTTATTTAAAAAGAAAAGATATTAGTATTTATTTGGGAGTTTTGTTTTTAAGAAAAAAGAAAAGAAAAGAAGATAATACAAGTACTTTGTACTTTGATTCGTTCACGACCAAACATTAAAGTCTTGCATCCGTAACTCCTGCAGATGGGTTCTAGATCTAGGGATTTTCCTCTTTGAGATACAACCAAGCCTGCCTCCCTCTTCTGATTTCTCAACCCTTTTTTCATTCATCTTATCTCTTTTTTCACTCTCCTCTCTGATTTTCATTCATTTTTTTTACATATATGTATGTGCACACTTATCGAGGAGGAGACAAACAATCAATTGGTGAAAGAAGAGGTATGTTAATTTTCTAAATTTATGTTTTCTTTGATTTGATTTGATTTGATGTTTCTGAGTTTGTCTTGTATGCTCTACTCATGCTACAACACATATAAATTTATGTGACAATCCATTGGTGATAATAAAGCTTCCTTTCCTTTTCTAAATTTATGTTGTGTTATCTAGTAGTAGGTTAAAGCAGATGGTGGAACATTTGTCTGTTGGGGAATGTCTTCACTATCCTCTCCTCCATTTGCCAGAAGCCTGATCCAACTGAAACAGTCCTGGTTTGTAGATGTAATAGCTAAATCAGGTCCAAGATAATAATGCTGCTACTATTATAATAGATGGGTATATTATGTAGCTCAAATTATACCTGACGGAACGAATACACTGCAGCATGATAAGCATCCGAGAAGGTCAGCAGGCTCTGGTTTTGCCGCATATATAATTGGTATATTTTAAGTGATTTTCCTGTTCACATTTAAAGTATCCTTTCCCTTTTGCCACCTCTCAGAAGTTTCATCAAAATACATATAGGTCATATTATAATGTTGACTGCTTGGAGAGGATTTTCGAGTAAATCTCTTTTTTGCTATTATCTCGCTACTGCCAATCTGTAGTGTTTGCTACCACTTTGACAGCTTGTAAATTGAATTCAGGTCTTGCATCAGCCTAGGAATGGTCTAGACATATTCAACTTCTGTCCTAGACGCATTTGGACCTGGTGGTGTTGGTAGCAAAAGATGTCTGGGTGAAGGTACTATAAGTAGAAATCTGTTATTGGTGCTTAATCTACAAACATGGAATCGATTGAAAGTAATTACAATACGCACTGTGATTTTATAACATTGAATACGCATATATAATACTAAAAATAAGTTGTCATTGTAGTGGTTTAGTGTCTTAGGTTTGCTTGTAGCGGTTTACTTAGTGTGCTCATGGTGGTTCACCTGTATGTTCTATTGGTACTGTCGTAGTTCTATGGTTGCTTGACCTCCTTGCTTGGAACGTTTTGCTTCTCCTCTACAAGAAAGAATAACATGTCCCTCACCATCTTCACATCCTCAATGATGTACCTTTTGGTTCCCAGTTCCTACAATTCTAGCATATCACAACTTGTCTACATAATCCCCTTTTTCGAAAGCAGCTGTAGTTCCCATTCCTGAATCCTGATCCTGTTTATGGTAATGCATGTTAATCATTGTAACCATGTTGTTTTCAAAGCTGAAAGAACATAAACATTTTGCTGAGTGATGCACATTGAAATTGAAAACGAGGAGTCTTTACCCCTGCGCTACATCTCATTCAACTCAACAAGCTCCTATGCACATTCAAATCACACCAAAACGAGGCTATTTGAAGTTTAGCCTGGCAAGAGAGCTTTGTCCTGATTTTCATTGGACATGCATTGTTTTGTAGGAAACTACAAGGGGACAGAAACCAAACAAGCCCCAGTAATAAGCATGCTAAGTTGCTAACTAACACCATCTTACGGAATTCACTGCAAGTGTGCACTTTGTCTGTAACGGTTAACCATTTGTTTGATCAGCTGAACTAATGTATGAGTAGACCTTAGAGCGTCTCCAACTCTCAAAACTTTTAACTAAAAAATTTAAGTGACGAGTCAAATAAAAAAAATTATACATAATATTTATAATATGACTCACTTCAATAGAGAATTTTCTTTAGATACAATTATAGCCAAGCTTGAATTTATCTTATTGCATATTTAAATGATATTATTCATATATAACAAATTTAACGTATTGTATTTCAATGAAATTAGATATGACGTTGGCTATATTTTAAAAATAATAAATGAGATATACTTAGGAAGATTATTTATAGTCCATCTCGATAAAGATGCTAACTTTATCAAATTATCTCCAACCTTTTTAATTCTAGATACCATAAATTAAAAATTCTATGTTTACAAGATTCAATATGATTTTCAAAATATATATTAGCAATAAGAAGTACCCATACTAGTTCTTTTTATCGGATAAAACAATTTTTTCTACTAGTTCTTTTTATCGAATAAAATAATATTTTCAGTTATTTATAATTAAAAATACTTGGTATTCCCCTGAGTATTTGAAAAGTCAATTTTTTAAAATCAAATTTTATTTCCATAAGATCAAGTATTCGTTTCAAATAATTCATACGAATTTAATTTGCCATAATTAATTCTTCCTATAATACAAAAACGCAATAACTTTTGTGACATAAAAAAATGATATTGTTTCTCGTTGTATACGGTACACATATGTTACCTTTTATTTAAAAAGAAAAGATATTAGTATTTATTTGGGAGTTTTGTTTTTAAGAAAAAAGAAAAGAAAAGAAGATAATACAAGTACATTGTACTTTGATTCGTTCACGACCAAACATAAAAGTCTTGCTTGCATCCGTCACTCCTGCAGATTGGTTCAGAAACTAGATCTAGGGATTTTCCTCTTCGAGATACAACCAAGCCTGCCTCCCTCTCTGATCTCTCAACCATTTTCATCCCTTTTTCATTCATCTTCTCTCTTTTTTCACTCTCCTCTCTGATTTTCATTCTTTTTTTTACCCTCTTGTAATCATCTACCTATGTTACAGGATATAAATAATATATTTACATCTATGTATGTGCACACATATCGAGGAGGAGGAGACAAACAATCAATTGGTGAAAGAAGAGGTATGTTTATTTTCTAAATTTATGTTTGATTTGATTTGATGTTTCTGAGTTTGTCTTGTATGCTCTTCTCATGTTACAACACATATAAATTTATGTGACAATCCATTGGTGATAATAAAGCTTCTTTTCCTTTTCTAAATTTATGTTGTGTTATTTAGTAGTAAATTTATGTTTTTTTTACATATATGTATGTGCACGCATATCGAGGAGGAGGAGGCAAACAATCAATTGGTGAAAGAAGAGGTATGTTAATTTTCTAAATTTGTGTTTTCTTTGATTTGATTTGATGTTTCTGAGTTTGTCTTCTATGCTCTTCTCATGTTAGAACACATATAAATTTATGTGACAATCCATTGGTAATACTAAAGCTTCTTTTTCTTTTCTAAATTTATGTTGTGTTTAACATTTGGAAGAGAAGGCTCAACACGCATTTTAAGGCTCCTTTAAAATATAGTTCAATTAATTTTTAATTTTTTTTTTCTTCTGAATAAAAATTAAATGTTTGGATTTTTATTCAAAAAAGAAAAAATTTAAAAAGAAATAATGAAACTATATTTTATAGGAGCCTTAAAATGTGTGTCGACACCTCCATTTCAAATGTTAACAAATGGATGGGACGGAGGGAGTAGTAAATTTATGTTTTTTTTTACATATATGTATGTGCACGCATATTGAGGACTTGCAATGTGTGAAAACAAATTTAGCTAGATGCAACTCCAGAATCCATTGTACATGTTCTAAACTAAACTCTGTTATTGCAACTAGGCAACTAGGTCCTGTAGTGTATGTGACGAGCAACATCACATTTATCTGAAGAAAACGATTACTTTTTAATCATTTTTGGTTCAAAACGGATCATAATCGGATTTAACTTATTTTGGGTTTAGCCAGGGTTCAAAAACGGGTACAACAAACCCTATATAAGCCCGATCCATTACCCACAATTGATATCGCTAGCAAGGGAGGCATATGCGATCCCGATCTCATCCCTACCCCGTTTAAGTCGGGGTATTTTGGAAAATTTTCAGATTCGAGATGACGAATGGTAAATATTTTTAGAAAAATTCGGGATCAGAACAAATATTTTAGAATGTATATGTACATATAATTAAATTATTATAGATGAGTATATTTATATGTATTATTTTTATTTTAAATTTTAATTCCTCTTACACATTCAAAGCTTTAATAATAAATTATAATCTAATTATATCTTTTATCTATTATTGTAAATATATATTAATTTGAATTAATATATAAAATGTAAATTTAAATTCAAATATCATGATTTAGCAAATTAACTTTATAATAAGATATATTTAAAAACAAAATATACACCCACCTTTAAAAGAGGCAAAACCCGTGTTTCCCTAATTCATCAACGAGCCTCAACATACTTTCTGCGGATACAATCTCTTCTCTCTCTCCACACCCTCTCCCTCTCTGTAAGTCCAAGGTAAGATCCTATCTTAACTTCAATTTGTAGTCAATAATTAGTCAAGTCTAGCTTTCGTAGGTTTTGGTGATCTCATTTTATGGAGTTTTTGCCCCTTTTAGTTTGTATGGGTGTTTCTCGTTTTCAATTAAAATTTTTAGTTAGCAAAAAAAAAAGATTGTCCGTGTTCAATACTGTTTAGTCTGCCTATTGAGATGATACAAATCAAATTTTAGATGTATGAATTGATGAATTTATTCAAGATATAATTATTAGTTTTGTGCTTAATTTTATGTTAATAAAATTAAAAAAAATAATTATTCGATGCTGTTTTCGGATGAGAGAATTCTATTGCTACAAGTGTAAGCGCCCGTTTGGAACCAAAAAAGGCATTGAGACGCACAATGGGAAAGTACACCGCAATGAATATGACAAGAAGAAAACGAAGACTTGCAAGTGGTGTGGTTCTTGGTATAAGGATTGCGGGTTGGCTAATCATATCAAAACCAAGCATCAGGTCCTTTTTCTATTCAATCAAATCTGCATATATTTTTGTATTGTTCAGGGCGAATTACACACACCTGCAAATGAAAATAAAAAATTATTAGGTGTGTGTAATTCGCTCAAGACAACTATGAACAATACAAAAATATATGTAGATTTCTACTGGATTGAATAGAAAAAGGACCTGATGCTTGGTTTTGATATGATTAGCCAACTCGCAATCCTTATACCAAGAACCACACCACTTGCAAGTCTTTGTTTTCTTCTTGTCATATTCATTGCGGTGTACTTCCCATTGTGCGTTTCAATGCCTTTTTTGGTTTCAAACGAGCGCTTACACTTGTAGCAATAGAATTCTCTCATCTGAAAACAGTATCGAATAATTATTTTTTTTTAATTTTATTGACATAAAATTAAGCACAAAACTAATAATTGTATCTTCAATAAATTCATACATCTAAAATTTGTATCATCTCAATAGGCAGACTAAACAGTATTGAACACGGACAATCTTTTTTTTGCTAACTAAAAATTTTAATTGAAAAAGAGAAACACCCATACAAACTAAAATGGGCAAAAACTCCATAAAATGAGATCACCAGAACCTACGAAATCTAGACACTAATTATTGACTACAAATTGAAGTTAAGCTAGGATCTTACCTTGGACTTACAGAGAGAGAGAAGAGATTGTATCGGCAAAAAGTATTAGAGCTGTAAACGAACTCGAGCAAAATCTTAACGAACCGAACAATGTTCGGTAACCTTATCGAACAAAATTTCTTGTCCGAACTCGAGTTCGGTAATACTCGAACCGAACATGAACAGTTCACGAACATAACGAACTCGGACGAACATAAACAGTTCGTTAACATTTTATGTTTTTCAAAAAAAAAAGTATAATTTTTAACTTTATTTGATGAAAAAATTAGTCCAAATGTCAATTAAATATTTGATATTTATATATAATATTTACTTTAAATCATTGTAAAAAAAATTAAATTATAAATAATAAATATTAGATATGTATATAATATTATAAAAATAATAATTTTTCCCGAAATGAACTCGAGCTTAACGAACGAGTCGAACTCGAGCGAACTCGAGTCGAACAACTTAAAAGTTCGGTTCGGTTCGTTAAGGTTATCGAACAAAAAATGTTGTTCGAACTCGTGTTCGATAACGAACTTGGACGAGCTTATCGAACTCGAACGAACAAGAACGAGCTTAACGAACAGTTCAGTTCGTTTACAGCCCTAGAAAGTATGTTGAGGCTGGTTGATAAACTAGGGAAACAAGGGTTTTGCCTCTTTTAAATGTGGGTGTATATTTTGTTTTTGAATATATCTTATTATAAAGTTAATTTGCTAAATCATGATATTTGAATTTACATTTTATATATTAATTCAAATTAATATAAATTTACATTAATAGATTATAATATATTATTAAAGCTTTGAATGTGTAAGAGGAATTAAAAATAAAAATAATACATATAAATATACTCATCCATAATAATTTAATTATATATACATATACATTCTAAATTCTAAAATACTTGTTCTGATCCCGAATTTTTCTAAAAATATTTACCATTCGTTATCTGGAATCTGAAAATTTTCCAAAATACCCCGACTTGAACGGGATGGGGATGAGATCGGGATCGCATATGCCTCCCTTGCTAGCGATGTCAATTGCGGGTAATGGATCGGGCTTGTATAGGGTTTGTTGTACCCGTTTTTGAACCCTGGCTAAACCCAAAATAAGTTAAATCCGCAAATGATCCGTTTTGAACCAAAAATGATTAAAAAGTAATCGTTTTCTTCAGATAATTTTTTTTTATAAAATACCATTATAAAATACCAGCCAATTACACATTCGAAAAATGAGTATTACTATTACGCATTTGAAAAAAGTATATCACGTGTTTTTTTTAAAAAAATTAAAAAATGTTGAAAAATGAGTTACGCATACTTCACACCTGGTGTTACGCATCTTTCAAATGCCTAACTAATAATTTTTTTTTAATATAATACCCATTTTTTAAATGCGTATTAGGGTTATCCAGTTTTGAAATACGTAATAAAATGATATTTTTGAACAAAATTTTTATAAATGGTATTCTTGTCACGGGTCTAAAAAAATGGAATTTATGTCATTTTTTTCATTGTCCGGATCTCTTTAACCGCACTGTATCTTGTTTATTTCTCATCTGCTCTATTCGAAAATATTAAAAATCTTCACTTTCTTAGTAGATAATTCTAGCATTTTCTTTTGTATGTTGGGAAATTCCTTCACTGTCGTTCTTTCTTCCATGTCCGAAAATCTGGATCCAACTTGAACAATTTACAGAAGTTACAGAATCACCTCAACGTAACCTTCTTCTCTGTTTTTCATGATTTCGAAGTCACCAGAAGTGTGCTTGCAGCACAACCCATATGTGAAATCTTCAGTATTCAGTGACGAGTATACGACAGATTAAAATAAGTTTTGTATTTAATCACATCTGGGATTTCTTATTAACCTTTGACAATTTTATATCAAGCCGTGTGACAATAAATGATTTGATAATATAGTTAAGTCAATTTTTCATATCTTATACGCATAAACTACGAATCCAAAAAATCTTAGTTAATTCAAATTTCCACATCTTACTGGCACCAACGATGATATCCAGAAGTAGCAGTTATACAATGTTTATTATTAAACTCTGAAAATGGGGACTAGTTAAACAAGTGCCTTTAGAAGACAGCTTAGCACTTAAGCAGAGATTAAATGGAAATTAATTAAAACAATCAGTCAAAGTACTAGTGAAATGTATGTTTCATAAACCTAATTTAACGCAAACAAACAGAAACAAACTTTGTTGGAACTCAAAATCTACCAGAACATCTTCAGTAGGATGTCCAGGAAACTGGATTTCTCGTGTTCACGCCAGGAAGAGACAGAGGAAAATCTGGAGTTTTCTCGAACCAACCGTACTTCTCCATGAGCTTGTTGATTAGATCTCCTACCTCATACGAAACACCTGATACCATAAGTGCAATACAAATATAGTACATTATAGTTTTAAGGTACATGATGAACCTGTCTGACTTCATAACATATGCCTTGCAAGACGCTAATATAATGATGCATAACAAAGAGGCAATTGCAACTGCAACTAGGGTGAGATTCTTATCGTGCATCTTGTCAAATGCATAGCCATATGTTGCAGGAGATACCAGGCCAAATACTAGGAATGATAAAACTGCAAATGTTGCATGTAGTAGGAAATTTTCTTTCTTGCCCAGTTCTTGATATTTGTTGGATGCCCCTTCACATTGATCACTTTTCAAGTCCCAAAGCTGTACAAACTGAATTGTGTGAAACGAGTTGCAAATGATACACATCGAATTTTGAATGTTAGTTCCAAGAAAGCAGCCCCAAATCAGTTATACTTACATTATGGCCAATGATGATAAGTCCGCCAATCAGATTTGCTAGTCCAATAGTTATAAGATTCACTAAAATTAAAGGTAAACTATGTAAGCAGATGGCAAGGTAACTATGTTGTTCTAGGAAAAGTTCAGTTTTTTACAGCACTAACTAATAGATAATCCCAAGTACCAGACGACTTACATGTTGTAGCTCCAGATGCAGCTGCAGAACAAACAATACTTAAGCTTGTAATGAATTCCATCAAACCTCCATAGACTATACTTTTCACAATCTCCAGCGACTTGGAATCTCCAGTTTCTGTCAATTTAAGTGGTATTTCTCCACGAGATGGTTCATTTCCTATGCCATGTATGGCTCCCGGTTCTTCACCCACACTAGTCCCGTTTCCTGCATCGTAATGCCAATATTAACAGCCTAGAAACATTAGGAACATGTCTCTCTTGTGGAATCCTGCATCAACCAAATTTTAAGCTTGTTTTCAGTACATACCTTCAGGAACATTAACTATGTCCTCTCCTAGATCAATATTCCACTCTCCTGGCGAAGTGGAGAGTGGAGGTTTAGGATATCCAGAATATGTTCCATTTTGATGGTTCGAACTGGACAGGCCAACTCCATTTTGGTTAATAGAGGCACCGCCATTTTGTTTAATTGAGGAACTGCCATTTTGAACTGGTAGAACTACATTTTGGTCTACTTGTACGTTCGGTTTTCCCTCGAGATCTCTATCTCCACCCTTTGCATGGCCATTTTCTGTACACAAAAAGAGGGTAAAAGTTACTATGGTCTCTTTTATATTTCAAACACAATGAGTTGGAATGTTGGATGAATGTTATATTTTAAATTACCTTGATTAATCATAGTACCCCCAACAGCATGTTCGGAATCATAAGAGGATTGTTGCAGAGGTTTCTGCGTACTCTTTTTCTCTGGTTTATTTCCAAATATCCGAAACAAACTAAAGCAATCTCCTGCATAAACAAATAAGCTAATCATTTTTTACGTCTAATAAAGTATTTTTAGCCTTTCATGCTGCAAAGAAGCAAACAAAGCAATAAATTTTGGGACAAAGTTTTCACCTTCTATGTCAATCACCATATTTCCATCATCTCCGGTTAAACCAGGTGGTGGAACATTTGTTTGTTTGGGAATGTCTTCACTATCCTCTCCTCCATTTGCCAGAAGCCTGATCCAACTGAAATAGACATAGCTTCTCTCTTCTTATAGATCTGATAATTAGTAACATTACTAGTACCTAAAATGCATTATAGCAGTTGGTACTTTACAAAAATATCACTTCGTATTCCCTACTTGGTGTGTAAAATGAACCCTAAATGTGTTAAATCATAACTTAGTCTTGCAAATTAAGTATGGACTATTATAGATAATAGCCTCTAGGTTTCTACATCAGCCTCTAGGTTTCACCTTAGGTATGAAGTTTCTTTTCTGAGGAGGCATTACAGGTGGTGAAGAGTTCTTCTTGTTAATCACAGTTGGCTACAATCATGTTTAGTGTGCGATTTATTTGTTCCTACATTTGAATAATTGATGATTTTAATTGCAGCAAGTGGGTGATGATGAACCAAGATACTAGACGGCTTCAGAAAGTCAGTGATGATGTATGAGATGAATATTTAGTTTTCTGCCCCAAAACACCAAGGTTTGCTATCTATTATCTTTTAACATGCAAATATCAGTTGTCTCGATAACTGTATGATACTAATGACATATAATTTTTTCACGATGAAAAAAGATAACAATTTTATAAGCCATCCCACCTATGTTAGCCTTATGCTAATAAAACCGTAAAAGATGAAAGTAATGTATAATGCAGTTCAAATTAGTGGAAACTGTACAGACATAACACCACAACAGTTACGATCATACGAGCAAACTGACCATATGTCATGACTTGTGAAATATGAAACATATAATATGCAGCGCTAGTTGAATAATAAAATAAATGTCCATTAAGTGCAAGTACAGAGCAATATAAGATTTTCTGATTATCAAATGTAAATAGATTTGAATCGTCACCACTCCGTAATTCTCTTCTTCCCTTCTTTGGGTGATCCGATAATAGGTTTGTCCAGGTACAATTTGTAAAAGGCAATTTCCCTGAGTTTTTTAGTGGTTTTAATGAGTTGCAAAATTTAATCAGGTTTTGTAGAGTTGGAGAAGGCCACAATTTTATGAAACTAGGGTCAACTTAGGGGGTATTCGAATAATGGTTATGTAAAAAACTGTTCTCAATGCTTGCCATTAGTCATGTCCATTATTGAACGCTTATCATTAGGGCTGCAAACTTTTGTTTTAGGTAAAAAAGAATGGAACTCATTATTTTCAAAGAAAAGAACAAGTTGTAAACCTTTGTGATAAATAGTTTTCTTCCACAGCCTAATAAACGACCACTTTCAAGAACAAAATAAAATTATTATGTAAAAAAATGGACTGGAGCATGGTAGTGCGAAAGATAGTGAGTCAAAAGTTCCAGATCTGACTGCCAAAAGCTTATCTTTTGAGATTTCTGTCCGTTTCCTTCTAAATTTCTTTTATTATTGTAGAGAAAAGTATTTCTTCTTTGCTCTGTCAAACATGAAAGCCTTCTTCTGTGGATTGGTAATACTAGGACCTTCACATCCCTCACTGACAAGTGACAACTAAAATGTTCAAATCTTTTTTAGCTGTACATTATTAACTTGTTCTCTATTCTGTTTTTATTGTTATGTTCAATTTTAGAAAGTTAAATGCTCACACACATTATATACCTCCAGTGAGGCTTGAACCCTGTCCTCTTTTTAACAAGTGGGAGAGGAGTATTTGCTAGTATTGGACTATTGGTACATCAAAATCTTTCATTTGCCTGAAAATATGCATGTCTGACCGACTGACCCTCAACATTCAACAAGGTTGTGCGACTACTGGGTATATGGAATGGTACTAGTACATTGTTGCAATTATCTCATCCTTCAGATTCTATATGGTATTCTATACCAAGAGTACCTCACTTTTTGCACCATTGTTGGTTCTGACAAAAAATGTACATATTTCACGCCATAAGTTCTCTCTTGGCTATGTCTGCTGCTCTGATTTCTTTTTCTTTTTATGATTTATCAAGTCCAATCACTTCTGCTGTGTACAGATTATCATTTCCTGAAGAGAATAATAAAAGCTTGAAGAAAATATCAAAACTGGAAGATCCCGCTCAGCATTCTAGGCTAGGATTGTCGGTATGATTACAAAATTTTCGTTTTTCACAAGATTTCTGTCCAGGTACCTTTGTCAAGTTTCTTTTATTTGTATGCAGCCCAGGAGAGCTGATCTGGACATGAACCAGCATGTAAACAATGTTGCCTACATTGGATGGGTTCTTGAGGTTGGTTCCTATTCATTTTTCGCCATCAGTGTACTGCTTTTTTTCTTTTTGTTGGTGTTTTCGTTCATTTTTAGTTAAGATCGTATGGAAGTGTCTTTTACGGATTTACCTTCCGAAGGCTTCACATGAGCAATTTGTACTAATTGAGGTCATGCCATCTCTTTTAACAGAGCATTCCCCAGGAGGTCCTATATACGCATGAACTGGAAACCATAACTTTGGATTACAGACGTAAATGCCAGCACGATGATGTTGTTGATTCTCTTACTAGTCCCGAGGTAGACGAGGATACTGCTGTAACAAAGGTTATAGGAACTAATGGACATGCTGCAGCAGCAACAGAAGCCAAGGATGATTCACTCAAGTTCTTACATTTTTTGAGAGTGTCGGGTCAAGGGCTCGAAATAAATAGGGGTCACACAGAGTGGAGAAAGAAACCAGAGAAAAGATAAGCTTATTGTGTTTCTTTGTTCCCCATTCTAGTGTTCCTTCTCTTCTCTATATCTCTTTTAAACACCTTGGTTGTATAGAGGAATTTTGATTTAGATATGTTCCCTTGTTAGGAACTATCTAATTTGTTCTTATATAATGTTGTGTTTCGTGTATTTGTTTTACAGAGCAAGTAACTTATAACATAAAATGAGTAGAGTATTATAAGTTAAAATTATGTTTTATTGGTTCTTTTTCTTATAATTTTAACATGTCACATAAAAATTGATTATTGAGTAAATATAGAAAGCCAGTAGATTTATACAAATATGTTATTATTTTCTAGTCTTTTTACACATCTTTTTAAAATTATTTTCCTTCAAGTGTGCGTGATTATAAATTTTAATCAAGTTTAATATTTTCGAATATATGTATTTTCTCTAGAAAACAGTATTTTCTGGCTTTGCTGAGCCAATAACACGGAGGGGACCTTTTTAATTTTTTTAAAGTTACAAGTCATACATCATCAATCCAAACTTCAAATTCATAACCCTCCTAATTTTGTACTCAACCAAATCACCGTGTCCCCTAACATGTCCACTTCGAAATTTTTTAATTAAATCAGTTTTTCGTATAAATATCCCTAGTTCCGGAAGATCTCCTTAAATTTGTTTTGAAATCAGAAATGAACAACAAAATTAATTTTATAGTTATTGAACGATTGCGCAAAAAAGTATTAGCAGGCTTCAATCGTATTAGCATAAAAAACAAACCACACTAGTTCAATTGAACTTTGGAAGTCATAAGATAACAGAGGAGGTTTTGGCCAAGAAATTAGAGGCATTAAATTAATTGTACAACCATAATGCAAGATTTATATAATTAATTCCTAATTTAGAAGATCCACACAGTCTTGACAACTACTGTCAACAACATATAATCATTTGGTAAATCGACAACAAGCAGACTACACTACTACTGCTTAACTAGACCTAGGAAGGTAAACTCTATGGGTGTCTTTCATGCTAATCTTCTTCCTGCAAGTAGGACATTGGTTCCGAACAGCTAATGCCGCCTTGATACAATTCTTACAGAAAATATGACCGCACTTTGTTGTCATTTCCTCGACAATTGAGCTCATGCAAATTGGACATGTAAATACTAGTTCCTTAGGCGGCGGGGGAGGCGGAGGCACAACGGGACTCACACTTGCCACATTATCTCTCTACAATTGCAAAAAGATGATAGCATTCAGAAAATAATAATAAGGTCAACAAAAGAATTCAACTCAAGCCTCCAATTATCTCTATCAATAACATTGTATTGGGGCATAGAACTGATCATCTACATGTATTTAGTAACTGATATGCAAGTTAACATCACTTCACTAAGATCATAATATAAATTGGTTGCATACTCGGGCAACAATTTAAAAAGAAGTTAAATTATAAAGATTCAGGGAACTTAAAAGCAAAAAAAAGAGCCTTGAATTTAGAGGACAAGAGGATTGCACGCACATGTACAAGTCAAAACGTCTACATGTGACATTATAAAACAAAAATCTAGGCCTGGGATCACATATGTGATTAATCATCATTTTTATTTAAAGTGAGGAAATCATGAGGTGCATAAAACAAGCTTATAATATTTCACAGCAAGGTGCCCGAAAACAGGGGATGGGAATTTTCACTTAATTGCCATAGTTTGATGAACAAGGTAGCAAATTCGAGTGAAAAAGACATGTGCACTCATGGGTTATTACTTATTAAAGATTATGAATACATCATCTGTATTCATAGAATATTAATATGAAGTATATGAAGTATAGTTTATTACCATTGAATTGCCATTTCCTTCCAGATTTATAAAAAGATTTCCATCAAAAATTGTCTGGTTGGTGGAACCTCTTCCACGTTTACTGCGAGCAGCCCTAGACGATGGTCCGTCTGCATTTGATTAGATTGCACATCAAAATTAGTGTTCCAAAGAATATAAGGAAACCAAGTTAGTAGATATGACAACAAAAACAATGACAATATACAGTATTATTGCAGCCATGAGAAATACTTGAAAATGCGCAGTAGCCAACTTTGTTGAAATAAGTACACATAAACATAAACAAGAAACAGTAATAACAAAAAAATAAGAATAGAGACTCATAAGTGACTATAGAAATAACTTTGAAATACTTAATTAGCAAAAGAAAAAAAAAACTACAATACATGTGAGAAATGTCCCTTCAGCAAAATTGCAAAAACTTTCTAGATTGAACACTTAGGCACTCAAGTGAGTGATATAAATAAGAAGTAAGTACTTGAAAGAGCTCAGTAAATATATTGCCTTGTGATATGTGAAAATTATTCAAGAAAGAAAGTACAAATTGACTAATACTAGGACAAAAGGAGGGGGAAATAGCCATCATTTTTGCATAAAACTTTTCCAACAAAGCCTAACAAACAAAAGCTGATAGTATACAAACCTGAAATACTCAAATCCACATCAACTCGAATCGCTCTTCCACGAGGCCTTCCAGCTTTGTTTTTTGCCTGGCAAAATTAATATATATTATTAGTAATAGCATTAAACAGTCACTATAACATAGTAAGATAGATTTGCAATAATACTAATTATAAGGAAACCATACTTCCGCAAATGCTCTAGGAGACGATATAATAACATCATCATCTAAAGCTTCAAGGTCAATTGGTGGTGGTGTAATTGAGCTCCTTTGTTGTGCACTTGGACCAACATGAGACTCTGCTGCATCAGTTGCTATCTCTCCCTGTTCCCGGTTCTCCGTAGGTGGTGGAACATTGAGATCTACTTCCAAAGGCCTCTTCCTGCGTCTACTAGAGCTCCTTGCATATGTTACAGGACTCTTCGACTCCCGTGCACTCATGTTAAAGACTTCCTGCTCAATTAAGAAGAAAAGGAGTAAAACACCTACAATTTCATATCATGATCACATAAAATTGAGCTGAAAAACAAAAGTATGTATACTTATAATTCCTCTTAACTTCATCATCATCAAAGCAAAAAAAAAATCAAGATAAAAATGAAGCAAAATCAAACATTTTATTGCCAAAACAAACATGTGTTTTTCTTCTACTAAATAAATTCACATGTTCAATAACACAATTAAATCTCATTACAAGAAACTAAAATTAAACTACAAAATCAAAAATCCCAGAAAAACTTGATGCCCCAAGATTAATCACAACCAAAAACCAACATCAAAAATCACAACCAAAAACCAACATCAAAAACACAATCAACTTCAAAGATCAAAACTTTTCAACCCGACCCGACCCGAACATACCAAAAGCTTCAAACTTTACCCAAATCAAACCCCAAAACTCAAAATTAAACTCACAAATCAACAAAACAACACAAACCCACATCAATTAAACTCAAATTAACACGACCCACAAGAGAATTAAACCCAATTATCACAATCACAAGACTTAAAAATTGAAGAAATTAAAGAAAGTTGTACCTTCAATTACAATCGCAAGACTTGAAAATGTAGAGAGGTTTTCAACATCAAGAATGGATGGATGTGTGTATGTATAGATTATATATATAATGAGGAGAGAGTGGGGTGGGGCGATAACAAGACGACGACGAAAATCTATTGAGTTACAAGGGGGATAAAATTATTTGACTTACGAACTACTGTGGAAAATTAGAAATTATTTATCTGTAAATCTGTAAATTATTTATCTGTAAATCTGTAAATTTATGTACCTTTTTCTTTTTAAATATTGCCGGTTTTTTAATTTATTTATTTTTTGATAAAATCAGTTTTAAAATTTGATTATTCAAGATACTATAAAATATTTCATGAAGTAATAAAATCTAGATTTATTCTGCCTAATCCTAGTTTGGTGTTTTATTCTAACAAGTAACAACGAATGAAGATTTTGGTAACTGGGGGCGTTCACGAGTCTGATTAGGTGGATTGAAGCCGTTTTTGCGATTCAATCAAATTAAATTGGTTTGAAATTTTTTAATTTAATTTGTAAAAATTAAATTCGTAATTCAACCCTACCCATTTTACATTAATTTGGGTTGAGTCGGTTTGAATGTGTTGAATGATTTTATAAAAAATTCAAAATTATATAATATTTACTCATTTGAACAATCTAAACAAAATCAAAGTATAAATAACATTTTCATAAATAAATTGGGCAGAGATACAATATTTGAATATTAAAAAGAGAGTGTTTCACGTTTATTTTTTTATCATATAATCGAAATGCACGCAAGTTTCCTCAAAATGCTTAGACAATAAAAAAATTTAATACCCGAAAGAAAATATCAAAATAATAAAATCATATTGAAAAAATGTCCATGTATAATAATAGCTACTTAGCTAGAGCAGCAACAATATCGTGTAACTTCAACCAATCGCATTTGTCTTGTCCCAGCTTCTCGTCCGATACTAATTATTTTAGAAAAAAATACGCTAGAATATCACAAGAAATGAATTTAAAATAATTTTGCACAAGTGGTAGAATAAAATCAAAAAAGATCTTTACCGGATTCAAGATAAATTTATACTATCTATCAATATTATTTATACTATATTATTAAATTTATACTATATATCTATACTATATTATTAAAAAAAATTAAAAATATTGGTACTTATTTTTTGATACGGTACTTATCTTAATTAATTGTTTTACTTAATTATCCTTATTTAATTAATTATTTTTCTAAGCTTATTTATTATTTTTATTTATACATATGCCTTATTTAATTGTTTTACTTAATTATTCTTATTTAATTATTTTTATATAGAAATATGCATAACAAGACCCAATACTAAAATATAAGTATTGAAATCGAGTTTTATTACTTAGTTTTCGTTACTTGGGCTCAAAATAAAATAATGGAATTTTTTTTAAAAAAAAACCATTATTATGATTTTTTTTTTCCAAAAATACGTTGATTTTGAAAATTATTTACAAAAATACGTTTTTCTTAAAATTATTTTCAAAAATATGTTTGCAACCCCTGCAACCCAAAATGCAACTTTGTAATTCTTTTAACATTTTATCAAACAGTGTTTGCAACCCTACAACCCAAAATGTAACTTAATAATTCTTTTGACATTTACCAACAGGTTGCAAATTTGCAACCTCTGCAACTCACGGTATGTAACTTCGTTTTTCTTTGTCTTTCAAAGTTGACTATAGTTACGTCAGTTGTATTTTTAAAAAATAATCAGTTGCAAGTTTCAATCCTTTCAGCAACTACATCAACCAAGTACAACTTACAATCCACTCATCAATATCATTAAATAATCAATGAGCAATTAATTTAGTCAATTTGCAACCTAGTGAACAACTAAAAATGACAAAAATAATCCTTAAATCTTTGTATCGTTTAAAGAATTTAAAGAAAGAAGAAGAATAAATGAGTGAAACATCTAAATCAATCAAAACCAACTATTTCAACTTTATATTTTATATCAATCAACCATAAATACTTACATTACAAACCAACTGAAATATCAACAAGTCTTTAACATAGATCGAATTAACTTTTGTCTCTGGCGCCGTATATACATATATGTATACATCTGCAACTCCAGCAACCCAAAATGCAATCTCTGCTGAACAGCTAGAACATCGCAATTTTCATTAACAAACTTAGATACGTTAAAGCAACGAGCGTTGATAGAAACAATAACAACTTCTTCGTGGACTGACTAAATTGAGTCTCACTCTCTCTGCTCTCAATTTAATTGAATTGATGGAATAAGAATTGAAACAAGTTGATCAATTGAAGAAGAGAATGTGTATATTCCGAATTTTTATCAAATAAATCGGTGGAATTCTAATTTTCTAGAAGAATTTGATAAAAGGATGGGGAGGAAAGAGGCACGAGATTTAGACCATGAAAGAGAATATCAAAAGGAGCAGCAGAAAAAGTATAAAAGTGAAAGAAGGTTTGAGGGGTGGTAAAATTAGGAATAAGATCGTAAAAGAAGTAGAGAGGGAAATTTCCCTAAAATAAAAACTATTTTAATAAATTTAATTTATTTAAAAATCTTTAAAATTAAATTATAAAAGTATTATAAAAGTATTGAAAGTAACATCTGCATTACACTAAAGACAAAACACTAAAAGTTTTGTTACCTGTTTTTTGTTTTTTGATACAGTACCGTACTTGCCTTGTTTTACTTAATTATCTTTATTTATCTATAAAAAAATTTTTGTTAAATAATAACATTACCTATTTATAACCAATTACATTTTCAAGCTAGAACACATTATTGTTTCAATTTTTTCTAACAAATCCTTTTTTCCAAAATTATTCAGACAAGTCTGAACCGCTTGTCAAATTAAATTTGAAATACTCGAACTTCAGTTATCTTTTTTATTTTTGGGAAAAAAAAATTAAATTTCACCAAAATATTTAAAATTATTATTTTCATATAACGAGGTATGCATTTTTTATAGTTATTAAATTATTGGCATACGTCCTCTTTTCTGAAATTGAAAATTGATGTAAATTTAGAAATTTCATTTCCTTCCCTTTGTAATTTGTAAGGCCATTGTGCCTTGGTCAGAACAAAGAAAAAGTTTACAAATGTAAAAAAAAAAAAAGATTACAAAAAGTGAATTGCAGCGCGAAAGAAAAAATAAAACTGAAAATGTTTCGATGGATGACTGTTTTTATCAATTCGTGCAATGCAATGATATGACATGCTCACGGTTATGGATTAAAAAATGTGCTTGTAGATTAATTGTTATGGTTTAGAGAGCTTCGAGCTTTAATGGCTGCTCTTGTGTTTCGTGACTAAATCGGTTCTCACAAGATACCTACGTATCTCAATCAATGTTGAGAATCAAGCCAGAAAACGTAGTTCTTGGTGTTGCCCTCGGGGCTATGGCGGCAGGGGCACACCAAGGACGTAGTGACTTGTATGTCCTTATTTGAGGATGAAGTCTAAAACATTGTAGATGACGTATGGAGCTGTGTCCAAAACGTAGTTCTATTGTGAATGAGCAGGGTCCTTATATAGGCGTCTGGAGCCTCTTATTTAGAGTATGTTTAGGAGACTTACCGAATAAGTCTCATTTTTGATAATGGATAAACATTGTATTTCTTGATGAACAAGTCTTTTCCTTGTTGATAAGGATTATGACTCATTATTTCTTTTAATTGGGGATTCTTGATCCTTCTTTGATAAATTTGCCATATTTTGGACTCATTTCCTGAGCTGTATATTTTCCCTATTTATTACTTACAAAATTAATAAATAATTAGGGTTTTGGGCCTTGCTTATTGGGCCGTGTTCTTGGACCAATCCGGGTATAATTAATACGTAATTAATTGCACTTCTAGGATTATTTTTCAGCCCATATCATTTGCCCCCCAACTTCTAAGAAAATCTCTTTTGGATTATCGTACAAGTTATTTTATTCGGGAGTTACGAAATTCTCTTTCGTATTCTAGCCTGGTTTTGCGAACATATAGTTCTAAACCAATTTTTATAATTTTCCCAAAATAAGAATTGAGATTTTTCATCAATTCCCTGGAAAATAATTTAAATTTTGAAATTCCAGTGTATTTTCGACCAGGATTCAGGTCGAATTCGACCTCATTTTCGGCTCCTGGTCGAACACCTTCGACCAGGATTCTGGTCGAATTTGGCCTGACATTGGCTTCTGGTCGAACACTTTCGACCAGGATTCTGGTCGAACTTTGGTGTAATTTCATCCCCTGGTCGAACACTTTCGACCAGGTTTTTGGTCGAATTGAGATGTCATTTTGCTCCTTGGTCGAACCCTTTCGACCAGGATTATGGTCGAATTTGGGTGCAATTTTGGCTCCTGGTCGAACCCTTTCGATCAGGATGTGTATTTGTGGAATTCGACTATTTTTTGAGGTCGAACTTTTCGTCCATTTTGGGCCCTGGTCGAACTCTTTCGACCAGGATTCTGATCGAATATATGGTCCATTTTAGGCTCTGGTCGAATACTTTCTACCAGGATGCTAGTTAGCCGTTTCGATCTCGCTTGGGGTTTTCACAGAAGTTATTGCGTATTTTTCCTCAAAATTTTTATTTTTAAGGGTATTTTCGTCCTCAAATTAGGTCATTTTCGACCTCATTTGACCTCATTTTCGACCTCAACAGGTCCCAGATCGAAGGTTTTGACCTCATTTTTTCTTGCTTTTTCGATCTCGGTCGTTCGACCTCAATCCTAGTCTTTTTCGACCTCGGTCTTAGGTCGAACAAATCGACTTCAATTTCATGTATATTTTCGACCTCAGTCATTCGACTTCGATCTAGGGTTCTTTCGACTTCGATTTAGGGTTCTTTCGACCTCAGTTTGGTCTTAGCTTCTTTTGGTTACATGTTATCTATTTAGGGCCTCAAATTCTTTTGGGCCTTGATTTTCTTTGAATTCCAGTAAATGATTATGGGCCTTGACTGGCTGTAGTCGGTTTCCCTTCCCTTAACTGGTCTTTTTCGAGACTTGGGATCTTTTTATCCCGTACCTGGGGGGATTTTAATATACACTAGTGTTTCACGAGTATCGTCTTGGTGTAAAGTGTGGAGCGACCTACACATTTACGACGATTTTTCCTTATTCGAGGCTAAGTTGACATTTGCATAAGCCTTTTATGTCTTATACCGTCTTGTTTTGGCTTCAAGCCTTTCATTGAGCATATCGAATGATGGGGTTTGGACTGAATGTCTTAGGTTTATGGGGTTTCAACCCTTCACCCTTACAGGTTCTTACTGATGGCTCCACTCGTAGTGATTCATTCTTAAATCTATCATATCAAACTTCTCATGATCTTGAAATTTTTGCTAATTAACAATAGGCATCTTAGGCTTTCTTTTGTATGTTTATTAGCAACATTCACCCTTCGGGGTTCGTTTTATTCAACTCTATTTGTGCAGTTGACATGCATATTTTGTATGATTTCCTTTGCATTCATTTGTAGTTTGTCTTGGCAAAGCTTTGAGGATGTTTCTACCAATCAAAACGGGCTCAACCCTTCATCTGTTTTCTAGGAAGCTCATGATTTCATCGAATCTTATTTCTACTTGTCCTACTAGCGGATCCTTTTAGGATGCACTAAATATAATAAACTTTTAAGTTTGAGGCATGCCAAGTCCTTGGAACCTCATGCCCTTCGAGGGTTTCTAGCTTATACGAGCCTCGTCCAAACACGTTCTTGACGCGATATGGTTCTTCCCAATTTGGGGCCAACTTGCCCTTTTGTCCAACTCCGGATGCCTCAATGTTTCTGAGGACTAAGTCTCCATGACGGAAGAATCTCTTTTTAACCCTTAGGTTACAGTAGAAAGATGCCCTTTTTTGATGTTCAACTACCTTAGCATTTGCCTCATCTCTAACTTCATCAATTAGATCTAAGGCCAGCCTCATGCCTTCTTCATTTATTTCTGGCTCGTAAGCTTCGATTCTTGGCGATGTGTGAGTAATCTCCACTGGAACCACTGCCTCTGCCCCATATGCCAGCAGAAAGGGGATTGCTCTAGTGGTGACTTTACAAGTAGTACGACATGCCCATAGTATGGGGAGCAATTCGTCTACCCAACTGTTTCTAGAGCGTTCAACTCTTTTCTTCAGTCCATCCAGGATAATTCGATTGGCAACCTCAGCTTGCCCATTTGCTTGAGGATGAGCAACAGAAGTGAAGCGTAACTTAATATCATGCTCGTCACAATATTTCTTGAATTCATCGTTGTTGAACTGAGTTACATTGTTTGTGACCAAGATACGTGGAATCCCGTATCTGCATATCACATTTTCCCAGAAGAAATGTATCACCTGCTTGGTGATTATCTTAGCTAAAGGCTTAGCCTCAATCCACTTGGTGAAGTAGTCGATTGCTACTATCAAGAACTTTCTTTGCGCACTTGCCATTGGAAATGGTCCAAGTATATACATCCCCCACATGGCGAATGGGATAGGTGAGTTTATGGATGTCATCATCTCTGGTGGTTGTCTAACCACCGGTGCATGCTTTTGGCACCGTTCACATTTCTTCACGTAACTCTTAGCATCTGCAAGTATGCTTGGCCAATAGAAACCTAGACGAGTGATTTTATGAGCAAGGGCTCTGCCCCCCAAGTGCTGCCCACAAATTCCTTCATGTACTACCCTTAGGGCCAATTCTGCCTCTTGGGGTCTTAAGCATTTTAGGTAAGGAATGATGAAAGTCTTTTTGTATAGGATTCCCTCAATCAGGGTATACCTTAATGCTCTCACGTATAGCTTTCGTGCTTCTGAAGTGTCGTTGGGTAACCATCCAGTTTCCAGATGAGATTTGATGGGATCCATCCAACAGTTGGCAACATCAATGGGTGCTACCAACTTTCCATTGATGTTTGGGGTCTTCAAGACTTGGAAGTATACACTTCCTGCGTAGTTTTCAATTTCAGAGGAGTAAAATTTAGACAAGGCATCGGCCTTCATGTTCTCTTCCCTTGGAATGTGTTCCACATAACATTCATCAAACTGAGTCATGATGGCTTTGACAAGTTTTAGGTACTTGGCCATGACTTCATCTCTGGCCTCAAACTCCCCATTTACTTGGGAAACTACTAGCCTCGAGTCTCCACACACCTTCAGAGTTTTAACTCTCAAGGCTCCAGCCAGCCCTAATCCAGCTATCAGAGCTTCTCCAGGCGGATACATGTCCACTTCTCCAGGCGGATACACAAGTTTTAATTTCTTTTACCAAAACAGGTCCCAAGGCGGTGTTTGAAACTGCCAAGTATAGTTAGAGCGTTTCTCCAGGTTTTAGTTTTGCCAATAATGGTGCTTCGGTCATGTATTTCTTCAGGGCCTCAAAGGCCTCTTGGCTTTCAGTTGTCCACTCAAAAATTTTCACGTTCTTTGGTGCTTTGAAGAAAGGTAAGCACTTCTCTCCTGACTTGGAGATGAATCTTCCCAAAGCTGTCACTCTTCCCGTTAGTTTCTGGACATCCTTGACAGTCTGTGGTGGTTCCATGTCTAGAATTGCTTTGATTTTGTCGGGATTAGCCTCGATTCCTCTCTTGGAAACCATCAGGCCTAAAAACTTTCCCGAGCCTACACCAAAGGCACATTTAGCTGGATTCAACATCATCTTGTGGTGCCTCAGCACTTCAAACGCTTCCCGTAGATGGTTTATATGATCGGCCTTATCGAGGCTTTTAACCAACATGTCATCCACATAAACCTCCATGGTTTTTCCAATCAGGTGTTCAAAAATTTTGTTTACCAATCTTTGGTATGTTGCCTCTGCATTCTTAAGTCCAAATGCCATGACTAGATAACAGAAAACACCAAAGTCAGTGATGAATGATACCTTGGAGATGTCATCTTTGTGCATTTTGATTTGGTTGTATCCGCTGAAGCCATCCATGAAACTCAGCATCTCGTGTCCAACTGTGGCATCTATTAGGGCATCAATCCTTGGTAAGGGAAAACAATCCTTAGGACATGCATCGTTCAAATCAGTGAAGTCTACACACATTCTCCATTTTCCATTGGCTTTTTTGACCATCACCGGGTTAGCCAACCATTATGGGAATTGTATCTCTTCAATGAACCCGGCCTCCAGAAGCTTTTCTACTTCTTGTTTAATGACCTCTTGCCTCTCTGGAGCAAAATTTCTCTTCTTTTGTTTCACCATCTTCCTTTCAGGATCCACATTAAATTTGTGGGTTATCAATTGGGGATCAATCCCTGGCATGTCAGCCGCTGTCCAAGCAAAAACGTCATTATTCTCTTGAAGAAAATATATGAGCTTGCTTTTCAATGGTTCAGGCAATAGTGCTCCAACATAAGTCACCTTATCCGGTTCACCAGGGACTAAGGGAATTGGGATTAAATCCTCGGCTGGTTTCCCTCTTCGGTCCTCATTATCACTAGTATCCATGTCTTCAATGGGGAGAACCTGCCCCCGATTCCATCAGGCCTTAATGCGGCTACGTAACAGCTTCTTGCCATCTTTTGGTCTCCTCTTTCTTCACCAATATCATTCCTTGTTGGGAACTTGATTTTCAGATGATAAGATGAGGCAACGGCCTTGAACGAATGGAGACCCGTCCTTCCCAGGATTGCATTGTAGGTCGAAGTTGCCTTTATAACTATGAAGTTCAACATCTGAGTAGACGTATTCGACCCTTGCCCCATTGTCATAGGGAGTTGGATTGTGCCTTCCACCTTCGAATCCACTCCATTGAATCCATATATGGGCATACTCGAGGGTGTCAACTGAGAGTCAGTATAGCCCATCTTGATAAAAGCATCATGGAACAAGATGTCCACTGAAGCTCCATTGTCAACTAGAACTCTCTTTGTTTCAGAATTCCCTATCACATGTATGATGACTAAGGGATCATCATGGGGAAATTTCACTCCTTCCAAGTCAGAATCATCAAAACCTATTGATATTTCTGTTCGGGCACGTTTCGGTGCTTCTCCGACCACAGTCAATACTTCTCGGGCATAGACCTTTCTTGAGTTTCAGGAGGACCTATCAGCAGTTGGTCTTCCGAATATCATGTTGATGACTGGCCCTCGGGGCTTGGGATTTCGATCTTGATCGTTGTCCCTTCTGTCATAATCCTTCCTTTCATAATTTCCTATTTGACTCCCTTGATTTCCATCCTTGGTGAATTTATTGAGCTTTCCTCTCTGTATCAAAAACTCGATCTCATATTTCAATTGCCTACAATCGTCGGTGTCGTGACCGATTTCCTTGTGGAATCGACAGAATTGGTTTTGATTCCGTTTAGACATATCAGTCCATAGTGGCTTCGGCCATCGGATATCCTCCTCCGTCGCTATTTCCATCAGAATTTGGCTCCTGGGAGTGTTGAATCTTGCATACTCCGTAAACTTTGGCCCAAAATTGTTCCTCTTGGGTGGAGAATCAGAATCATTTGATGTTCTGGGAAACTTTTCCTTGATGTCGTACTCTTGAGTTTCCTTTCTTTTCTTTGAATTTCCACTGCCACCAGTAGCGGGTTCATACTTTCTCATACTTTCTTCAGCCTTGATGTACTTTCCGGCTCTATATTGGAGCTTCAGCATGCTCTCGGGTGGATGTTTTTCCAATGATCTTTTGAAGTGATCATCAGTGGTTCCTTGCTGCAAAGCTATCATGGCTACTTTGTCCTCCAAGTCCGGGACTTTCACAGCCTCCCGGGTGAATCGGTTGATATAATCCCTTAAAGCTTCATTCTTTCCTTGCTGAATTCCCATGAGTGATGCAGAACTTTTCTCATGCACCCTTCCACTAACAAATTGGTTGATGAACTCTTTACTTAGTTCCTTAAAAGACCCAATGGAATTGGGAGGTAGACAACTATACCAACGTTGGGCCATGCCTGCCAAGATTTGTGGAAACGCCCTACACTTGACCGCATCATTGGTTGGCTTCAACAGCAGTGCATTAGAGAAGGTTCTCACGTGGTTTGGGGGATCCCCCGTTCCATCATAGGCTTTGATCGTTGGCATCTTAAATTTCCTGGATATGTTAGCTTTCATGATGTCTTGAGTAAATGGTGGTGTAGGATCATCAAGATCTCCTAGGGGTAACAAAACACTAGGATCACCCCTTTGGGCTTCAGCCCTCTTGGTTCTTCTCGGTGTTGGGTCCAAGTTGATTATCGGGACTCTTCCGGTTGCTCGGGTTTGTGCCCTTGCGGCTTCTTCTTCTGCCAATACTTTCTTGAGCCTTGCAGCCTCTGCCTCATGGGCAACAATCTTTTCCTTAGTAGTTTGGGATTGTTCCTGATTTGTTTGGGAAGAACGCCTCCTCCTTGGGGCAAGATCCCTCTCTTCTTCAATTGAGTCATCCTCATCCTCAGTGTAAGGACCTGAGTAATCTTGAATCAGGGGAGTTCGTCGAGTTTGAGTTTGTTGATTTAGGGGTCCCAGACCTTGTATGTAAGGGGGAACATATGCTTCATGATAAGTGGGATTGAGACCACTGTTGCCCATCGGGGGTCGAGGGGGCATGTCATAGCTTGGCATCCCAAGAGTTTGAGTTGCGTATTGGGGGAGATCTGTGGTATGAAGTTGAAGGCCACTTGGTGCATTCATGAGCAGTGGGGAAGTTGTGATTGGTTGCTGGAGAACGGTCTCTTGTGGATCAGATCCATGAACGGCCATTTGTAGGGGATTCGTCCCTTCAAACGAAATTGGGACTTCCGATCCTTGAATGGTGGTGATCGGTGGTGGCTGGCTTCCCTGAGCGTCTGTTTCAGAGGTGAAAGGAAGCTCTTCAGAAGTTTGAGTATCTCGAGTCGTTCTTCGTGTGTTTGTCATGGTTGATGTTGTCTTCCCACAGACGGCGCCAAATGTTATGGATTAAAAAACATGCTTGTAGATTAATTGTTATGGTTTAGAGAGCTTCGACCTTTAATGGCTGCTCTTGTGTTTCGTGACTAAATCGGTCCTCACAAGATGCCTACGTATCTCAATCAGTGCTGAGAATCAAGCCAGAAAACGTAGTTCTTGGTGTTACCCTCGGGGCTATGGCGGCAGGGGCACACCAAGGACGTAGTGACTTGTATGTCCTTATTTGAGGATGAAGTCTAAAACGTTGTAGATGACGTATGGAGCTGTGTCCAAAACGTAGTTCTATTGTGAAGGAGCAGGGTCCTTATATAGGCGTCTGGAGCCTCGTATTTAGAGTATGTTTAGGAGACTTAGCGAATAAGTCTCCTTTTTGATAATGGATAAACATTGTATTTCTTGATAAACAAGTCTTTTCCTTGTTGATAAGGACTATGACTAATTATTTCTTTTAATTGGGGATTCTGGATCCTTCTTTGATGAATTTGCCATATTTTGGACTCATTTCCTGAGCTGTATATTTTCCCTATTTATTAATTACGAAATTAATAAATAATTAGGGTTTTGGGTCTTGCTTATTGGGTCGTGTTCTTGGACCAATCCGGGTCTAATTAATACGTAATTAATTGCACTTTTAGGATTATTTTTCAGCCCATATCACTCACCTTCATGTATGCTTATGTGACACAGCTGCAACGTAAATTAACAGTATCGACATATTTAACTTCTTTTTTTTCTTTTTTGAGATATTTTGGGCTAGCTTTCGCTCACCTCGACCAAGGAGGACTACTAACATACTCATATCCACTAAGAATGGTAGGCACTCACTTCTGTTCCTCCTAGTGGAATAACATTTATTTGCCAAGTTTTTATTCACATTTTTTCAGAACGATTTTTAATCGCATACCTTTGACCCAAGAAAACTGTTTAGAACGATCTGAGACCTTGGTTTCGTGGCTTCGGGACACGTCACAGACAATCTCAAGATCCGATATATCATTGTTACTTTGGCTCTGATTTAATTCCACAACATTGAGCAAGGAAAAAGGCTCAAAGCAAGAAGGTAGACATGGCACTGTGAGAAAAAAACAAACTCATAAATGATTCTGGTTGTACGGAATGTATTATAAGATTGAAAACACGCTGGACCTGCTGATACAAGGGTCATGTACTCACGTGGCTTAAGTGTGTATTTGTCATCCGTTGAATATTAACAGGAGTGTGTATTTGTCATCCGTTGAATATTAACAAGATTGTTTTAGTTAAATGTCTATTTGTTATCCAATATTTACATCGATTCGCCGAGACTCAAAAAACAGTCCTCTCATAAAATATGGGAGACATATTTCAAGAAATTCTCCCTTATTCACAAATCTTGTGCATTGTGTACACGCTATAGTTAAAACTTATAACATTTAAGCAGAATCAAAGAGTGTTATTGTTAACTTGAGCAGTATGTTGGCACACAGCTTAAAAATCCTAAATGTATGTTTAATAGATTATGGATGTTTACCAACCCAAACATAACAAAATAAAATACATATAGGACATCTAAGCACTTAATCCCATGTGGCCATATCTATCCTACTGTGCACATTAGCATATTGAATTATGGATATAACAACGAAGATTTCTTTGGCAGTTCAGAGAACAAGTAGTTCACAGTTTTACATGTAATTTGCAGAAGGAAAAAAAACAGTCTCAACCCGAATGAAGAAGATAGTATCCAACAGAAGGGACGTTTCCTGAACTTTCATATGTGAATTATCACGAATGAGTTAAAACGAAAAAAGATGCTAGTATGAAGAGAAACATACAATTGTCTTATATCAAATACACAACACGCCTTTGAAGATAAAGTAAAACATTTAATCAAAATAAGCTTACAAGTGACTCTCTTTCACCACAGCTTCTCTGTTAACCTAATCATGAATGAATTTACAGCGACTGCATCCAAAACTAGCCACGAGGATTCAAAAAGCTCATGAAAGAATTCAGCTCCAGTCTCCTCCGCAGCATTTCTGAAAGCAATCCCGAATGCATTCCCTTGAATTGCCCCAAGTCGGGGTTTCCCACAAACTCCAACCATCAGTACCTTAGTTCTCTCATGAGTATAGCAAAC
This sequence comes from Heracleum sosnowskyi, assembly GCA_030848705.1. NCBI lineage: Eukaryota > Viridiplantae > Streptophyta > Magnoliopsida > Apiales > Apiaceae > Heracleum > Heracleum sosnowskyi. Next base: position 4,143,226 of record JAUIZM010000014.1, on the reverse strand, counting down.
ACATATTAGAGGTTTCATCTTTGCTCCCTTCTCCCGCAGAGCATCCATCAGAAAGTACCCAAATTTTGTCAAAGCCTGAGGATATCCCAAAAGCTTTGCATCAGATGAATCTTCAAGCTTTACCCACCTGAATTTACTACCACTTCTGATTGAACCCTTCCTAGTAATTGCTGTGCTTCCTTGTCTAAGAATTGCCCTTTGGATCTTGATAGCATGTTGCATTCCACTAGCCAGCTTATCAAGCTTGTTTAAGGACAAAGAATCATACGCCACCCCAAACTGTTTGGAAGCACAAGAGCCATCTGATTCTACTGAAGACTCCAAGAGGGCAGTAACTCCATACACAACATCAGCTGCAGATATCTTTGAACTATACCCATGTAATAGCAAGAAACCTCGATAGTAAAAATCTGTAAGGCCATACTCTGGTAAGAAATGCTCAAACATACCCTTCATTTTCCGCTTGATCTCAATACTCATGTACTGAAACTTCTGTTTGCACTCTTCAAGAGAAAAACCCATTTGAGCGAGAAGCAGCATAAGTTTTTTCATCCCATTGTCATTCCACGTCTTCAATTTGGTTGCCATGTATGACGAGCACAGCATCGAATCAAACAAATTCCATTCTTGTAACAACATTAGCCTAGGCTCATCTTCATATGCAATTCTCGATGCATCTGGTGCAGATACCTTTGTTCCATCCTTAAGAGTCACTGTATGAACACCATCCAAATTCCCAGAACTATTAATATGCTGCTCAAGCTCCATTACCCCAGCTTGGTATCTCTCATTTGTCAACCTCTCGTGAACAAACTGATCAGTCAAAGCAACACAAGCCAACCACAGCAACTCATTAGTATTCTTCCTCGAAAGATGAGACAATTCATACATCAAACACCCAGACGGTTTCCCATGAAAAGTACCCATATAATAATACTCTTTCTTCAACTTCCTATAAAGCTTAACCGGATCTTTCTCCCCTTCATCCGAAACCCTCCTCTTCTTCCTATTCCCACTCCCGTCTTCCTCCTCCCCATCACTCCCATCCTCATCATCACTCTCCTCCTCCTCATCAATCTCATCATCACTTTCCAAATCACCAGCATTAGCCAAAGCCGACACATCAAAATCATATGCCAAATCCGCCTGATGCTCATCATCACGCGTATACAACACAACAACCCTATCATTCAAATCACTCAAATTATGCAAATGAATAGGTCTATGACTATCCACAACAAAAACCCGCGCCATCGGACCCACATCAAGAACCCTCCTTAAATCCCTATGACACCCCCAATTAATCAACAAAATCGTAACAAACTCATCCTCATCCACACTACTCAAACTAGACCCCGCGTACTTATGAATCTCCTTAAACGTAGAAACAGGATAACACGCATACCTAACCGAATCAGATTCAAGAACATGGCCAATAATCTTTAAAGCACAAAGCGAATCGACATCAGAAGTCGAAGGAAATATAAGTAAAGGAGTGGAAGAAGCTGAAGATAACGCAGATTTACGCAATCTACTGTAAAAAGTTTCGATATTTTGCTCTCTCACCATAATTAATCGAAATGGGCTACTCTAATTTTTAATTAAGAATCACAATCTAACAATATAACATTCCACAGCTCATGTAAAACAAATCAAAACCCCCAAAATACCACCAATCCCTTAACACAGACACGAGCCTATAAATAAAATTATGTATGTATATATGCAATTGGGGTAGTAATAATAGAGAGATTGAATTGGATTGAAGAGTTACCTGAGGGGATTGATTAAGGGTTGGTCTAATCTGAGTCTCTCTCTCTCTCTCTCTCTCTCTCTCTCTCTCTCTCTCCCTCCCTCTCTCAGAGTCTCTGTTTGTGTGTGTGTGTACTGTGTAGAATAATAGAAAATGAGAAAATATAATTGTAATGAGGGGTTTGAAAATTGAAATGGGGTTGATAATTTGAGGTGAAATTTAAAATTTTCAGGTGCCCGCGAAAATTTGGCGGTGAAAATTGGGGATAAAGTTTAGGTTTTGGTTTTGATTTCAGATCTGTTTTTACAAGACGTTGACAACATCAACCAGACACTACTTTACACTTTTTTCCGTTTTTTTTCTTTTTAAAAACAACTACACGAGAGATAAATGAATACACTTGAAACCAAAAAAAAATAATCATTTAACGAGAATATTTATTTATCGATTAATACATATTTTATTCAATTATCGATAAATGAATATTCATTCATTTAGACAATTTTTTTTATTTTTTTATTATGATAATGATGTTTTAAAATTTAATATTCGAGTGTGTATAGAAGATAATAGTTAAAATTTTAAAATTCTTATCATATATCTTGTTCACGCTCAATAATATGCATACATAAATTAAACGTATAAATTAAGTATAGTGTGTTTGTACTATTTTAACATACTTGAAACTGTTCATAAGATTGTATTAGTAATATACTTAGAATCTATTAAAATTTATATGAATTTATGATTTTTTTGGACTAAATGACATATATCATAAAAATATATATTGCTTTAATTTTAGTGAATATTCATTTATGTTTACATAGTGCCTTTCAAGATTCCGATAAAATTTATTCATTAATGCATTTAGTGAAATTATTCATTTACTCCATTATCCCAAGTTGGGACCGGAAAAAATTATTCATTTGACGAGATTATTCTAGTGTAGCATGATAGCATGTGCTTTGCACGGGTCACATTCTAATTCGTATAATGTTCTCCACAAATCATCATAGAATCAATCATATTTTTATTTCAATATATTTCATGTGTCCCGATTATTTAATATCAACAATTGATAACCGTTTAAATTTTAAAATATGAACAAACTCTAAATCTTGAACACGGTAGATACCCTATAAAGTGACATCCTTGAAAATGAAAAAAATTGTCATTTTATAAAGATTATCACATACAAGGGTTCATATATTAATATTGATGATCACTTAGGACCTAGATTTTTTTATCACTATAAAGATGTTATCTTTTGAACAATATTAATTTTAAGGATTTTATAGTATCAGATTTATACGAGTATCATTGAATTTAAGAAAAATGATTGATAAAAATGGTATATAAGAGTTAATAGTTATTGCCTAAGTAATTTCGCAGCAATAATGTGACCTATAGTCTATTTTCTAGCAACAATTTTTAATGGATTATCACGATAATGATATGTTATTCAATCTATTTCTAGTACCAACAACAAACCTGCAGTAGGATATAATTGGATCATTAAAATATGTGACAGAAAATGCATATGATTACAAGAACACAAACTGTATTACCATTGCGAGAAATCAACAAATATGCATCTATACAAACTTATATGCATTATAATCCAGGAACAACTATTGCTGAAGATTTTAGGAAGTTATATATTATCTAGCGTCTCATTGCTGAATATTACCATCATTAATATAACTGCATGTTGTAACCTTTAAAATTATTTGTTTTGTATACATAGTATAATTTATAATACTGAATTAGAAATGAACTATGTATTTTATCCATTATTTAACAGATTATTGTTACAGAGTCAAATCTTACATATCAACATTTTCTGATTTATCTTTTTCACGATATATATTTTTCAGTATCATTCCTATTAGGGGTTTGTCTAATATTGATGTTGCAGACCACAACTGCAGTTTTTTTTTTGACGGAAAAACTGGTTTAAAATTATTGTTCTTTCAATAACCCTTTTGTTCACAAAACTACTTCTAGTAGAAATAACAGGTCCCTCCGTATTTTTTACAACATCAACTTTTGCGAACTTTAATTTTTGATTAAGATTTCAAACTCCAACAAACACATTTTAAGTAATTTTAATATAAATATACTTAATATAACATAGGATATTAATATAAGCTACATAAGACATATTTAAGTTTAGTGACTATGAATTTAATTCTATTCATTCTAACAATCATAAATTAATTCCCGAACATGACCAAAAATCATGTCGTGTTTTTTTATTTGGTGTATTATATGTCCAAATACGGCAACTAATAAATTCATCGCGTCTTATATGTCACGTGAATTGATATATTTTTTCGTGACATATTATGATATAAAAAATATACTAAAAGATTATAATTTGATAATAATTTTTTACAATTTAAAATCAAAATAATTTTTATGAATATTATAATAATAATTTCTAAGAAATTTTCAATATAAATGTACTTAATATAAAAAACACATTAATATCAATTAAATAAGATATAATTCTGATTTAGTGGTTGTGAACTTAAATACAATTCTACTTATAGGTCATAAATATATTTTTCATGATAAGATCAAGGAATAGTGTCATGGTTAGATGTCGTAAAATATTATCATATATGTACGAGAAGTCCAAATTTGACACTAACTAAATTCATCTTATCTCGTGTATGACGTAAATCAGCCTCGTATTTTCACAATACGAAGAAAATATCTTAATATTGTGCGTGTTTGGGATATCACGAAAAAGTTGACTTATAGCTTAAAATGAGTAAGTGTCATATAATTGATAAGTTGATGAATTCTTATAAATTATATGAGTTATAAGTTGGTTAAGAGTTTGCTAAATTAAATTTGAAAAAATAATTATTAAATACAATGATTTCAACACTTGCATTTTAAATTAAAAAAATATTTAAAAACACAAAGGTAAAAATATAAAGTATTTAAAAACAATGAAATCAAGTAATAAGTCAATAAATCGAGGAAAATGTACCCCATTATTAAAATTCAACTTATCAACATATAAGTTATAAGTTGAGGTCATAAGTCGGGTTGGCAAACACCCCCATAAGCTCTTATTAACTTATAATGTATAAATCAAGTCACCCAAACAGACCCATTATAATTTCATAAAAGTATCATTATAATTTCATTAAAATGTAATTTTATCAATTATATACTGATTTTATAGGTATTAAACCATAACTACCAACACAAAATTTATTTTCAAAATTTAGTAATTACTCTTTCAAATTGTAAGATTTCAAATATATATTATCAATAAATAATTAATAAACTTATAGTTATTTTGTTTTGTACACTTTTAAATACGGTACACATATTTCATGTAGATTCTTTTAACGAAAATCCAAATATTAAAGTTACTATCGTGTTGACATTGAGTACAAAAATTGTCGGGTTTAAGCAAAAGTAACGAAATTATAAATCATTTACACAAATAAATTTATTTTGTTTCGTACATTTTTAAACATGGAATACATATTTTTATGTAATTTCATATATTGAAAATTCAAATCTAAATATTAAATTTCTTAACGTGTTAGTGTCGAGTACAAAAATTGTCAAGTTTAGGCAAAGTAACGATATATTTTGATATTACAAATTATAAAAGGGATAACACGATCATGAATAAATTTTATGTGTTCTTGTTTAACTATTTAGTCGATAACCAAAATGTAGTATGTATTTATGATAATTTTAAATTCCTACATAATATGAATAATTGGAAGTTTTTTTTAAATACAAATTGTAAAAGGGATAACACGAACATAATTTTAAATTCCTACATAATATTCAGAATAGACTATATTTTTTGGAGGTTTTTTTAAATACGATTTTTTAAAACATTTTTTCAAAAAAAAACATAATTTTTTTTATTTGCAAAAATACGATTTTTCAGATTTTTTTTTGAAAAAATACGACTTTGCAACCTAATGCAAGTGTTATGCCACATTTTGGCATATTCCAAATTTCTTCGTTTAATAATTATTAATTTAGATTAATAACTAATTGCTTAACCACTAAGTAATATCCTCTCCCTGAAACGAGGAAAGAATCAATACCAATCAATCAATAACGGAAAATATTACATTATAGAAAGAAGTCAGCGACCCTCTTGATTGAAGGCCCTACTCTCTCAGAGGAGAGTCCGGGGATAAAATTACATTATTGAAGTCTCATTGGTAAATGGATATTTCTTGGTTGGCACGAGACATTCCTACAATCACGGGAAGAAATGTGGAGATGCCGCGAGATTGTAGGAAAACGTGTGGGACCGAACATGATACGGTTGACACGAGACATTCCTACAATCATGGAAAGAAATGCGGCGATGCCGCGAGATTGTAGGAAAACGTGTGGGACCGGACGTGATATGGGTTGAAAGCCTGACATTTGAAATTGGGTAACTTATTAAAGTCTCAGCTCGGGGGCTCGTGGATGAACGAATAAACATCCTTATGTGGACAATGACTCTTGAAAAGCGTGTACGCCAATTCGGGCTATATACAAAACGCCAAGGTCCTAACTTGACAATGAGACCGCAACGGATTTCAAAATGATATTACATATACTCGCACTTTTGAAACCTTGGCAAAAATATAATTCTAATATGGTTCATCACATGTTATAGTACTTGCATTCGCATATGCAAAACGGGCACTATAGTGCTCTGAATGTTTTACTAATCTTCTATTTTTAGCTATTTCAACGATCGAAGAAATTTGGAAGCCCAGAGATTTTTAGTTCTCCACTGCAGCAAGCTATAATGAAAAACTGGGGGCTTGTTGTTATGCCACATTTTGGCATAGTCCAAATTTCTCCGTTTAATAATTATTAATTCAGATTAATAATTAATTGTTTAACCACTAAGTAATATCCTCTCCCTGAAACGAGGAAAGAATCAATATCAATCAATCAATAACGGAAAATATCTCCAAACGATATCCTTCAAAATAGGAAGATATCATGTTAGGTCCTGATAAGTTTGTAGAGGGGGGGGGGGGGGGGGTTGAATACAAATGGTACTGTTTTCTCGAATTTGTTCGGTTCGTGATATAACAATTCAAGAACAAATAAGTGCGGAATAAAATGAAACAAGATTCAAGTTAAATATAACATATAATAAACTTGAAGGGTGTTGCAAATACAATACAGATTACAAAGTTTGAGTCTCAAACTATTTAAACAAATCTATAATAAATTCGACATGAATTTATCTATTTTTATAATAAAAAGATGGAATACTAAAAAGTAGTTCGAGATAAATTCTAGGGATAATGATCCGCTAGATAGACAAACAACAACAAGTAAACTAATTCTAGTGGTTTAAATTTTACAATACAAGCTAGAATTGATTGCACTTGTTAAAATTAAAAGCTCGGTTGGTTAAGCTTTGATGGAAGAACCTTAAGAATATCACTCTTGTTTCTGTATTTCGTGTCTCCCTTTTAAAAGATGTAAGCCATTTCATTTTTATAACAAAAGTCAACCCACTTTTGTTAAGTAAAAAATGTACGCCCATTTCTTAAAATGAGTTCATAGTACTATCGGTAGTACTACTAAATAAATTGATAGTACTAACTGATATTACTACTAGCTCAGTTGGATAGTACTTCCAGTACAAAACTGATAGTACTACTAGCTTAGAATAAATTCTAATTTAATTTATTGAATTAATTGATTTAACAAATAAATTAATTATGAATGAATTAATTTATATATTAAATTAATTAATTTATAGTTTAATTAATTTAAGGAATAAATTAATTCTGATGGAATTAATTTATAGTTTAAATTAATTAACTTCTAGTTTAATTAATTGAAGGAATAAATTAATTATGATGGAATTAATTTATAGATTAAATTAATTAACTTATAGAATAAATTAAAAGAGATTTAATACTAAATCTGAGAACCACTGAAACTGATGACGAACTTCCAATGACTGACGTTGACACTCGATGTATTGTCTGGTTTATGAGTGACTAACTTCAATGACAGTTCTCCATCGTTTGACTTTAAGTCGTGGTCCATCTTCTTTTCCTTTTTAACAAACTCTGTAACTTGTACGCTTCCTATTACACTTATGAAATCTCTGTCACTTTAAATAGATCCACTTTCTTGAATACTTCACTGAGGCTTGATCAAATAAATGAACTTCTTCCAGTGTAGAATTACTCCAAGTCAGTCGATGACTTTAAATCTTAATTCTCTTGACTTATAAAACCCTCTGAGATTCATGTGACATCTAATCTAATATTCACTTATTACGTTCTTGTTTAAGTTGAGTAGAATCCTCGATGTTTACAAATAGGCTAGTGCATATGCCTTTCATATCACAACGTCAAGATAATGCAAGATAAAATCTGTAATTACCCACATTAACGAAGTTTATCCCTAAAGTCTCTCAGGGATAAACACAATTGCACAGAACTACGTGGGCTTGATCCAATATAAATTGGTACGCAAGCATCTTGGCAAAAGTGATCTGATACATGAGACAAATCGAAACACCTTCCAAGTCCAGTCCCTCTATTTTTTACAAACCCTAAACCCCTAAAAAACAACCACATACATACAAAATCGCTCTATTATTCCAGCAACCTCCGATTTCGTGTTGTTACGAAATTCCTCCAACAACAGCAAGTGTAAAAATAAGTTGCATCAGGTTGCTTCTGGTTGCATATCGTAAAAGAGAAAGTTATATTTGGTTGCTTTTGGTTGTATATCGAATTTTCGCAAATATTTTCAAAAGATAGTGGAGCCGCAAATAAGTTCAAAAAAGTAGTATTTTTAGTAATTTATCTATATTTATTGATTTTTTCTTAAAAACAAAAAATATGTATGATGTGTTGAATGAGTTTCAAAATTGTATCAAGTGGGCTTTTAGCATGAAATAAGTTTTAAAATAAAATTTTAACATAACTCAAAATAAAAACTATTTAAGTACGTGGTAGATGAGTTTCAAAATTTTACATAAAACATGTTTCTTGGTAGATGAGTTTCAAAATTATATATATATAATATGTTTGCATCAAAAGGTCATGGGTTCGATCCATGCCAACAACAATATTTTTAGTATATCTATACATCATAGGAGTATATTAGTGAATTAGTAAATAAGATGAAAATTCATGTTGGCATATGATAGATATAATGATAATAATGGATAATGAAAAAATATCTTAAAAGGAGAACAAGTCTCATATATTAAGTGAGCTACTTGTGTATCTAGAAAATGATTTTAAGATATCTTTCAAAGAACCTTTGTAGTCTAGTGTTAGTTGGTGCAAAATAAGTTTGTGGAACCTTTTAGAGGTCAAAGGTTCAATTCTCATGGAAAACAATATTTTTTAACATTTATTTGGACATAAGGGCACATTAGTAATTTACTAAATAGTCTCAAAACCCATGTTGGCCTATAATATATATAATGGATTTACACTATAAATATCTTTCAGCCCTCTATATATGTATGATTTCTTTCTATGATAATACTTTATTTTTTGAAAATACTAGCCGATAACCCGTGTCAAGCACGGGCCGAGTATGAGTCGACATTAAAATATTAGTATTGATAAATGATTAATTAATAGTACTAAAAATGTATTTGTCGATAATTGAATGATAAAAATATATAATAAATAAACTACTATTAATTGTGTAGTTATATACAATCGAACCATGGATAAAATTAAAAAAAATAAAGTAAATAAATAAATCTTGTATGATTACGTAGCTGCAAGAAATCGAACCCTCGATGAATCTAATGAATTTAAAGTAAATAAATAAATATTGTGTGATTACGTAGTTGCAAGGAATCGAACCATCGATGAAACTAATGAATTTAAAGTAAATAAATCTTGTATAATTACGTAGTTGCGAGGAATCGAACCCGAATTTAGTGATAACCAAATTTGAAATTTTGGTACTGCGTGTCATTTTTACATTATTTTGCTTATTAATAAAGAGTATAGATATGATGGTCATTGTTCCAGGGAGAACCATCTTATATGGAGAATCGGGGAGAATCGTATATTCTATTATAGAATTTCATAAATAATTTGATTTTTTTTAAATAAAATATATAATCTGATTCTAATGTAGAATATAAGCATATACAAACTTTATAAAAAGTTTAACATCTAAAATTTGAATAAAAACATTGATTTTAAATTTGATTATGCTGCATAATTATTTTGGATAAATTTGATTCTGTTGTAGAATCAGTTTGAATTATTTGACTACGTAGTTGCGAGGAATCGAACCTGAATTTAGTGATAACCAAATTTGATACTTTAGTACCGCGTGTCTTTTTCACATTATTTTGCTTATTAATAAAGGGTATAGATATGATGGTCATTGTTCCAGTGAGAACCATCTTATATGGAGAATCGGGGATAATCGTATATTCTATTATAGAATTTCATAAATAATTTGAATTTTTTTTACATGAAATATATAATCTGATTCTAATGTAGAATATAAGCATATATAAACTTTAAAAAAAGTTTAACATCTAAAATTTGAATAAAAACATTGATTTTAAATTTGATTCTGTTGCATAATTATTTTGGATAAATTCGATTCTGTTGTAGAATCAGTTTGAATTATTTGACTAATTTTAAATTTTTTTTAAAAAGTAGTTTAATTTCATTTTTTGATTTCATAATTGGAATTTATAATTATATCCAATAAAAATGTGATAAAAATATATATTATGAATATTTATGTAATGGTTCTCTCCCAGACTCTATATAAGAAGTTTTCTCTTGAGTGTCACCCATGATATGATTTATTCGAGGTTTACATTCTTTGTTTCACGTGTATGAACCTCATGGGAATTTTTTGCAACTCGATTTTTCTTGTAAAACTGGATATATGTCGGATGATATACTGAAGAGTATTGGAAACTCGATATATGAATACAAGTTTATGATCTTCCAAAGGGATTCATGTTGGAAACTTTGTGGGCGACTTTGTCATATCGAATCCTTCAAATTTTGATAGGTTGTCGAAGTCGTTCGCCCATCATAGAGTGATATAGGATGTTAATGAATCATTATCACTCTGTAACGTCCCCAAATTTGAGGCTGGGAGATTTGGTCGTTATGTGAAAATCCTCAATATAAAGTCACTTGTTTAATAATATAAATTCACCTGTAATCTTTCGACAATTGAAATCTAACATCTGCGACCCCAACTACACCAAGATTTTTTTAGGTTATAATGCTAGAAATAAGAATCCAAAATTTCACTAAATAAAAATTTTCTTCTTTACAACAATCTCTCTGCATAATTAATATAACACCAGTATAACTTCGACAAGAAGTATATCGGGCCAAACTAATCGCATACACAATAATATTTAAAAATGAACTTTATATAATAGCCTTACTCTATTTCCGAATTCTCTGCATCAAATCATCTTCATAACGGCGTCTTGTCTCTTTTCATCCCACACTTATACCATTAAATCATGTCAATCCACCTTTCACCGGAAGGTAAAAAGGCGAAACAAACAAGTAAGAGCAAAAGAAATGTCCAGCAAGTGATAATCTTAAGAGCAACTCCATCTGGATACTAAATCACTATAATAGTGATAGGTATAGTGTCAGAGCAACTCCAATGGAACACTAAAATAGTGACCCAAGGTTATCAAATGAGTTTTGGGTTACCAAATTTGGTGACAAAAGTACATTTGGTGATCCTTTGACACCAAATTTGGTGACTTTCAAAATTCCAACAATACCCTTATGTTTGTTAACAAAACAAATTTCTTTCATATATGTCCTACAAAAGTTAATTGTTTTTGTAAATTTGAACTTAAGATTTTATCAATTGAAACTTCTTTTCTTCTTAACTCTTGTTAATTCTAAAATATTTTTTTGTATCTTTTTATTCTAATCTTTTAAATTTTAATATTTTTTTTTTACTTTAGACTTTCACATTTTTTTTAAAATCATGAATTATAAACAACACACTAGATTTAATTATAAAAATAAAATCATAAATTCATACTGATAAGTAAGAAGTTATTTATAATATAAAAAATGAACAAAGTTATAATATTCTATTTTATAGGTGAAAGATTCTTTTTAGTAACAAGTATAGTGTCCCTTGGTTGGAGTTCATTTTATGGATGGTGTCTTTTTGACACCAAAATAGTGTTACAGTGACACTATTTTGGTGTCCTTGGTTGGAGATGGTCTAAAGATAAATTTACAAAGCATTTACACAAAAACTTTTACTTAAAAGAAATTTGAATTTGTAATAACGTTCAATTTTTTTAGATGAAAGCAATTCAATAATTCTAGAAGATTGGAAATATATGACACTAAATTAGCTAAAGTTGATGATCAGTCAAACTAAAGCTCAAAACCAGGCTGTGATACACAACCATCCAGGATTGGTCGTGAGATTTATAAAGCCCCAAGCGTAAAAATAAAACTGTGCCCCAATAATAATATCAAAAGAATGGTATAAAAAATAAGAAATAAAGACCTTTAAAATCATTCATAAATCATTGCTGAGGATATATGACGAATTCAAGCTTAGGCTTCTTTTCATAGTCAGCCGAAAGGTGTTCTAACAACAGAGATCCAAAGTCAGAACTGGTGTCACCAGGCACCAACAACTAGCAACAGAATCAAACACAAAAAACCTTGTAGATCACTGTAATTATCAGCTAACTTTCTCACCTTGTCAACACGATATTCAAGAATTTCATTCCCCGCTGTCAAACACAATCCAAAAAACTCATATCAAGCAAAATTCTCAACAGACAAGTAAAGATACTTGCTGCCCACGCATCAAAAACTACCTTACATGTATAACGCCCCCTATAAAAAATGTTTCCAGTATCGTACGTTCTAGAAGTAAGTTGTTCGGGATCGAACAAGTCACAGTGCATCCCATCACTTATTCCATCAATGACAGTCGATTCAAGATCAACAAATATAGCTTTCGGAACATAATATCCAGAACTACTTTCGCTAAAGAATGTTTTTAACTTAACAACACCCTTCTCAGCAACGCTGTCCAACCTGTAAAGGCAAAAAATACAACAATATAATGCAAAACAGTGTCATATTATTCGTAGAATGCACATGAGAGATCATAAACTAGTAGGAAATCATTCTTAAATCTATTACCAAAATTTAAAAATGTGTGCCCCTAATTTCTTTTTTTGTGTCGTTATTTAAAAAAAATTGCTCCCATATATACATATTTTAAAAAAATGTGCCCCTGAAAATTTGATTTTTTTGGTGCCCTCATTCAAAAGCATAAACGACTTGGCCTCAGGACCGGTTCTGCAACCATCTCAAGAAAAATAAATGTATTCGGATATCATTCGTTAAAGTACTTATTGACCATTGCTTTAAAATATTTGCATTCTGGACTGGCGCCTCGACCTCATACGCTAACATTCCAATTTATATACGAAAATAGTGTAGCATTAGGTAATGTTAACTTGTTGTTGTAAAAGTAAATTTGGTACAACACTTAGTTAGAGGTTTGCTAGAATCGAGAGGTATTTGTGGTTGTATTTGGACTAAATTCACAAGATTTTTCGGGTAATGTAGAGAGAATAATTGCCGAAAATGTTTGTCACAAGTGCTCCTACTTGAGATTAGTAGAGAGAGTGTGAATGTGTAACCTTGAAAATGGACTATACATCCTATATTTATAGGAATTAAGTTCATATGTAGTTCTCTTGATGCTGGACTCCTTTTAGCTGATCATCCCATATTTTAGATAGATATTTGCCTCCTTGAAATTCTGGATCGATAATTATTTAGCAAGATCACAAGAGGGCCTACTCCTAGTAGGTCACTAGAAGCCTTCATCTTCATGTATAAAGTGATATATATGGCATGTATGTACACATATCTCTTGTATAAGTTGATGTATTTATCTCATCCACAGTGATATAGATGGACTGAGAATCCATTACTTGAATATAGAAACATGTTCCTTAAGTTTAGGAGGCTGTAGTTGAGTAGGACACTACCTCTGGGAGTTCTGGCGGTACCCTTGTCTAACGCAAGTAATTGCACCCTGGGCATCAGGATCCACGAATGGGGTTCATCCAAGGAAACCCTTTGAAGGTTGAATCCCTTGATAGCTCATGACCGGTTAAGTCTAACATATTGATATTTTCATTAGGCTTCCTTGACCGATCTTGACCCAGCTGAATAAGGTTCTATCCGTAATGGGCCATAAATAAAGTCTTGGTAGATTTTATGGCACAACACCTACTACTAAAATTTTGTATTTATCTCGAGTCTTAGAATACATATACAACTGATATCTATTCCCTTTCGAGATTCATAACTCCCATTCTGATCTTTTCTAAATTAGGGAATTTCTTATATCTATAGATATAGGGTTTCCACATTTTAACTCGTTGATAACAATTCAAACTACTAGTAAAACAGTTTCTTAAAACATAGCCAACATAACCGGGTGACACTAATTAATGTAAATGAACAATTTCTGATAATAACAAATGCATGATTTGAGTAACGAAATCATAGATAATAATTTGCAAATTGATTGAAACGAGTCATTAGATAACAAATATAGTTTATAACACTTGGATAAGAATTTTCCTTAGGAAGACTTCTAAATCAACTCCAAAAATAGGAGATTCGGTTGATGAAAACAGATATACATAAAATTTATAACTTTCTCTCTACAACTTCTATTCTCTCTACACACAATTCTTTTATTATGACTATGAAATACTTTCTATTTATATCAATATTTATTTAATTCAAGATTAACAACTCAAGATTTACAATAATGAGAAAATTAAAATCACCTAACAAATTTTTAGAAAAGTACTCATATTCTTTTAAACCTTCTTTTAGAAAGTGTGATCTTCTGAAATTTTTCGATGAATAGTATATTTTATAAAGTGGTTTTCCATATTCTTGTTCTTGCTAATTAAACACATGTAGTATACACATAGTCGCACAAATAACGATGAAATACTCGACATCCCACAAAAAGAAACGAGGGATATTGATATGGGCTAAAAATAACCCTAGAAATATAATTAATGACGTATTAATTAGACCTAGATTGGTCCAAGAATTGGGCCCAATAAATGAGGCCCGAAACCCTAATTATTTATTAATTTCGTAATTAATAAATGAGAAAAATGTGCAGCTCATAAAAAGAGTCCAAAATGTGCCAACTTCGTCAAAGAGTAGCCTCCAAGACATACAAACCTAATAGGAGTCAGCCTCCTACAAAATAGGATTCACAATCCTAATCTAAGAAGGCGACTTGGCCCCCAAGTCACCTAATTCTACTCTAAATGCAAGGCTCCTGACGCCTATATAAAGGACCTGATCCTTCAATCAGAACTACGTCTTTGGCTTGATTCTCAATTACGAATTGAGATATGTAGGCATCTTGTGAGGACCGATTTAGTCTCGAAACACAAGTGCAGCCATTAAAGCTCGAAAGCTCTTAAACCCTAGCATTAAATTCGCAAGCCCATTTTTTATTCCACAACATTTGGCGTCGTCTGTGGGAAGACAACATCAACCATGGCAAACACACGAAGAACAACTCGAGATACTCAAACTCCTGAGGATCGCCCTGTCACCTCTGAGGCTGATACTCACGGAAATCAACCACCTCCGACTACTGGCGCTGAAGGGGCGAATATCCCCACCAACACTCAAGGACCAGAAATCCCGATTTCGGTTGAAGGGACGAATCCCCTGCAGATGGTCATTCATGGATCTAATCCACAAGAGACCGCTCACCAGCAACCAATCATGACTTCCCCGCTGCTCATGAATGCACCAAGTGGTCTTCAACTCCATACTACTGATCTCCCCCAATACGCTACTCAAACTTTGGGGATGCCAAGCTACGGCATGCCCCCTAGACCCATGACGGGCGGTAGTGGTCTCAACCCCACTTACCATGAAGCTTATGTCCCCCTAATATACAAGGTCTGGGACCTCAAAATCAACAAACTCGACGGACCCCTTTGATTCAAGACTACTCGGGTCCCTATACTGAGGACGAGAATTACACATCTGAAGAAGAAAGGGATGTCGCCCTAAGGAGGAAGCGTTCTTCCCAAACAAATCGGGAACAACCCCAAACTACTAAGGAGAAAATTGCAGCCCATGAGGCAGAGACTGCAAGGCTCAAGAAGCTCCTTGCTGAAGAGGAGGCTGCCAAAGCTCAAGGCCGAGCAACTGGAAGAGTCCCGATAATCAACTTGGACCCGACACCAAGAAGGACTAAGAGGGCTGAAGCCCCAAGGGGTGATCCTAATATTTTGTTGCCCCTAGGAGATCCTGATGATCCAACACCGCCCTTCACACAAGACATCATGAAAGCCAACATCTCCAGAAAATTCAAGATGCCAACGATCAAGGCTTATGATGGAACGGGAGATCCCGCTAACCATGTGAGAACCTTCTCCAACGCACTGCTGTTGCAGCCAACAAATGATGCAGTTAAGTGCCGAGCGTTTCCGCAAACCCTTGCGGGCATGGCACAATGTTGGTACAGCCGTTTACCTCCCAATTCAATTGGATCCTTCAAAGAGTTGAGTAAGGCGTGAAAGTGTTTGTCCTAAATCCAATCATGTATGATGAGTTAGGAAGAAGTTTCATGTATTCTTATTTGATTTCATTAATGTTAATGTTAGGAATATGTTGTTCTTGATGATAATTATAAAAACACTTAGTAGATTTTGTATTAAGTTATTTTGTAACTGTCAACGAAATAGCATGCTTTGCAGTGTTTCGTTGACAGGAAGCTCATCAACGAAATGAGTGATGTAGCAATTGCACTGTACATTACTTCATAGTTTGATATGCAGTTTGTTGAGTACTAGATAGGTTTTCTAAGTCATGTTGACTAAATGGTTAGATAGGCAAAATAGGTTGGTTAATTGTAAATATTTAGTGCCTTGTAATTTTGCCTAAGTGAAGACATGTCAACGGAATGAAGATTACTCTATCAACGAAACAAGGAAGCTCATCAACGAAACAAAGAATAAAGCTATCAACGAAACACATCTCTATGCCATCAACGAATCATTATTGCTTTTCTATACAATTGACAAAGTGATAGTGACAGGTTCCTGACAGATCAAAAAAGGAGATGTGGAAGTGTACTTTGCATTGGAAACCATTAAAATGGACATGGGGAATAAGGAAACATCCCAGTTTCCAATTGGGCTCTTGGGAGTGATCATAATAAGCATGAAGACAAAAGCAAGGATCTCCAAGGACCACTGGACAAAGGGATGAAAAGCAAACTATTGGCGGTTACTCATTGTACTATTAGTGTAGCCAAAAATAGGGTTGTAAACTTGGGTTTATATAACCAAGTGTAGCAGTTACTTTATTTGTGTGAAGAAAAACAAAGAGTTTGTATTAGCTATCTTTGAGAGCATTTTTCTTCTCTACAACCTTGTAACTGAGCAGCTGTGTACATTTGTATCACAGATTATTTCCGCAATAAAAACACTTCAGTTGGATCATCAAACAATCCAACTGAATTATTTATATCTTGTGTTTTTATTTATTCAGTTCAGTTTAATTTTATAAAGTATTTTCAAGATTAAAGAAATATCAAAAATTGTATTCAACCCCCCCCCCCCCCCTTCTACAATTCTGTTAGGTCATTTGGGATTAACAATTGGTATCAGAGCAAGCTTCTAACATACAAGAAGTTTAAAGATCAAGACCAAAAACAGAAACCATGGTGAAGAAGGATGCAGGTGTGAAGATACCAGTTCTTGATAAGGACAATTACTTTCACTGGAAAGTAAAGATGCATTTACATCTCATGTCTATGGATGAGAGGTATGTAGACTGCATTGAGAAAGGTCCACACGTTCCCATGAAGCTTGATTCTAGAGTTGGATTGCCAGATAATGCTCCTGATGTAGAGATTCCAAAACTTGTCTCAGAATGGACTGTTGAAGATGTTGCAGAAGTCCATAAAGACAAAAGAACCATGAACATTCTGTTTAATGGTTTGGAGCAAGAGATGTTTGACAATGTTATCAACTGTACAACCTCTAAGGAAGTATGGGATACTGTTAGAACTCTCTGTGAAGGAACTGAGCAAGTCAGGGAAAATAAAATGCAACTCCTTATACAACAATATGAGCATTTTCATTTTAAAGCTGGTGAAACCCTAAATGACACGTTTAGTAGGTTTCAGAAGCTTTTGAATGGATTAAAGCTGTATGGGAGGATCTATCAAACTAAGGATTCAAACCTTAAATTTCTCAGAGCTCTTCCAAAAGAATGGAAGCCTATGACTGTTTCTCTTAGAAACACTCAAGAGTACAAAGACTACACTCTTGAAAGGCTTTATGGAACCTTGAAGACTTATGAGCTGGAAATGGAGCAAGATGAGGAAATTGAAAAGGTACAGAAGAAGGGTGGATCTATTGCATTAATTGCATCTGTGAACCAACTGGAAGATGACAACAAAGAAACTGCAAAGGCCACAACTAGTCGACCTAGTTGTAGGAGTGATGTTAGCAAGGGTAAAGACAAGATGACAGAAGAAGAAGAAGAATCAGAACCAGCCAACTTGAATGACTTAGATGAGATTGATGAGCATATTGCTTTTCTGTCTAGGAAATTCTCTAAGTTCAAGTTCAAAAGAAACTCAGAAGCAAGGCCACCAAGAAGAGACTTTCAACCTAGCAAAACAAACTGGATTGAAAAGTCTAAGTCAAAATGTTTCAATTGTGGAATGCTTGGTCACTTTGCTGGAGACTGCAGAAAGCCCAAGGTTGAGAAGGGCAACAGGAAATTTGAGCCTGTTGATTATAAAAAGAAATACTTTGAACTTCTCAAGGAAAAAGAAAAGGCTTTCATGTCTCAGGAGTATGACTGGGCTGGTAATGGTGAAGACTCTGATGATGATGTTGAATATGTCAACTTGGCTCTTATGGCTGACAATTATGAGCAGGAAGCAAGTTCCTCAAGCAACCAGGGAGACAAAAGGAATCTTTGGTACTTGGATAGTGGTTGTTCAAGACACATGACTGGTGATTCTACCCTGCTCACAGAGTTTCAGGAAAGAGCTGGCCCTTGTATTGCTTTTGGAGATGACAGCAAAGGCTACACAAAGGGATATGGCTTGATTTCAAAAGAGAATGTCATCATAGATGAGGTTGCATTGGTGGATGGTCTTAAGCACAATTTGCTTAGTATCAGTCAACTCTGTGACAAAGGATTTTTAGTTACTTTTTCAAAAGAAGCCTGTGTTGTTTCTAAAGGAGGAAACAACAATGTGGTAATGACTGGATTCAGAAGAGGGAATGTGTACATTGCTGACTTTAGTAGCACAAGTTCAGACACCATCACTTGTCTTTTCAGCAAAGCAAGCAAGGATGAAAGTTGGCTATGGCACAAGAAATTATCTCATCTGAATTTCAAGGTTATGAATGATTTGGTAAGGAAAGATCTTGCTAGAGGAATTCCACAGGTGGAGTTTTCCAAGGATGGTTTGTGTGATGCCTGTCAAAAAGGGAAACAAAAGAAGGCATCATTCAAAAGCAAGACAGAGTCATCAATTGTTCATCAGCTTGAGTTACTTCATATGGATTTGTTTGGCCCTGTAAATGTCATGTCTATTTCAAAGAAGAAATACTGTCTTGTGATTGTTGATGATTTTTCTAGATTTACATGGACTTTCTTTTTGCACTCTAAAGATGAGGCAAGTGAAATCATTATCAATCACATCAAGATGGTAAGCAATCATCCTGATTTCAAAGTAAGAAGGATTAGGAGTGACAATGGGACAGAATTCAAGAATTCAAGCATGAAGGTGTTCTGTGAAGAAAATGGTATTTTGCATGAGTTTTCAGCAGCAAGAACACCACAGCAAAATGGTGTAGTTGAAAGGAAAAACAGAACACTTATTGAAGCTGCAAGGACAATGCTAGATGAATCAAAGTTACCAACTTATTTTTGGGCTGAGGCAGTTAACACAGCTTGCTTCACTCAGAATATTTCTTTGATTAATCAGGCCAAAGGAATGACCCCTTATCAGTTACTCAAAAGAAAGAAGCCACTATTAGATTTTCTTCATGTCTTTGGATGCAAGTGCTTTGTTCTGAGAAATCAAGCTGAGCATTTGGGGAAATTTGAAGCAAAGGCAGATGAAGCAATATTTGTGGGATATGCAGCAGGGAAAGCTTACAGAGTCTATAATCTCAGAACCAACATTGTTATGGAATCTGTACATGTTGTTTTTGATGATCTCAAAATTCAAGGTCTCTGTGATGAAGGTTTCCATGAAAGTCTCTCTTTTGAGAATGAGGAAGGAGATCGAATGAATCATGTTAAGGCTACTGAGAAACAGCCTAAAGTTGTTGTAACTAGCACAGATGAAAGCAGCAGTGAAGATGAAGTTGCTGCATTAAGATTGAAAAGAATAGCTGCTAGTAGACCAAATGATCATTTCGTTGACAGTCATAATGGTGGTTTCGTTGACAGTCAAAATGAGCGTTTCGTTGACAACCAAAATGGTCATACCGTTGACAGTCATAGAAATGGTTCTAGAAGTGATCATTTAGGGACAACAAACTCAGGGGGAGTTTCTCAAGGACAAATGTCCAATCAAGGCAATCATGATCATGAAGCTACCTCGTCTAGAGCAAATCTACCTCCCTCAAGAAAATGGACTAAAGATCATCCCTTTGAACTCATTATAGGTGATGTTTCTTCAAAAGTCCAAACTAGAAGAGCAACTCAAGAAGAATGTCTATATAGCAGCTTTCTGTCTCAAGATGAGCCAAAGAAAGTTGAGGATGCACTTCTAGATCCAGATTGGGTTTTGGCTATGCAAGAAGAGCTAAACCAATTTGAAAGGAACAATGTATGGAAGCTGGTGCCCAAGCCTAAGGACAGGAGTGTCATAGGCACAAAATGGGTGTTCAGAAACAAGATGGATGAAAATGGCATAGTCACAAGGAATAAAGCTAGATTGGTTGCAAAAGGCTATTCACAGGAAGAAGGAATCGATTATGATGAAACCTTTGCTCCTGTTGCAAGACTAGAAGCAATAAGGATTTTCCTAGCCTATGCAGCCCATGCCAATTTCAAGGTCTATCAAATGGATGTTAAGAGTGCTTTTCTAAATGGGGAACTGGAAGAGGAGGTGTATGTGAGTCAACCTCCTGGTTTTGAAGATGATGATTTTCCAGAGTATGTGTACTTTCTCCTCAAAGCACTCTATGGTTTGAAACAAGCACCTAGAGCCTGGTATGACACACTTTCACAGTTCCTTCTTGAGAATCACTTCACTAGAGGTACTGTAGATAAAACCCTTTTTCATAGGATTGTGAATGGCTCTACAATACTTGTTCAAATTTATGTAGATGACATAATTTTTGGGTCTACAGATGAAAAACTTTGTCAAAAGTTTGCCAAGCTTATGCAAAGTAAGTATGAAATGAGCATGATGGGAGAATTAACTTACTTTCTTGGTCTTCAAGTAAAGCAAGTTAATGAAGGCATTTTCATTAGTCAAACAAAATATATTTTTGATTTATTGAAGAAGTTTAACTTAATGGAATGCTCTCCTGCCAAAACACCCATGCCTACTGCCACCAAACTTGAATTGAATACTAAGGAAAAATCTGTGGACATTTCAAGTTACAGAGGCATGGTTGGCTCACTTTTATATTTAACAGCTAGTAGACCTGATATTATGTTTGCTACATGTTTATGTGCTAGATTTCAGGCTGATCCTAGGGAATCCCATTTAGTTGCTATTAAAAGGATTTTCAGATATCTCAAAGGAACACCAAACCTTGGCATTTGGTATCCTAGAGAATCTGGTTTTGAACTAATTGGTTATTCAGATGCAGATTATGCAGGATGTAAAATTGACAGGAAAAGCACAACAGGCACCTGTCAATTCTTAGGAAACAAGCTTGTGTCATGGTTCAGCAAGAAACAAAACTCAGTTTCCACCTCCACAGCTGAGGCTGAGTATATTGCAGCTGGAAGTTGTTGTGCACAGATTTTATGGATGAAAAATCAACTACTTGATTATGGATTAAGAGTTGAGAAAATTCCTATTTTCTGTGACAACACTAGTGCCATTGCCATTACTGAGAATCCAGTGCAGCATTCAAGAACCAAGCACATTGACATCAAGTACCATTTCATTAGAGAACATGTTATGAATGGTACTGTGGAGTTACATTTTGTTCCAAGTGAACAACAACTTGCAGACATCTTTACCAAGCCACTTGATGAATCAACATTCTCAAGATTAATAAGTGAGCTAGGTATGCTAAATTTCTCTTAATTATTTTTGAGATATTTGCAAGTCATAATGCAGCCAGAAATTTGCTATGTTTTTTTTTCTGTGAATAAATTTTCTCAGGAAAAAGTAAAATTTTGTCTAAGTCAAAATTACTATGCCAACAGAATGCACCATTTCGTTGACAGTCTTAGCAGTTTTCTGGGTGTTTCGTTGATAGCTCTTTTATATCAACGAAACGCAGCTTTATCAACGAAATAAGACGGGACTTTAACCGCCCAATCCTGATTCGTTGATTTAGCGCTTTTTATCTGAACCGTTGAAATGTGACACGTCTTTTACCACGATCTATGCATACACCCCTGTAAGTATAAATCATGGTAATACTTTAAGAGTAACGGTTATATTTTTAAGCCAATCCAGTAATTTACATTTATTATTGGATTCATTTTCTGAGAATTTTTGGGGGAGTATTTAAGAAATTTTAGTTTTATTATTTCTTTTTACCTGTTCTCAAAAATTTCAAAGGCTTTTTCTCTCTTCTTTTCTCTATCAATCAATTCAGTTCGAAGCTTTCCTTTAATCAACAATGGCACCCATAGTCAAGCTAATGTCTGCTGGAGGGTTCATCTATGAGAAGAACAACTCCATCCCTTTTGTTGTCAAGGAAAACCCGAACAGTCTGTTCTTCAAAATGATGGATTTCATGAAGAATTGCAAGTTGAGCTATGCAATGTTTCACTCTACACCACTCTACAATGAGATAATCGAGGAGATTTGGACCTCATGTGAGTATAGTGGAACAAACTGCACACTACAATTCACTCTTCAAGGTAATGAGTACATAGTTAATTCTGATGTTTTGCAAGCATGTTTACATATTCCTGATAATAACTGTGATGCTTTGCCTACTAACACTGAAATAACTACCATGTTAAATTCTATAAACTACTCTTTGCCTACTGATAATCTGGGTAGAATAATTAGGAGAGGTTTGGTTAGAGAATACAGTTATTTAGCTGATGCATTCATTAAGGTCTTTTCTGGAAAGATTAGTAATTTTGATGCATTAACTAACTCTATGTTAATTCTCCTAACCATGCTTCTAAATGATAGATATCACAACTTTAGCACCCAACTTATGTATGAAATTGGTGCTAAGTTGGGTGACAAAGCGAATAGGAAGAAAAATATCTATTATGCTAGGTTTCTGATGATGTTGGCTAACCATGTTAGTCCAGCACCATTAGTTATCTCTAACCCTAATGCCAGGTTCGAGTGCTTTGTGCAAGAAAAGAGAGTATTGACAGACATACTCAGGCTGAACCACAATGGTGATGTTCCAGTGGTGTATCTGCCAATCATTGAGGTAACTACTACTATCCCTGTTAGTGTAGCTAACTCCTCTACTGTTTTACCTTCCAATGTTGCTATGGAGTCTGTAGCTGTGACCCAACAGGCTCCTACCCTAGCAACAAAACCTAAATCAAAGAAATCCTCCAAGCCAACCTCAGGTGCTTCTCAAAAGGCACCTGTTGTAAAAACTACCACACAACCTAAGGGGAGTGAGTCTGGAGTTGTAAGAGGTGAGGGAAGGGGTGAACATCAAAGAAACCCCAAGGATAAGGAAGGACAGGTTAGTGTGTACCAGCCAAGCCCCATTGTGTCTTCCCAACAAGGCACAATGAGTAAAATGGATTTAAACACAAGTCTAATTGCATCCTCCCAAAAGGATGTGATTATTGAAACAAGCTCTCCACCAAGAGCACAGTCCAAGAGGGTAAGGGACACTTCAAGCCCAAAGTCTACATTTTCCCAATACCAAAGGAGAGTGAAGCAAGCTAACTCCTCTACTGTTTTACCTTCCAATGTTGCTATGGAGTCTGTAGCTGTGACCCAACAGGCTCCTACCCTAGCAACAAAACCTAAATCAAAGAAATCCTCCAAGCCAACCTCAGGTGCTTCTCAAAAGGCACCTGTTGTAAAAACTACCACACAACCTAAGGGGAGTGAGTCTGGAGTTGTAAGAGGTGAGGGAAGGGGTGAACATCAAAGAAACCCCAAGGATAAGGAAGGACAGGTTAGTGTGTACCAGCCAAGCCCCATTGTGTCTTCCCAACAAGGCACAATGAGTAAAATGGATTTAAACACAAGTCTAATTGCATCCTCCCAAAAGGATGTGATTATTGAAACAAGCTCTCCACCAAGAGCACAGTCCAAGAGGGTAAGGGACACTTCAAGCCCAAAGTCTACATTTTCCCAATACCAAAGGAGAGTGAAGCAAAAGTCCAAGGGTACACAGGGTGCACACACACTGGAAGCAACACTTCCAGTTTCTCAAATTCAGTTTGATGTAACCCCTATCATTACTCTGGGGTTACAGTCCCATTCTCTAAACATCAATCTTGAATTATCTCCATCCAATTCACCAACTCAATCTTTAGATGTGGACATGATCCATACATCTATTCCTGATTCTCCAACTCTAATCTTGGAGAAGCCCCACTCTGAAGCTGGTGGCCATCACTTGTTAAGTGATTTGTTGGGCCATCAACCAATTTTTCCTGAAGTTGCAAGGGGATCTGTGGACCATTCTTTAAAATCAATCACCACAGACTCTACTGTAATTTCTCATTCTCAAAGTGCTTTCTTGACTTCATCAACGAAACAGTCTATTTCGTTGACAAGTGTTTCTCCATCAACGGTATCCATACCGTTGACAGTTCAAACTACCATTCCGTTGATAGTTCACTCTGCACCTTTAATTGAAAATCAAGTTGTTCCCACAACTAGTGCAGATGATCTAGTGGTAGTTGAGACACTTCTAGGACTGAGAGGGAGTGAAACTGAGAGGCTGGCTTGCAGCCAGGCAAAAGGAGAGAATGTGAGTGAGAGGCTGGCTATTTCTTCCAGCCAGGCAAAAGGAGAGATTGAGAGTTCCACCTTAGAAGGTGAAGGTGAGGGTGTGAGAGGTGTGAGCCATGGGGAGCCCATGATGCAAGAACAGAGTGGAGAGAGAGAAGGGACTACAGGAGAAATAAGGATGGAAGCAGCCATTGCAAGTGAGTTAATGGAGGTCAGTGAGGGAGAAAGGGAACTTACTTTCCAAGAGCATTATCAACAAACTCTGGATAGTATTTCCCTGGATCCTGAGACCTTTACTCATCCTGTGCCAGCCTATCAAATTATGGCTCAGCAGGGCAATGTGGAGGCAGAAAGGTCACTAAATCTAATTCATACAACTGCATCAATGCAAAGAGCAAAGGATGCCCTGACCAATCTACCTTCAGGAGCTGCAGCAAGTGGAGAATTTGAGTTTTCTGATGCTGAGGACAGCTATGGTGATAATCTACAGGTGGCCACCACTTCACAGACTGGGACTTCTGTGGTGCCTCCTACACCAGGCTGGCTTTCTCAAGGTATGCATGGTAGAGCCACTCTAGATGCTGCTATCTCCAGGCAGTACAATGAAGCCTACTTAGCTCATGAGTCTGCAAATGCAAGGGACAAGAAATTCTACAAGGCCATCATGGATTCTCTGGAAATTCAAAGGCTACAAATGATGCAGACAAGGATTGAGGCTACAGAAATCAAGGACTCTATTAGCAATTTCAGGGATGCTAACTACAGGATGATGGATGAAAAGCTCCCTCTTCTCACTATGTCCAAAATGAACAGGTTTTTCTCTAAGGAACCTGAAGTGGCTACCTCCTTGAAGACTCTCTCTTCTAGAGTGGACAAGGTGGAAGCTACTTTATCTCAAATGCAAAAGGAACAGGAGAAGCAGACTCAACTTTTGGCCCAGCTAGTGGCAGCTCAAGGACTCCCAGTTGTCTCTCTTGATGATAACAAAAAGGGGGAGAAATCTCAGGAGCTAACCATTCAAATCACAAAGGTGCTGGTCCCAACCATCACATTGCCACAGGAGCCACTAGCAATGGGGGAGTTTGGACCAGCACCTTTGTGATTTGAATGGTTAGCTCCTGAGATTTCTCCCCCTTTTTGTTATCATCAAGAGAGACAACTGGGAGTCCTTGAGCTGCCACTAGCTGGGCCAAAAGTTGAGTCTGCTTCTCCTGTTCCTTTTGCATTTGAGATAAAGGTGCTGGTCCCAACCATCACATTGCCACAGGAGCCACTAGCAATGGGGGAGTTTGGAAAGAAGAATAAGGATGGCATTGACTTGATCCAGGAAGCTTCTATGAGGATACAACTTGCAGCACAGATCAAAGATCATTGGTCCAACATAGAAGCAAGGTTCAAGAAAATTACTGAATCTTCAAAGACAGATCAGCCATCAACAAATGCAATGGTGACTGCACAAGTGGAGCCACAGTTCAAGAGCTCTTATGCTATAGAGCCCCTTCTACATGGAGTCATTCAAGGACCAAGAAAGGAGAAAGGACAAACTTCATGCATTAGGGATGTGGAAGAAGCTACATTACAAAGAAGCTTATCTCCCAAGTCTCCTGCTAAACCAAAAGGCAAAAACATAGCAAGGACTTTCTATCCTGCACCTTATCCAGATGAGCTCAAACTACTTGGACTTCTCATCACAAAAAGCAAGGAAAGTAATAATCATGAGATAAGGAAGCAAAGGGCAATTGTCTATAGGAATGGACAACAAATCTGTGTTTGGGCTGGTCATCCAAACTTTGCTGAAGCCAAGGCTGAGGAATCAGAAAGAGCAGCTATGCAAGCTCTTGCAGTAGCTCAAGCTCTAGATGAAGAAGAAAGACAGCAAGAAGAAAAAGCCCAAAAGGAAAGGAGTGAAAAGAAGAGTACAAGGCAACCAAAGGCAAGGGCTAGAAGAAACATAACCTTTGAAAATGATGACTCTCAGAGTATTGCATCAGATTCTTCTGTACCTCCAACAATTCCTGATCCATCTTTAAAGTTAGCCTGTGATCCCAAACATCTTGTTAATTATCATGATCAGCCAATTGAGCCAAAGGAAGAGCCAATTGAGTTTGATGAGGCTAACTTTCCTAAATTCCTTTTTGAGATGGATCCAAAGAAGAAATTGAAGCAAAGGGCTGTCAAGACAAAGCCAGTATTTGTGAGAAAGCCACAACCTCAAAAACCCCCTTCAAATCCAGAGGACTGCATGTACATTGCTGACATCAGGGAAGAATCCAGCTTGCATCTTGAGTTAGACAACCTGGTGGAAGTAAGGGGCATTGCAGCTTCTCAGAAGCTACCTGAAAGATTGGTTTTCACATACAAGGGTGGTAGAGAACAAATTTGGCCTCTCTACAGAATTCTAGGAGAAGACTACCAAACACTACTCACAGTGTTTAGATGCTTGAAGAAAGACTTTGGCTTCACCAAAACAGCCAAGTCTGAGGTGGTCTCCAGAATATGTCAAATAAAGGCTAGCTGGAACAAGCCTGAGGCTCTTCCCAGGATGCTAAGAGTGCCCTCAACAGGAAAGAAGATCCATCTTCAACCTTTCTGGATGATGGAATTCAAGGACAAGGACAACTGCAGAAGGTTCTTCAGGATGGAAGACCAGCTGGACAAGGCATCTAATCAAACTCTAAGGTTTATGCAATCCAAGCTTGGTGATCAAGATGAAGAAGAGAAGATCTTTTACAGAAGGCTACAGGTCCAGATTGAGGAGAACAACTCTAGGAGAGGGAAGAAGACTATGCCCCAAAGAAGACAAAGATGAATTATTTGCTCAGTCTGGAGGAGCACATTTGGGCATTAGTTTTGTAAGTCTTGCATTATTTCTAAAAACTTTATGAAGCTCAATACAACTTTTACTTTTATCATGTGTAATATGCCTGAGTGTTTTTTGTTATCATCAAGGCTCTTGATTTATGGCTGTTATTCTATCAGTCATAAATTGGGGGAGATTGTTAGGAATATGTTGTTCTTGATGATAATTATAAAAACACTTAGTAGATTTTGTATTAAGTTATTTTGTAACTGTCAACGAAATAGCATGCTTTGCAGTGTTTCGTTGACAGGAAGCTCATCAACGAAATGAGTGATGTAGCAATTGCACTGTACATTACTTCATAGTTTGATATGCAGTTTGTTGAGTACTAGATAGGTTTTCTAAGTCATGTTGACTAAATGGTTAGATAGGCAAAATAGGTTGGTTAATTGTAAATATTTAGTGCCTTGTAATTTTGCCTAAGTGAAGACATGTCAACGGAATGAAGATTACTCTATCAACGAAACAAGGAAGCTCATCAACGAAACAAAGAATAAAGCTATCAACGAAACACATCTCTATGCCATCAACGAATCATTATTGCTTTTCTATACAATTGACAAAGTGATAGTGACAGGTTCCTGACAGATCAAAAAAGGAGATGTGGAAGTGTACTTTGCATTGGAAACCATTAAAATGGACATGGGGAATAAGGAAACATCCCAGTTTCCAATTGGGCTCTTGGGAGTGATCATAATAAGCATGAAGACAAAAGCAAGGATCTCCAAGGACCACTGGACAAAGGGATGAAAAGCAAACTATTGGCGGTTACTCATTGTACTATTAGTGTAGCCAAAAATAGGGTTGTAAACTTGGGTTTATATAACCAAGTGTAGCAGTTACTTTATTTGTGTGAAGAAAAACAAAGAGTTTGTATTAGCTATCTTTGAGAGCATTTTTCTTCTCTACAACCTTGTAACTGAGCAGCTGTGTACATTTGTATCACAGATTATTTCCGCAATAAAAACACTTCAGTTGGATCATCAAACAATCCAACTGAATTATTTATATCTTGTGTTTTTATTTATTCAGTTCAGTTTAATTTTATAAAGTATTTTCAAGATTAAAGAAATATCAAAAATTGTATTCAACCCCCCCCCCTTCTACAATTCTGTTAGGTCATTTGGGATTAACAGTTAATAAAAGACTTGTTTTGTTTTTATTACGGGCTTTATCTATTTAAAGTGTTTTAAATAAGATGTTCCATAGTTTAGAGTAAAGCTTCTAGAATTATAATGAGATTATAATAGTGAGATCTAGAAGATGATAACTCTAGACTTAAACAGTTCCTGATCATAGGATAACTAATCGGAAGTTGGTGAATCCGCAAAGATTGGTACATACTATGCTTGCTCCCGTCAGGAGGATGTCTGTTCTCATAGGCATTTGTGTGGTGACACTATAGCTAGTATGTAGGTGCTTGTTAGGGAATAAGTTCACTGAACATGACTCGATAAGTTGAATAGCTAATGGAGTTTACTCACGTGTCAATAGTTATTCACTGAGTGATAGTTGTACAAGTGTCCTTAGACTTGAGATCGTTAGAGTTATCTTGTATATAATGAACTATGCTTTGGATTAGTCCTTAGTCTCAAGGACATCCATTAGGTCTATTCTGGGCATAGGGATCTGTGTATGGAGATAGTTAACGTCAATAGAGGATCTACCCCTTCCAGTATAGGAAGAGAATATCCTATGTTATTCTTAGTATGCGAGTTCTGGAATCTCTGGCCAGAGTGTATGAAATTAGAAAGGAGTTTCTAATTTGCATTAATATGAACTTAGCATTATGAATAAGAAATCATATGATTAAATTTGACAGGCCTGACACGAGATCCATGCCTTATATTTAATCGGGATATTGTAGGGTAGAAGGAATTGATTGTACTGAAACTAATCACTGACAGGTTCTTGGTATTCTAAGCAGTGAATTCATATTATCCGGATAGTCGCGATATGTTGAGAAACATCCATCACGATGTAGAATAAATATAATTAATCAGTTAATTATATTTAATGAATTTTAGAATTCATATAAATAATAAATAAAAGTTTATTATTATTTATTTCTACTACCGGCTTAATATTGAACCTACAGGGTCACACCATAAAAGAATATTTTCTTTGATGAAAAGATTTAAATTATGAGAGAGGAAGAAATATTTTCTAAATAGTTTAGAAAAAGAAATAATGATTAAAATAGTTTTAATTATTATTAAAGCATTTTATAAGATAAAATGTGGGGTTAATA
The DNA here is from genome assembly GCA_030848705.1 of Heracleum sosnowskyi. Classification (NCBI taxonomy): domain Eukaryota; kingdom Viridiplantae; phylum Streptophyta; class Magnoliopsida; order Apiales; family Apiaceae; genus Heracleum; species Heracleum sosnowskyi. The sequence continues at coordinate 4,113,178 of JAUIZM010000014.1, read as the reverse complement.
TATATATATAAAGATATATTAAAAAAACCCTAGGAGAGCCCTATAAATAGAATGAGATAGTTCATTCTAAAGGACTTGAGTTTTTGTGAAAACCTAGTTGTCACCCTCTTTTTTTTCATCTCTCTCTCTCTCTCAAAAGAAGAAAAACTCCATTTTTATAAAAGCTTAGTTTTATAAAAAGCTTCATCGAAGGATTATTCTTGGTGGATACCGGTGGAGTGCTTCACACTCTGAGGAGCAACTGCTAGAATCCATTTTATAAAGCTTCGATTTTCAAGGTATGGTTACGATTCCTCCGCTATTTCATTTTATATATTTTTCTAGATGTGCGATATATGGTGTTTTTACGGAATAAATGTTATATCACGCTTCCGCTCATCCATAAATTCCTCCAATGGCATCAGAGCCAGGTTATGCATATAGAGATTCATATAAATAATTTCAGATTTTTTTATAATTTTGTGATGTGTAGATTATTTGTTATGAAGTTTTTAAAATTGTTTTAATTAAAATTCATAAAATAATTATGCATATTGAAATATATGAATTAAAATTTGCACAAGGACCCCATAGATACATGGTTATTTTTGCTTTTGTTTGATTTCAGAAATCATTTTTATTAATTTATTAATATTAAAATAAAATAATAATAACAATAATGACAATTAACAATAAAGGGCATTAATGGCTAGAGTAGTTTTTCTTTTTTAAGTGTTATAAATGGTAAGGAGTTACAAACATTAATAAAAAAAAAAAAACTACTCCTGCTGCCCTCGCGCGCGTGGCGCACTACCGCTGGGAAGGACCTGTAACGCATGTCGGGAATGCGTTACATGGTATGTAACGTATGATCGTCATGCGTTACACCTCTCTGTCCACATTAAATTTGATTTTTTGGGAGTTTGGTAACTCCGTTTTGGGCGTGCTATATACCGTTGGATTCGTTTTTCTGAGACGGATCTAATGGAGTGGTCAAATATTTTTTATATAAAAGTTTGGAACTGTTTATATTCCCGGAAGTGTTTTAAAGCATGTACTAATTGTTTTAATTGCTTTTAAATACTATAATAAATTCATACATCATTATATCATTGTATGACATGATATTACTTGCATGCTTACTTGTTTATTTATTTTTATATATGAGATATATGCCTATATTTACCATGCGATGATAGATTTAGGTGAACTTAAATCAAAATAAGGCGTGCTCTAGAAAATCTAGAATAGGAATCGTTTCTTGCCTTAACAATAATATTATGAGTACAACCATGAGATTCTTATGTTTATGAAACATAGAGTGAAATACTCTTTTGATGTTGAAAATGAAAATTTATGTCTAGGCCGTTGGGTTTTAAGCGGGGCCGATGTGACCCCTCCAACACACTAGAAATTTTTCATTTAAATATCATAATTGTATTTTGTTCAAGAAAAAGAGAATCTCCTAGTAATATGATTATGGTTGTAACATAATATAATCCCTCTAAAATTAAATAATATCAAGTAGTAATTGGCCAATGACACAACGGGCTTGTGTCGGTCATAGCCTTCCAGCATGGTAGAAAGTAGTTCTTATTTTTGAATCATTGTCGTTTCGTGCTACAGCCGAGGGCTTTGATTTCGAAATAAGAAATACTTGTCTATAACATAGAGATGTTTACAATGAATTAGAATCTAATGGTCGTTACGTGCTACAGCCGTGGGTTGTTGGAGACTGATTCAATTGTATGAAATGTTGGGTTAGACTTGACTTAGAATATTGAGTTTGTCGTGCTACAACAGTGACTCAACTATTCAAGAGGCTAAAGTTTTATTAGGGAATAACATGAGATGTAATTGACAAGAGTTGTCTGCCTACTGAACATCACATGGCGTTTCGTGCTACAGCCGAGGTTGTGTGATGGAATGTAGGATCCCTATTCCCACTAGCATTATGAATGCTTAATTTTTCCACTTAAGGGGTTGTATAAATTAGATAAACTAGTGGGAGCCACTTATGAATAAAGACCCGAATCATATAGTGTTTTAAAATGAAATTGAATATTTGCTAAGTGTTGTTATGTGTTTATCATTTACAGATTTACTATATACATTATGTCTTCTGCACTATCACTCTGGAGCATATTGGATGCTCACAAATTGACTGGTCCTAATTTTGCTGACTGGCTTCGAAACCTGAAAATTGTTCTCAGGGTTGAGAAGCTGGAATATGTGCTTAACTCACCTAAGCCTACTGTTGTTAGGAGAATTTCGTACAACAGTGTGTTGGAGGTTTATGGAAAGTTGTGGCTGGACTTTGGAGGTGTCTCGATTTGTCTCGTATATCGGATCCCTTTGCCAAGATGCCTGCGTACCAATTTATATTGGATCAAGCCCACGCAGTTCTGTGCAATTGTGTTTATCCCTAAGAGACTTTAGGGATAAACTTCGTTAATGTGGTAAATTACCGATTTTATCTTGCATTATCTTGGCGTTGTGATATCTTCCTAATTTGAAGGATATCGTTTGGGGATATTTTCCGTTATTCGTTGATTGAGATTGATTCTTTCCTCGTTTCAGGGAGAGGATATTACTTAGTGTTCAAGTAATTAATTATTAATTTGAATTAATAATTATTAAACGGAGAAATTTGGGACTATGCCAAAATGTGGCATAACAACAAGCCCCCAGTTCTTCAGTGTAACTTGCTGCAGTGGAGAACTAAAAATCTTCAAGCTTCCAAATTTCTTCGATTGCTGAAAAAGCTAAAAATAAAAGGTCAGTAAATCATACAGAGCACTACAGTGCCCGTAATCCGTACGAGGATACAAGTAGGAGACAATGCGATGACCAAAATAGGATATATATTTTTGCCAAGGTTTCAAAAGTGCAAGTATATGTAATATTATTTTGAAATTCGTTGCGGTCTCATTGTCAAGTTAGGACCTTGGCGTTCTGTATATAGCCCGAATTGGCGTACACGCTTTTCAAAAGTCATTGTCCACATAAGGATTTGTATTCGTTCATCCGCGAGCCCCCGAGCCGAGGCTTTAATAAGTCATGCTTTCAACCTATATCATGTATGGTCCCACACGTTTTCCTACAATCTCGCGGCATATCCGCATTTATTCCCGTGATTGTAGAAATGTCTCGTGCCAACCAAGAAATATCCATTTACCAATGGGCCTTCAATAATGTAATTTTATCCCTGGACTCTCCTCTGAGAGTAGTAGGGTCTTCAATCCAGAGGGTCGCTGACTCCTTTCTATAAGTATGTAGCAGTGCGGGACTTATAGCTTGCCCAACCTGTCCTATTTGACAATTTAAGTTCACAAGTTTGAAATATTTTTGACATATATGTATTATCGCGACGATATATGAAAAATATTTTGAACACAGTCAAAAAATAAAATAAATATGCCATCTAAGAATGTCGCTATATTTATTTTCTTAAAAAAATAATGTCCCTTTTAAGAATTTTCTTCAAAAATTATGCGTCTCGCATAAATATTTTTTTTTTTAAATATGCAGCTCGTTCAATATTGTAAAATATCCACAATTCTCCAAAATAAAAATATCGAACGATATTTTCTAAAATATATGTGCGAATCTCACAATAATTTTACAATCATAAAAATATTACTCACACGAATTTTGAGTAATAAATATTTTTTCTGTAAAAAATATTCAAAAACTAATATTTATATATGCATGACATAACATTTAAGCAATATATATGAAATTGCAGAAAATTAATTAATGAAAAAAGAACTTATCTTTTTCCAGCGCCACGGTCATGCTAGCTCCTGGCTCCATCCCAACTTAGTTTTCTTTTTCTTTGATTTTGAAGTCAAGTGCGGCTCAGACAATTTCCAACGGGCTCATGTGTGCTTTGCTGATTTCCAAGGCACGTGCTTGCCACCTCCACTTCCACTCTGTGCTTGTTTTCTTCTTTTTATTCATTATCCACGAAGGTCCTCTTTTTATTTTTCCATTTTGAGTTTTTGACCAAGCTCCTCCTGTCTTGCTTGGGATCGTGCTATTTCCATTCTTTAAACACAAATTTCTTTCGGTGGGTCGCGCAAAAATCACCCACCAGGTGTCTTGCTTTTTGATCCAATAAATCCACACCCTGCTTTTTCACCGTATTGAAGTCTTTTATTTTGTTTTCTGCCTGTGGTTCTTCATCCTTGCCATTTGATGTCGCTATCTTGATTCTGCCGATATGCTTTTCAGTTATTTGTGTACGTACTGATACAACCCAAGTCCCGTGAAAATAATAAAAATTATTCATCCTCCACGAATAATAAAATAGACCCCTCCTTCTAGCGCCAATTGTTGTTAGGAGAATTTCGTACAACAGTGTGTTGGAGGTTTATGGAAAGTTGTGGCTGGACTTGGGAGGTGTCTCGATTTGTCTCGTATATCGGATCCCTTTGCCAAGATGCCTGCGTACCAATTTATATTGGATCAAGCCCACGCAGTTCTGTGCAATTGTGTTTATCCCTAAGAGACTTTAGGGATAAACTTCGTTAATGTGGTAAATTACCGATTTTATCTTGCATTATCTTGGCGTTGTGATATCTTCCTGATTTGAAGGATATCGTTTGGGGATATTTTCCGTTATTCATTGATTGAGATTGATTCTTTCCTCGTTTCAGGGAGAGGATATTACTTAATGTTCAAGTAATTAATTATTAATTTGAATTAATAATTATTAAACGGAGAAATTTGGGACTATGCCAAAATGTGGCATAACACCTACTGAACCTGCTGACGATGCACATGATGATGAACATGTTGTGTATCGTAAGTGGATAGATGATGCAAATGTTGCTCAATGTATCATGCTAGCTTCCATGAACATTGAGCTACAGAAGCAGCATGAGCATATGGATGCTCACACTATCCTAACACATCTACAAGAGTTGTATGATGTGGCGGGGAGGACAGCTCGATATGAGATATCGAAGGAGCTGTTCCGCTGTAGGATGTCTGAGGGATCGTCTGTGAATGACCATGTACTTAAGATGATCAATTTGATTGAACGTCTTGGACAACTTGGTTTCAACATGGATGGGGAGCTGAGTCAAGACTTGGTCTTGCAATCACTTTCGGGTTCGTTTTCGCAGTTTGTTGTGAACTTTCACATGAATAAGTTGGACGTCAGCCTGGCTGAACTCCACAACATGTTGAAGACTGCGGAATCGAATTTTCCCTCTAAGAAGAGTTCTGTTCTTCTAATTGGTGAAGGTTCCAATCCTAAGAAAAGGAAGAAGAACCCTACCAAGAAGAAGAAAGTAGGTGAAAAAAGGCCGATTCCACCGAAAGCTGAAGACCCCAAAAGCAAAGCTGTTTGCTTCCACTGTAACAAGGTGGGGCACTGGAAGAGGAACTGCAAGGTTTACCTTGCAGAATTGAAGAAGAAGAAGGGTAGTGAGACTGCCGCTTCTGATTCAGGTATGTTCATGATTGAAGTGAATATGCACTACAAGAAAAAGGTCAATAGACATCGGTTTTCAGCCGATGTCTATGTTGTTTTCAAACCGATGTCTTAGTCGGTGATGTCTATCTTAGACATCGGCCAGAAACCGATGATATTATATAGGAGTGAATTAAAGATAGCTCACTTGCAAAGTCATTGCTGGCCTTGCAGCATGCGTGAAAGTATTTAGACAACCTTGATCTCCAGATATCACCATCTTCAGGGATTGCATCATCGGCATAATCCTTGACAACATCAATTTTTATAAAATATACAATTAAACCTCATTTTTCAACATTTGAAATTTAAACAAAGTGTCGAATAAAAGCCCTAACCGGAACGTGAAATTTACCACCACCTGCACCAACACCATAACGCAACTGCATGTACAAATCAAATTCATAATTTCAAATAATCAATTACAAATTATAAATTAAAAATTATCCGTAACTAGTAGCATTTCAGAAGAAATTAAAAAGTACCTAAGATAACAGCCACACCACAACCAAGTGACAGAGGTTCTGTAAAAAAACAAACTCAAAATTTAAAAAAACCCCAAATTAAAGCTTACCAATTTAAGAAATTAGGGTTTTGATTTTAAAAACCCCCCAAATTAAAGCTTACCAATTTGGAGAACGGAGGTGAGTAGAGCAGGACAGAGGTGAGAGCAGAACGGAGGTGAGTAGGACGGAGGTGAGTGGTGGTGGAGGTGAGTTGAGTGGTGGAGGTGGTGGCTGAGGTGAGTTCAGTGGTGGAGGTGAGTTGTGGTGTGTTGAGCAGACGAGAGAAATAGACTGAGTGGTGGAGTTGAGAGACGATAAAAAGAGATTGAGAGATTGAGAAAGGGGGGGAATAATTGGGAATAGGCTGCGGCGGGGGAAATAATCGGGTAAAGAGGGGGGAAATAATTGGGTAGGGGGGGGGGGAATAATTGGGTTAACGGGGGAATGTCGAATTTTTTACTAAGGGGAAACAAAAACTTAAATGGCGCATTTTTAATGTTTTTAGTTGAACTTTAGACATCGATTCTCAAATAAGCGATGTCTTTAAACAACAAAGACATCACTTTAACACGGGGTGATGTTATTACAACTTTTAACATCAGTCATTTTCGTAACCGATGTCTAATGTGTGATGTCTATTGAACATTTTCTTGTAGTGATGTCATTAAATCAAATTTCTACTTGGGTATTAGATACCGCATGTGGTTCTCACATTTGCAATTCGTTACAGGGACTAAGGAGAAGTAGGACTCTTGAGGAAGAGGAGGTGATTCTACGGATGGGAAATGGAGCAAGAGTTGCTGCTGAAGCTGTAGGATCATTTGATTTACATATGCCTACGGGCAAGACTATTGTTTTAAATAATTGTTATTTTGTTCCCTCGATTGTGAGGAATATTATTTCTATTCCCATGTTAGACTTGGCTGGATTTTCGTTTGTTATTCAGAATAATAAATGTTCAATTCTTAGAGATAATGTTCTTTATGGTAGTGGTATTTTAAATAATGGTATGTATGTATGTGACGTAGAGCATAATTTACTACAAATTGAACGTACTAATAAAAGAAAAAGGGATGATGAAAATCTCAGCTATTTGTGGCACTGTAGACTTGGTCATATTAGTGAAAATAGACTTCGAACATTGCATAAGGAAGGGTTACTTGAACCCTTTGATTTTGAATCATATCCTACTTGCGAGTCTTGTCTATTGGGTAAAATGACCAAATCTCCATTAAGTGGACATGGAGAGAGGGCTGCAGATTTGCTAGGATTGGTACACACAGATGTATGTGGACCGATGTCTACGCAAGCCATGGGTGGATTTTCGTACTTCATTACTTTCACAGATGATCGATCTAGATTCGGATATGTGTATTTGATGAAACACAAGTCTGAAGCCTTTGAAAAGTTCAAAGAATACAAGTATGAAGTGGAGAATCAAACCAAACATAGTATTAAAACCCTTCGATCAGATCGAGGTGGTGAATACTTGAATGGAGAGTTTCTAGATTATCTCAAAGAAAATGGTATAGTCTCTTAGTGGACTCCTCCATATACTCCACAGTTGAATGGGGTATCTGAAAGGAGAAATCGAACTTTGTTAGACATGGTTCGATCCTTGATGAGCTATGCAGATCTTCCAGTATTCCTTTGGGGTTATGCATTGGAAACCTCAGCATATTTACTGAATAAGGTGCCTTCCAAATCTGTTCCTCAAACTACATATGAGATATGGAAAGAAAGGAAACCGAGTCTTAAACACGTTAAGATTTGGGGATGTCCAGCTTATGTCAAGAAAGTTGACCCTGATAAGCTGGAATCTCGATCCGTTAAATGTAAGTTTGTGGGATATCCTAAAGAGACTTTAGGGTATTACTTTTACACCGATCATAGGGTATTTGTCTCCAGACATGCTACCTTCTTGGAAAAACGGTTTATCCTTGAAGGGAACAGTGGGAGCAAAATAGAACTTAATGAAGTTCAAGAAGCACAAACTACCACAGTTCAAGAGGAAACACCCGTTCAGACTGAACAACCTTCTGTGGAACAACCCATTCGTAGGTCAGAGAGAGTGTCTCGCCAACCTGAGAGGTATTATGGCCTTGTCATTGAGAATGACAATGAGTTGTCAATCATTGATGATGACGACCCTATGACCTATAATGAGGCTCTGAGTAGTATTGACTCAGAGAAATGGCAGAGTGCCATGAAATCCGAAATGGATTCTATGTATACCAACCAAGTATGGACTTTGGTTGAAGCACCCAAGGATGTGATGCCTATTGGGTGCAAATGGGTATACAAGAGAAAGATTGGAGCAGATGGTCAGGTGGAGACCTATAAGGCCAGGCTCGTGGCAAAAGGATTCAGACAAAGGCAAGGGATTGACTTTGATGAAACTTTTTCGCCTGTAGCCCTGTTAAAATCGATTCGGATTTTTCTTGCGATTGCTGCTTACTACGACTATGAGATCTGGCAAATGGACGTGAAAACAGCCTTCCTCAATGGGAAACTTGAAGAGGAAGTGTATGTGACACAGCCAGAGGGTTTTGTTTCCAAAGGGAATGAACACCTAGTGTGTAAGCTGCTACGAACCATATATGGATTAAGGCAAGCTTCTCGTAGATGGAACATCCATTTTGATGAGACAATCAAAGAGTTTGATTTTATCAAAAACATAGATGAACCATGTGTCTACAAGAAGGTTAGAGGGAGCGTGGTAACATTTCTTGTGTTGTATGTGGATGACATACTTCTGATAGGAAATGATATACCGATGCTACAATCAGTCAAAGTGTGGCTATCAAAGAACTTCACTATGAAGGACATGGGAGAAACATCCTACATTCTCGGTATGAAGATCTATAGAGATAGATCTAGAAGAATGATAGGTCTTACCCAGGGTACATACATCGAGAAAGTGCTTAAAAGGTTCAGCATGGAAAACTCCAAGAGAGGTCTCATACCAATGAGCCATGGAGTATCCCTTTCCAAGAAGATGTCTCCTAAGACACCTGAAGAAAGGGAGCGTATGAGTAAGATTCCTTATGCTTCGGCAATAGGATCTATCATGTACGCGATGTTATGTACTAGGCCTGATGTTGCTCATTCAATTTGTGTGACGAGCAGATATCAGTCCAATCCAGGTGAAGACCACTGGAAAACAGTGAAGAACATCCTTAAGTATTTACGAAGGACTAAGGATATTTTTCTTGTTTTTGGTGGATCTGAGTTGAAAATAGAGGGTTATACTGACTCTAGTTTTCAATCAGAAAGTGATGATAGCACATCCATGTCAGGGTACGTGTTTACTCTGAATGGTGGAGCGATTAGTTGGAAGAGTTCCAAACAGTCTACAACGGCTGACTCCACAGCGGAAGCAGAGTATATAGCTGCAAGTGAGGCTGCAAAAGAAGTCGTTTGGATGAGGAAATTTGTTTCTGAGTTGGGAGTTGTTCCTAGCATTGAGGAGCCTATTGTGTTGTATTGTGATAACAACGCAGCAATAGCACAAGCCAAGGAACCTAGGTCTCATAAAAATACCAAACATGTTTTGCGGCGCTTTCATTTGATTAGGGAGATCATTGAAAGAGGAGATGTCAAAATTGAGAGAGTTGACACACATAATAACGTAGCAGACCCACTCACAAAGACTTTGTCTTAGATTCACTTTGATCGTCATAAAGAGAATATGGGTATTAGATACCAGTGTGATTGGCTTTAGTTCAAGTGGGAGATTGAAAGTGTTTGTCCTAAATCCAATCATGTATGATGAGTTAGGAAGAACTTTCATGTATTCTTATTTGATTTCATTAATGTTAATAAAAGACTTGTTTTGTTTTTATTACGTGCTTTATCTATTTAAAGTGTTTTAAATAAGATGTTCCATAGTTTAGAGTAAAGCTTCTAGAATTATAATGAGATTATAATAGTGAGATCTAGAAGATGATAACTCTAGACTTAAATAGTTCCTGATCATAGGATAACTAATCGGAAGTTGGTGAATCCGCAAAGATTGGTACATACTATGCTTGCTCCCGTCAGGAGGATGTCTGTTCTCATAGGCATTTGTGTGGTGACACTATAGCTAGTATGTAGGTGCTTGTTAGGGAATAAGTTCACTGAACATGACTCGATAAGTTGAATAGCTAATGGAGTTTACTCACGTGTCAATAGTTATTCACTGAGTGATAGTTGTACAAGTGTCCTTAGACTTGAGATCGTTAGAGTTATCGTGTATATAATGAACTATGCTTTGGATTAGTCCTTAGTCTCAAGGACATCCATTAGGTCTATTCTGGGCATAGGGATTTGTGTATGGAGATAGTTAACGTCAATAGAGGATCTACCCCTTCCAGTATAGGAAGAGAATATCCTATGTTATTCTTAGTATGCGAGTTCTGGAATCTCTGGCCAGAGTGTATGAAATTAGAAAGGAGTTTCTAATTTGCATTAATATGAACTTAGCATTACGAATAAGAAATCATATGATTAAATTTGATAGGTCTGACACGAGATCAATGCCTTATATTTAATCGGGATATTGTAGGGTAGAATGAATTGATTGTACTGAAACTAATCACTGACAGGTTCTTGGTATTCTAAGCAGTGAATTCATATTATCCGGATAGTCGCGATATGTTGAGAAACATCCATCACGATGTAGAATAAATATAATTAATCAGTTAATTATATTTAATGAATTTTAGAATTCATATAAATAATAAATAAAAGTTTATTATTATTTATTTCTACTACCGGCTTAATATTGAACCTACATGGTCACACCATAAAAGAATATTTTCTTTGATGAAAAGATTTAAATTATGAGAGAGGAAGAATTATTTTCTAAATAGTTTAGAAAAAGAAATAATGATTAAAATAGTTTTAATTATTATTAAAGCATTTTATAAGATAAAATGTGAGGTTAATATATATATATAAAGATATATTAAAAAAACCCTAGGAGAGCCCTATAAATAGAATGAGATAGTTCATTCTAAAGGACTTGAGTTTTTGTGAAAACCTAGTTGCCACCCTCTTCTTCTTCATCTCTCTCTCTCTCTCTCTCAAAAAAAGAAAAACTCCATTTTTATAAAAGCTTAGTTTTATAAAAAGCTTCATCGAAGGGTTATTCTTGGTGGATACCGGTAGAGTGCTTCACACTCTGAGGAGCAACTGCTAGAATCCATTTTATAAAGCTTCGATTTTCAAGGTATGGTTACGATTCCTCCGCTCTTTCATTTTATATATTTTTCTATATGTGCGATACATGGTGTTTTTACGGAATAAATGTTATATCACGCTTCCGCTCATCCGTAAATTCCTTCAAGGCGTTCATCAACCAATTTGTAAGTGGGAGGGTGCATGAGAAAAGTTCTGCATCCCTCATGGGAATCAGGCAAGGTGAGAATGAATCCTTGAGGGAATACATAAATCGATTCACTAGGGAGGCTCTGAAAGTCCCGGACTTGGAGGACAAAGTAGCTATGATAGCCCTGTAACAAGGAACTACTGATGATCACTTCAAGAGATCCTTGGCAAAGCATCCACCCGAAAACATGTTGAAGCTCCAAGATAGAGCCGGAAAGTATATCAAGGCCGAGGAAAGTATGAAGAAATATGAACCCACTACTGAGGGAAGTGAAAACGGAGAAAAGATAAAGGAGACTCAAGAGTATGACACTAGGGACAAATATCCCAGGACAGCGAAGGATTCTGACTCTCCACCTAAAAGGAACAACTTTGGACCCAGGTTCAATGAGTATGCAAGGTTGAACACCTCAAGAAGTCAAATTCTGATGGATATTGAGAAGGAAGAAGATCTTCGATGGCCAAAGCCGCTAAGATCCGACTTGGAGAAACGAAACAAGAATCAATTCTGCCGTTTCCATAAAGAAGTTGGTCATGACACCGATGATTGTAGACAACTGAAAGATGAGATCGAGTTCTTAATCCGAAGAGGAAAACTCGATAAGTTCACTAAGGATGGGAATCGAGGAAATCAACAAGGAAACTATGAAAGGAAAGACTATGATAGGAGGGACAACGACCAAGATCGTAATCTTAAGCCCCGAGGGCCTGTCATCAACATGATATTTGGAGGACCGACTGTTGTTGGGTCCTCCCGAAACTCAAGGAAAGCTTATGCCCGAGAGGTAATGACTGTTGTAGGAGAAGCACCGAAACGTGCCAAGACAGAAGTGGCTATTAGATTTGATGATTCTGATCTTGAAGGGGTGAAGTTCCCCCATGACGACCCATTGGTCATTATACCTGTAATAGGCAACTCTAAAACCAAGAGGGTTCTGGTAGATAATGGAGCTTCCGTGGACATCTTGTTTCATGACGCCTTCATCAAGATGGGATATACCGATTCGCAACTGACTCCTTCAAAGATGCCCATATACGGGTTCAATGGGGTTGAATCTAAAGTAGAGGGAACTATTCAGCTCCCTATGACAATAGGGCAAGGTTCAAAAACAACAACTCAAATGCTGAACTTCGTGGTGATAAAGGCAACCTCGACTTATAATGCAATCCTTGGGAGGACAGGCCTTCATGTATTCAAGGCTGTTGCCTCAACTTACCATTTGAAAATCAAGTTCCCAACAAGGAACAGGGTTGGTGAAGAACAAGGAGATCAAAAGATGGCTAGGAGTTGTTATGTAGCCGCGTTAAGGCCTGATGGAGTCGGGGGGCAGGTTCTCCCAATCGAGGTTATGGATTCAGGAGACGATGAAAAAGGAAAGGGAAAGTCGGCTGAGGATTTGATTCATATTCCCCTAATCTCGGGAGAACCGGACAAAGTCACTTACACTGGAGCATTGTTGCCTAAACCCTTTGAAAGGACCGAGATGCCAAGAACTTGGCATGATTCAAATTTGAAAGTTTATTATGTTTAAGTGTTTCTTAAAAGGATCCACTAATAGGACAAGTAGCGATAAGGTCGACGAAACCAGTCCGAGTTTTTAACTCGAGGTACGAGGTAGAGTACTATGTAAGGGTCGAACCCTCTTTTTAAAAGAAAATATTTCAAGTTCTTTTTCACTATTTTATTACTTATCTTTGTTTGAGCATTTCCTTATTGTTTTACTAAAGAGCAAGTTGTACCAATAGGACTAGATCAAAGTGTCAGCCCATTTAAGAGGCCAAGTACTAGGAATTGTCTTACAAAAAATAAGCTAAATAAATATAAGTGAATGCAAGAATGAAGAAACAGAATATGCATAAATAAGTTGCATAACCCCCGAAGAAGAAGTATAAAAAAGATAAGACTACAAGATATAACATAAATAGCATGCATGGATAGAAGATCCCGAAGGATCAAAGAGTTATGTTACAAGCATAAAATAAAGTCATAAAATCCATGAAAGGACCCTGAATAAAAGCTCAAGCACTTACTGACTTCATGGTTGAATGCACCATTGACAACCAGGAAGTCGGGGGGCAGGAAGCGGTATTGAAAAGAAAAAAAGAGGACAAGCAAGATGAAAACATAGTGTCCAAAGAATGTTGGGTTCTCTATTTTGATGGGGAATCAAAAACAAAATCAAGTGGAGCAGGTTTGGCGCTGCAAAGTCCCGATGGATTTCTCATAGAGTATGCACTAAAACTGGACTTCCCGACGACAAACAATGAGGTTGAGTACGAAGCCCTGATAGTTGGCTTAGGGCTGGCTGGAGCCTTCAAAGTATGTGGAGACTCGAGGCTGGTAGTTTCCCAAGTGAATGGAGGATTTGAGGCTAGAGATGAAGTCATGGCTAAGTATCTGAAACTTGTCAAAGCCATTATGACTCAATTTGATGAGTGTTATGTGGAACACATTCCTAGAGAAGAAAACATGAAGGTTGATGCCTTGTCCAAGTTTGCTTCTTCTAATTGAGAACTATGCAGGAAGTGTATACTTCCAAGTCTTGAAGACCCCAAACATCAATGGAAAGTTAATAGCACCCGTTGACTGTATCCTCCTCCATGTTAACTGTCCCAGCCATCTCCAAGATCAAAAGTTGAAATTGGGCTCCCAGAAAGAGGGGGAAATTTTAAATGGATCCTTAGCCTTGGAGGCCAAAAAGAGGGGGAAAATCAAAATTTTGAAGTCTAAGAAAAGGCTCCAATCTCCATAAATGAAAGAATGAAATACAAATTCGAATAAGAATTTTTTGACGGAAAAGAAAATTGTAAAAAATTGAATAAAATTATTCGAATGAGATGCAAAAATACTACGATTGAAGAGAAATCAGCCAGCTCCCAAATTTTCGAACGAAAATTTAAAAGAAAAAATAGAAAATTTTCAAGTGAAAATTTTCAGGAGAGAGGCAAAAATACTTTGGATGAAAAGTACATTTTAGCACCCACAACTTTCGGACCTTTGCAAAACAACCCCTGGTGCATTTTTATAATAAATGCATTTTTCGGGTGAAATTTTTCAGGTGGAAGGATAAAACACTTCGGGTGAAAAGTGTTGTTTAGCACCCCAAAGTTGCCCGCTTTTACAAAGCAGCCCCTGGCAAAAAAAATAAATAAATAAATAAATTCAGAATATGAATTTTCCGGCAAGAATTATTCGACTGAACTAAAAAAAAAACCATCTCAGGTGGACTTTGCTAGTGGAACCCGCGAAAGTTTTTAAAAAAAAAAAAAGAAAAACAAATTTCCGCCCGGGATTTTTCGATTGAAGGCTAAAAAGACTTCGACTGAAAGTACTACTCTCTGACTTCTTGTATGAACAAAGCAATGTGGGGTGTCGGGAGAAAAACTTTTGCTAGTGGGGCACGCTGAGTTTAAAAAAAAATGCAAAATGAAATTTCGGCTGGCCATTTTCGATTGAAAGGCAAATTGGCTTCGAATGAAATAATGGGAAAATGGGTCCCGTGGACTTTTGTTCAAAAAATTGCTAAATGGCAAATAAATTATACAAAAATTCAGAAAAAATCCCTAAAAATTCCTGAAAAAATGGAAAATAATTTTAAAATTATTTTCTTAATTTTGGAAAATATTATATGCTCGTTAGCACTTTTGAAATATTTCAAAAATATTTCTAAAAATACCTGTGGGTACATGGAAATTCCTTAAATATTAGGAATTATTATTAAAAATACCTGTGGGTACATGGAAATTCCTGAAATATTAGGAAAAATGTGGAAAAATACAAGAGAAATTATTTAAATATTTCCTTGGTAAGAAGGGCAATAATTTATGTAGATAATACGTAAAAATCCCTGTAGTTGCCTAAGAAAGGCGCAAATAAAGGATCGTTTTCCCAATTTTTTTGAAATTAGGACATTCTTTTTAGAATGACCATGAAATTTGGACAATATAAACCGTGAAAGGTTCATATAAATGTCAAATTAGCCTCGAATAAGGCAATAATAGTCGTAAATGTGTAGGTCGCTCCACACTTTGCAATAAGGCGATACTTGTGAAACACTAGTGTAAATAAAGTCCTAGGTAAAGGATAAAAAAGACCCCGAATCTCGAAAAAGATCAATATAATTTCTACGAAAACTTGAAAAGTTTTCCTAGAAATTGGGGGGCAAATGATATGGGCTAAAAATAACCCTAGAAATATAATTAATGACGTATTAATTAGACCTAGATTGGTCCAAGAATTGGGCCCAATAAATGAGGCCCGAAACCCTAATTATTTATTAATTTCGTAATTAATAAATGAGGAAAATGTGCAGCTCATAAAAAGAGTCCAAAATGTGCCAACTTCGTCAAAGAGTAGCCTCCAAGACATACAAACCTAATAGGAGTCAGCCTCCTACAAAATAGGATTCACAATCCTAATCTAAGAAGGCGACTTGGCCCCCAAGTCACCTAATTCTACTCTAAATGCAAGGCTCTTGACGCCTATATAAAGGACCTGATCCTTCAATCAGAACTACGTCTTTGGCTTGATTCTCAATTACGAATTGAGATACGTAGGCATCTTGTGAGGACCGATTTAGTCTCGAAACACAAGTGCAGCCATTAAAGCTCGAAAGCTCTTAAACCTTAGCATTAAATTCGCAAGCCCAATTTTTATTCCACAACAGATATAATACTACATCAAGAGGTGTTGACTATATATATATATACATATACATATATTAAATTTAAGAATTTTTAAGACATTTTTATTTGGTGTTTCTTTTTAAAATTCAATTTTTTAAAAAAAAATCAAATACTTATCAATAATTTTTTTAGATTTTTATGAATAAGAGGAATAATATCGGATACAACTTAATCTCATTCTTTTATAGGAGTGTACTAGAGTTACCAAATTGTATAATAAATATTGTTACAAAATGATGTGACACAATCAGATGATTTTATTGGTGATATCGGTGTAAATACACGCAAGCTCATTATTATATAATCAATCAAAATATAATACATTTAATTTTGTAAAAACATTTGTACCCAATTTGAGATCTCTAGTATTTTTTCTTTCATAAATATATTTTAAGGTTGATCCTGATTGCAATGCACTACGGGTGTCAAAATCTGACATGACTCAAAATCCGATACGAAAAATTATGAATTAGATTGAGTATTTTGAGTTTCGGTTCGAGTTTGGGTTGATTAAATTTTTACCGAAAAATTGAGTCAGTTTCGGGATGATCCAAAATACTGAAACCCGACCCGAAAATTTAATATGTATACATGTATATACTATATTATATCCATATGTTATTTACTTATATTTAGTTTATATACAATATCACAAAATTTAATTATATATTTCTAATATTTTAAAACTGAAAATAAATTTATCTGAAGAAAATGATTAATTTTTAATCATTTTTGGGTCAAAATGAATCATTTTCGGATTTAACTTATTTTGGGTTTAGCTAGGGTTCAAAGACGGGTACAACAAACCCTATACGAGCCCGATCCATTTCCCGCAATTGACACCGCTAGCAAGGGAACAACTAGCAAGGGAGGCCATGTGCGACCGACCCTGATCGGATCCCCACCCCGTTTGAGTCGGAGGTTTCAGGGAATTTTTCAGTTTCAGGAAATATTATTAAAAAGATTCGGGATCGGAACAGGCATTTTAGCATATATATGTATAAATAATTAAATTATTATAAATGAGTATATTCATATATATTATTTTTATTTTTCATTTTTATTCCTCTAACAAATTCAAAGCTTTAATAATAAGTTATAATTCAATTACATCTTTTATCTATTATTGTAAACTAACTTATATCCCGTGCGATGCACAGTCTTCTTTAATATTTTATTACTTTTTATTTTAATTTTAGTAATTATATATTATTTGATAAAATGTTAATATATGTGTATATCTATAATAAATTTAATATAGATATCTAACAATATAAATATTTAAATTTAATATATTGTTGACGTGACCTTTAGTAGTATTTTAGATATTAAAATGTAAAATATTTTAAAATAATAGATATAACGGTTCATATTTATTTTCTCTTAAAAAATTTAAAAAAGGACTAAAGTGCAAATATCAAAAAATTATATTACCTTTTTAAATATATGTTGGTCGTGGTATTTTTAGAATATTAGTTGTATAAACTAAAATGTATAAAACATGTAATATGTTTTAACCGAAAAAGATAACTGGTTATTTATTAATAATTATATAAAATAATATTACAATTTTTTATATATGTTACCCGTGTCAGTTTTAGAAGATAAGTTACTTTAGTTAGAAAATATAAAACAGTTAATATGGTTTAGGTGGAAAAAATAATTGGTTTTAAATATTACCATTTTTATATATATGTTGCCTGTGTTTTTTTTTAGAAGATGAGTTATTTTTAGTTAATATATGTTTTAGGTGTTGTTTTACAAAAGATTTTAGGATTTATTGTTAGTTAATATCCCGTGTCATGCAGGGTCTTCTTTAATATTTTGTTATTTTTTAAAAAAAATTTGGAATTATATATAATTTGATAAAATTTTAATATATATATATAATAATTTGGATTTATATATCTAACAATATAAATATTTAAATTTTATATATTGTTGACGTGACCTTTAGTTAGGGGTGGCAAAATCAGACACGACCCGACAACCCGACACGAATTCGACCCGAAGAGTACGAATTCGGGTTGGAGTTTTTCGGGTTCGGGTTGATTTCGGGTTGACCCAAAACTGACCCAAAAAATTCGGGTCATTTTCGGGTTAATTTCGGGTTACCCGAAACTTACCCGAAATAATATTTATATAATATAAAATGAAATATATTCTGAAAATACCTATATTTTCTATTAATTTTGTATTATTTGTTATTTAAATTAATACATATTCTAATTCAATAATATTAAAATTAATTTATATTATCAAAATATAATTAATTTATTATTTATAATATATAATTTATATTTATTAAATAAATAATTATTATTTCGGGTTGGGTTCGGGTTGGGTTCGGGTTACTCATAAATTTTCGGGTTGGGTTCGGGTTGAGTATTCTGACCCATTAAAATTTCGGGTCGGGTTCGGGTTGGGTCAAATTTATGACCCGAGTATGTCAACCCAACCCGAACCCGACCCGCAACCCGAAATTGCCAGCCCTACCTTTAGTAGTATAATAATATTACCATTTTATATATATGTTGTCCGTGTTATTTTAAGAAGATAAATTATTTCAGTTAGAAAATATAAATAAAAAATATAAAAATGCAATATATTTTAATCAAAAAGAGTAACCGGTTATTTATTAATAATTATATAAAATAATATTACCATTTTTATATATGTTGCTCGTGTTAGTTTTAGAAGATGAGATGTTTTAATTAGAAATATAAAACATGTAATGTGTTTTAGGTGAAAAGGGTAATTAGTTTTAAATATATAATAATATTACCATTTTATATATATGTTTCTCGTGTTATTTTTAGAAGATGAGTTGTTTTAGTTAAAAAATATAAATAAAAAATATAAAACATGGAATATGTTTGAACCGAAAAGGGTAACCGATTATTTATTAATAATTATATAAAATAATATTAACATTTTTATATATGTTGCCCGTGTTATTTTATAAAATGAATTGTTTTAGTTCGGGTGATGTGTAGATGATTTTAAATATATAATAATACTAGTTTACTAAACCGCGCTTTGCAACGGCTTTGTAATAATTTTTTAAATTTTTTCTAAAAAGTATGTTTACTTTTTTTAGATAAAATAATATTTTTAACATGAAATGAAATTAAGATTTCTTTTGAATTCTCTCATTTACCGAAATTTTGAATAAATATATGAAAGGAAAATTGTTTAATATTTTTTATTATTTTAAAATTTATATCAAATATTATTATATTTATCACCATTTTTATTTTTCTCGAAATTCATATTTCAATTCTATTTTAAAATACATTATATTGTATCAATATTAAATTCTACCATATAATATGTTTCTTCTAATGAATCGCTCTCTCCTAATGAATCGCTCTCTAGTTAAACATGTTTACTCCCATTGACCGCTTTCTCGTTATTTTAACGAATTTAAACAGGTAACAAACTAATTTACTAAATAAATTACATCGTCTATTAATCAAATTTATTCTATCATAAATTTTAATTTAAATATTTTAAAAAATTCTAATTTTTATTGTTTAAAATATAAGTACTCGAGAAAATAAATTAAAAGAAAGTAATACTTATATATTTTACTTTATTTTATTTTATAGAAACTTGCATTTTCTGTAAGTATTATCTTATACATAAATTAGAAGATAAGACTTAAAAATTGATTTTATAATATATATGTCAAACATAAAGATAAATTAAACGTAGGGTTTTTTACAAAAAAAATCTTGAGAACATAATTTCTAACAATTTTTTAGGAAAATATTTAGATGATAATCTGATTTCAAGATAAATTTTAGAATTTCAAGAAAAAATATACGAGAATATTAAGATGGTAAATTTGAGTTTAAGTAACAAACTAATTTACTAAATAAATTACATCGTCTATTAATCAAATTTATTATATCATAAAATTTAATTTAAATATATTTAAAAAATTCTAATTTTTATTGTTTAAAATATAAGTACTCGGGGAAATAAATTAAAAGAAAATAATACTTCTATATTTTTCTTTATTTTATTTTATAGAAACTTTCATTTTCTGTAAGTATTATCTTATACATAAATTAGAAGATAAGACTTAAAAATTGATTTTATAATATATATGTAAAACATAAAAATAAATTAAACGTGAGATTTTTTACAAAAAAATCATGAGAACATAATTTTTAAGAGTTTTTTAGGAGAATATTAAGATGATAATCTGATTTCAAGATTAATTTTAGAATTTCAAGAAAATATATAAGAGAATATTAAGATGATAACTTTGAGTTTAATAGAATATCAACATGATAATTTGACTTGAAGCTAAATTTTAGTAGAGTATTAAGATAGTAATTTGACTTAAGAAGAAAGTTTAGAAGAATACAAGGTAATTATGATTTCCATTACTAAAGATTCAAAAGACAATTTAGATAATATATTTAGTTTCTTATGTTTATTTTAGAGAATATTAAAATTCCATATTTAGTTTCTTATTTTAGTAAATATTTTAATGGAATAATATTAAAATTGTATATTTAGTTTCCTGCATTAGTACAGATTTAAAAGATAATTAAAATATTTTCTAATAAAAAATTTAGGAGAATATTAAAGCTGCATATATAGTTTCTTGCATTTAGTAAAATTTAAAAGGAAATTGAGATATTTTCTAATAAAAAATATAGTAGAATATTAAAATTATATATTTAGTTTCCTCTATTAGTCAAGATTTTAAAGGTAAGAATATTAAAATTGTATATTTAGTTTCCTCTAGTAGTAAATTTTTTAAAGACAATTGAGATATTTTTGAATTTTTAATATTAATAATTCAAAAAATTGAGAAAATTAGAAAAATAGATCAAAGCGATTTGAGAGGCGCCACCTCACCGCCATAAGAGGTTAACTGTGTCAGTAAGGGCCACTTGCTTTTCAGAGTCTTTCCCGTTTCTGTAGCTGCTTGTCTCTTGTCTTTCTCTCCAAGTTTAGCTGTAGATTTGCCATCTGTTCTTTGGACCACCTTACCAGAACAGATGCTTCAGTATTTGTCTCCTTTGAATTTTGGTTTTGTACCTTGATTTGTCTTGTTATAAACGGCTAAGTGTTGATATCGTGAACTCCAGTGTTTCCCTGACTTCACGATGTATCCTTTGAAGACTTCACGACATAGCTTTTCAAAACTTCGCGACATAGTCTTTTTGAGGACTTTGCGATCCAGGCCTTTTGAGGACTTCACGATCCAGTACATCTTGACTTTGCGGTATCAACACTTCACGATACGAGTAATGAAGATTTCACGACATAGTTCATTTAGGACTATGCGATCTCAGTACTTCACAACATGGATATTCTTAGACTTCACGACATAGCTTTATTTTGACTTCACGGTATAGGGACTTAGAAAAACTTCTGCAACTTATTTCTTCAGGGCCTTATTCTTCTCCATCCCGGTGCATGAACATTTCTGAACTTCTACCAGGATAATTATTCCATGACCTATATACATTCTGGATTGCAAGAAGCTTACTAAGCTCATTATAACTTTGAGCATACAAGATAAAGCTAAGTACATGAAAACAAGACAAGTACAATAGAGACTTATACTATATCCCAGTGAAAGAATTCACTAGGTCATGTAGAGTGACATAGTCACAATGATTAGGCTTGTTAATAGTGATAATCAGACATGTCTTGAGTAACAATGAGTTATAAAAGAAAATTTGTAATTTTAATATTTGAAATAAAAGTACTATATGTAAATTGGTAAAGATTTAAATTGTTTGGAAATTTTCCTTTGCATAATACAAAAAATTAATGAATTTATTTCAAAATTATTATGAATTTTATAAATTTAATGAAATTATTTGATATTATAATTTATTAGATTTTTTTGAAAATAAATCAATAGTCAATATACCCGATTAACTTACCAATATCACTTAGCAATTAGCATAATTTAATTTGATGCAAGGATTTCATATACAAAACAGAACAATCATAGAAAACTAAAGAGATGCAATTGTGAACGTGTTGGTTATTGTATATTATATAGTAATAGAGGTAGATAAATTTAGAAAATTTAGAAAAAATTTAACATAATGTATTTACTTTCCTCCATTAGCAAGAAAATTAGTAAGTTTATGAGAATATTAGTATAATTTATTTAATTCCTCAATTAGGTCGTAGAAGAAGTTTAGAAAAATATTACTATAATCTATATAATTTCTTCCATCGGAAAGTAGTAAGAAATTTAAGAAAATTAGAAAAGAATGTTAACATAATATATTTACTTTCCTCCCTTAGAAAGAAAATTAAACTTGCAAAAAAATTACATTTCTATATATTAGTATAATATATTTTAACATAATATATTATGTTAAAATTAGCAAGAATTTTAACATAATATATTTACTTTTTATATTTTTTCAATAAAACTTTCTCTTTTTGCAAAACAAATTACGGATAATTACCTTTTTAAAACTGAAACATGTTATTTTTTTCTATTTTTCTTACTAAAACCCCTCCTTTTTCCAAAAACATCACAGACAAACCCTTACTTAATGTGTTTTATTATTTAAAATATTTACTTAATGTGTTTTATTATTTAAAATATGTTAACTATTTTAACATGCATACTAATTATTTTAACAAATACAATTAATAAAACATTAAACATAAATAAAAATTCATATAATTCATTCAAAAATCACATATATTAGATAACTACAAACTCTTTAATTATACTTTAATTAGAATTAAAAAACATAACTTTTTAAAAAAAATGTTTATATTTATATTTATATTATTACAACAAAATATATTGATAATTTGGACGATCACATGCTTAATAAGCTAATAAATTATTATAAAAAATTATAAGTTTTTTTTTAGATTTCAAATATTAAAATAGTATTTTTAAAACTTTTTAAAAAGGCAGCATTTGCAGAAGTACTAAAAGCTCAAAAAATTTATAAACAACTTTCAAAATTAATGTTAAAGTCGTTCGTGCTTTGCAGTACCAGTTTTTTTTACTTTTTCTATTTTCTCTAACAAAATCATTTATTTTTTCAAAAATATTATTGGCAATTACCTTTTTCAATTAAAACATGTTAGCTTTTCTATTTTTTCGTACAAAAACCCCTTCCGTTTTTAAAAAATTTCACGTTCAAAGATTTACTTTTATCAATTAAAACATATTATCTTTTCTATTTTTCCTTACTGAAATTTCTCTTTTTCCAAAAATGTCACGGTCAAAGCCTTCAAAACCTTACTTATTTATTTTAAAACATTAATGCTTTTAACTATTTAAAAAAAATATCTATTTTAATATACCAACTTATTTTTTTGATAAATACAAGTAATAAAATATTAAAACATAAATAATAAAATAATAATTATTAAAAACAATCAGTGTATCAAATTTATTTTTAATGATAATATTTCTAATAAAAATATGGAGTCTCGCGTGCATACCTATTCTCACTAATTAAAAATTGCCAAGTGTTAATCACGTCGTTATGTACAAATTTTGATTTTTTTTGTTAAATGCTCTGGCAATTACTTTTAGTGAAATTTGCTTTTCAAAAAAAAAAAAGAAAGTATGTCGCCAAACTTGATCTGTAATGCCACAAATCACAACTAACAAACCTTTTACGTCCTTTTTAATAAAAAAACCCTGCAAAAACAAATTTTTAGAATAGAAAAAAATAAATGGTTAGTTATTAACTCCTTATCTATACTATATTATTAAAGACGAAACATTGAAAGTTTTGTAGTTTGGTCATGAAAGTTTTTGTAGTCTGGTCACTCCATTCATAGCCGTTACATATTTTTGATCAAGTCATTGAGAACTGTTAAATAAAATATTAAAATTAGTATATATAATATATTTTTTCTATTTTTCCTAACTAAAAAATCTTATTTTCCAAAAATATCAGAGGCAGTTTCATTTAATAAAATAACATAATCATGTTATAATTGCTAATTAATAACTCACTACCATTTTTAGCCAAAGTGTATATTCTTTTTTATATTTTCTAACTAAAATTTCTACTTTTCTATTTTTCCTAATTAAAACCTCTAATTTTCCAAAAATATCACGAATAGTTCTATTTAATAAAATAAAATAATAATATTATAATTATTAATGACTAACCGATTAGTTTTTTTTCCCAAAATGTATATTCTTTTTTATATTTTCTAACTAATATTTCTCTTAACTAAAACCTCAAAAATATCACGGTCTATTCCATTTATTAGCATAAAATACTAATATTATGAATATCTCTCTTTATCTATACTATATTATCAAAGACGAAACATTGAAAGTTTCGGTACCTATTTTTTTGTACATGTTTTTTGATACGATATTTGCCTTATTTAATTGTTTATTTAATTATTATAATCAGTTACCCTTTCAATTAAATTAAATTACCATTTTTTTCTAAAAAAGAACAGGGACAATTTCCTTTTCAGCTAGAACATGTTACTTTTTCTATTTCATTTGCTAAAATCCTTCAATTTTCAAATATATCACGAGAAAACCCGTACATATTTACTTTAAAATCTATTTTAATACTTTTAATTGACAATTACATTTTTCAACTAAAACATGTCACCTTTTCTATTTTTCTTACTAAACCCCTCTTTTTTCAAAAATATTACGGGCAAATCGTTACTTTTATATTTTAAAATTCAACGAAAACATGTTACTTTCTATTTTTATTATTAAAACCCCTCTTTTTCCAAAATATCACAGACAAATCGTTACTTATTTATTTTAAAATTCATTTTAATACTTTTAATTATTTTAAAATGTTTAACACGTATACTTATTTTTTTTAATAAATGCAATTAATAAAATATAAAATATAAATAATAAAATTAACAATTATTAAAAATAACCTGTGCATCGTACGAGTTTTAAACTATATTATTAAAGACGAAACATTAAAAGTTTGGTAGTCGGATTGACGGACGGTCGGTACTTAGTGATTTTACTTAATTACCCTTACTTATTTTTTTTAAAACTATCACTAAATAATAACATTATTTATAACTAATTACCTTTTCAGCTAAAATACATTACCTTTTTTTATTTTTTTTCTTACAAAATCATCTTTTTTTCTAAAAAAAACACGGGCGATTATCTTTTTTAACAAAAACATGCTACTCTTTCTATTTTTCATTACTAAAACCCCAAATTTCCAAAAATATCACGGGTAAACCCTTACTTATTTATTTTAATAATTTTAATTATGTTACTTTTTCTATTTTTTCATTTTCTAAAAAATATATTATTAAATAATAACATTTTTATAACCAAACTACCTTTTTAGCTAAAATACATTATCTTTTATAAAAAAATCTTCACTTTTTCAAAAACAATCACGGACAATTACCTTTTTCAACTAAAACATGTTACTCTTTCTGATTTTTCTTTACTAAACCCCTCATTTTTCAAAAATATTCCGGACAAATCCTTACTTATTTATTATGAAGCCTATTTAAATACTTTTAATCACAGACACTTACCTTTTCAGCTAAAACATGTTACTTTTTCTATTTTTCACCCCTCCTTTTCCAAAAATATCACGGGCAAACAATTATTAATTTATTTTAAAATCTATTTTAATACTTTTAATTATTTAAAAAAGTTTAACACGCCTACTTATTTTTTTTAGCAAATGCAGATTAATAGAATATTAAAATATAAATAATAAAAATAATAATTATTAATAATAATCCGTGCATCGCACGAGTTTTAAGCTAGTATATAATTGTTGTGGAATAAAATCTGAGCTTACGAATTTAATGCGAGGGTTTAATGAGCTTCGAGCTTTTATGGCTGCACTTGTGTTTCGAGACTAAATCGGTCCTCACAAGATGCCTACGTATCTCAATTCGTTATTGAGAATCAAGCCAAAGACGTAGTTCTTGGTGTTGCCCTCGGGGCTATGGCGGCAGGGGCACACCAAGGACGTAGTGACTTGTATGTCCTTATTCGAGGATGAAGTCTAAAACGTAGTTTTAGGGGTGCCTTTGTGGCTTGTTGCGCCTTCGAGGCGTTGTGATGTATGGAGTTGTGCCCAAAACGTAGTAGATGACGTATGGAGCTGTGTCCAAAAAGTAGTAGATGACGTATGGAGCTGTGTCCAAAACGTAGTAGATGACGTATGGAGCTGTGTCCAAAATGTAGTAGAGGACGTATGGAGCTGTGTCCAAAACGTAGTTCTGATTGTAGGATCAGGGTCCTTATATAGGCGTCTAGAGCATAGTATTTATGGTATGTTTAGGAGTCTTAGCGAATAAGTCTCCTTTTTGATATTGGATAAACATTGTATTTCTTGCTGGAGAATTCGTTTCCTTGTTGATAAATGCTATGACTCATTAATTGCCTTTAATTGGGATTCGGGATCCTTCTTTGATGAATTTACCATATTTTGGACTCTTTTTATGAGTTGTATATTTTTCCTATTCATTAATTACGAAATTAATGAATAATTAGGGTGTCGGTCCTTAAATACCGGCCTTTTAATTGAATCAGCAATTATATTTGTATAATTACTTTTCTGTCCATATCATTTGCCCCCCAACTTCTAGGAAAATCTCTTTTAGATTATCGTAGAAGTTAGCTTATTCGGGAGTTACGAAATTTTTCTTCCGTATTGTGGCTTGGTTTGACGAACATATAGTTCTAAATCCATTTTGTAATTTTCCCAAAACAGGAATCGGGATTTTTCATCAATTCCATAGAAGACAAATCAATTTTTTGATTTTTCAGTTTATTTTCGACCAGGATCCTGGTCGAATTCGACCTCACTTTTGGGTCCTGGTCGAACACCTTCGACCAGGATTCTGGTCGAATTTTGGCTAGCTTTTTCCTCCTGGTCGAATGGTTTCGACCAGGTTTCTGGTCAAATCTTGACTTGATTTTACCTCCTGGTCGAATGATTTCGACCAGGTTTCTGGTCGAATCTTGACTTGATTTTACCTCCTGGTCGAATGATTTCGACCAGTTTGCTAGTCGAATTATGGCGTTGTTTCAGGCCCTGGTCGAATACTTTCGACCAGGATTTTAGTCGAAGATGTGCTCCATTTTGAGCCCCGTTCGAACTCATTCGACCAGGATTCTGATCGAATATTTGGTTCATTTCGAGCTTTTAAGGCCCACATATATTGGGCTCAATTTGGGTCTAAGGCCTTTATTTAGCAATTGGGCCTTTAGCTTTTTTATTGGGCCTCTAGCCTTTATTGGGCTTTTAGCCTTTTTATTGGGCCTTTAGCCTTTATTGGGCTTTTAGCCTTTATTGGGCCTTTAGCCTTTATTGGGCCTTTAGCCTTTATTGGGCCTTTAGCCTTTATGACTATACCGGCTAATGCTGGTTGTCCTTCCTTCAACCGGCCCATTGACCGGCTGTCATCCCTATAAAAGGGTGAACTCTCAGTTGTTTCCATTCATTCCTCACTTTCTATTTCTCAAAGTTACTCTGCTAAATTTTCTCCAAAATCTTCTCTAAATTGCTCTGCTAGGGTTCTGTCACAAAGTGATTCCCGACGAGATTTTCCGTTGAATCTCACCGTTTTTCTGGGTTTCTTGCTTGAAGATTTGAAGAAATCTTTGAAGATTCTGGGTTTTCTTTGAAGATTCTGAGTTTTCTTTGAAGATTTCTGGGATTTTGCTTTGAAGACTTGAAGATTTCTGGGATTTTAGATCCTGTGCATTCGTCCCCCTTGGCGACACTTCTGCCGATGACCAAGATGCTGATGAGCATTCCTCTGGATGTAGCTCAGGGGAGGAGGCAGAAGCTGGTGGCAAGGGGGAAGATGCTTAGTTAGTTTTTTATTTGTGGTCATTCATGGCTTGTACTTTCTTTATGTATTTCCAGCCTTCGGGCTTAACTTAAACTTTTAACAAGTTTAGTTTTATTTGTATCCCTTGGCCCTTCATGGCTTGTTGTTGAGGATTTGAAGATTTTCTGGGATTCTTCTTTGAAGTTTAAAATGGCTGATCACGCTTCCCAACGTCTATGATAATGCACTGGGATTTCATAGGAGTTATACCGGTCTTTTTCGAGACTTGGGGTCTTTTTATCCCTTACCTGGGACTTACTACCCTTTTTTGAGGATTTTAATATACACTAGTGTTTCACGAGTATCGTCTTGGTGTAAAGTGTGTATCGTCTTGCATAAGCCTTTTATGTCTTATACCATCTTGTTTTGGCTTCAAGCCTTTCATTGAGCATATCAAATGATGGGGTTTGGACTGAATATCTTAGGTTTCTGGGGTTTCAACCCTTCATTTGCTTTCTAGGAAGCTCATGATTTCATCGAACCTTATTTCTATTTGTCCTATTAGTGAGTCCAATCAGGACACACTTTGAACATAATAGACTTTCAAATTGGAGGCATGCCAAGTCCTTGGCACCTCATGCCCTTCAAGGGTTTCTAGTTTGTACGAGCCTCGACCAAACACGTTCTTGACGCGATATGGTCCTTCCCAATTTGGGGCCAGCTTGCCCTTTTGTCCAACTCTGGATGCTTCAATTTTCCTGAGAACCAAGTCTCCTTGACGAAAAAACCTTTCTTTAACCCTTAGGTTGTAGTAGAAAGAGGCTTTCTTTTGATGTTCAACTATCTTGGCGTTTGCTTCATCCCTAACTTCATCAATTATATCCAAAGCTAGCCTCAAGCCTTCTTCATTTTCTTCCGGTTCATAAGCCTCAACTCTTGGGGAGGTGTGAGTAATCTCCATCGGGACTACTGCCTCTGCTCCATAAGCCAATGGAAACGGAGTTGCCCCGGTGGTGACTTTACAAGTAGTACGATATGCCCAAAGTATGGGGAGTAATTCGTCTACCCAAGTGTTTCTGGAGCGTTCAACTCTTTTCTTTAGTCCATCCAGGATAATTCGATTTGCAACCTCAGCTTGCCCATTTGCTTGAGGATGGGCAACAGAAGTGAAGCGCAACTTGATATCATTCTCATCACAATATTTCTTGAACTCATCATTGTTAAACTGAGTTCCATTGTCCGTAACCAGGACTCGCGGAATTCCGTACCTGCATATCACATTTTCCCAGAAGAAATGCATTACTTGCTTGGTGGTTATCTTGGCTAAAGGTTTATCGTCAATCCACTTGGTGAAGTAGTCGATTGCTACTATCAAGAACTTTCTCTGCGCAATTGCCATTGGAAATGGACCGAGTATATCCATCCCCCACATGGCAAATGGAATTGGTGAGTTAATGGATGTCATCATCTCTGGTGGTTGTCTAACCACTAGTGCATGCTTTTGGCACCGTTCACATTTCTTCACGTAGCTTTTAGCATCAGCAAGTATGCTTGGCCAATAGAAACCTAAACGAGTGACTTTATGAGCAAGGGCTCTGCCCCCCAAGTGCTGCCCATAAATTCCTTCATGTACTTCCTTTAGGGCCAATTCTGCCTCTTGGGGTCTCAAGCATTTCAGATAAGGAATGATGAAAGACTTCTTGTATAGGATTCCCTGAATCAGGGCATACCTTTGTGCTCTCACATATATCTTTCGTGCTTCTGAAGTGTCGTTGGGTAGCCACCTAGTTTCCAGATGAGCTTTGATGGGATCCATCCAACAACTGCCAACATCAATGGGTGCTACCAACTTTCCGTTGATGCTTGAGGTCTTCAAGACTTGGAAGTATACACTCCCTGCATAGTTTTCAATTTCAGAAGAGGCAAACTTAGACAAGGCATCGGCATTCACGTTCTCTTCCCTTGGAATGTGTTCCACATAGCATTCATCAAACTGAGTCATGATGGCCTTGACAAGTTTTAAGTACTTGGCCATGACTTCATCTCTCGCTTCAAACTCCCCATTTACTTGGGAAACCACTAGCCTCGAGTCTCCACATACTTTCAGAGTTTTAACTCTCAAGGCTCCAGTCAGCCCTAAGCCAGCTATCAGGGCTTCATACTCAGCCTCATTGTTTGTCGTTGGGAAGTCAAGTTTTAATGCATACTCTATGAGGAATCCATCAGGACTTTGTAGCACTAAACCGTCTCCACTTGATTTTGTTTTTGATGCTCCATCAAAATAGAGCACCCAACATTCTTTGAAGACTATTTCTTCAACTTCCTTGTCTTCCACTGTCACTTCCTGCCCCCCGACTTCTTGGTTGTCAATGGTGCATTCAACCATGAAGTCAGCAAGTCCTTGTGCTTTTATGGCCGTTCGAGGCTTGTATTTGATGTCAAATTCCCCTAGTTCAATGGCCCATTTAATCAATCTTCCACTTACTTGAGGGCTGTGCAAGATGTTTCGTTGAGGTTGATTTGTCAAAACCTCTATCTTGTGTACCTGGAAGTATGGGCGTAGCTTTCTTGAGGCCATAATCAAGGCTAAGGCAAACTTCTCTATCGTGGAGTAGTTTATTTCTGCCCCATGTAGAATCTTACTCACATAGTAGATGGGTTTCTGAACCTTCAATTCTTTAGTGGTTCCATGTCTAGAATTGCTTTGATTTTGTCGGGATTGGCCTCGATTCCTCTCTTGGAAACCATCAGGCCTAAGAACTTTCCCGAGCCTACACCAAAGGCACACTTAGCTGGATTCAACATCATCTTGTGGTGCCTTAGCACTTCAAATGCCTCTCGGAGGTGCTCAATGTGATCGGCCTTATCGAGGCTCTTGACTAACATGTCATCTACGTAGACCTCCATGGTTTTTCCAATTAGGTGTCCAAAAATTTTGTTCACCAACCTTTGGTAGGTTGCCCCTGCATTCTTAAGTCCAAATGCCATGACTAGATAACAAAAAACACCAAAGTCAGTGATGAATGATACCTTAGAGATGTCATCCTTGTGCATTTTGATTTGGTTGTATCCACTGAAGCCATCCATGAAGCTGAGCATCTCGTGTCCAGCTGTAGCATATATTAATGCATCAATACTTGGTTAGGGAAAACAATCCTTAGGACATGCATCATTCAAGTCAGTGAAGTCCACATACATCCTCCATTTTCCATTGGCCTTTTTGACCATCACGGGGTTAGCCAACCATTCTGGGAATTGTATCTCTTCAATGAACCCGGCCTCTAGAAGCTTTTCAACTTCTTGTTTAATGGCCTCTTGCCTTTCTGGAGCAAAATTTCTCTTCTTTTGTTTCACCGTCTTTCTTTCAGGATCCATATTTAACTTGTGAGTTATCAATTGGGGATCAATCCCTGGCATGTCAGCCGCCGTCCAAGAAAAAACGTCATTATTCTCTTGAAGAAAAGATATGAGCTTACTTTTCAATGGCTCAGGTAGTAGTGCCCCAACATATGTCACCTTTTCCGGTTCACCATGGACTAAGGGAATGGGGATTAAATCCTCAGCTGGTTTCCCTCTTCGGTCCTCATTATCACTAGTATCCATGTCTTCAATTGGGAGAACTTGCCCCCCGATTCCATCAGGCCTTAACGCGGCTACATAACAACTTCTAGCCATCTTTTGGTCTCCTCGTTCTTCACCAATCCCATTCCTCGTTGGGAACTTGATTTTTAGATGATAAGATGAGGCAACAGCCTTGAACGCATGAAGACCAGTCCTTCCAAGGATCGCGTTGTAGGTTGAGGTTGCCTTTATGACTACGAAGTTCAGCATCTGAGTAGATGTATTCATCCCTTGGCCCATGGTCATTGGGAGTTGGATAGTGCCTTCCACCTTCAATTCCACTCCATTAAACCCATATATGGGCATATTCGAGGATGTCAACTGAGAATCAGTATAGCCCATTTTGATAAAAGCATCGTGGAACAAGATGTCCACTGAAGCTCCATTATCAACTAGAACTCTCTTTGTTTCGAAATTGCCTATCACAGGTACGATGACTAAAGGATCATCGTGGGGGAACTTCACCCCTTCTAAGTCGGAATCATCAAAACCTATCGAGACTTCTGTTCTGGCACGCTTCGGTGCTTCTCCAACCAAAGTCATTACTTCTCGGGCATAGGCCTTTCTTGAGTTTCGGGAGGACCCAACAACAGTTGGTCCTCCGAATATCATGTTGATGACTAGCCCTCGGGGCTTGGGATTTCGATCTTGATCGTTGTCCCTTATGTCATAATCCTTCCTTTCATAGTTTCCCCTTTGACATCCTTGGTTTCCATCTTTAGTGAATTTACTGAATTTTCCTCTTCGTATCAGAAATTCGATCTCATCTTTCAATTGCCTACAATCATCGGTGTCATGACCGACTTCTTTGTGGAACCGACAGAACTGGTTTTGGTTCCGTTTGGACATGTCAGCCCTCATTGGCTTCGGCCATTTGAGATCTCCTTCCTTAGCTATCTCCATCAGAATTTGACTCCTGGGAGTGTTCAATCTTGCATACTCTGTGAATTTTGGCCCAAAATTGCTCTTTTTTGGTGGAGAATCAGATCTCTTTGACGTTCTAGGAAATTTTTCCCTAACATCGTACTCTTGGGTTTCCTTCCTTTTCTTTGAGTTCCCATTACCACCAGTAGTGGGTTCATGCTTTCTCATGCTTTCTTCTGCCTTGATGTATTTGTCGGCTCTGTCTTGGAGCTTTAACATGCTCTCAGGTGGGTGCTTGGCCAATGATCTCTTGAAGTGATCATCAGTAGTTCCTTGCTGTAGGGCTATCATAGCCACTTTGTCCTCCAAGTCTGGGACTTTTAGAGTCTCTCTAGCGAATCGATTAATGTAATCTCTCAAGGCTTCATTCTTTCCTTGCTGAATTCCCATGAGGGATGCAGAGCTTTTCTCGTGCACTCTCCCACTTACGAATTGGTTGATAAACGCCTTGCTCAATTCCTTGAAGGACCCAATAGAATTGGGAGGCAAGCGGCTATACCAACGTTGTGCCATGCCTGCCAAGGTTTGGGGAAACGCCCTACACTTGACCGCATCGTTGGTCGGCTGCAACAGCAGTGCGTTGGAGAAGGTTCTCACATGGTTAGCGGGATCTCCCGTTCCATCATAAGCCTTGATCGTCGGCATCTTGAATTTTCTAGAGATGTTGGCTTTCATGATGTCTTGAGTGAAGGGTGGTGTTGGATCATCAGGATCTCTTAGGGGCAACAAATCAGTAGGATCACCCCTTGGGGCCTCAGCCTTACTGTTTCTCCTTGGTGTTGGGTCGAGGTTGATCATCAGGACTCTTCCTTGATTTTGTGTCCTTGTGGCATCCTCTTCTGCCAATAAATTTTTGAGCCTTGCAGCCTCGGCTTCAAGGGACGCAAGTTTTTCCTTAGTAGTTTCTCGATTGGTTTGGGAGGAACGTCTCCTTCTTGGGGCAACATCCCTCTCATCTCCTGTTGAGTAATTCTCATCCTCGGTGTAGGGACCTGAGTAGTCTTGAAAAGGGGTTCGCTGATTTTGGGGTCCCAGACCTTGAATATATGGGGGCACATAGGCCTCGTGATAGATGGGGTTGGCACCACTACTGCCCATCGAGGGTCGAGGTGGCATACCATAAGTTGGCTTACCGAGAGTTTGGGTAGTATATTGGGGGAGATCCGTGGTGTGAAGTTGGAGACCACGTGCTGCGTTTGCAAGCAATGGTGGATCTCGTCCATGAACAACCATTTGTAGGGGATTCGTCCCTTCAGCAGTAATCGGGACTTCCGGTCCTTGAGTGGTGGTGATGGGGCCATCTGCCCCTTCAGTGCCAGTGATTGGCGGTGGTTGGCTCCCCTGAGTTTCTGTTGCAGAAGTAAGAGGAAGTCGATCAGAAGTTTGAGGACCTCGAGCTGTTCTTCGTGTGTTTGCCATGGTTGATGTTTTCGTCCCACAGACGGCGCCAAATGTTGTGGAATAAAATCTGAGCTTACGAATTTAATGCGAGGGTTTAATGAGCTTCGAGCTTTTATGGCTGCACTTGTGTTTCGAGACTAAATCGGTCCTCACAAGATGCCTACGTATCTCAATTCGTTATTGAGAATCAAGCCAAAGACGTAGTTCTTGGTGTTGCCCTCGGGGCTATGGCGGCAGGGGCACACCAAGGACGTAGTGACTTGTATGTCCTTATTCGAGGATGAAGTCTAAAACGTAGTTTTAGGGGTGCCTTTGTGGCTTGTTGCGCCTTCGAGGCGTTGTGATGTATGGAGTTGTGCCCAAAACGTAGTAGATGACGTATGGAGCTGTGTCCAAAAAGTAGTAGATGACGTATGGAGCTGTGTCCAAAACGTAGTAGATGACGTATGGAGCTGTGTCCAAAATGTAGTAGAGGACGTATGGAGCTGTGTCCAAAACGTAGTTCTGATTGTAGGATCAGGGTCCTTATATAAGCGTCTAGAGCATAGTATTTATGGTATGTTTAGGAGTCTTAGTGAATAAGTCTCCTTTTTGATATTGGATAAACATTGTATTTCTTGCTGGAGAATTCGTTTCCTTGTTGATAAATGCTATGACTCATTAATTGCCTTTAATTGGGATTCGGGATCCTTCTTTGATGAATTTACCATATTTTGGACTCTTTTTATGAGCTGTATATTTTCCCTATTCATTAATTACAAAATTAATGAATAATTAGGGTGTCGGTCCTTAACTACCGGCCTTTTAATTGAATCAGCAATTATATTTGTATAATTACTTTTCTGTCCATTAATACCTTATATATAATAAGCGTAAGGGAGATCTTATCCAAAACTTTGGTCGGTCACTGTACTACCAAAAGTATATGATCCGTTGGATTATAAAACTATAAATATTCAAATAGATGAGGACCGTTAGATATAATATTAAAAATTGTATTTGATTAATAATAGGATAGTATTTAAATACTAAAAGATGTATTTTGATAATTTAAACCAACTATAAATGGGTTTTCTATATTGAATAGAAATCTTTATGTAAAAATTCGTAATTATCTTTTCTCTTTAGTTTATGGATAGTTCCAGTTAGATAAAAATTAATAAACCATCATTAAATTAAAGATAATTTTGTTAGCTTCGCATGGGCTGTAAAATCGTTAAAATCTGTTGTCTAAAACTCAAGATAGAGCCCAAACAGTAAAGTGATTATCTAAATTTTAATAAATATTTTTTTATTGTAGATTTAATTTTTTTCCTAATTCTTTTAAATTTATAAATTCTATTTTTATTTCAATAAAATATTAAAATCAATTTAAGAAAAAATTAAAATCGATATGGTCCGTGTACGATCACTATACGACCAAATTAATAATTACAGTTAGATCTTAAATAGATCGATTAGAATTGTTAGATCTAATATTAAAAAGTGTATCTGATTAATAATATAATTATATTTAAATACTAAAAAGTGTATTTTGATAATTTAAAAGTTTTCTATGTAAAAATTCTTAAATATCTTTTCTCTTGAATTTATGTATACTTCCAATTAGATAATAATTGTTAAACCAAATATCAACATAACAATTCATATTGATTATAATATTAAAAATTATCAATATAATGCTGATGTATATCATACTAACAATGATACACGTGAACCTAAAGAGACTTACGAGAACTCCTGTACATAAATAAATTTAAACACTTTTTTTTCTGAAGGAACATAACAATTTGATTGATCCAAATTATAATTATATTATTTTACATATAACAAACATAAAAGGATAATATCAAAATATTATTAAAATATTGAGGGTTTCATATTCATAAACGATAATTTTGAATATAATACTTATATTAAAATGTGTATTTGATTAAAGGTAGGATTATATTTAAATACTAAGAAGTATGTTTTGATAATTTAAACCAATTATAAATTGGTTTTCTATATTGAATTGAATTTTTTATGTAAAAATTCTTAACCATCTTTTGTTTTCGGTTTATGTGTAGGTCGTTAGATAATAATTATTAAACCATCATTAAATTAAAGAAAATTTCGTTAGTTTCGCATGGGTTGTAAAATCGTCAAAATTCAATTTCTAAAACTCAAGATATAACCCAAATAGTAAAGTGAGTATCTAAATTTTAATAAATATTTTTTTTTTATTTTTGTAGCACCAGTTTATTTATTTTTCCACTAATTGTTTTAAATATAGAAATTTTATGTTTCTTTCAATAAAGTATTAAAATTAATTAAGAACAAATTCAAATCGATAAAGAATATAATAATATGAGAATAAAATTTTATATAATCATAACATAATTTTTATTCTATTTAATAATTTTTAAGTAATAATGTATTTTAAAATTTTATATACACTGTAAATAAACCGAAACATTAAAAGTAAAAGCAGTTAGTAAGATACTTATATCAGTATATACTTAATATCCTTATTATATTAAATCCTTATATATAATAAGTATAATATGGATCTTATCCAAAATTTTGATGGTACAGTCTTGGACAACCAAACTAATAAGGACCATTAGATCTTAACTAGATAAATGAAAATCGTTAGATCAAATATTAAAAAAGTGTATTTTATTAATAATAAGATTATATTTAAATTTTAAAAAGTGTATTTTGATAATTTAAACCAAATATAAATAAGTTTTCTATATTGAATAGAATTCTCCATGTAAAAAATTCGTGACTTTCTTTTCTCTTTCATGGACAATTCCAGTTAGATAAAAATTGTTAAGCCATCTTTTAATTAAAGATAAGTTATCTGGGTGTAAAATCGTCAAAATCTAATTTTTAAAACACAAGATAAAGCCCAAATTAGTAAAGTGGGTATTTAAATTCTAATAATCATTATTACGTCATCATTATTTTAATGTCAATTTAATTACTTTTTTCTAACTATTTTAAATTTAGAAATCTATGTTCAAAAATTGAAATCAATCTAAGAAAAATTCAAATCAACAAAGAATATAATAATACGAGGATAAAATTTTATAAAATTGTGCATATTTTTTATCTTATTTTATTAAATTTTTTATCATATCTAATTAAATATTATTTATTATTAAATAATAAATTATACGCAAATGGTGATTTTGTTTTATAAGAACTCATAGAGACCTAATTTCATTGTTAGCAGGACTATATTCATATTTAAAAAAACCGTATTTTGAAATTTTAGACTCAGCTACAGAAGAGACCTAACTTTTTTAACCTATATACATTGTAAATTATTAAATTCGAAACTTTAAAAGTTTGTTAATCAATTAGTATAGTACATTTTTGAAAAATCGTACTTTATAAAAAATATTATCAAATAACCCATGTCTACAAGAAAAAAAAAATGAAAAAATTCTTATTTTTCAAAAAAATCCTATAAATTTTAATTGTTGTTGGTAGATTCAAACCTTAGATCATTGCACGTGATAAATTTTACTCTTATATCTAACGTTTCTCAACAATTTAATTTGAAAGATCCAACGATTATGAATTGAGTGATCAAGCGACCATACTTATAAGAAAACTTTTATTATTTAGTCGTTAATATAATAACATAGATTTTTACGGGATATACTATAAAAAAATGATTTTTTTACAGAATTTTGATCATCACGGTGTACTACTTTAAAAGATAAACTGTTACAAAAAAAATTATATTTTAATTGATAATGTATTTTCTCAAAAGTTCAAAATTCCCGCATCATTAACATATTACAAAAGAGAGTATATTATATTTTAGCAATAAATATTTTAAAAAAATATATTAAAAAAATATTTAAAAAATTAATGATGTTATCGTGGTAGTTTGGTCCTAAATACCGCCAAAACATTCTCAACCGTTAGATCCAATACTTTGAAAAATAGAAGATCAAGATTATATCATATAAAAAGAAGTTATTATCTAAAAATGATATAAGTTAAAAGATATTATATTAGGATTGGATTTTCTAAAAAATTAAAACATAAAAAAAGTTGTAATTAAATAAGGAAACCCATTTAATATCAAAATAATAAAAATCGTTTAATCTTAAATAGATAGGCGAAAACCGTTAGATTTAACATTAAAAACTTTATTTGGTTAAGAAAGAGTATTTTAATAATCTAAACTACATATAAGTAGATTTCCTAAATCGAATAGAATTCTCAATATTAAATTTCGTCACTTTATTCTCTTTTTAGTTTTAGAATAAAATTTCATGTGGACCGTAAAATTCGCCAAATCTAACTTTTATAACTCAATATAAACAAATATTAAATTGAGCGTGTAAAATGTAATAAATATCAAAATTTTAACTATAATTCTTTTTGGCTAAATCTTTTTTAACAATAATTTAATCATGTAAACTAATAACTTTTAAATATTAAAATATTCATAAATAAATATAATTATAAATATTAAAAAAACAATCATGTGTTCCATGGGTAATTAAAATATAATTATAAACAAAATAATTATAAATAAAATTTAAGTAACCGTGCATCGCACGGGCTATAAGCTAGTATCAATAATAAACGTAAGGGAGATCTTATCCAAAACTTTGGTCGGTCACTGTACTACCAAAAGTATATGATCCGTTGGATTACAAAACTATAAATATTCAAATAGATGAGGACCGTTAGATATAATATTAAAAATTGTATTTGCTTAATAATAGGATAGTATTTAAATACTAAAAGGTGTATTTTGATAATTTAAACCAATTATAAATAGGTTTTCTATATTGAATAGAAATCTTTATGTAAAAAATCGTAATTATCTTTTCTCTTTAGTTTATGGATAGTTCCAGTTAGATAATAATTATTAAACCATCATTAAATTAAAGATAATTTTGTTAGTTTCGCGTGGGCGGTAAAATTGTTAAAATCTGTTGTCTAAAACTGGAGATAGAGCCCAAACAGTAAAGTGATTATCTAAATTTAAATAATTTTTTTTTTAATTTAAACCAATTATAAATAGGTTTTCTATATTGAATAGAAATATTTATGTAAAAAATCGTAATTATCTTTTCTCTTTAGTTTATGGAGAGTTCCAGTTAGATAATGTTGCCCAGTAAATAACAATTGTAGAAGGGGGTTGAATACAATTGTATAAGATTCTCGACTTTATATAACACAAATATGAAAGATCAATAACAATAACAATAACAATAACAACTTTATTAACTTTGATATAAAACTGTTACAAACTCTCTTAAAAAATTCTGATGTTCTTAAGAGCTGCTAGCTTACAAAAACTCTCTCAAGAAATTCTGTTCTTAAGAGCTTCTCTCCGATTATGTTCTCTCTCGAATGAATACATAAATCGAAACCAAAACTGTGTTTATATAGTGCACACAGCTTCTCTATCAATAACAAGATAAGTCCTAATCAATAACAAAGATAGAAACCTATCCTTAATCGATAGCTACATACTACAAACCAGGAACAAATAGAATAAACTTCCATGTTTATCTAGACTCCAAATATAACTCGAAGTAGGAATCCTGATCAGCTTCAAGTTCTGATGATCAATCCTGATCATAGTCTGAGTAGGAATCCTGATGATCAATAAGATACTGACGCTTGATCAAATACTGATGACCATGCAATACTGATGACGTCAGCAATCCTGATCAGTTGAGTCTAGCTTCTGACGATCATTGAATTCTGATCTAACAATCTCCCCCAATCTCATACTTTGTGAAATAAAGTATAGATTCCAAATATTCAATGATGTCAAAAACATGTATCAAAATGTACAAGTATCTTCAGAAACAACTTATCTGTTTTAAGCTTTTTGATAGAACAGATTCATCTTCAAGAAATTGGATAATAAACTTTCTTCTTTTTCTTCAAGAATTTGAATCAGTCTTTCCTTAAGATTTCTGAGTTCTTCATCTTCCTCATTAATCTGGTAGATAGCTGCTCTGAGATTCTGTATGGAGTTTCTCTGTAGACTGTGCTCTTCAAGCAAAAGATAAGCAATTTCCTTCCCATCAGGATTGAGAGAAAGATGAGTCATGCCAAAATTTACTTCTTTAACAGCAGTACCCCTTTGCATTTCCACATCCTGACCTCTTTGATTTAAGTACATGGGAGTATAATTACTATCGAAATTACTGTTTTCATGCAGTCTTCTTCTTATAGTTGACAAAATCATGTCAGCCCATACTTTGTACACTTGGTTCTTCCATCTTAACAGATAGTGAACATATTTCAGTTCCTGTGTAGTTTTCATCAGCAGATCTTGAATAGATAAAATCTTCACACTACCATCTTTCATGAAGTACAGAAGCTTTTCTTTCTTTTCAAAACCATCATGACAATCTATAACTATATCAACAGCTGATAAATTGTTCAGGTTTTCAGAAGTTAAAGTACCTCCAATTTCTGTCAAGGAGTAAGGATCAACATATGACATATTCAGATATTCACCATCTCTGTGTCCAATACCTCCTCTTGAATTACTTGACAATTGCTTCAGATTCGAAAACATCTTTAACCAGAGTGTTTTTGATCTAGCCATATCAGACAAATCAACAACACTTGAAGCACTTGTAATAATTCCACCAGACTGAAAATTGATAGGTGTATCACAACTTAATGTGCTAATATGTTTCCACTTCTTGTATTTCTCCTTTTCATGAGCGTAGCTTCTTTCAAGTAAAGATTCTTGTCTGCTTGAATTTCTCCATTTTCTTTCATTTGAAACTTTAAGCCATTGTAGATAGAGATTGAAATCTTCATTTGTTCTTTTTGTAATATCTCTTCTTCTGGCTTCTTCTTCTTCATCTACTTCTTTGTTGTGACAATCAACAACAGTAGATAAGATTATCAAATCAACCTCTTGCAGAATTTCAGATTCGTCAGGATCTTGAATATTGTCAGGATTAGAATCTTCAATTTGATTTGTATTGCTGAGAGTTGATTTACTTGACTTTCTTCTCAATTCAGGTTCTTCTTCAACAATTCCATCATCACCAAAAGTAGATCTGTCAGGAACTACTAGAGTTTGAATAGGTTCAGGAATTTCTTCAATTCTTAACCCTCTAGACCTTGTCTGTCTAGGTACTGTTTGAGTTGAAGAACCTCTTCTACTTCTTCTAGCACCTCTCCTACCTCTGCTTCCTCTACCTCTAGCAGGAGCAGTATAGCTTTCCATTGTCTCTCTCTGTAATCTCAAGAATTCTTCATGTGAGAGATCTGGATA
Organism: Heracleum sosnowskyi; assembly: GCA_030848705.1. Taxonomy (NCBI): domain Eukaryota; kingdom Viridiplantae; phylum Streptophyta; class Magnoliopsida; order Apiales; family Apiaceae; genus Heracleum; species Heracleum sosnowskyi. The sequence continues at coordinate 4,072,152 of JAUIZM010000014.1, read as the reverse complement.
TTCTTCACTTGCTGTAGAGAGTGCTTTTCTTGCAAATAATTGTTGAACTCTTTTATCAGTGTGATATAGAGTAACAATTCTGCCATCTTTTGTAGAAAACTTCTGGAATAAATTTGATGCATCTTCAGGATTATCAATAATTACATCTTCATCACCTTCAGGAATTGTAGCAAGAATGTGTCCATGACCAGATGCCAGGATTTGATCTTCCGTCAGGATCTGAGATTGCACCAATGTTCTTACTGTCTTAACTCCAGAATCAGAAACATGAGTTGACTGCGTTGTTTGACTTTGAGAAGTTTGGATTGTCTTCATAACAACAGCATCAGAGGTTTCTCCTTGTATCACTTTGTCACCACCATCATCTCCAGTATCATCATCATTATTTCTTAATACTAGATCAGGTGTACATTTTGTCTGAATAACCTTCTCCCCCTTTTTGACATCAGGATTTGACAATAATTGCAAAATTAAGGAAAGAGAGGCTTGAATTTCAGTTACCTTAGTATCCAGAGAATCAATTCTTTGTTTGATGGAGGTTTGTTCTGAAACAACAGATTTCACTTGGGATTCCACTACCCTCAGTTGTAAAGTAGTAGGCACCTTTGTAAAATTATTAAAGATATCAGTCCTCACTTTTTCAGTTGAACCCTTGATAGAATCAATCTCACTTTTCAGGCTTTTGGATAACAGAGTAGTAGCCTTCAGATGATTCTTCAAGTCTTGATTCTCTATAGATTTCACTGCATTATAGGCATGTTCAATAGCAGAAGAAAAACTGATAGATTCATCAGATTGGTGCCATGAATTGTTCCATTCATTCTGTCTAAATGCCTCTGCAGGATCAAAGGAAGGAGTAGAAAAATCTTGTCTCTGATCTTTCCCAGTGAAAGCATTGCTAGCCATATATGTACTTGATGAACCAAAATTAGTTCCAAGACTAATTTTGAGTGCTGTAGCAAGCTGTTCCTTCTCTTTTCTATTCTCATTATCATCATCACTATCATCATCAGAACCATGAGATTTATCAGGATCAGGAATTGCAATACCTTTCAGTTTATCCTGTGATTCTGAGATAGGATGATCCATTGGTCTTGAACGAAGTGGCTGTATCAAAATAGGTTCATTATCAGGAGCACCACTAGCGTCAGGATGAACATTGTCAGGATTTGATATGCTTGCATCAGTATTTGCTACCAATGGTTCTTGTGGAGCTTGAGGTTCAGAAGCTGCTTCAACACTTTGAGCTAAAGGTTCTTGTGTGCTTCCCTCATTGACAATGTTCTCGACCAATCTTTCAACAGAAGCTGTAGCTTTGCCTGCATCTTCACTTTGAGAAGATGGTTCTTGTGTAGCTGGAATGTTGATGTCTTCATTCTCCCTTTGAGAAAATGGTTCTTGTGTGACCATTCCACTAGCTAAGCCGTCACCCAAACTTTGATTGAGTGGTTCTTGTGTGGCAGGATCAACAGTAGCTGCTGAATTACTCTGAAATTCAGGTTCTTGTGGGCTTGATCCTTTCAGCTTCTTCTGTCTCTGATAGACTAACTCTTCTGCATTCCTCTTTTTCTTTGATGTAGATGTAAGACCAACCAAGGAAGCAGTTGTAGAAACCTTCTCCCAAGAATATCCTTGAATCTGAGATGGAGAGGCTGGAGAGTCTGATATAGAGACAACTTTTGTTGCTGCATCAGGAATACTAACATCAGGATTTGATGTCTGAATATCAGTATCCTTCATTTGCACTGTCAAAGGAATATGATACCTGCTCTTTGATAATTTCCTTGTTTTTTTTTTGTGGTTTTGATGAAGGTACCACAGCTTTAGTAGCAGTATCAGCAACTTCCTTGTTCACATTCATCACAGAGGATATAGGTAAGTCATCCTCTGAATCACTTTCATCAATCAACCTTAACTTCCTTTTCACAGGAACATTCTTAACAACCTTATCAGCTTTCTTCACCAGGACCCCTTGTACACCCCCTTGTATCTTCTTTTTAGTGAGTGGTGTAGAGGAAAAATCCTTTGAACCTGATTGCCTTCCAGACACATCAGTTCTAGCTGATTTCTTTGATTTTACAACTAAAGTCTTTTGAGAGACAGTAGAGGTGGTTGTTAATTGTTTAGACTGTTTAGGTTGCATGCTTGTGTCAGGAACAAGGTGGGTTGGGCCTTGTACTATAGCATTAGAAAGTAGTCCATAACGAGTAGGCATTTTCTGATGTAAGAAAAACCTAACCTCATCAGGAATAAAAGCATTTCCTATGAAACCATTTGCCTTATCACTGTTGACTAAGGACTTAATATTATTCTCAGTAATTCTACAGATTGGTAGAACTACATCATCCTCAAAAACAACATTAGGACAGAAGTGATTAAATATCAACTGTAAAAATCTAAGAAAACAGACAGAACCCAATTTATCTGATTTCCTATCACTTAAAGCTTTTAAAATAAAAGACCCATAATCAAACACTGTAGAATGGATAAGAGAGTACCCAATTTTAAGAGATCCTGATGGAAGAGCATCAAAATTTGATGTCTTGTTCAGGAAACAGCGGCTGATTGTATCAAAGAAGAAATTCCATTCCTTCTTAAGCTTTGTCCTGAAGAGATTTCCATATCTCTTTACTTCACCATTGTAGCCCAACTTTGTAACAAACTCAAAAAGAGTAGAGTCCGAAACATTAGCAGGAATAGCATCACCAAGAACGGGTAAATGCAGGGCTGCCTCCACAATTGTAGGAGTCACATAGTGAGTAGTTCCATTATATCCAAAACTCATCAAGATTGTATCAGAATGCCCTTTATCAAAAGTAACTGAGTTCCACACCTGCATTACAGACTTAAAAGAAACACTTGCAGGTTCTGTTAAAGCAAACTTCAATGGGCTTGAAGCTAGAAAATCTTGAATGATATGAAACTCATTGGGTAAATCTTGATGATTTAGAATAGCCACAAAATTGTTAGTGGCAAATGTAACACCACTAATCACTGTTTGTTTGTTCATGAATGATGAAGATGTCATCGTAATGCTTTTGAAAACTCGAGAGTTAAGATTTGAAGCAATTAGGGTATGAAAGCACAGAGAGAGATAGAAAACGAAAAACTGATGATAAGAGAGTAATTAACGATGTAGAACAATGAAAAGTATTTTGTTAAAACAAAATATTACTCTCAAAGACAGGTGGCAAAATATGATTTGTGCACAAAGAATTAGTGGACAGATTACGTGTGTCATTTAAATAAATCTGCACCGCCTTTTATGTGTATGTATTGATATATCTATAATAGTGCAACACATGCGCGCATACAGTTGTCCTACTAAAACTCAACCGTCCATCAGCAGATACTGACGAAAAATTAGGCACAAATTAAGTAATGAAATACTGACCTGTACATCAGAATTGACCAGTTGACTTCCTGTCAGGATTGAGTCCTATCAGGATTTGATCAAAGATACATACCTTTCTGAATAACCATCAGGATTTGACAGTTATCAGGATTTCCTCTCTGTAGCTTTTCCTCAGAAATTCTCAAAATTCATCATTCCAAGTTCATTCACCAATTTATTGAAAGTAGCTTCAGGTAGTGGCTTGGTGAATATATCAGCTAGTTGTTGATCAGTAGGAACAAAGTGAAGTTCAATTGTTCCTTCCAGAACCTGTTCTCTTATAAAGTGATATCTGATACTGATGTGTTTAGTAAGAGAATGCTGAACTGGATTTCCTGTCATTGCAATAGCACTTTGGTTATCACAATAAATAGGGATTTTTGAGTATGACAGGCCATAATCTAACAACTGATTTCTCATCCACATTATCTGAGCACAACAACTTCCTGCAGCAATGTACTCAGCTTCTGCAGTTGAAGTGGAAATAGATTTCTGCTTTTTACTGAACCATGAAACTAGTCTTCCACCCAAAAACTGACAACTTCCTGAAGTACTTTTCCTGTCTATTTTGCATCCTGCAAAATCAGCATCTGAATAACCACACAACCCAAAATCTGATTCCCTTGCATACCAAAGGCCAAGTGAAGGAGTGCCTTTGAGATATCTGAAAATTCTTTTGACTGCAATCAGATGTGGTTCTCTAGGTTTTGCTTGAAATCTTGCACATAGACAGGTTGCAAACATGATATCTGGTCTACTGGCAGTGAGATACAATAAAGAGCCAATCATTCCTCTGTAGTGAGTTACATCTACCTCTTCACCTTGATCAGGATCAAGTTTGGTAGCTGTAGCTATGGGAGTTGAAGCAGGAGTACTGTCTTGCATGTTAAACCTTGTCAGTAAATTCCTTGTGTATTTAGACTGATTAATAAAAATCCCTTCATCAGTCTGTTTAACTTGAAGACCCAGAAAGTAACTCATTTCTCCCATCATGCTCATTTGATATCTTGACTACATAAGCTTGGAAAACTTTTCACACAACTTATTGTTTGTTGACCCAAAAATGATATCATCAACATAAATCTGAACTAACAGCAACTCCTTACCATGATTCAAATAAAATAGAGTTTTATCAATTGCACCTCTTTTGAATCCACTTTCCAGTAAGAATTGAGCTAAGGTTTCATACCATGCTCTTGGAGCTTGCTTTAGTCCATAAAGTGCCTTATCCAGTCTGTAGACATAATCTGGATATTTAGGATCAATGAAACCAGGAGGTTGTTCAACATAAACTTCTTCCTCCAGTTCACCATTTAAGAAAGCACTTTTAACATCCATCTGGAAAACCTTGAATTTCTTATGTGCTGCATAAGCAAGAAATATCCTGATGGCTTCTAGTCTTGCAACAGGAGCAAAAGTTTCATCATAGTCAATTCCTTCTTGTTGGGAATACCCCTTTGCAACTAGTCTAGCTTTGTTTCTGATAATGATTCCATCAGAATCAGTCTTGTTCTTGAAAATCCACTTTGTACCAACAATTGATCTATTCTTTGGTCTTGGTACCAGTTTCCAGACTTCATTCCTTTCAAATTCATTCAGTTCTTCTTGCATTGCCGTAACCCAATCAGCATCTTTAAGTGCATCTTCAACTTTCTTAGGCTCCTCCTTGGATAGAAAGTTATTATATAAACATTCATTCTGAGTTGCACTTCTTGTTTGAACACCTGCATCAGGATCTCCAATTATCAAATCAGGAGTATGATCTTTTGTCCATTTCCTTGTTGGTGTCAAATTGTTTCTTGAAGTAGATGCTCCCCCTGGATTGGTGTTATCTTGATTGAAAGAATTTGATTGATTTGAAGCTCTCCCTGAATTATTGCTATGCCCTCCTGATGTGTTATCAGGATCTTCACTTGAATCAGTATCTGAAGAATTCTGTCCTGATGATTGAATTGACTCTGAACTTGTAGTTGAATGCCGTTGCTCCCCCTCAACATTAGCACTACTAGTTGTATCACTGTTGTTTGCATCATTAGTATTAGCACCATCAGTACCTGGTGAGTCATCAGGATTTGGTGACCCGTCAGTACTGGATGAATGGACAGCTTCTGATTCACTTTCTTCAGGTTCCTTGGAAGCTTCATTTTCAAATAACAATCTATCATGCGAGTCTTCAATGATTCCAGTTATCTTCTTATCATCAAAAGATACATGTATTGACTCCATGACAGTTCTTGTTCTCAAATTAAAAACTCTGAAGGCTCTTGATGTAGGATAACCTATGAATATTCCTTCATCAGCCTTTGTTTCAAATTTCCCTAGCTGTTCAGGATGAGTTCTGAGAACAAAACATTTACAGCCAAACACATGCAAATGCTTCAGACTTGGTTTCTTCTCTTTGAGTGACTGATAAGGAGTGACACCATGCCTGTTTATCAATGTGAGATTTTGTGTATAGCATGCTGTGTTGACTGCTTCTGCCCAGAAATATGTAGGTAATTTAGCTTCTTCCAACATAGTTCTGCCAGCTTCAATAAGAGTTCTATTCTTCCTTTCTACTACTCCATTTTGCTGAGGTGTGCCAGGAGCAGAGAATTGTTGAATGATTCCTTTGTATTTGCAGAACTCTTCCATCTTTGAATTCTTAAATTCAGTACCATTATCACTTCTCAGAATCTTGACTTTGTACTTTATGGTTGTCTCAATCATCCTCACATGATCCAACAGAACTTCAGGAGTTTCATCTTTTCTATGCAGAAAATACACCCAGGTGAATCTAGAATATTCATCAACAATTACAAGAGTGTACCTTTTCTTACTGATGGACATGATGTTGACTGGACCAAACAGATCAAGATGTAGCATGTGATATGGTTCTTCAATAGAGGATTCTGATTTACTCTGGAATGATGTCCTTCTTTGTTTTGCTTTTTGGCATGCATCACAGAGTCCATCAGGTGTATATAAGACATTAGGTAATCCTCTTACTAACTCTTTCTTAACCAACTCATTGATGTTGCTGAAGTTGAGATGAGAAAGCTTCTTGTGCCAATTCCAACTTTCATCTACTGAAGCTTTACTGATGAAACATGTAGGGGAGCCATCAGTATCTGAGAGAATGTTGGCTTCATATATGTTACCATGCCTGTAGCCAGTTAGTGTTATCTTCCCTGTTGCTTTACTGACTACTTCACAATGTGTGGAATAGAAATTGACATGATAACCTCTGTCAGTGATTTGACTAATACTCAACAAGTTGTGTTTTAGTCCTTTCACTAGAGCTACTTTTTCAATGATGACATTTCCAATGATTATATTGCCATCTCCATAAGACACAGTTGGGCCAGCTGTTTCCTCATATTCTGATAACAGGGCTTTGTTTCCAGTCATGTGCACAGAACATCCACTATCCATGACTAACACATTTTTCCTTTTACCCTGCATCAGAATAGTAAAACACTAGTTAGAATGTTTAGGAACCCACACTTGTTGGATTCCTTGTTCATGCATTTTATTAAATTTAACAGCAGAAGACTTTTTGACTTTAGCAGTCCTGACAGGATTTACTCCATCAGGATTTGCTTTGTCAGTATCAGTATTAACAAAAGCATGCTTCACTATGACATTTTCAGTTCTATCAGACTTTGTACTACTTTCAAACTTAGGCAATGGATCATAAAAGTTATAGTACAAATCATGATACTCTTTACATGTATAAATAGAATGCCATAGACTACCACAATGAAAACAGGAATTCTGTGGTTTGTAAAATACTGATCTATTCCTAACATCAGACTTAGGAATTTCAGCAATTTTCTTCTTACTCTTTTTACAATCAATAGCAAGATGATTAGAGTTACCACAGTTAAAACAACACTTTCTAGGTGCATTTGGGATATATTTATAACCATTCTCTTTATTGATCCCAACTTTACCATTCCTGTTTCTCTTAACAGTAGCTTCCTTTTTCTTATCTGTAACCTCACAGATTTTATCTTTAAGCTGTTTCTGAGACAATAGACCTACATTCTTAGTGACTTTGTTCATGACAGGTTTAGACTTTATAATTTTAATTCCTTGAGTAGAAGAAGATCCCTTTTCAAAAGTAGAATTGGAATCCTTACCAAAAACAAAATTAACAGGAGTAATCTTAGATTTGGTTGAGTCTATAACATGTCTATAGGTCTTTGGACTGATTGTCTCATCAATGACAATTTTCTCTGCTAATTTCTTATCTTCATCTGACTTATATCCTAGACACTCTTTCCAATTCTTAGAGGTATTAATCTCATGAAATTTCCTACCAGAGTCTGTCCAGGTTCTGATTTTCTCATTAGCAAATTCAAGTTCTTTTTCAAGGGAAGTACATTTAGATGTCATCTCTAAGTGCATGTGTTTAGCATTATCACATTCTTTTTGTACTTCTTGCATACGAGAAAATTCAGCTTCTAATATCTCATTCCTCTTTCTAAGGTCAGACATCTCAGATAAGATTCTAGTATTTTCAGCAGTTTGACTTCTAAAGCTAATATGTAATGACTTTAGAAAACGTCTTAACTCAGAAGCATTATCAGTATCAAAATCAAAGATAGTATTTAGTACCTTATCATCAGGAGCAGCAGTTACATCAGCATTGGCCATTAACGCATAGTTGACTACCTCAGTATCAGATTCTGAGGAAGAGTCCATCCAATCCTTGCTTGATGTGATGAGTGCCTTTGTCTTGTTGCATTCAGAAGCAAAGTGACCCATACCATTACACTTGTAGCATCTAACCTTTGACTTGTCAAATTTGCTACCCTTGCTGTCCTTTTTGATATACTTGTCTTTGTCTGCTTTGAAGGTCTTTTTCTGAAAGTTGCCTTGTCTTCTATTCTTCCTGAACTTCATCCTTCTGAAGTTTCTGACAATCATAGCAACCATCTCTTCCATGTCTGAATCAGAAGATTCATCACCAGTATTGGCATCAGGATTGCCGTCAGTATCTGATGAAGAGTCGTCAGGATCTGATTCAGCTACTCTTGCTTTCCTTCTAGAGACCTCCATAGTTTTTCCTTTTGATTTAGCTTCTACATTCAAAGCAATTGACTTTGCCTTGCTGCTTTTCTTGTTCTTTCTCTGTTGAACTTCAAGATCATGAGTTCTTAGCATCCCATAGATCTCATCAAGAGACACAATGTTCAGATCATACTGGTGTCTAATGATTGAGGTCTGAGTATCCCATTCTTCAGGTAAAGCTCTAAGAAATTTGGTGTTTGAATCTTCAGTTTCATATACTTTATCAACTAAGGATAAGCTGTTCAATAGTGTCAGAAATCTATCATATAGATCAGTCAGGCTCTCTTCAGGTCTTGCATCGAATTGCTCATATTCTTGAATCAATAGAGCCCTTCTATTTTTCTTAACAGATGCAGATCCCTGGCACTGAGTTTCCAAAGTATCCCAGATTTCTTTTGAAGACTTGCATGCAATCACTCTGTTTGACATGACAGCATCAAGGCTATTATGCAAGATATTCTTTATCTTTGGTTCCCTGAGTACATGAGCTTTTTCTTCTGGAGTCCATTCAGCTTTAGCTTTGACCACATAATGTTCTGGTACTGTATCTGTTCGTTCTACGAACTTTGTTGGTATATATGGTCCATCACGAATCCTGTCCAAGTAGTCAGGATCCATAGCCTCTAGGTACATCAGCATCTTTACCCTCCATGTAGGATATTCTGATATCTTCAAGATGGGAATCTTCATGCTTTCATACTTGGTTGTCGACATCTTTAGATCGTATCTGATTCAGAATTAAATCAGTTTGCTCTGATACCAATTGTTGCCCAGTAAATAACAATTGTAGAAGGGGGTTGAATACAATTGTATAAGATTCTCGACTTTATATAACACAAATATGAAAGATCAATAACAATAACAATAACAATAACAGCTTTATTAACTTTGATATAAAACTGTTACAAACTCTCTTAAGAAATTCTGATGTTCTTAAGAGCTGCTAGCTTACAAAAACTCTCTCAAGAAATTCTGTTCTTAAGAGCTTCTCTCCGATTATGTTCTCTCTCGAATGAATACATAAATTGAAACCAAAACTGTGTTTATATAGTGCACACAGCTTCTCTATCAATAACAAGATAAGTCCTAATCAATAACAAAGATAGAAACCTATCCTTAATCGATAGCTACATACTACAAACCAGGAACAAATAGAATAAACTTCAATGTTTATCTAGACTCCAAATATAACTCGAAGTAGGAATCCTGATCAGCTTCAAGTTCTGATGATCAATCCTGATCATAGTCTGAGTAGGAATCCTGATGATCAATAAGATACTGACGCTTGATCAAATACTGATGACCATGCAATACTGATGACGTCAGCAATCCTGATCAGTTGAGTCTAGCTTCTGACGATCATTGAATTCTGATCTAACAGATAATAATTATTAAACCATCATTAAATTAAAGATAATTGTGTTAGCTTCGCGTGGGCTGTAAAATTGTTAAAATTTGTTGTCTAAAACTCAAGATAGAGCCCAAACAGTAAAGTGATTATCTAAATTTTAATAATTTTTTTTATTATTGTAGCACCAATTTAATTTTTTTCCTAATTCTTTTGAATTTATAAATTCTATGTTTAGTTCAATAAAATATTAAAATCAATTTAAGAAAAAATTAAAATCGATCTAGTCCGTGTACGACCACTATACGACCAAATTAATTACTACAGTTAGATCTTAATTAGATCGATGAGAATTGTTAGATATAATATTAAAAAGTGTATCTGATTAATAATAGAATTATATTTAAATACTAAAAATTGTATTTTGATAATTTAAATTTTTTCTATGTAAAAATTCTTAAATATATTTTCTCTTTAATTTATGTATAGTTCGAGTTAGATAATAATTGTTAAACCAAATACCATATAACAATTCATATCGATTACAATATTAAAAATTATCAATATAATGCTCATGTATATCATATAAAAATGATACATGTGGACCTGCGTTATAAGAGACTTAGGAGAACTCATGTACATGAATAAATTTAAACATTTTTTTTTCTGAAGGAACACAACAATTTGATTAATCCAAATTATAATTATATTATTTTACATATAACAAACATAAAATGATAATATCAAAATATTATTAAAATATTGAGGGTTTCATATTCATAAACAATAATTTTGAATATAATACTTAACCATCTTTTCTTTTCGGTTTATGGGTAGGTCAACTGGTCAAGTTAGATAATAATTATTAAATCATCATTAAATTAAAGATAATTTCGTTAGTTTCACATGGGTTGTAAAATCGTCAAAATTCAATTTCTAAAACTCAGAATAGAACCCAAATAGTAAAGTGATTATATAAATTTTAATAAATATTTTTTTATAATTGTAGCACCAATTTATTTATTTTTCCACTAATTCTTTTAAATATAGAAATTTTATCTTTCTTTCAATAAAGTTTTAAAATAAATTAAGAACAAATTCAAATCGATAAAGACTATAATAATATGAGAATAAAATTTTATATAATCATAACATAATTTTTATTCTGTTTAATAATTTTAAAGTAATAATCTATTTTAAAATTTTATATACACTATAAATAAAACCGAAACATTAAAAGTAAAATCAGTTAGTAAGATACTTATATCAGTATGTACTTAATATCCTTATTATATTAAACTCTTTTATATAATAAGCATAATAGGGATTTATCCAAAATTTTGATCGTGACAACCAAATTAATAAGTACTATTAGATCTTAACTAGATAAATGAAAATCGTTTGATCAAATATTAAAAAAGTGTATTTTATTTATAATAGGATTATATTTAAATTCTAAAAAGTGTATTTTGATAATTTAAACAAAATATACCAAATATAAATAAGTTTTCTACATTGAATAGAATTCTCCATGTAAAAAATTCGTGACTTTCTTTTATCTTCCATGGACAATTTCAGTTAGCTAAAAATTGTTAAACCGTCTTTTAATTAAAAATAATTTAATTATCTTCACGTGGGGTGTAAAATCGTCAAAATCTGATTTTTAAAACACAAGATAAAGCCCAAATCAGTAAAGTGAGTATTTAAATTCTAATAATGATTATTATGTCATCATTATTTTAACGCCAATTTAATTACTTTTTTCTAACTATTTTAAATTTAGAAATCTATGTTCAAAAATTAAAATCAATCTAAGAAAATTCAAATCAACAAAGAATATAATAATACGAGGATAAAATTTTATAAAATTATGCATATTTTTTATCCTATTTTATTAAGTTATAGATCATAACTAATCAAATATAATTTACGCAAATGATGATTTTGTTTTATAAGCACTCATAGAGACCTAATTTCATTGTTAGAATGACTATATTCATATTAAAAAAACCGTAATTTGAAATTGTAGACTCACCTACAGAACAGACCTAACTTTTTTAACATAGATACATTGTAAATTATTAAATTCGAAACTTTAAAAGTTTGTTAATCAATTAGTATAGTACTTTTCTGAAAAATCGTACTTTACAAAAAATACTATCAAATAACCTATGTCTGAAAGAAAAAAAATGAAAAAAATTCTTTTTTTTTCAAAAAAAAACCTGTAAATTTGAATATGTTGTTGGTAGATTCAAATCTTAGATCATTCTGCATGATAATTTTACTGTTATATGTAATGTTTCTCAACAATTTAATTTGAAAGATCCAACGATTATGGATTGAGTGATCAAACAAAGCGACCGCACTTCAATATTTAGTCTTTAATATAATAACATAGATATTTACGAGATATACTATAAAAAAATGAATTTTATACAGAATTTTGATCGTCACGGTGTACTACTTTAAAAGAACTATTACAAAAAAAATAATATTTTAATTGATAATTTATTTTCTCAAAAGTTCAAAGTTCCCGCATCAGTAACATATTACAAAAAAGAGTATATTATATTTTAGCAATAAATATTTAAAAAAATAAAAAAATTATAAATATTAAGAAAAATTAATGATGTTATCCTGGTAGTTTGGTCCTAAATACCGCCAAAACATTCTCAACCGTTAGATCCAATACTTTTAAAAATAGATTATCAAGATTATATCATATAAAAAGAAATTATTATCTAAAAATGATATAAGTTAAAAGATATTATGTTATGATTGGATTTTCCAAAAAGTTAAAACATAAAAATAGTTGTAATTAAATAAGAAAACCCATTTATAACCAAAATAATAAAAATCGTTTAATCTTAAATAGATAGGTGAAAACCGTTAGATTTAACATTAAAACCTGTATTTTGTTAATAAAGGTTATTCTAATAATCTAAACTACATATAAGTTAGGTAGATTTCCTAAATCGAATAGAATTCTTAACATTAAATTTCGTCACTTTATTCTCTTTTTAGTTTTAGAATAGTTTTTAATTGAAAAGGAACTATTAAACCACAACTAAATTAAAGATTATTTTGTGAATTTCATGTGAACCGTAAAATTGGCCAAATCTAAATTTTATAACTCAATATAAACAAATATTAAATTGAGCGTGTAAAATATAATAAATATCAAATTTTTAACTATAATTTTTTTGGGCTAAATCTTTTTTAACAATAATTTAATCATGTAAACTAATAACTTTTAAATATTAAAATATTCATAAATAAATATAATTATAAATATTAAAAAAACAATCGTGTGTTGCATCGTAATAAAAATATAATTATAAACAAAATAATTATAAATAAAATTTAAGTAACCGTGCATCGCACGGGCTTATAACCCGTGCGATGCACGGTTAGAAACATTTTATTCAACAACTTGAAATTACATAACTGCCCCTCCAAAGTCAAATGTTATAAAAATGTAAGAAAACTTTCATCTTGATGGGAATCGAACCGAAGACACTTCAATACTAATTACTAAGAATTTCAAGTCACCAATTTAACCATTGAGCTATTTGGGCTTTTTTGTTGTGGTATAAAACCCATTAATATGTTAATATCTTTCACAAATATTATTTTACACTTTAGTTTTTATTCAAGATTCTTTCATGATAATTTCATTTGTCTGATTATTAATAAAATTGGTTATTGGTCTAAAGTATAACCAATAAACACGTATCTCTTTAATTAAATTTAATTATGTTTCTTCCTTTGTATTCACAATTTTAAGACAAAGTACAAATGCATTTTTAGTCACATAATATCACTTTTTAGTCTGAGCATCCAATAATACAAAATAGTAATCATTTTGTCTCAACTATGTTCATACATATAAGATAATATAAGTAATAATATAAACACCTCTATAGTTGTTACCCTGAATAAAGATGAAAGTAATCCGGATTCAGGTCGGATTTTTCGATATCCGATAGGGCCAGACTTTTTTAAATCGAGACAAATTTCCTCTAGGGTCGGGTCAGGAGGGGCCAAATCGGATTTTTAAAAATTATTTTAGATATTGATAACTTTAACTTTAACTTCTTTTTTTTATTTTTTAGAATTTAATTAAAAATTTTAAGCTTTTATCCGAGATTTAATTGAAAATTCTAACTTTTTGGATTGGACTTTTATCCTGATCAAGAATACGTCCAAATCGAGATTAAATTTGGGTTTATTTGGTTCGAATCGGATCGGGGTTTTGTGACAAATATGCGATCCGTTTAAGCCTGCGGGCTGGATCCAATTGAGGTGGACTTTTTTTTAATCAGATTTTTTTCGATTTTTTTAACCAGTTCGAACAGTTTTTTTCGAATACGAATTTGTGTGCATCTCAATCCCGCCACCTCATGCATTAAGGACAAGTATACTACTCCGGCCGCTTATAGAGAATTATGGAGACCGGAGAGTATTGGTAATTTTGAAATGAAACCTTTATTTGACACCTTTAACTAATTACTATCTCATTATTAATTAGCTTAAAAAACTAATCATCAAACACATTCAACTAAGAACAAAATCTTTTTCGGACTAATACCAAACCGATCTTCCTTGCAAATATTCTCAATCATGTCACATAGTGTCACCAACAAGTTCAAACTGATGGCAAGATCACCATAACAAACTGAATAATACTTATCATCGCAAAATTAAACTGACGTGAACTAGAAAATATCGTTACAAAATAACATCAAGTACTATCGGTTAGAGCGATCCCGTAACTTGCACGGTTATTGAAGCTAGTTAACCATCAACGCAACAAACCTACAAACTATTCCTATTGAAAAAAAATAAACACTTGCACCAGAAGTAAATCAAAGAAATTGTAATTGAATTGCTTTATATTGACTGACATAACATACATGTCTTGTAAATACGATAAAGGTATAATCTCACCTTTAATTATGAAGATATACATCACGGTTGTGGTAGCTTTTGATCGAAGGTTTTGTATTTACCTAAAACAGATGAACAGAATCTATAACAACGCCTAAATAATTATCATAACATTGAAAAATAAAATTTACATTGTGTAAAGATCCCTTTATATAGGACTTTAGGTTCACTTTCTTTAGGTAATATTTGTTTGATTGAATTTTAAATAAGATTGAATTTTGTATATTTATTGTCTTTTTTAAAAATTCTAAAATAAATAAGGAATTTTACTTTCAAACATGACTTTTTTAATTTTAAATAGGATTGACTTTTATATATTTATTGTTTTACCTAAAAATACGATTATAAATAAGAAAATTTAATTTTATTGAATTAAAATTGAGGTGCTTTAGAAAAATAGATAAATATTTTTCGGACGATCTGAAAGCTACTTGGGGTTTTCCTTTATATATATAAAGATAAAGATATAAAGATAAAATAAAGATAAGGATATAAAGAAGAAGATAAATAAATTGAGAAAGAAGATAAATATTGATAATATAAAAAGATAAAAATGTTGAATATTAAAATAGTATATATACTTTCTTCCATTATTAAATATTTTAAAAGAAATAATATTAAAATTGTATATTTAGTTTTCTCCATTAGTAAAGATTTAAAAGGCAATTGAGATTTTTTCTATTCTATAAAATCAAATTTAAATCAACAACTTTAATTTTATTGAATTAAAACTGAGAAAAGAAAGAATATAAAAATTGTATATTTAGTTTCATTCATTAGTAAATATTTAAAAGGCAATTGCTATTTTTTCTATCCTATGAATTCGACTTTAAATAAGGAAATTTAATTTTATTGAATTAAAATTCAGAAGCTCTGGAAAAATAGATAAACAGCTTTCGGACGATCTGAGAGCTCATGGGGTTTTCCTTTATATACATAAAAAGATATTGATTACCATTTTATATATATGTTGCCCGTGTTATTTTTGGAAGATGAGTTGTTTTAGTTAGAAAATATAAAACATGTAATGTATTTTAGCAAAAAGGTAATTGGTTATAAATAAATTGGTTATAGATAGACCCGTAAATCAGCCCAAATACCGACTGACCGACCGATCAAAATTTTTAATATTTCGTCTTTAATAATACTAGCTTAAAATCCGCGCGATGCACAAATTGTTAATTGTTATTTTATTATTATATTTTTAATAGTTTATTAATTGTATTTGTTAAAAAAATAAGTATGCATGTTAAAATAGCTAAATACTTTTAATTAATTAAAAATATTAAAACATATTTTAAAATAAATAAAAATAAAAAATGTAACATATATTTAGTTTTATAAAGTAAATGCCTGTGATATTTTTGAAAATGAGGTTTTAAAATTTAATAATTAAAAGTAATTAAATTCGTTTTAAAATAAATAAGTAAAGGGTTTCCTGTGATATTTTTGAAAAAAATGAATTTTAGTGAGAAAAATAGAAAAAGTAAATTGAAAAAGACAAATTCCCGTGATATATTTAGAAAAGAAGGGACTTTGTTAGAAAAAATCTATAATGTGTTTTACAGTAATCGGTTATAAATAGATATTTGATTATTTATATTTTAATATTTTTAGTGATTGCATTTGTTAGGAAAAATAAGTAGACATATATAGATATATATTAATTTGAATTAATATTTAAAATGTAAACTTAAATTCAAACACATGTACACATATCATAATTTAGAAAATTAATTTTATTATAAAATATATTCAAAAACAAAATACACAAGCAAGTTAGCAAACCCTTATTTCCCTTGTTCTAAGCAGCTGCCGATACAGATTCAGTCTCTACTCTCTCTCTCTCAAAGTCAAGGTACATGTCCCTGTTCATTGTTCGTTATTTTGTGTCCAATTCATTGTTCATTATTTTCCTGTTCATTGTTCGATACGAAATAATGAACAATGAACAGGAAAATAATGAACAATGAACAATGAATTGGACACAAAATAACGAACAATGAACAGGGACATGTACCTTGACTTTGAGAGAGAGAGAGAGTAGAGACTGAATCTGTATCGGCAACTGCTTAGAACAAGGGAAATAAGGGTTTGCTAACTTGCTTGTGTATTTTGTTTTTGAATATATTTTATAATAAAACTAATTTGCTAAATTATGATATGTGTACATGTTTTGAATTTAATTTTACATTTTAAATATTAATTATGATTAGGGTCTGCTTACTTCACATTTATTAACAGATTTGATTATAAAATCAATTATTTCCATTGGTTGTTTTTGTAGATGGGCAAATCAGAATTGTACTACTATGATTGTCGGATAGTTTTTCATACTGCCAAGGGAATCTATCATCACAACGTATCAAAGCATTCAAACATAGACAAGAAAGGAAAAAAGACCTGTAAATTTTGCCAATCTTGGTTCAAATCACAAGTCTACCTTGAAGCTCACATTCCTGAGAAACATAAGGTAACATAAACTCAATTCAATGTGTGTTTTTTTACAAAAGTCATGTTACTATGGTCATCTCTGTTTTCTATTTTGTTTGTTTTCATGTTGGTGGCAGTAATAGCCTGTCATACTGTGTTTGTCTTGTGAGCTATTATATCGTGAGAGTGTATATGTTACTGTTAAGGCAAATCAAGAATAATGTAATCGTCCCTGGTTATTAATATACACAAATAAACAAAGTTTTTCTTTGTAATACTAATATTTAGTTTGTGTTGTTAAGAGTCATCAATGGGGGATTGATTAATTTGTGGATGTTTCATGTTAAGGTATGGACCGTATGGCTACAAGAAAATAACACATTCTTCTACATGTATGTGCACTAGTTTGCTTAAACTTATAGACTAAATTACTGTAATGTTGTTTCAAGCCTTATCTTTGGACATTTTGTAATTCGTACCCAAACTTTGGGTCGTGCCACTTTGGATCCGTGACCAGTGCCACTTATAGACTAAAGTTTGAACTCCACTTGTTCTAGATAGCTCTCGATAGTGTTTATCATGGATTGTCAAGCATTCACTGATGCTGTTTTGAGCCTGCTGAGAGCTACCTGAACCTGTAAAACATGAAAAAAAAAAATTATGGATGAAATACTCTGGATTATATTTAATACGTACAATTGATATTTTGACTGAATGCTACCAGGCAATATGTTTTCTATTAATTAGCCAATATGTTTTCTATTATACCTATACATTCCCTTTGTTTCGTTTTAAAACTATTTTGTGTTGGTATAAAGTCAAAGAAGAATTGAGAAATAATTTGTTTGATCAGGTCGGTCGAGTGTCCGTTTCGAAAAAATGATAGAACCCTTCGTCGGATTCAGAGTACAACATGATGAAAGGGGAGGGATCAGATACCACCTACGACATCAAAATAATTGACATGCATAGACAAAACAAAAGATTTTAGTGTTAAGCTGTAGATGAATATGTAGAGTGTCTAGACAATCAAACTTCAAGGTCACTAACGAATTCACTCTCTTAAAGATGTAATTCTATGCAATATATACTGTGTAGTAGGTCCTGAGATTCGCCTTTAGGGTACTAAGCCAAGCATTAGATTTGTGCGCAATTTGCACCGACATCTCCTTAAACAATATAGCCTACTCCCTGATGATGATTATGCATATATCAGGTTATGTATATGTAAATATGAAAATAAGCAAATGAATGCATCGGTAATCGCGACTTAAACCCCAAAGCCTGAGTAGAAATCTCGAAATTAATCACAAAATAATGCTTGACATATCATTAAACTAAATTCACATGTAATTAATCACACACGCAAATGAACCAAAGAAATGGTCATGTTATTGAACTTTTATTACTCTAATAGCTAACAAAACTTGCAAGTCCATCAAGAGCGATACGTTCAACATACTCTTTGGCACAACAAGTAACAAGCACTAACAAATGGGATGATGGTATCATGTTAGTGTTTCAACCACTTTTAATGGTGTACTTCAGTGCTGGAACTTGTGCTCTTAGATGTTTCGAGAGTTGTCTTAGATGTTTTCCTTTAGACATAATTTTCCCAAGATGTCCTGCAAATTGGCTAAAGGATATGGAATGAAACCAAACATCAGATCTGTTTGCACCTAACATTTTGACAAGGTGTGCTCCTTCATTTATAAAGACTTCTTTATGATGAATATTTTATGGATGAAATATTCTGGATTATATTTAATACGTACAATTGTTGGGATTTTTGGCCTTGTCACGTGTAGCTTCAAAATCAATTACCACAAAATAGTGGAAATCTTGATATTGATGGTCGAAAGGGTATCCCTGGGGAATCGATTATCCACCGACACACGATACATTTGCCCATCAAAAGCACTTATTTGACACTTACATGTGATACAATAGTTTTGATGCACTATTGTTTTATTGCAGCCGGGCTGGGAGCCGCATCTTACAGAGGCCGCCAAGGAGAAGGAGGAGGCTGCCAAGAAGAATGCGGAGAAGGAGAAGGCTGACAAAGAAACATAGTTTTTAATTACAGTTCAAATTACTTAATGCAGTTAAATATTATAATGTTCCACAGTTTCTAATTACAGTTGCTAGACTTTGTTTAGACAAATTTAACCTCATGCAGATCTTTTCTGGTTACAAGCAATTTATTTGCAGACTATTCTGTGTTCAGTTTTTTTATTGGTGGTTGACATTTGATTTTGGATGAGAAGTTCAGTGCTATCAACTAGTGAGTAGGGTTGTAAATGAGTCGAACCGAGCCGAACTCTTAAATGTTCATGCATCAGCTCGTTATAAATACGTCAAATTCGAACTCGAGCTCGAACTTTTATCGAGTTAATATTTTTGTTTGTGTATCAACTCATTAAGAAAAATATTATTCACGAACATGTTCGCGAACAATTCACGAATATGTCTCACGAGCTATTACTCACGAACACCTCATATTTTTTAAGAAAACTTTTAATGCATTACAATAAAAAGAAACCAACGGTAAAATCTCTAAATCTAGAGACATGGTTCTAATCTAGACTTATCAAAGAATAGAATTTAGATCAGTTTAGTTAATACATAGCCAATTAATGTTATAATTTATAATGTAACATATGTTATAATTTTACTATTTTATAATAAAAAAATGTATAAACTTAACAAAAATAAAATAATGAATAGACAAATTAAACTAACATACACTTCATATACATTAGTCTTTACACTTATTTACTAGTTACCGTGAATTCAGAAACTCCTGTGAAATGTGAAATGTTAATGAAATATGTTCATGAGCATATTCATCGAATTTGTACATGAATTTATTTATTAACCTTATTCACGAGTTTGTCCACGAACCTGATTCACGAACTACATAAATGAACATATTCACGAATTTTATAATCGAACTTGAAAGGCATATGCAATAGCCTATTTGTAATTCGAGGATTTTACTCAACTTAAACAAGAATGTAATAAGTAAATATTAGATTAGATGTCACAGGAATCTCAGAAGGTTTTATCAGTCAAGAGAATAAAGTTTAAAGTCATTTACTGACTTGGAGTAATTCTACACTGGAAGAAGTTCATTTATTTGATCAAGCCTCAGTGAAGTATTCAAGAAAGTGGATCAATTTAAAGTGACAGAGATTTCAGAAGTGTGACAGGAAGCATACAGATTACAGAGTTTGTCAAAAGGATAAGAAGATGGACCACAACTTAAAGTTAAAAGATGAAGAACCGTCATTGAAGTTTGTCGCTCATGAACCAGACAGTACATCGAGTGTCAACATCAGTCAGTGGAAGTTTGTCATCAATTTCAGTGGTTCTCTGATTTAGTATTAAATCTCTTTTAATTTATTCTATATGTTAATTAATTTAATCTATAAATTAATTCCATCAGAATTAATTTATTCCTTAAATTAATTAAACTAGAAATTAATTAATTTAATCTATAAATTAATTCACTCAGAATTAATTTATTTGTTAAATAAATTAATTCAATAAATTAAATTAGAATTAATTCTAAGCTAGTAGTACTATCAAAATATACTAGTAGTACTATCTAAATATACTAGTAGTACTATCCTTGGTTAGTACTTTAGATAGTACTACCGAGAGTACTATTGATATTAGATAGTTTATTAGCGTACATTTTGTAAGGAAAGAGGTGGAGTTGACTTTGGTTGACAAAAGGAAAAAGGCGTACATATTTGATTAGAAAGTGTATTAATTCTTATTTAATTTATTAAATAAGTTAATTAATTTAAATTATAAATTAATTCAATTAGAATTAATTTATTCCTTAAATTAATTAATTTATAAGTTAATTAATTTAATTGATAAATTAATTCAATCAGAATTAATTTATTCCTTAAATTAATTAAAACAATAAATTAAAATAGAATTAATATAATCCTAGAAGTACTATTTATTTGCTCTTGTAGTACTATTCTAAGTAGTACTACCAGACCAATGAATAGTACTACACAGCCAAATCTTAGTACTACCGAAAGTACTTCTAAGTTAAATGGATAGTACTACCGTGTATCAAGTCTAAATTGAAGTGCAGTGGAATGTGGCGCGTGGGAATTAATCAAGTGACTTGATTATATATACAAGTCATTTGTCATTTCAACACAGGGAGTACTCAAAACAAGACAACAGCTTAATAACATTACATCCTTTCTCTGTCTTCTTCAACCAACCAACTGTCGGAGCTCAAATATTTTACAGTAAATCATTTCTAGCATTATTGTTAAATCCAAACCACTAGAAGTTATTTACTTGTACTTGTTTGACAATCTAGCGGATCATTATCCCTAGAATTTGATCTCGAACTAGTTTTTACTATTCGATCTTTTTATTACAAAAATAGATAAATTCATGTCGAATTTATTCTAGATTTGTTTTAAATAGTTTGAGATTCAAACCTTGTAATCTGTACTGTATTTGCAACACCCTTCAAGTTTAATATATTTTATATTTAACTTGAATCTTGTTTCATTTTATTCCGCACTTATTTGTTCTTGAATTGTTAAATCACGAACCGAACAAATTCGATAAAACGGTACAGTTTGTATTCAACCCCCCTTCTACAAACATATCAGGACCTAACAATTGGCATCAGAGCCTTTTGATTGATATACAAATCAAAGATCCAATTGTTTTGAGATTTTTCTTAAACTCTGAATTTTTATTTTTCCTAAAAATCTCAAAAGATGTCTACTACACAGAAAGTGGGTACAGTCAAAATCCCAATGTTCAGCAAGGAGCATTATCCAATGTGGAAGAAGAAAATGCTCCTATTTCTTAAGGTTGCAAATCCTAAATACATTGATGTGATGAAGAGTGGTCCCAAAATCCCTATGATTATTGAGGAAGAGCTAAAAGTGGATAACATTGTTACTAGGGCTGCTAGGATGTACCCTAAGGATCCCAAGGATTTCACTCCTGGTGAAAAAGAGGATGTTACCTTGGATTCCAGTCTACAGCTGATCCTTATTGATTGTCTTGATCCTATCATGCATAATCATGTCCTAAACTGTGATACTGCCAAACACATTTGGGAAACCATAGAGATAATCAATGAGGGGACAGAGGAAGTTAGGGAGAATATGCTGGAAATTCTCACCTCACAATATGAGCATTTCAGATCAAATCCTGGTGAAGGTATCTCTCAGGTTTTTGAGAGATATAACAAATTAATCAATGATCTGAATCTCAATGGGAAGCACTACACCAACAAGGAGATTAACAAGAAGTTCCTTCTTACACTTCCACCTCATTTGGAGCACAAAATATCTGCCATTAGAGAAGCAAGAGATATGAATGAGATTGCTTTGGAGAGATTGTATGGTGTTCTGAAGACCTATGAGCTGGAGCAGATTCAACAAAAGGAGCTGTATGGAACTGGGAAGATTGTTGGTACCTCTACTGCATTGGCTGCTGAAGTCCCACAGAAACTGGAAGTGAAGGCTGTTCAACCTTCCAGTTCTAACATGAATGTTATTGATGCTGAATATGGATTAACATCCATTGATCAATCTGGTGGTGACTTCTATTCTTTAGAGGAGCTTGATCAGCTGGAGGATGGTGATTTGGCTTTGATAGTCAGGAAGTTTGGGAAGTTCAGATTCAAGAGGAATCCCAATCTTAAGTTCAGACCCAGATTTCAGAGAGGTGGATCTTCATCTTCAAGTGGCACAAGGGGTGGCTACAAAACTGGAACTGTGGATAGGAGCATAATCAGATGCTACAATTGCAATGAGTTGGGTCACTTTGCTACTGAGTGCAGAAAGCCAAAGCAAGTGACTAGAAACACATTTGATTCTAGCAAGAAGAACAAGATTGGGAAAGCGTATGTTGCTGAAGGAAAGAGTTGGGATGACACTGACAGTGATGAAGAAGCAGGTGAGATTGGGAATCTTGCACTCATGGCAATAGGAGGCAAACTCTTTGATTCCATGTTATCTTCACCCAACATGTCTGAGGTAAAGTTCACTGATACTGAAATGATTCGTCATCTTGGTGATACTTTAAGTTGTGCACGCACTGAAAATGATAAAATAATTCTTTTGAACACAAATCTTGAAAATGAGATAAAAGAATTAAAACTAGTGCATATTAATCAAGATGAACTCACTAAAAATGTAGCAGTTCTTGAGAATAGGGTTAAATTGTATCAACAACTGGAAACCATTCTCAAAGATCAGATTAGTGAGCTTAATACCAAAGCTAATGCCTATTACAACTCTTGTAAGACGGCTAAAGAGATTATGAATAAACAAGCTATGGGTAATCATGTCAGTATAGGGTATGATTATAATGAGGCTATTGGATTGCTTGGTATTAATACACCTTGTAGAGTCGGAGAAGAAGGAAAGGTTGTTCCTTATATACTTAAGGGTATTGAAACACCCTTCTGTAAAGAATCCATAGCAGATCCTATGAATGAATACTCTATAATCATTTCTGAAGAGATTCGTGAAGAAGATATGGCTTTGGAAGTTGAACAGTCCAAAAAGTGTATATCTGATATTCCAGTCAAAGTTGCTACAACTAAAAAGACTAAATCAGATATCCATAAGTTGGATCAAAACAACTGTAGAACTAACATGCCTGCTGTTAATTCTTCTCATAAAGCATGTGGTGTGATTAATTGCATGTCTTGTGCTTTCAATGTTATGTATGCTTATTTTAATAGTAAGCATGTATCTAGTGATAAGACTGCTCCACGTCAACATGTTAATAATAAGAAGCATGTTAAAGCAAAGACTACTAGTCCTCCTCAGACTAGAGTGGATTCATTTATCCCTAAGCCTACTCAGAAATGTGTTAAGGCTGGCTATAAATGGAAACGCTCTTATGTGAAAGAGGTTGAAGTAGTTTCAGTTAAAAATGTTGTTTTGCCTGACAAAGGCCAATTCTTTAAGTATGCCGGACCCAATCAATTTTGGGCTCCGAAGAAGGTCTAATCAATTTGATATTGCAGGGAGTTAAACAGGTAAACCGTGTTATATGGATTCTTGACAGTGGTTGTTCAAGGCATATGACCGGAGATAGAGCCCTGCTATCAGATTTGGTTGAGAAAGCTGGCCCAGTGCTTACCTTTGGAGATAACAGCAAGGGTATAACTGAGGATATGGCCTGTTTGAAATCAAGAAATGTTATCAGTCAATAAGAACATCAATGTTACATTTGATGACACCTAACTCCCTAATATCCAAACAGAAAATCCATCTGAGAAACTGAAGTTTGATGAAATGTCAGATTCAGAATCAGATGATAAGAATCCACCTGAGGTTGTTGCTGGTGATAACAATGATAATGGTGAGAGTGATGGTGGTGGAAACATTGGTTACAATGGAGATACCACTAACACTGGAAAAGAATCACCAAGACAATCTGCCAACAACTCAGGGGGAGGAAATGAAGGGTCAACTAGTCATTCACAACACCATAATGTAGAACAAGGCGAATCATCAAGATCAAATCTTTTGAGCTGATTATTGGTGATCCAGGTGTTGAAGTCAGAACTAGAAGTGCTACTCAAAATGAATGTCATTATTCAGGGTTTCTTTCTGAAATGAAACCAAAGAAAATTGAGGAAGCACTGACTGATCCTGATTGGGTGATTGCTATGCAAGATGAACTCAAGCAATTTGAACAACAACAAGTTTAGAAGCTGGTACCTAGACCAAAGAACAAGAAAGTAGTTGGTACTCGGTGGGTATTCAGAAATAAATTAGATGAAGATGGCATAATCACAAGAGACAAAGCACATTGACATCAGGTATCATTTTATCCGAGAGCATGTCATGAATGGTACTGTGGAGTTACTCTTTGTACCCACAGAGGAACAAACAAAAGATATTTTCACTAAATCTCTTGATGAATCCATGTTTACCAGATTGGTTGGTAAATTGGTATGTTAAATAGTTTTAGTGATTAACTCTGTTTATTTTTATGTTTGTTCTTAATTAAATTTACAAGTGTTCATTTGTTGTATATATTTTTAAATCACTTGTAAATTTATTTTATCATCTCAATTTTCTCTTATGCATGTTGATTGTAGATTATTGCCATGTATTGTCTAATTGTTAAGCTTCTTAGTTTGAGTAAGTTAAGATTAATTATTTTCTCTAAAAATATTTTTCTCAAATTTTACAAGTTAAAATTGTAGAGAAATCTATTTTTATTGAAAATCTTTTATTTGAAAATATTCGAATATTCTGTATAGTTATTGCATGTAAATAGTTTCCTGTAAATATTGTTTTCTTATGTATATATTACTTTAGTTTGAATATATTATTTTATATTATTTTTATTATTATTATTTATTATCTTTTATTTTCTATTTGTCTTAGTTGTTTTTAATAAATATATTGTATATATTATTTCTGATCTAGCTCTTGCTTAGCTGGAAATTCAGTGCCAAATCCAATTCAGGTATTACTTTCTATCTCTCAATCCACTTCTTTTACTGTTGCTGAACCCAAGTGGTTGTTAGGGCTGACCAAGGGATTGTAGATCCACAATCTCTATCCCAGGTCTTAGAGCCAAACAATGAGTCTACAACTTAATTACTTGACCTCTCAGCCTAAACAGAAATCAAATGTTAAACAAAGAAGTATTTTGATTGAAACAGTGAGTGATCCCACAGCTCTGCCTCCTCTAAAAGAAATTCAACATATACTGAGGCATCTGTCAGCCCATCTGTATCCTCTCAATAGGATATGGACTTTGAAATGGCCAATGAACTGTATCTAGAGACATTCTCTCAACATGATGAATCTATTGAAATTCGCCATAGGGCCATGGCACTTTGTACTGAGTCAAGCACACTCTCATTACTCACAATGGGAGAAAACAATTTCATTAGATGAAATTCAGGACACAGTGAAAGCAGAGCACCTGCAACTGGTTACAGTGCCTATCATTGTTACGGTAGAAGTGCCTTCATAGGCATCTGAGGGAAAATTTGATTCTTTGCCAAATCAAATAGAATCATTTTCTCCCCTCCCAGAGTGAACACCTCTGGCTCCCTAAGGGATTTTCCACTCGCAGATTTATCTGGAGAAAGTGGAAGGCAACTTGGTCAGTCTATCACTGAAGCAATTCAGATTTCAAATCCAAGTGATTTGATAGACATGATTGAGGATCGGGATTTGCGAACTCCCATTGCACCACCACTGACCTCTCTTGAAGAGGCTAGGGTGAGTTTCAATGCAGGTACTGATCAAAAAGGAGCAAACAGACAGCTAATGTTGAGTGATAAGAGTCAAACACTGAGTGAAACACATGCACGTGAGATGAGTGATACACTTACAAGAGAAATTCAAGTGAGTGCACACACAGACACATACACTGCAATGTAGTTAGCTCACATAGCTGATCTACAGGAACATCTATTCAGAACCCAGGCTGATAAAGAAATTTTGCAAGCACAAGTGGTTGAACGGTCTTCTTCTTCCACCTCTGTCAACAATCAGCTGGGACTGCTCAAGGAAATATTGAAGACAAATTTACTTCCAAGATCAACTCCATCAACTATCTCAACTCCTACTGGCTTCAGATACTCATAAACTTAAATCTGTAGAGAATTCCTCAACTAAGGGGGAGAAGTTTCTAGAGAATTTTGGAGGAGCTAGTAAAAGGGAGCTGAAAAAGATATAAAAGGTAAATGAGGAGTTTCAGGGAAGTAAAGGAAAGTTAGCTCTGTTTTGTAAATGTTATATGTATAGAGCTTAGGTAAATCAAGACAAGTTAAATGGTATCATATGTTCAGTCTAGAGGAACACCTGTCTTGCATTTATCTTTACTGATGAAATCTGGAAATGTCATATTTGATCCAGAACTTTCTAGTATTTACTTAGGCTTAAGAGTCCTATCTTTTTCTTGGTTTTAGTTGAGTGATCCTCTAGGTATTTGGTTGTTATTCTCTAACAAACAAATAGGGGGAGATTGAAAGGCATATGCAATAGCCTATTTGTAATTCGAGGATTTTACTCAACTTAAACAAGAATGTAATAAGTAAATATTAGATTAGATGTCACAGGAATCTCAGAAGGTTTTATCAGTCAAGAGAATAAAGTTTAAAGTCATTTACTGACTTGGAGTAATTCTACACTGGAAGAAGTTCATTTATTTGATCAAGCCTCAGTGAAGTATTCAAGAAAGTGGATCAATTTAAAGTGACAGAGATTTCAGAAGTGTGACAGGAAGCATACAGATGACAGAGTTTGTCAAAAGGATAAGAAGATGGACCACAACTTAAAGTTAAAAGATGAAGAACCGTCATTGAAGTTTGTCGCTCATGAACCAGACAGTACATCGAGTGTCAACATCAGTCAGTGGAAGTTTGTCATCAATTTCAGTGGTTCTCTGATTTAGTATTAAATCTCTTTTAATTTATTCTATATGTTAATTAATTTAATCTATAAATTAATTCCATCAGAATTAATTTATTCCTTAAATTAATTAAACTAGAAATTAATTAATTTAATCTATAAATTAATTCACTCAGAATTAATTTATTTGTTAAATAAATTAATTCAATAAATTAAATTAGAATTAATTCTAAGCTAGTAGTACTATCAAAATATACTAGTAGTACTATCTAAATATACTAGTAGTACTATCCTTGGTTAGTACTTTAGATAGTACTACCGAGAGTACTATTGATATTAGATAGTTTATTAGCGTACATTTTGTAAGGAAAGAGGTGGAGTTGACTTTGGTTGACAAAAGGAAAAAGGCGTACATATTTGATTAGAAAGTGTATTAATTCTTATTTAATTTATTAAATAAGTTAATTAATTTAAATTATAAATTAATTCAATTAGAATTAATTTATTCCTTAAATTAATTAATTTATAAGTTAATTAATTTAATTGATAAATTAATTCAATCAGAATTAATTTATTCCTTAAATTAATTAAAACAATAAATTAAAATAGAATTAATATAATCCTAGAAGTACTATTTATTTGCTCTTGTAGTACTATTCTAAGTAGTACTACCAGACCAATGAATAGTACTACACAGCCAAATCTTAGTACTACCGAAAGTACTTCTAAGTTAAATGGATAGTACTACCGTGTATCAAGTCTAAATTGAAGTGCAGTGGAATGTGGCGCGTGGGAATTAATCAAGTGACTTGATTATATATACAAGTCATTTGTCATTTCAACACAGGGAGTACTCAAAACAAGACAGCAGCTTAATAACATTACATCCTTTCTCTGTCTTCTTCAACCAACCAACTGCCGGAGCTCAAATATTTTACAGTAAATCATTTTTAGCATTATTGTTAAATCCAAACCACTAGAAGTTATTTACTTGTACTTGTTTGACAATCTAGCGGATCATTATCCCTAGAATTTGATCTCGAACTAGTTTTTACTATTCGATCTTTTTATTACAAAAATAGATAAATTCATGTCGAATTTATTCTAGATTTGTTTTAAATAGTTTGAGATTCAAACCTTGTAATCTGTACTGTATTTGCAACACCCTTCAAGTTTAATATATTTTATATTTAACTTGAATCTTGTTTCATTTTATTCCGCACTTATTTGTTCTTGAATTGTTAAATCACGAACCGAACAAATTCGATAAAACGGTACAGTTTGTATTCAACCCCCTTCTACAAACATATCAGGACCTAACAGAACTTGTTCGCGAGATTTCGAGTTGAACTATGTCATGCTTAAGTTCAGTTCATTTACGAGACGAATCTCAAAATCGTCTTCATGTTCGTCTCGTTTACAAATCGAACCGAACTCGAATCGAGCTTTTTTCGATCCGAACACCGAACTGTTCATGAGTGTATCGACTCATTTACAACCCTACTAGTGAGTCTAACTACATCCTATATTATAATGTAGGATAATTATAGAGAATAGCATTTGGAGCAACTACCTTTTTGATTCTTTATAATTTGGAGTAATATATGTGTATTTAATGTCTACTTCAATTACATGTACATGGTTTTGTGCTAACATAGTTTATACTTATACATAGTGCCACTTGCCATCTGAGGGCCAAGTTTGAGATCCTAATTTTGTGCTAAAAGAAAACATAGCTTTGGGCCCATGAAATTGCATGTTTATCTTGTAACATATGTTATTTATAGTGAGCAGAGACAAACTCAAAAACTTGAAATCAATTCAAAGAAAACATGTATACTAGACAACACAACATAAATTTAGAAAAGGAAGAGAAGCTCTGTTATCACCAATGGATTGTCACATAAATTTATATGTGTTGTAACATGAGTAGAGCATAAATTTAATAATTGCAAATTAAATTTGTATATATTATTTAACAGAAATATTTGATCTTACAAAAATAGAATTGAATCTTAATAAATTGAATTTTCAAATACTCACATAAGGGGATATCAAGTATTTTTAATTAAAAAAATTGAAAATATTTTTTTTATCATAAAACACACGAATTGGGTTACCTGGCCGGCTGGCTCCGTAAGATTCTAATATAATTTGTCCAGTATTTGTGCGATATTAAATATTATATTATAATTTTGATAATTAATATTATATCCAATTTTCATCGTATTATTGTTAAATATCTTTCAAATTTTCGTCACACAATGGACCAGTTTTGTCACTATTCATTATTTTGAACCCAAAAGATCGTTTAATTTTGTAACGGGTTAAATATCAAAGTGGTCACTGAAGTGAAAACCATATATCACTTTCATACTGATCTCAACGAGGTATCACTTTAATCACTAAAGTTGTCAAAAATATCAAACGGATACCTCTAAATATGTGTTCGAAAAGTAAAAATAATTTATATCGAGTTCTACACATATTTCTTGAATGCTACCACAACCAAATGAAAACTTATGAACTCTAGTATTTATGATATTATATTTACATTTAAAAAAAATTATTTACTATTTATTTTTAATTTTATTACTTTAATTTAATTAAAAATAAATAGTAAATGAATTTTTTAAAATCTAAATAAGCCAAGTGACTAATTGATGAACATGATAGTCTACTGTTTTGTTTAGTGTAGATATTGTGCCTATCAGAATTGTTAACATGCATGATTGTTCTTCTGGCCTCCAGGCAGTTGCTGATGTAGCTGTAGCAATAAAATCAGGACTTTACGAGATAGGTTAGTACTTAGTTGTGTTTATGAATTCACAGTAAAGGTTACTTCATTTTTTGGTGAAGGTATTGGAGATGGATTAGAGTCCATGACAGTTGATCAACTGGGCAGAACTCGATATTTTAACCCGAAAGTGAGTTTAATTAACCTTGATTTTGCCAGCACTTGTTTGGTTCCTGAGGAATCTGTCTCTAACACTAGATATTGCAGCAACATGTAATTTTTTTACCAAGACTGAGATTGTCTTCTTCCAGCAACATGTAATTTTACCACTATTTCAAGTAACTAATATTTTGCTGATTTTACAGCTTGGAGACCTAAAATATGACCAAGGTAAAGGGACTCCAACAAATACCAAGAACAATTGGGGAGGAAGGAAAACATTCCTACTACTGTACTACATGCAGCATTCTAAATGTAATAATTTCTAGTATCTGGCCCAATACTTTCTGCAACTTATGGTTTTGCATTAATAAGATACACGACATAAACCTAACAAATACTACATACAAACAGCACTTGTTCAAGTGTGCTATATCACGTTTGCCTTGGAAGTTTATTTACTGGCTCTACTTTTTTAGGAGTTTGCAATTTTGTTCCCATCTTAATATTTCTATCACAGTTTTATCTTAAATTCTTGATATAATTATCAAGCACAACTACAAATGCTTTGGCATATAAGCTACACCCCTGTCAGTGCTTTAGAGGTCTTGCATCTCCATTTGATCACTCTCTGCCTATGTTGCTCGGACTCTTCATTTTACCTTCAAGTACCCGTGTCGGACACTCGACACTCGGACATGGACACTCGGACCCGGACACTTATTTTAGGCCAAAAACATGCATATTTTTCAAAATCTTGCCGAGTCCAGTACTTGGACACGTATCCATATCGGACACTTCTAGCCGAGTCCGAGTAACATAGCTCTCTGCCAAAACTTTAGACATGTCCTACCTCGAGTTTTCGACACCCCTAGGTTGCTGCCTAAACAATTTTTCCTAGTCAAATTTGGTTACTCTACCCTAGGTTATCAATAGCTAATTCTTTTGTAAGAAACTGAAAGTATTACAAGACTTCCCAATAGCTAACGCATCACTCGACTATTTTGAATATCTTAAAGTTCAGCTAACAATTATTAGACTTCTACTGCATGACATTCATTTGAAATTATGAAAAAGTTATAGAGCTGGATATCAGCAACGGACATGTTTATATATTCTCTCTGTTTACAGTTATAGTAAAACCAGTACAACAATTGTGTCATATTTGCATAATCCATTATAATGTCAAATGCAAGCTCGCACCGGAAAGCTATAAACTAAATTAAGGAAAACTCTACTGTGAAAATAGAAATTTCATAGTGGACTCGATAATAATTAATACCAAGTCTGACTTTTCGAGCAAGCCTGACAGACAAATAGCAATCATCTATGCGATGCATTCCAAACTAACCTTTCATTTAATGTTAGGTGCACTGATAACCATTACTCAGGTCTACGCAACGAACTAGACATAATCTATGAGTTCCCAACAAATAACAAGATTTTTCTAAAAGTACGCATTTTGGATAACATGGGGAGTACAACAAAAACCCATCAACCTATATAACAAAAACATGTTCAGAAACTGCAATCGTGGAATATTGGGGAATTAAATGCACACTACAACTCGACTGGAAGTTGGAAATAACTCTTGCATGAATTACCAATATTTCATTACTGACAACTAGCAAAATTAACCAAAATATATTCATATAAGACACTCAAGGTGCTATACAAAATGGGGGAGTCTCAGACACAAGTATCATGCGAAGTTAATCATACTTATAAACTCTGGCAAATAATACTACAATGGAGAAACTTACCAAGTCTTTGTTTGTGATGGTCATCTTTCTGGTGCGAACCTCGGTACCACTGAAGGCGCGCGACACGTGCCAATGAAGGAGGACGAGATTACGTATTGAAGCAAGGGCTTGTTACCACCACCCCCTTTGTGGTGGCTTAAAGTATGGTGGCTTGCACATGGATGGTTGAAACCAATTCCTCCAATTTTGTGGATAGGTCCTCTTGCGGAAATTGCTAAGCTCAAGAGTACTGTTGGGCTCTTGGAAACAAAATATGCCATTGGCCTAGCAAATATTCCTGAGGTTGATGTAGAAGCAGTTGATGGACCATTGAATTGATCCATCTGGGGTGTAGTATAGTCCTGCTATATGCATTTATATTAAATGTATGGCTACATGTTTTGATTATACAGTATCAAATTATTCTAATTTGTGAGCTGTCTTGGAATCTTATACTCACACTAGAAATTTGTTGATTGAAGATTATATTTTATTTAACATATGATAATTGATATGCGTGTTATAAACTGAGAGACAAGTAAAAATGATGTTTTATTATTTAGTTGAATAGTTCAGCCATACTCCCAAATTACAGAGAGATCGTAAGCCTAAATTAGAATTTTCCCCTGGACTCAGATATGTAGCTCAGTGCAGATCAATAGGTAGGGTAGGTATAGGTATGTAGCAACAAAAATCCGGCATGTGTAACATATATTCTTAGATAATTTATTTATTTCTAATAGGAGCCTAAAACAAACGTTTAGGTTCTTTAGTCAATAAATTCCTATATATTAAAATTGCTCTAATAGCTTGAGAGAACATCGTAAGAAAGATTCAAAAGAAAAAAGAGGAAACTCCATCATGCACATCTGCTATGCCCCCTCTCCATTATATTAAATAAGAATAATTCATAAATATTTCTGCTAAATGTAGCACATTAACTTGAAGATAAACACTCCCTGCTTATTTAAGGTAAAACAGAGCAGAAGCTAATTTTCTTAACAAATACAAGCCTCAAACTCTACCTCTAAAGGTTAAATGTGATGGAGAAAAATGGCTACAACATATCATTCTTCTGTGGTTTTTCCTTAATTTTAAAAGGTCTATGATCTATCAGCACATGGTTATTGTAGGTGCAGACAGAGCTGCAGAAGTACTGACTATTTTCTTGAATCTATGTTAAGCTGGGGAATTGGACTGATAGCTTGGTCAACCCTAAGGCAAACTGGCTAAGGTTGATGCTCAAATTCATAATCAAGACAATTTGAATGAGAAGGCTTTAAACCTGTATTTTACAAAAATTAAGCACATATTGCTGCCTCATTATTGCTTTACAGCTGATGAATTACTTGACATGGAAAAGATGCAAAGACATCTTTGCTAAATATCATTTTATCTTTGAATTGTTTTTCGCATATGGTCACAACAGATTGGTATTACTCTATTTAGCATATTAATACTAATATCAATAAATATGCATCCTGCAAAAAAGTGAGACTAGAAAATGTAGGATGAACCTTCTGATTTGCACCGATCAGAATGTCCATTTAGCAGATGAATGAACTGCACTTTGTTGGGGCCTGGTTGGCTGCAGCTCCAAGTTGTTCCTTTTCTTCATTATGGAGGAGACAGTTGGGCTAAAGTAGTCATTGCTCTTCTGAGAAGTAGCCCCTTGTGAGTATACTTTTCTACCCTGCAGAAAACTTCTTTGTTTTTCTAGTGTTGTCCTTTAAGCAATCGGATTCCGCTGGACAGACCCCCATCTGCTGTAATTGACACAGCTTTGGCTCCTTCCTACTTGCTGAAATTTTACCCCTCTAGGGCTTGGATAGTTATGACTTTCAGCTGTTTCTGCAGAATACATAGTAACCTCTCCTTCACTGCTATACCCGTCGGGCACATCAGAAATCTCAACAGGAAAGGAACTACATTCGACCTCACTCCCAGAGACATTAAAAGAACCGGTTGATGCAATCTCGGCATTTGCCACAGTATCATGTCTTTGATCCCTTGAATGCTCATCTCTAACTGCATGCTGCAAGGGAATTGCCTTTACAATATTCTCGTCGAATTCTGAATGCAGTTTTCGAGCGGGCTGATGCAAAACTGCAGGTTTGATGATCCTTGGTGGAAAATTAATATCTAAGAGCTGGATTAGGGCGCTTTCATTCTTTCTAAAAGGAGCTGAAATCAACTTAGGTGATTCGTAAATCTCTGGAGTTGGAATACCTTGTAAATGAGCAACAGTCTGTGATTCGGTGATTGGTTTGTCCTCTTCACGTGCATTTGCCACATGGGACGAGCTTGGTCCAGCAATATCTTTGGTTTTAAGGTTTGAAAACGATGGAGTTTCATCATCTTCAGCTTCCGTTGACTTGAAAACCTGTTGCTTTGTAAAGGACGCGCACGATTGTTCACTTTTCGAGCCAGCAGACATCAAGCGAATCACTGGTAGTTTTGGTTTAGTAAGTTCATCAAGATTTCCCTCCCAATGTTGGTTCAACCAATCACAGAAAATAGGAATCGGTATACCAAATTGCATAAGAGGATCCCTCTTCCAAGATGAAGACGAGGATGATGTTGAAGTGGACTTTGTGTTGGGGGATGTAGCTAGTTTCATGGGATCAGACCATAAACGCAAGATTGCCATGCACATCATACCCAGCTGATCCAGGGTTCCACATTACTCCATCAGTGGACAGCATTATAAGATTGTCTGTTGCTATGACCACTTTTCCTTCCCCCACTGTCAACTCCCTTTTCTCAGCATAACCTAGTAGGTAAACAGCACTACCAAGATCCAAATTGAGTTTAGAGCAGGTCTTTAAGTACTGAGGATGCAGAACCTGCACACTTGAGTCCCCGTCCATCACATCCAGACCAACTATAGTTAGATCAAGAACTGAGCTTGTGATGAAGAATCTGCATAATATCAAAATGATAAATAACGAGGACCTAGATACTTCAGAAAGTGAAACTTACTAAAATTATACATACATTCTACGACACATGTTACACAAAATCGCAAGCTTTATCAGGAAGCATTTGTAATATACGTGGAAAAACTGAGATAAATTATTTGCATGAGAGCAGACAACAATAACCACGTTAGGAAAGTAGCCATAAAAATTAGAGGGCAGGCATGGCTTTTATGAAATGCAGAAGTGCATAAATTACTTGCTTTGTGCAGTACAATGAGAACTATTTTTGTATATTATCCTGAGATGCTACCAACTTATTACCACATTAGAGTTTCTCGAATCCCTATTTCTGAAATCTCGCCTATTCTACGTCAAAACACAATTGACGAGTTACGAATGAAAGCTCTTGGATTTGTACTTGCAAAGATACTAATATACTATGCCAAGAACGGTAGCAACCCTATTCA
Organism: Heracleum sosnowskyi; assembly: GCA_030848705.1. Taxonomy (NCBI): domain Eukaryota; kingdom Viridiplantae; phylum Streptophyta; class Magnoliopsida; order Apiales; family Apiaceae; genus Heracleum; species Heracleum sosnowskyi. The sequence continues at coordinate 4,036,546 of JAUIZM010000014.1, read as the reverse complement.
CTAGTCCTGGCAGAATGAAACCAAACGCTCAGCACGCACACACCCTCCCAACAAGCATAACTTCAATATATAATTCACCTTTACTATACTACCCTTCAACTTATTATTAGATGCTGCATCCGATTGTTCTAGTTTCTTACCACTTCTATTCACCTGATGGAGAAATCCAGAGGGTAGTGCTATCATACCAACTCACTGAGCTTTTAAGGACTTGATAATTACTGTACTTATCATTATGCTATGCTCGTTTTCGATACATACATCATAGATTTGATCAAAAAGGGACTAGAGTTCGTTTAAACAAAATCAAAGATACATTGATATACATATATATGCAGCAGTGTGAAATGTGAATGCATAGGAATGGAGTTTAATTTGAGTTATCAGCTGAGTTCAAGGTCAACAACGGAGTTGAAATACGAATACCAGTTACCGCATACATTAAACTAATGACGATTTCAGGTTCACTGAAATTTCAACATGTATCATCACAGGGAAGGTAGAAAGATGCTGGTTTATATATTTGATCCAATCCTCTAACAAAGTTCTGATGTCATAGCTCAGAATCTTGACGGTGTAGGAGTATTTCTTAGGGTAGAAACTGGAGTTGCATCAAATATAAGCATGTATGGTTTCTCTAAAATTCTAAATTTTTAGTTTTAAGTAGCAATGTGCAATATCTTTGTCCATTATGTTCCCATTTGTACCCAGGTCTTTTCCTAGATAATAGCTTTTCTTCTTCTTCACTTTTGCCAGATATCAATTCATGACCGTGCTAAATCTTAGCTTATTATATGACATTTAGAACCCCCTCCCTCCCACATCCACACACAAATAAAAAAACCTTTTGACTTAATAGTCTAAGCTTTGATCATTTAATCTTGGCTACAGGAAAAAAAACACCACATGTTTATCAACAAGACAAAAGGAAAAGGACAACAATTTCAATAAAATGACTTTCCAACTCTTGTTATTTCACACGTGTAGTAAACTGTAATAACTCATGCAAACTATGTTAGATCTCAACCATAAAATTAAACATCCTCATTAATCCCCTTCACTGATAAAAATTAAAACTTTTAGCAACTTTATTGCTAATTAAAACCAAACCACCAATATTAAATTGGGGCCAATTAAATTCATCAATAATAGAAAATAAATACCTCACCTACAAGTCCAGTCCATGAAGATCATAACTTAACCAACTTTTGCTAATTTTATCCAAACTACCTAAATCAAATTAATCGACAATTCGACATTAAAACAAAGGCCTAACAATAAAAATCAAAACTTTCTTAAATTTTACGAATCGAAACAAATCTTGCTAAGTACATTGAGCTGGAAAACTGAAATAATCAAGAAAAAGGGGCCAACCTATGAGGAAAAAGGCAAGCACCGACACCATTTTGAAGGCGAATCTCCGACGACTCGGCTGCGGAAACAGAGGGAAGATTAGCATGAGTAGTGAGAAGTAAATTGCTGTGAATCAAGAAACCAGTGCCAAACAATGAGCCACCAAGAGCAATTCTAGCCAAAATTGAAGCTTTGCTGGGAAAAATGGAAGCTTTCATTCTTTCAGACTTGCCTAAACCATTACAGAAACACCATGTTTCTGATAAGACCCCCATTGCATTCTTTTTTGAATTTGGTATTAGGGTTATAGATCAATACTAGAATAATACAAGAAAAAATGGGATAATAATTTGTGTTCTTGGATGTTTCTGGATTTAGCTGATTTTTTGGTATGTGTACTCCCTGAGTGTGATGTTCCGCAGTGTGTATGTTTATGCAGAGAGAGAGAGAGAGAGAGAGAGAGAGAGAGAGAGAGAGAGAGAGAGAGAGTATGTTTATGCAGAGATTGCCATGGGATCACAGACCATAAACGCAAGATTGCCATGCACATCATACCCAGCTGATCCAGGGCTCCACATTACTCCATCAGTGGACAGCTTTATAAAATTGTCTCTGGCTATGACCACTTTTCCTTCTCCCACTGTCAACTCCCTTTTCTCAGCATAACCTAGTAGGTAAACAACACTACCAAGATACAAACTGAGTTTAGAGCAGGTCTTTAAGTACTGAGGATGCAGAACCTGCACACTTGAGTCCCCGTCCATCACTTCCAGACCAACTATAGTTAGATCAAGAATTGAGCTTGTGATGAAGAATCTGCATAAAATCAAAATGATTAATAACGAGGACCTAGATACTTCAGAAAGTGAAACTTACTAAAAATTATACATACATGCTATAACACATGTTACACAAAATCGCAAGCTTTACCAAGAAGCATTAATAATATACGTGGAAGAACTAAGATAAACTATTTGCATGAGAGCAGACAACAATGACCATGTTAGGAAAGTAGCAACAAAAATTAAAGTGCAATATCTTTGTCCGTTATATCCCATTTGTACCCAGGTATTTTTCTAGGTAATAGCTTGTCTTCTTGACTTTTTCCAGATATTAATTCATGACCATGCTGAATCTAGCTTATTATATGATATTTAAAATCCCCTCCCTCCCTCCCACACACACAAATAAAAATCCTTTTGGCTTAATAGTGTAAGCTTTTATCATTTAAACTTGGCTACAGGAAAAAATAATACACATGTTCATCAACAAGACAAAAGGAAAAGGACAACAATTTCAATAAAATGACTTTCCAACTCATGTTATTTCACACTTGTAGTAAACTGTAATAACTCATGCAAACTATGTTAGATCTCAACCATAAAATACAACATCCTCATAAATCCCCTTTACTCCTAAAAATTAATTTAGCAACTTTATTGCTAATAAAAACCAAACTAACTATATTAAATTGGCAAATTAAATTCATCAATAATAGAAAATAAAGACCTCACCAACAAGTCCAGTCCATAAAGATCACAACTTTACCAACTTTTGCTAATTTTATCCAAACTACCTAAATCAAATTAATCGAAAATTCGACATAAAAACAAAGGCCTAATAACAATAAAGATTAAAACTTTATTAAATTTCAAGAATCACAATCACAATCACATCTTTATTAAATTTCAAGAATCACAATCACATCTTTATTAAATTACACCAAATGTACTTTTGACACCAAATTTGGTGTCACGCTATTCATTTGGTGTAATTTCTACACTATTATAGTGTTGCATTGGAGTGGGTTTTACACCAAAAGTTACACCATTTTGGTGTTATAGTGTTGCATTGGAGTTGCTCTTAAAAAAGGGACTCAAAGCCCTTGCGCAATGTCCTAAACATCATATGACAGGATAACTTTTTTGTATTAAAGACATATATGACGCGAAATGGAAGACAATTTGGTAGGTTATATATAAGATGGTTATTTGAAGAAAGGCAATACTATAATAATCTATATAAAACTTAACATGAATTCTGTAAAAACTAATAATTTACTAAAAATAACAGGATATGTAATTTGTGAGGCATATAGCCACGCCATCAAGAATGTTTCTTTGTATAAGCTTGCTTAAGTTTCAACAAACACTTAAACAACATATTTGCATTAAAAAATATTGAAGTGATTCTATGTCATCAGAAGGGAGTTTAGTATAGATATTCTCATTGCCCCTTTACAAATGGTAAGGGTGTCTCAAAGCCCTTGCGCAATTTCCCAAACATCATATGACAGGTAAACTTTTTTGTATATTTTCTTTTGAAAAATAAATTAAAAGAAGCACCTAAATAGAACACAGCAAATTTCAAAAGGTAGATTTCAGGAAACCATCAACTCTGCATCAAACTAAAAAAAAAAATCAAGCATTGTAACAATTAACATTAAAAAATATAGAGCAGGCCTTGGTGCATATAGTGAAGTCATCAAGAATATTGTTTCATACTTTAGTGGTTTACATGCTCATACACAAAAACAACATATTAGCAGTAAATTTAGATTAAGTACTGCCATGCCATCAGAAGGGATTTTAATAATCATTGCCCCTTTACAATCGGAGAAAAGGCCCTCTTTATCACAATTTGGAGTTAAGATGCCCAAAATATCCCTATTCAAAAAAATGGCCCAAGTTAAAGATGAGTTTATTTTAAAAAAGGGGTCGTTTTTCTGAGTCGTGATATTTTGGACTATTTTCATAAAAATTGTGATAAAAAGGGCCATTACCCTTACAATCGAAAGGACGGCTCTTAAACCCTAAACCCAAACATCATATGGCAATCACTGTTTTATTACTTTTCTTCTGTAAAATAAAGCATTAAAAAACATGTCACGTGAAATGTAGTATAAATGAGTATGGAATGGTTATTTAAAGAAAGCCAAGAATCTATATAAAGCTAAAACAAGTATTCTTTAAGAGCTAAAATAATTCAAATAATAACAGGATATGTAATTTATGAGGCATATAGCCAGGCCATGAAGAATGTTTCTTTGTATACGCTTTCTTAAGTATCAACAAGCACTTAAAACAACATATTTGCATTAAAATTAGTAAAGTGATTCTATGTCATCAGAAGGGAGTTTAGTATAGATATTCTCATTGCCCCTTTACAAATGGTAAGGGTGACTCAAAGCCCTTGCGCAATTTCCCAAACATCATATGACAGGTTAACTTTTTTGTATATTTTCTTTTGAAAAATAAATGAAAAGAAGCATCTAAATAGAACACAGTAAATTTCAAAAGGTAGATTTCAGGAAACCATCAACTCTGCATTAAACTAAAACAAAATTGAAGCATTATAACAATTAACATTCAAAAATATAGAGCAGGCTGTGGTGCATATAGTGAAGTCATCAAGAATATTGTTTTATACTTTAGTGGTTTACATGCTCATACACAAAAACAACATATTAGCAGTAAATTTAGATTAAGTACTGCCATGCCATCAGAAGGGATTTTAATAATCATTGCCCCTTTACAATCGGAGAAAAGGCCCTCTTTATCACAATTTGGAGTTAAGATGCCCAAAATATCCCTATTCAAAAAAATGGCCCAAGTTAAAGATGAGTTTTTATTTTAAAAAAGGGGCCATTTTTCTGAGTCGTGATATTTTGGACCATTTTCATTAAAATTGTGATAAAAAGGGCCATTACCCTTACAATCGAAAGGACGGCTCTTAAACCCTAAACCCAAACATCATATGGCAATCATTGTTTTATACTTTTCTTCTGTAAAATAAAGGATTTAAAGACACAAGTGACGCGAAATGTAATACAAATTAGTATGTTATATAAAATGGTAATTTAATGAAAGCTAATGATCTATGTCTATTTAAAGAAATCCAAGAATCTATATAAAGCTTTAACAAGATTTTTTTAAGAGCTAAAATAATTCTAACAATAACAGGATATGTAATATATGAGGCATATAGCCAGGCCAGTAAGTATGTTTTTTCCTAGACGCTCTCTTAAGTCTGAGTCCGGAACAACTAACAACTTATCTGCATCAAAATTAGTAAAGGTAATACCATTGTTGTTACTTCGCTCGACTAGTCGAGCAGTCGGTCAGGTAAGCTCGACTGGAACCCCTCGACTTGTGTTTGTCACTATTTCGGGCAACTGGTCGTCGACTGGTCGACTAGTCGGGTCGACTGGTGCAGATTTGCAAAAAAACCCGACCCGGTAGCCCAGAATTTAGAATTCTGCAGTTTTTTACTTGTTGAACTTGTGTTTTGCAGTTTCTTGTTATGCTATGCAGTTTTCTGTTCTGCAGTTCAGTTCTATTACATTCTGATTTTCAGTTTAATTTTAGTGCAGTGTAGCCAGTAGCCACTGCAGCAGCCTTGCAGCCACTGCTGGAGTGCTGGTGGCACTTGCAGGCACTGCTGTTCAGCCACTGCTGTGCAGTGTGTTTGCGACTTTGCGGAATTGCTGAGTTGCATTCTTGATGTGATTGACAATTGAGTAATATATAAGTAGTTAAGTATATAATATGTATATATAATTTTATATAATATATTATCGACTAGTCACGACTCGACTTGCCGGGCACCCCGGTCAACTCGACTCAACTTACCGACGTAACAACCATGGGTAATACTATGTCATCAGAAGGGAGTTTAGTAATTTACTGTAGATATTCTCATTGCCCCTTGACCAACGGTAAGGGTGACTCAAAGCCCTTGCGCAATTTCCCAAACATCATTTGACATGCTTACATACTGCATCGGCATTTTCAGTTTTCATTTCCGCCAAAAATATATGATAACCTAGAACTAGCTATTAACTCTCTTACAATTGAGATTGTCGTACAAGAGTTCATATATATACCGCACACGAAGATCCATCGCTAAGTAAATAAAATGTCGAAAGAGATGTTCTCATTATTACACAAGAGTGAGACTCGAAGCCCTAAATCAATTCAAAAACATATTAACAAGTAATAAACAACCTTAAATCCATTTAGCTAACACAAAACAGATCTATTAAAAGCTACACAAAATGAAATTACAGCTCGTAATTTAAATTATAAATCTATAAGGTAGTATATATAAACAGAGCTTCAAGTAGTATATTAGCAGAAATCATTTAAACACAAAGCGAATAGCATACAAATTTAAATGATGAGTACATTTAACAGTACATAGAAATGAGGACTCACCGGCGCAGGAGAGAGAGAGAGAGAGAGAGAGAGAGAGGAGAGAGAGAGAGAGAGGAGAGAGAGAGAGAGAGGGAGAGAGAGAGAGAGAGAGAGAGAGAAGGAGAGAGAGAGATTTAAATTAGGGTTTAGTAAGCTGGAGAGATGGGGAGATTGTTAACTTCGCTAAATTGTGGGCTCCTATGCTAATTGTAGTGCAGATTTGCAAAAAAACCCGACCCGGTAGCCCAGAATTTAGAATTCTGCAGTTTTTTACTTGTTGAACTTGTGTTTTGCAGTTTCTTGTTATGCTATGCAGTTTTCTGTTCTGCAGTTCAGTTCTATTACATTCTGATTTTCAGTTTAATTTTAGTGCAGTGTAGCCAGTAGCCACTGCAGCAGCCTTGCAGCCACTGCTGGAGTGCTGGTGGCACTTGCAGGCACTGCTGTTCAGCCACTGCTGTGCAGTGTGTTTGCGACTTTGCGGAATTGCTGAGTTGCATTCTTGATGTGATTGACAATTGAGTAATATATAAGTAGTTAAGTATATAATATGTATATATAATTTTATATAATATATTATCGACTAGTCACGACTCGACTTGCCGGGCACCCCGGTCGACTCGACTCAACTTACCGACGTAACAACCATGGGTAATACTATGTCATCAGAAGGGAGTTTAGTAATTTACTGTAGATATTCTCATTGCCCCTTGACCAACGGTAAGGGTGACTCAAAGCCCTTGCGCAATTTCCCAAACATCATTTGACATGCTTACATACTGCATCGGCATTTTCAGTTTTCATTTCCGCCAAAAATATATGATAACCTAGAACTAGCTATTAACTCTCTTACAATTGAGATTGTCGTACAAGAGTTCATATATATACCGCACACGAAGATCCATCGCTAAGTAAATAAAATGTCGAAAGAGATGTTCTCATTATTACACAAGAGTGAGACTCGAAGCCCTAAATCAATTCAAAAACATATTAACAAGTAATAAACAACCTTAAATCCATTTAGCTAACACAAAACAGATCTATTAAAAGCTACACAAAATGAAATTACAGCTCGTAATTTAAATTATAAATCTATAAGGTAGTATATATAAACAGAGCTTCAAGTATGTATATTAGCAGAAATCATTTAAACACAAAGCGAATAGCATACAAATTTAAATGATGAGTACATTTAACAGTACATAGAAATGAGGACTCACCGGCGCCGGAGAGAGAGAGAGAGAGAGAGAGAGAGAGAGAGAGAGGAGAGAGAGAGAGAGAGAGAGAGAGAGAGAGAGAGAGAGAGAGAGAGAGAGAGAGAGAGAGAGAGAGAGAGAGAGAGAGATTTAAATTAGGGTTTAGTAAGCTGGAGAGATGGGGAGATTGTTAACTTCGCTAAATTGTGGGCTCCTATGCTAATTGTAGTGCAGATTTTGCAAAAAAAACCCGACCCGGTAGCCCAGAATTTAGAATTCTGCAGTTTTTTACTTGTTGAACTTGTGTTTTGCAGTTTCTTGTTATGCTATGCAGTTTTCTGTTCTGCAGTTCAGTTCTATTACATTCTGATTTTCAGTTTAATTTTAGTGCAGTGTAGCCAGTAGCCACTGCAGCAGCCTTGCAGCCACTGCTGGAGTGCTGGTGGCACTTGCAGGCACTGCTGTTCAGCCACTGCTGTGCAGTGTGTTTGCGACTTTGCGGAATTGCTGAGTTGCATTCTTGATGTGATTGACAATTGAGTAATATATAAGTAGTTAAGTATATAATATGTATATATAATTTTATATAATATATTATCGACTAGTCATGACTCGACTTGCCGGGCACCCCGGTCGACTCGACTCAACTTACCGACGTAACAACCATGGGTAATACTATGTCATCAGAAGGGAGTTTAGTAATTTACTGTAGATATTCTCATTGCCCCTTGACCAACGGTAAGGGTGACTCAAAGCCCTTGCGCAATTTCCCAAACATCATTTGACATGCTTACATACTGCATCGGCATTTTCAGTTTTCATTTCCGCCAAAAATATATGATAACCTAGAACTAGCTATTAACTCTCTTACAATTGAGATTGTCGTACAAGAGTTCATATATATACCGCACACGAAGATCCATCGCTAAGTAAATAAAATGTCGAAAGAGATGTTCTCATTATTACACAAGAGTGAGACTCGAAGCCCTAAATCAATTCAAAAAACATATTAACAAGTAATAAACAACCTTAAATCCATTTAGCTAACACAAAACAGATCTATTAAAAGCTACACAAAATGAAATTACAGCTCGTAATTTAAATTATAAATCTATAAGGTAGTATATATAAACAGAGCTTCAAGTATGTATATTAGCAGAAATCATTTAAACACAAAGCGAATAGCATACAAATTTAAATGATGAGTACATTTAACAGTACATAGAAATGAGGACTCACCGGCGCCGGAGAGAGAGAGAGAGAGAGAGAGAGAGAGAGAGAGAGAGAGAGAGAGAGAGAGAGAGAGAGAGAGAGAGAGAGAGAGAGAGAGAGAGAGAGAGAGAGAGAGATTTAAATTAGGGTTTAGTAAGCTGGAGAGATGGGGAGATTGTTAACTTCGCTAAATTGTGGGCTCCTATGCTAATTGTAGTGAAAGGGAGGCCTACGGTAAATGTAGTGAGTGGGAGGCCTATATATACACCCGGTCCAGCCCAATAATCTCAAAAGAATGACAAAAATACCACATTTTCTTAGGTTAAGTAAGAAAGAATGACAAAAATACCACATTTTCATAAGTGACTATAGAAATAATTTTGAAATACTTAATTAGCAAAAGAAAAAAAAAACTACAATACATGTGAGAAATGTCCCTTCAGCAAAATTGCAAAAAGTTTCTAGATTGAACACTTAGGCACTCAAGTGAGTGATATATATAGGAAGTAAGTACTTGAAAGAGCACAGTAAATAGTCTTCTCATAAAAAAGGGAGACATATTTCAAGAAATTCTCCCTTGTTCACAAATCTTGTGCATTGTGTACACGGTATAATTAAAACTTATAACCATTTAAGCAGAATCAAAGAATGTTATACTTAACTTGAGCTGTATGTTAGCACATAGCTTAAAGATCCTAAATGTATGTTTAATAGATAATGGATGGTTAGCAACCCAAACATAACAAAATAATATTCAAATAGGATATTTAAGCACTTCATCCCATTTCTATCCTACTGTGCACGTTAGCATATTAAATTACGGATATAACAATAAAGCTTTCTTTGGCAGTTCAGAAAACAAATAGTTCACAGTTTTACATGTAATTTGCAGAAAGGGAAAACACTAGTCTCCAACTAGAAGGAAGAAGATACTATCCTACATAAGGGAAATTTCTTGAACTTTCGTAAGTGAATCATCACAAATGAGTTAAAATGAAGATAGATGCTAGTATGAAGAGAAACATACAATTGTTCTTATATCAAATACACAACACGCCTTTGAAGATAAAGTAAAACATTTGATCTAAATAAGCTTACAGGTGACTCTCTTCACCACAGCTTCTCTGTTAACCTAATCATGAATGAATTTACAGCGACAGCATCCAAAACTAGCCATGAGGATTCAAAAAGCTCATGAAAGAATTCAGCTCCAGTCTCCTCAGCAGCATTTCTGAAAGCAATCCCAAATGCATTCCCTTGAATAGCCCCAAGTCTAGGCTTCCCACAAACTCCAACCATCAGTACCTTAGTTCTCTCATGAGTATAGCAAACACAAATTAGAGGTTTCATCTTTGCTCCCTTCTCCCGCAAAGCATCCATCAGAAAGTACCCGAATTTTGTCAAAGCCTGAGGATATCCCAAAAGCTTTGCATCAGATGAATCTTCAAGCTTTACCCACCTAAATTTACTACCGCTTCTGATCGAACCCTTCCTAGTGATTGCTGTGCTTCCTTGTCTAAGAATTGCCCTTTGTATCTTGATAGCATGTTGCATTCCACTTGCCAGCTTATCAAGCTTGTTTAAGGACAAGGAATCATACGCCACCCCAAACTGTTTGGAAGCACAAGAGCCATCTGATTCTACTGACGATTCCAAGAGGGCGGTAACTCCATACACAACATCAGCTGCAGATATCTTTGAACTATACCCATGTAACAGCAAGAAACCTCTATAGTAAAAATCTGTAAGGCCATACTCGGGTAAGAAATGCTCAAACATGCCCTTCATTTTACGCTTGATCTCAATACTCATGTACTGGAACTTCTGTTTGCACTCTTCAAGAGAAAATCCCATTTGAGCAAGAAGCAACATAAGCTTTTTCATCCCATTGTCATTCCATGTCTTCAATTTGGTTGCCATGTATGACGAGCACAGCATTGAATTGAACAAATTCCATTCTTGTAACAACATTAGCCTTGGCTCATCTTCATATGCAATTCTCGATGCATCTGGTGCAGAAACCTTTGTTCCGTCCTTAAGTGTCACTGTATGAACACCATCCAAATTCCCAGAACTATTAATATGCTGCTCAAGCTCCATTACCCCAGCTTGGTATCTCTCATTTGTCAACCTCTCGTGAACAAACTGATCAGTCAAAGCAACACAAGCCAACCACAGCAACTCATTAGTATTCTTCCTCGAAAGATGAGACAATTCATACATCAAACACCCAGACGGTTTCCCATGAAAAGTACCCATATAATAATACTCTTTCTTCAACTTCCTATAAAGCTTAACCGGATCTTTCTCCCCTTCATCCGAAACCCTCCTCTTCTTCCTATTCCCACTCCCGTCTTCCTCCTCCCCATCACTCCCATCCTCATCATCACTCTCCTCCTCCTCATCAATCTCATCATCACTTTCCAAATCACCAGCATTAGCCAAAGCCGACACATCAAAATCATATGCCAAATCCGCCTGATGCTCATCATCACGCGTATACAACACAACAACCCTATCATTCAAATAACTCAAATTATGCAAATGAATAGGCCTATGACTATCCACAACAAAAACCCGTGCCATCGGACCCACATCAAGAACCCTCCTCAAATCTCTATGACACCCCCAATTAATCAACAAAATCGTAACAAACGCATCCTCATCCACACTACTCAAACTAGACCCCGCGTACTTATGAATCTCCTTAAACGTAGAAACAGGATAACACGCATACCTAACCGAATCAGATTCAAGAACATGGCCAATAATCTTTAAAGCACAAAGCGAATCGACATCAGAAGTCGAAGGAAATATAAGTAAAGGAGTGGAAGAAGCTGAAGACAACGCAGATTTACGCAATCTACTGTAAAAAGTTTCGATATTTTGCTCTCTCACCATAATTAATCGAAATGGGCTACTCTAATTTTTAATTAAGAATCACAATCTAACAATATAACATTCCACAGCTCATGTAAAACAAATCAAAACCCCCAAAATACCACCAATCCCTTAACACAGACACAAGCCTATAAATAAAATTATGTATGTATAAATGCAATTGGGGTAGTAAATAAAGAGTAATTGAATTGGATTGGAGAGTTACCTGAGGGGATTGATTAAGGGTTGGTTTAATCTCAGTCTCTCTCACTCTCTCTCTCTCTCTCTCTCTCTCTCTGAGTCTCTCTCTCTGTGGGTGTGTACTGTGTGAAATAATAGAAAATGAGAAAATATAATTGTAATGAGGGGTTTGAAAATTGAAATGGGGTTGATAATTTGAGGTGAAATTTAAAATTTTCAGGTGCCCGCGAAAATTGGGCGGTGAAAATTGGGGATAAAGTTTAGGTTTTGGTTTTGATTTCAGATCTGTTTTTTCAAGACGTTGACAACATCAACCAAGCACTACTTTACACTTTTTTCCGTTTTTTTTCTTTTTAAAAATAATTTACACTATAATAATATCTTTCAGCCTTCTATAAATGTTCTTGCTATGATAATATTTTATTGTTTAAAAATACCGGCCGATAACTCGTGTCAAGCACGGGTCGAGCATGAGTTAATATTAAAATATTAGTATTGATAAATGATTAATAAATAATATTAAAAATGTACTTATCGAGAATTGAATGATTAAAATATTACATCTTCATCACCTTTAGGAATTGTAGATAAAGTTTGTCCATGACCAGGTGTCAGGATTTGATCACTTGTCAGTATTTGCTCTTCCGTTAGGATCTGAGATTTTACTAAGGTTCTGATTGTTCTAACTCCAGAATTAGAAACATGAGTTGACTACATATATTGACTTTGAGTAGTTTGTCTAGAAGACTTTATCATAGCAGCATCAGAGGTTTCTCCTTGTCTTACCATGTCATCACCATCATTTCCAGAATCATCATCATCTTTTCTTAAGACTAGATCAGGTGTACATTTTGTTTGACTTACCTTCTCCCCCTTTTTGGCATCAAGATTTGATAATAAATTCAAAATCAAATAGAGAGGGGCTTCAATATTAGTTACCTGGAATCCAAAGAATCAAGTATGTTGTTGATAGAAGACTGTTCAGTGATGAGAGACTTGACATGAGAGTCTACAACTCGGAGTTGAAGAGTAGTAGGTGCATTTGCCAAGCTTTGAGATATATCAGTCTTTACCAAAGAATTAGCAGCCTTAACAGAATCAATCTCATAATTAAGGCTCTTGCTTAACAGAGTTGTAGTCTTCAAGTGATTCCTTATATCTTCATTTTTAATCAAACTTGCTGCATAAGAAGCATGATGTAGTGCACATGGGTAGCTCACGGGATTAACAGATCTGTACCATTCATTATCCCATTCATGTCTTCTTAATTGCTCAGCAGGATCAGTTGCAGAAGGACCAGAAAAGTCTTGAGCAGTAGTTTTTCCCGTAGTAGCCTTGTGAGTCATGAAAGTGCTTGAAGAACCATGAGTAGTTCTAAGACTTGATTTAAGTACAGTGGCAAGCTGATCCTTCTCAACATCATCATCATCATCATCACTATCATCAGAATCATCGGTATTATCAGGATCAGGAATAACAATACCTTTGAGTTTATCCCGATGATCTGAGATAGGATCCATCAATGGTCTTGAGTCAAGTGGCTGTATCAGGATTGGCTCAGCATCAGGAGCACCACTTGGGTCAGGAGCAACACTGTCAGGAATAGATTAGCTTGCATCAGTATTTGCTACTAATGGTTCTTGTGGAGCCTGAGGTTCAGAAGTTGCTTCAACACTTTGAGCTGAAGGTTCTTGTGTACTTCCCTCATTGACAATGTTCTCGACCAAAATTTTCATGTCATGAATACCAGAAACCCCTTGAGTAGTGTCAGGAAGTTCCCTAGAAACTGAAGTTGTCTTGCATGCATCTTCACTTTGAGAAGATGGTTCTTGTGGGGCACGAATGTTGATGTCTTCATTCTCCCTTTGAGAAAATGGTTCTTGTGTGACCATTCCATCAGTTTTGCCTTCACTCACACTTTGAGTGAGTGGTTCTTGTGTGGCAGGATCCTCAATAGCTGCTGAACTACTTTGAAGTTCAGGTTCTTGTGGGCTTGATCCTTTCAGTTTCTTCTGTCTTTTAAAGACAATCTCATCTTCCTTCCTTTTCTTTTGAAGTGGAGGTGAAAATCCAAGCTTGGAAGCAGTCTCAGCAACCTTCTCCCATGAAATTTCAAGAATCCTTAGAGTTGGAGAAGCATTGGCTGGAGAATCTGAGATTAAGACAGTTTTTTATGGTGATGCATCAGGAATACTAACGTCAGGATTTGCATGAGCATCAGGAATTGATGACTTCTCAGGATTTTTTGTCTGACCATCAGTATTATGCATCTTCAAAGGAATATGATACTTGCTTTTAATTAACTTTCTTTTCTTCTCTGGCTTAGCAGTCTGTGCCACAACTTTAGTAGCAGTATCAACAACTTCCTTCTGTATCTTAAACTTGGAGGATAGTGGCATATCATCATCAGAATCAGAACTGGTACCCAAAATCAATTTTCTTTTCACTGCAACCTCCTCAACCTTATCAGCCTTTTTAACCAGAACCCCTTGTACACCCCCTTGTGACTTCTTTTTAGTGAGTGGTGTAGAGGATAAATCCTTTGATCCTGATTGCCTTCCAGACACATCAGATCTAGCTAATTTATTTGCTTTTACAACTAAAGTCTTTTGAGAGATAGTAGAGGTGGTTGTGGATTGTTTAAGAGAGTGTTTGGGTTGGATGCTTGTGTCGGAAGCAAGGTGTGTTTGGCCTTGTCCCATAGCATCAGTATCTGATCCATATTGAGAAGGCATTTTCTCTTTCAAGAAAAGCCTAACCTCGTCAGGAATGAAGGCATTGCCTTGGAAACCATTTGCCTTATCACTATTGACTAAGGACTTCACATTATTCTCAGTAATTCTACAGATTGGTAGAATTACATCATTTTCAAAGATCACGCCAGGACATAAGTGACAGAATATTAATCGGAAAAATCTAATAAAACAAACATAACCTAATTTATCCGCTCTTCTACCACTTAAAGCTTTTAACACAAAAGACCCATAATCAAAGACTTTATAGTAAATAAGAGAATACCCAATCTTTAGAGATCCTGATGATAGAGCATCAAAATTAGATGTCTTGTTCAGGAAACATCTGCTTATTGTCTCAAAGAAAAAGTTCCACTCCCTCTTAAGCTTCGTCCTGAAGAGGCTGCCATACCTCTTGACCTCGCCATTGTAGCCCAACTTGGTAACAAACTCAAAAAGAGTTGAGTTTGTAATGGTATCAGGAACATTATCACCCAAAATCGGCAGTGAAGTGCCTCTTCAACAACAACAGGGGTAACATGATGAGTAACACCATTGAATTTAAAACTCATCAGCACAGTTCCTGATGGTCCTTTACCAAATATAGCTGAGTTCCATACCTGCATCACAGACTTAAAAGATACTTTTGCAGGTTCGGTTAGAGCATACTTCAATGGACTTGAAGTTAAGAAATCTTGAATAATATGAAACTCGTTTGGCAATTCCTGATGGTCTAAAACCGCAATAAAATTGTTAGTGGCGAAAGTAATACCACTAATCACTGTCTGTTTATTCATGAATGATGAAGACACCATTGTAAAAGTGTTTAGATTTGAGATTTGAGATTTGGGAATTAGGGTTCGTAAGCACAGAGAGAAGATGAAAGTAGAAAACTGATGAAGTGGGAGAGTAATTTGCAAAATAGAAAATTATTGTATTTTTGTCAAAAAAAAAAAAATTACTCTCAGTGACAGGTGGCAAATTGTGATTTGTGCACAAATAATTAGTGGACCAAATTACGTGTGTAATTAAACATAATTGCACCTCTTTTTATGTGTATCTATGTATATGTATCTATCAGTGTGACACATGCACGCAGATAGTTGTCCAACTAAAACTGAAATGTTTCCTATCAAATATTGATAGAAAATTAGGCACAAATTAAGCAAATTATAAATATTGACCTGTCCATCAAGATTGACCAGTTGACTACCCGTCAGGATTTTGTCCTATCAGGATTTGGTCAAAAGTACATACCTTACTGAATGACCATCAGGATTTGATAGTCATCAGGACTTGCTCTCTATAGCTTTTCTCAGAAATTCTCAAAGTTCATCATTCCAAGTTCATTCACCAATTTGTTGAAGGTAGCTTCAGGCAGTGGCTTGGTGAATATGTCAGCTAGTTGTTGACCAGTAGGAACAAAATGAAGTTCAATTGTTCCTTCTAGTACTTGTTCTCTTATAAAATGGTACCTGATACTGATATGTTTAGTAAGAGAATGTTGAACTGGATTTCCTGTCATTGCAATAGCACTTTGGTTATCACAATAAATAGGGATTTTGGAGTATGACAGACCATAATCTAACAACTGATTTCTCATCCACATTATCTGAGCACAGCAACTCCCTGCAGCAATGTACTCAGCTTCTGCAATTGATGTATATATAGACTTTTGCTTTTTACTGAACCAAGATACTAGTCTACCACCCAAAAACTGACAGCTTCCTGAAGTGTTTTTCCTGTCTATTTTGCATCCTGCAAAATCAGCATCTGAATAACCACACAAACCAAAATCTAATTCCCTTGCATACCAAAGGCCAAGTGAATGAGTGCCTTTAAGATATCTGAAAATTCTTTTGACTGCAATCAGATGTGGTTCCCTGGGATTTGCTTGAAATCTTGCACAAAGACAGGTTGCATACATGATATCTGGTCTACTTGCAGTGAGATATAAAAGAGAGCCAATCATTCCCCTGTAGTGAGTTACATCTACCTCAGTACCTTGATCAGGATCAAGTTTGGTAGCTGTAGCTATGGGAGTACTTGCAGTTGCACTATCTTGCATGTTAAACCTTTTCAATAAATTCCTTATATATTTTGACTGATTGATAAAGATGCCATCATCAGTCTGTTTAACTTGAAGACCAAGAAAGTAACTTATTTCTCCCATCATGCTCATTTAATATCTAGACTGCATAAGCTTTGAAAACTTCTCACATAGCTTATTGTTTGTTGACCCAAATATGTTATCATCAACATAAATATGAACTAAAAACAAATCATTACCTTGATTCAAATAAAACAGAGTTTTATCAATAGTACCTCTTTTGAATCCACTTTCTAGTAAGAATTGAGCTAGGGTTTCATACCATGCTCTTGGAGCTTGCTTTAGCCCATAAAGTGCTTTATCCAATCTGTAGACATGATTTGGATATTTTAGATCACTGAAACTAAGAGGTTGTTCAACATAAACTTCTTCCTCCAGTTCACCATTTAAGAAAGCACTTTTCACATCCATCTGGAAAACCTTAAATTTCTTGTGGGCTGCATATGCCAGAAAGATCCTGATGGCTTCTAGTCTTGAAACATGAGCAAAAGTTTCATCATAGTCAATCCCTTCTTGTTGAGAATACCCCTTTGCAACTAGCCTTGCTTTATTCCTGATAATTACTCCATATGAATATGTCTTGTTTTTGAATACCTATTTTGTACCAACAATTGACATGTTCTTTGGTCTTGTTACCAGTTTCCAGACTTCATTTATTTCAAATTCATTCAACTCTTCTTGCATTACAGTAACCCAATCAGCATCCTTAAGTGCATCTTCAACTTTCTTAGATTCCTTCTTGGATAGAAAGTTATGATAGAGACATTCATTTTGAGTTGCACTTATTGTCTTAACACCTGCATCAGGATCCCCAATTATCAAATCAAGAGTATGACTTTTGGTCCATTTCCTTGTTGGTGGTAAATTATTTCTTGAAGTGCATGCTCCCCTGGATTGGTGTTGTCGTGATCAAAAGAGTTTGAATCAGTAGAAGCTCCCCCTGAATTGTTGTTGTTTCCTCCTGATGGATTATCAGGATTGTCAATTGAATCAGTATCTGATGATTCCCCTCCTGATGATTGATTAGTCTCGGTATTAGTAACAATTTTTGTTGCTCCCCCTCAACGTGTGCACTATCAGTAGCATCATCAGTAGCACCATCAGTATTTGGTGCATCATCAGTATTTGGTGTGTCACCAGGATATGGTGACCCATCAGTATCTGATGGAGTGTCAGTATCTGATTCTTGTACTTCAGTTTCCTTGGTAGCTTCATTTGCAAAGATCAAACTATCATGAGAGTCTTCAGCAATTCCAATTATCTTCTTATCATCAAAAGATACATATATTGACTCCATGACATTCCTTGTTCTCAAGTTGTAAACTCTAAAAGCTCTAGAGGCTGGATACCCAATAAAAATTCTTTCATCAGCCTTGGTTTCAAATTTTCCTAGTTGTTCAGGATGAGTCTGAGAACAAAACATTTACAGCCAAACACATGAAGATGCTCCAGACTAGGTTTCCTTTCTTTGATCATTTGATCTGGAGTTACATCATGTATGTTTATCAGTGTGAGATTTTAAGTATAACATATTGTATTGACTGCTTCTACCCAGAATTATGTAGGTAATTTTGCTTCTTCCAACATAGTTCTTCCAGCTTCAATAAGAGTTCTATTCTTTCTTTCAACTACTCCATTTTGCTGGGGTGTGCCAGGAGCAGAGAATTGTTGAATTATTCATTTGTATTTGTAGAACTCTTCCATTACTGAATTCTTGAATTCAGTATCATTATCACTCCTCAGAATCTTGACTTTATACTTTGTGTCTGTCTCAATCATTCTCACATGGTCCAATAGTATTTCCGGAGTCTCATCTTTTCTGTGTAGAAAATACAACCAGGTGAATCTAGAAAATTCATCAACAATTACAAGAGTGTACCTTTTCTTACTGATAGACATTATCTTGACTAGTCCAAATAGGTCAAGATGTAGCATGTGATATGGTTCTTCAATAGAGGATTCAGATTTACTCTTGAATGATGTCCTTCTCTGTTTGGCCTTTTGACAAGCATCACAGAGTCCATCAGGAGTATACAAAGCTTTAGGTAATCCTCTAACCAAATCTTTTTTAACCAACTCATTGATATTACTGAAGTTGAGATGAGAAAGCTTCTTGTGCCAATTCCAACTTTCATCTACTGATGTTTTACTTATGAGACAAGTAGATGAGCCATCAGTATTTGATTAAATATTGGCTTCATATATGTTACCATGCCTGTAGCCAGTCAGTGCAATCTGTCATGTTGATTCGTTGACTACTCCACAATGAGTGGAATAGAAGTTGACATGATAACCTATGTCTGTGATTTGACTAATACTCAACAGATTGTGTTTTAGTCCCTACTCTTTCAATGATGACATTTTCAATGATTATATTTCCATATCCCAAAGTTTGTCCAATGTTGCCATCTCCATAAGACACAGTTGGGCCAACTTTCTCTTCATATTCTGATAGCAGGGCTTTGTTTCCAATCCTGTGTAAAGAACATCCACTATCCATGACTAACACATTTTTCTTTTTACCCTGTAATCAGACAAAGACACACTAGTTAGAACATTTAAGAACCCACGGTTGTTGGGTTCTTTTAACATGCATTTTATTAGATTTTACAGCATAAGACTTTTTGACTTTAGCACTCATGTCAGGATTGTGTCCTTCAGGATTTGCTTTGTCATTATCAGTATTGTAAGATGCATGATTCACATTGACATTCTTAAGTTTACCAGAATTTGCACTTTTATTAAACTTGGGTAAAAGATCATAAAAGTTATGGTACAAATTATGGTATTCTTCATAAGTATAAATAGAATGTCATTTATTGCCACAATGAAAACAAAAACTCTGTGATTTATAAAATACTGATCTATTCCTAACATCAGACCTAGGAATCTCAGTGACCTTCTTTTTACTCTTCCTGCAATCAATAGCAAGATGATTAGAGTTACCACATGTAAAACAACACTTCCTTGGAGCATTTGGGATAAACTTATAATTATTCTCTTTATTAATCTCAACTTTACCATTCCTGTTTCTTTTGACAATAGGTGTCTTTTGTCTATTTGTCACATCACAAATTTTATCTTTAAGCTGTTTTTGAGACAATAGACCTACATTTTTATTTCCTTTCCTCATGACAGGTTTAAACTGAGAATGTGTGACAGGTTGAGCAAAAGTATATCCCTTTTCAAAAGTTGAATTGAGATCTTTACCAAATACAAATTTAACAGGCTTAATCTTTGATTTGGTTTTGTCTATAACATGTCTGTAGGTCTTTGGATTTACTGTCTCATTTATAACAACTTTTTCTTTCATTTTCTTATCTTCTTCTGAATTGTACCCTAGACACTCTTTCCAATTCTTAGAAGTATTAATTTCATGAAATTTCTTCTAGAGTCTGTCCAGGTTCTCATTTTCTCATTATCATACTCAAGTTCTTTCTCAAGAGCAGTAAATTTAAATTGCATTTCTAGTTTCATGTGTTTAGCATTATCACCCTCTTTTTGTACTTCTTGCATAAAGGAAAATTCAACTTCTAGATGCTCATTTCTTTTTTCTAAGTTCAGACATCTCAGATAAGATCCTAGTATTTTCAGCAGTTTGACTTCTAAAGCTAATATGCAATGACTTTAGAAAAGATCTTAACTCAGAGATATTATTTGTATCAAAATCAAAAACAGTACTTGATACCTTTTCATCAGTAACATCAGTCTCATCAGTATTGGCCATTACACTTGTAGCATCTAATCTTTGACTTGTCAAATTTGCTACTCTTGTTGTCCTTCTTGTTGTATTTGTCTTTGTCAGAAGTGAAAGTCTTTTTCTGAAAGTTGCCTTGTCTTCTAGCCTTCTGGAACTTCATCTTCTTAAAGCCCTTGACTATCATAGCAACCATCTCCTGCACGTCAGAGTCAGTAGAATCATCATCAATATTGGCATCAGGATTGCCATCAATATCTGATGATGAGTCATCAGGATCTGACTCCACAACTCTTGTCTTTCTTCTAGAGACTTCCACGACTTTTCCTTTTGATTTAGATTCAACATTCAAGGCTACTGACTTTGCCTTGCTGCTCCTTTTGTTTTTCATTTGTTGAACCTCAAGATCATAGGTTCTAAGCATTCCATACACCTCATCAAGAGACACAGTGTTTAGATCATACTGATGTCTAATGATGGATGTTTGAGTATCCCATTCTTCAGGTAAAGCTCTCAGAAACTTGGTGTTTGAATCCTCAGTCATATACTCCTTGCCAACTAGAGATATATTATTCAACAGTGTCAGAAATCTATCATACATGTCAGTAAGGCTCTCATCAGGTCTTGCATCGAACTGTTCATACTCTTGAATCAGTAGAGCCCTTCTGTTCTTCTTGATAGATACAGATTCTTGGCATTGAGTCTCCAAGGTGTCCCAAATTTCCTTTGCAGACTTGCATGCTTTCACCCTGTTTGACATGACAACATCAAGACTATTGTGCATAATATTCTTTACCTTTGCATCCCTGAGAACATGAGCCTTTTCTTCTGGTGTCTACTCACTCTTCACCTTTATAACATAGTGCTCAGGGATAGTATCTGTTTGACCAACAATTCTCTTAGGGATGTATGGTCCATCAGGATCCTGTCCAGATAATCAGGATCTGTAGCTTCCAGATACATCAACATCTTTACCCTCCATGTAGGGTATTTAGTTTTCTTCAGGATGGGAATCTTCATGCTTTCATACTTGGTTGTCGACATCTTAGATCGTTTCTAACTTTAAATTAAATCAGTTTGCTCTGATACCAATTGTTGCCCAATAATTAACAATTGTAGAAGTGGGGTTGAATACAATTGTATAAGATTCTCGACTTAATAAACGCAAATATGAATTAATAACAACTTTATTAATTCTGGTATAAAACTGTTACAAAACTCTCTCAAGAAATTCTGATGTTCTTGAAAGCTGCTATGTTACAATAATACTCGTGTAAGCGATTGCAATATGCAAAACCTAAACTGTGTTTATATAACACACAGATACTCTATCAATTACAAGATATGTTTAAATCAATTACAAACTATATTGATACATATCGTAACCGACAGCTGCATTCCTATAAACTAGGAACCGACAAATCAATCTTCCTTATTTTTCTGGACTCGATAGTTATCTTGAAGTAATACTGATCAGCTTCCAGTCCTGATGATAATCCTGATACTGACGCTCGTGCAATCCTGATGATGTCAGCACCTCAATCCTGATCAGTAGTCCAGATATTGATGATCATTGAATCATGATCTAACAATCTCTTTGCATAATTAATACAACACCAGTATAACTTCGACAAGAAGTATACCGGGCCAAACTAATCGTATACTTAATAAAAATGAACTTTATATAATAGCCTTACTCTATTTTCAAATTCTCTGCATCAAATCATCTTCATAACGGCGTCTTGTCTCTTTCCATTCCACACTTATACCATTAAATCATGTCAATCTACCTTTCACTAGAAGGTAAAAAGGCAAAAAGAACAAGTATGATCAAAAGAAATTCTCAGCAAGTGATAATCTTAAAGATAAATTTACAAAGAATTTATACAAAAACTTTTACTTAAAAGAAATTTGAATTTGTAATAACGATTCCATTTTTTTAGATGAAAGCAATTCAATAATTCTAGAAGATTGGAACTATATGACACTAAATTAGCTAAAACTGATGATCAGTCAAACTAACGCTCAGAACCAGGCTGTAATACACAACCAGCTCAAGAAAAATAAATGTATTCAGATATCATTCGTTAAAGTACTTATTGACCATTG
The DNA here is from genome assembly GCA_030848705.1 of Heracleum sosnowskyi. NCBI lineage: Eukaryota > Viridiplantae > Streptophyta > Magnoliopsida > Apiales > Apiaceae > Heracleum > Heracleum sosnowskyi. Next base: position 4,013,861 of record JAUIZM010000014.1, on the reverse strand, counting down.
CTTTATATTATTTGCATGTTGGACCGACGCCTCGACCTCATACGCTAACATTACAATTTCTATACGAAAATAGTGTAGCATTAGGTAATGTTAAACTACTGTTGTGAAAGTAATTTGGTACAACACTTAGTTGGAGATTTGCTAGAACCGGGAGGTGTTTGTGGCTGTATTTTGGACTGAATTCACAAGATTTTTCGGGCAATGTAAAGAGAATGATTGCCAAAAATGTTTGTCAAAAGTGCTCCTACATGAGATTAGTAGAGATAGTGTGAATGTGTAACCTTAAAAATGGCCTACATATCATATATTCATAGGAATCAAGTTCATATGTAGTTCTCTTGATGATGGACTACTTTTAGCTAATCATCCCACGTTTTAGATAGATATTTGCCTCCTTGAAATGTTGGATTGATAATTATTTAGCAAGCTCACAAGAGGGCCTACTCCTAGTAGGTCACTAGAAGCCTTCATCTTCATGTATAAAGTGATATATCCGGCATGTATGTACATATCTCTTTTATAAGCTGATGTATTTATCTCATCCACAGTGATAGAGATGGAATGGGAATCCATTCCTTGAAGATAGAAACGTGCTCCTTAAGTTTAGGAGGCTGTAGTTGAGTAGGACACTGCCTCTGGGAGTTCTGGCGGTACCCCTGTCTAACGCATGTAATTGCACCCTGGGCATCAGGATCCACGAATGGGGTTCATCCACGGAAACCCTTTGAAGGTTGAATCCCTTGATATCTTCATTGGGCCTCCTTGACCCAGCTGAATAAGGTTATATCCTTAATGGACCATAAATAAAGTTCAGGTAGATTTTATGGCACAACACCTACTACTAAAATTTTGTATTTATCTTGAGTCTAAGAATACATATACAACTGATATTTATTTCCTTTCGAGATTCATAAATCCCATTTTGCTCTTTTCTAAATTAAGGGATTTCTTATATCTATAGGTATCGGGTTTCCAAATTTTAACTCGTTGATAACAATTCAAACTACTAGTAAAACAGTTTCTTAAAACATAGCCAACATAACCTTGTGACACTAATCAATGTAAGTGAACAATTTATGATAATAACAAATGCATAATTTGAGTAAAGTAATCATTGATAATAATTTGCAAATTGATTTGAACGAGTCATTGGATAACAAATATAGTTTATAACACTTGGATACGAATCCTCCTTAGGAAGACTTGTAAATCAACTCCTATTGAGATTCAGTTAATGAAAACAGATATACAGAAAATCTATAACTTTCTCTATACAACTTCTATTGTCTCTACATACAATTCTTTTATTATGACTATGAAATACTTTCTATTTATATCAATATTTATTTAATTCAAGATTAACAACTCAAGATTTACAACAATGAGAAAATTAAAATCACCTAACAAATTTTTAGAAAAGTACTCAGAGTCTTTTAAACCTTATTTTAGAAATTGTGATCTTCTGAAATTTTTCGATGAATAGTATATTTTATAAAGTGTTTTTCCATATTTTTGTTCTTGCTAATTAAACACATGTAGTATGCACATAGTCGCGCACATCTTATTTTTGATAAGGATCGAATACTCGACATCCCGTAAAAAGAAACGAGGGATATACTACTACATCAAGAGGTGTTGACTGTTGGGTAACATATATATTTTAAATTTAAGATTTTTTAAGACATTTTTATTTGGTGTTTCTTTTTAAATTCAAATTTAAAAAAAATCAAATACTTATCAATAAATATTTTAGATTTTTGTGAATAGGAGGAATAATATCGGATACAACTTAATTTCATTCTTTTATAGGAGTGTACTAAAGTTACCAACTTGTGTAATAAATATTGTTACAAAATAATGTGGCACAATCATATGATTTTATTGGTGATACCGGTGTAAATGCACGCAAGCTCGTTATTATATAATCAATCAGGATATAATACATGTCATTTTGTAAAAACATTTGTACCCAATTTGAGATCTCTAGTATTTTCCCTTTCATTAATATATTTTAAGGTTGATCCTGATTGCAACGCACTAGGGGTGTCAAAATCTGAGACTCGAAATTCGATACGAAAAATTATGAATTAAGTTGAGTACTTTGAGTTTCTGTTCGAGTTTGGGTTGGTTAAATTTTTACCGAAAAATTGAGTCAGTTTCGGGATGACCCAAAATACCGAAATCCGACCCGAAAATTTAATTTGTATAGGTAATTATATAAATTTAACTTACATAAATGTATACATGTATATTATATCCATATGTTATTGACCTATATTTAGTTTATATATAATATCACAAAATTTAATTATATACTTCTAATATTTTAAAATGAAAATAAATTTATCTGAAAAAAACGATTAATATTTAATCATTTTTGGGTCAAAATGGATCATTGTCGGATTTAACTTATTTTGGGTTTAGCAAGGGTTCAAAGACGGTAATTGTCCTTATTCATTCTCTTGTTCATTATTTTGTGTCCAAGGCAAGATTGATTTGGAGGTTTGTTTTACTTTACATTTATTAATTGATTTGATTGAAAAATTAATTATTTTCATTGGTTGTTTTTGTAGATGGGCAAATCAGAATTGTATTGCTATGATTGTGAGATGGTTTTGATACTGCCAAGGGAATCAAAAGTCACAACTCAATAAAACATTCAAACATAGACAAGAAAGGAAGGAAGACTTGTAAATTTTGCCAATCTTGGCTCAAATTACAAGCCTACCTAGAAACTCACATTGCTGAAAAACACCATGTAACACATAAACTCACTTCAATGTGAGTATTTTTCACAAAAGTCAAATGGTTATAATTAAAATAGCCAACATCAGGCCTGTTTTAGTTTCTTATGTTCATGGCAAAGATGCACTTCTTACTTCTCTTATTGCATAATACTAGGTGGGTAAATCAAACTCATCCTACCCCTTAATGATTAGTTGCAAATTGTAGCTCTATTTTGTCTTTGGAAAGCAAGAATGGAGTAGCCATAACCCCTGCATGTTAACACAAAACTTAATCAATTGCTCCAACTTAATTGGGGTAATAAAAGAATTATAACAAAAACATAGTTAAATAAGCATAATTTAGCAATTTAATTTTATTATAAAATATGTTAAAAAACAAAATACACAAGCAAACCCTTATTTCCCTGATTGTTCTAAGCACCCGCAACATTCTCGCCGATACAGATTCTCTCTTTCCACGCACTCTTTCTCTCTCAAAATCCAAGGTAATTGTCCATGTTCATTCTCTTGTTCATTATTTTGTGTCCAAGGAAAGATTGATTTGGAGGTCTGTTTTACTTTACATTTATTAATTGATTTGATTATAAAATTAATTATTTCTATTGCTTGTTTTTGTAGATGGACAAATCAGAATTGTAATGCTATGATTGTGAGATGGTTTTTGATACTGCCAACTTTTCATGGTATATGATTTTCTATAATTTTGTCATTTGATGCCTATGTCTTTATAGATTTTTATGTTCCTACGCCTTTTTAGTTAGATGAAATTGGTGAATGCATGTTTAGTTAAATGAAATTGATGAATGCCTATTTAGTTAGTAAGATCCAATATAAAATATTAATTGTTTCATTTTTTTAAATGAAAGAATTTTACTGTTACCGTTGCCCTCACTTGTTTGGCACAAAGGATGGCATCAAGAAGTATAATGATAAAGTACACAACAACATATTTGAGAAGAAGAAACAATTACTTGTAAAAATTGTGGTACGTTGTATGGTAAACTATTTTCTATTGTTTAGCCGGGATGACAACCCCACCTAATGGAGGCTGCCCAAAAGGCGCTAGAGAAGGCAAGGGCAACGGCAGAAAAAACGGAAGAGGAAAATTGATAATTTGGAAGAAAGAAACTATTAAGACTGCTATGGTTTAAGACTTAAATTTCATAAATGTATCAGTTTAATGGTTTAATACTGCTTACATGAATTTAGGTTCTATGACTATTATTCAACAAAGTACAAGAATTATAGGCGTGATAATTGGATTAGGGATTGCAGTAATCAGTAATCGCAACTCCCCCCCCCCCCCCCCCCCCCCCCTCTCTCTCTCTCTCTCTCTCTCTCTCTCTCTCTCTCTCTCTCTCTCTCTCTCTCTCTCTCTTTTCAAGGTATATGATTTTCTTTATAATTTTGTCATTTAATGCTAAAATCTTGAAGTCCAGCACTTCGAAAATTGTGAAAAGTGTTGGCGTAGGCAATTCTTTTGCTTTTAGCAACAATATTCATGTTTTTTCACGCTTTTTTTAGGTGTTGGCAAATATCATATATGGTGTAGTGAGCCACTAAATAATATTAATAGACATGTTAGAATATATATGAGGAAACATTCATTTACCATTCATAACTAGATTATTATTAGACAAAATATTTATTAAAAAATTGTGTTTAGAACCCACCCTCTTCTTAAATAGTCAAACAAAAGCAAGCCCCAATTCTTAAGGAAGATCTCTGTACACTTTCTCATCAACACACATTCAACGGGACTTGCATCGCTACTTCCTCTCTCCCTCTCTCTAAGGTATATGATTTTCTATAATTTTGTCATTTTAAGCCTATATCTTTCTAGATTTTTGTGTTCATACGCCTGTTTAGTTAGATGAAATTGATGAATGTCTGTTTAGTTAAATTGATGAATGCCTGTTTAGTAAGATCCAATATAAAATATTAATTGTTTTGTTTTTTTAGATGAAGGAATTTTACTGTAAACTATTTTCTATTGGTTAGCCGGGATGGCAGCCCCACCTAACGGAGGCTGCCCAGAAGGCGCTAGAGAAGGCAAGGGCAGCGGCAGAAAAAGCGGAAGAGGAAAATTGAAATTTTGGAAGAAAGAAACTATTAAGACTGCTATGGTTTAAGACTTAAATTTCATTAATGTATCAGTTTAATGGTTTAAGACTGCTTACATGAATTTAGGCTCTATTACTATTATTCATCAAAGTACAATTCTGCTTTTAAGTTGTTCAATATTATAATCTATGCTTGAAATGCAAGTACTACATCCGTGACCTTTAACGCCTATAAAGCGTTACTTAGTACTGTCAAACGTATATTTTAGTTTTGTACCCGCTGAATGCACATGATAATGACAATTTCAGGTTGACGCATAATACATACACGTTATCTATGTGCCAATCGTCATCTAAGGGCCAAGTTTGAGATCCTAAATTTGTGCTAAAAGAAAAAATAGCTATGTGCCCATGAATTTACATGTGTATCTTTATGTGTATCTATAATGAACTCAAAAACTTCAAATCAAATCAATTCAAACAAAACATATACTATATAACATAAATTTAGAAAATTAACATACCTTTTCTTTCCCCAATTGATTGTTTTTGTCTCCTTCTCCTCGATATGTGTGCATATATATATATATATATATATATATATATATATATATATATATATATATATATATATATATATATATATATATATATGTATGTATCTAGATGTGTGATATATATCTATACTATAATATTATAAGCAAACCACCCTCTATTTGGTTGATAGTTTGGTCATTTAGTTTGGTACTCTGAATAATAACCGTTAGATGTAAATATAGGTAAATGAGAACCGTTGGATGTAATATTAAAAGAATATTCTTTTTTTGATATCTAAGATGCTCTCACGGGTTCAAGGTTCGAATCCCGTCAACAACATATTAAAAAATTTTAAGATCAAAATACAAATAAATGCTAATAAAATAAGATAAAAATATTAAAAAATACTATTATAAGCAAACTACCATCTATTTGGTTGGTTGGTAGTTTGGTTCTCTAAATAATAACCGTGATATATAAATATAGATAAATGAGAACCGTTTGATGTAATATTAAAAGAATATTATTTTCTTTGTATCTAAAATACTCTCACGGGTTCAACATTCGAATCCCGTCAACAACATATTATTATTATTAAATATTTATATCATCTATTTTTCTAAACTACATTCAAAAGTTCAATATATTATTCCGTCGACAACATATTAAAATTTTTTAAGATCAAAATACAAATAAATGATAATAAAATAAGATAAAAAATAATAATAAATCATATAAAAATACTAAAATAATAAATTAAAAATACTAAAATTCATCCGTGCATCGCACGGGTTATAGGCTTGTATATCATTGTTCCAGAGACAACCATCTTATATTGATTCTGCTGCAGAATCATTTTGGATAGATTTTATTGTGATATAGAATCACTTTGGACTATTTGACTAATTTTTAATTTTTTTTGAAAAAAATAGTTTAATTTCGTTTTTTAATTAATAATTGAAATTTATAATCATATCTAATAAAAAAAACGTGATAAAAATATGTATTTTGAATATTTATGTAATGATTATCTCCAGGCCTATAAGAAATTATGTGCCATATATATATAGGGTCTTACTCTACTAGAAACCAAGATTAATCTAAAAACTAGAAACTAGTGGCAATTTTGTAAATTTCATCAATTATAAACCCAAATAAATATCAGTTTATTCTTTTTTTTCCTTAAATGAATATATCTACATACAACACAACAATTCACATTGCAATCATCATTTCTGTTACTTTTTGATTACCATCGACAATCGTTGTCGTCGGAATCTCCGATTGCCATCAATTCCACCTTCACATTCGATTAAAATCATTTGATTTAGAAAAAAGATGAAGCTTAACATAAGATTAATTGGATCATCACTGATCACCGGAAACAACATCACCATCATCTTCTCAGTTTAATATTGCCATTAACTTCTCCTTTTAGGCCATCAATATCATCATGTTGTATATGTGATACACCAGATCTAAAAAATCACCGATTTTTATAACTAAATTCACTATTTTAGACAGCGAAAATCACTCATATATGATGCGGAAATCACTAATCTATATTACAAAAATCATGAATCAGTATTACGAAAATCACCAATTTATTTGTTCCACATATCTGTAATTCCCTAACAACGATAATTACAAATGTGATAATGATTTTTTGAATTGATTTAGTAGTGTGAAACAAAGATTGGGTGATATAAAACTCATCAGAGGTGTACATGAAGGAGGAGAAAAGATGAAACAAGAGGGATGGTATATGATGAATCTGGCCTCATTCTTGTAACCATTTCGCCGAAATCTTCAACAGCAACGGTGATGAACTATGTGATTATAGGGGTGTATGTATAAGTGTATGTATGTATACGTGTATGACGTGGGTGTGGTTGAAAGCAGAGGGTGGGGAGTGAAAGCGTGAAGTAAAGAGGAGAGTAAGGGTGAATTGGATGTGTGGTCCATATTAAGTTGATTTTAAAAAACGGGTGGTTATAATAGGTTTCTAGTTTCTAGTTTAATTTTAGTTTCTAGTTGAACAAAAGCCTATATATATATATTGTAACATAGGTAGATGATTACAAGAGGGTAAAAAACTGATTGGTTGCTGCCCCCTTGTAGTTTCCTACAAAACAATGTATGTCCAATGAAAATCAGGACAAAGCTCTCTTGCCCGGCTAAACTTCAAATAGCCTCGTTTTGGTGTGATTTCAATGAACATAGGTGCTTGTTGTGTTGAATGAGATGTAGCGCAGGGGTAAAGACTCCTCTCCTCGTTTTCAATTTCAATGCATCACTCAGCAAAATGTTTCTGGTCTTTCAGCTTTGAAAACATCATGGTTACAAGTGATTAACATGCATTACCGTAAACAGGACCAGGATTCAGGTATGGGAGCTACAGCTGCTTTCGAAAAAGGGGATTATGTAAACAAGTTGTCCATACACAGCCTGTTTCTTGTTACAACAGTCGTCCACAACTGAGTTGAATGATAAGAAAAACCCCATGGAAATAGTTGTCCAGAGCAACGTTTCCCTCTAGTAAATAAGATCAAAGGTAATACAGCGCGTAGATAATGTATCATACAACCATGGAACTACAACAACAACGTTGTAGAGGAGAAGCAAAACCTTCCAATCAAGGAGGTCAAACAACCATGGAACTACGACAGTACCAGTAGAACATACAGGTGAACCACCATGAGCACACTAAGTAAACCGCTACAAGCAAACCTAAGACACTAAACCACTACAATGACAACAAACTTATTTTTAGTATTATATTTGCGTATTCAATGTTATAAAATCACAATTCGTATTGTAATTACTTTCAATCGATTCCATGTTTGTAGATTAAGCACCAATAACAGATTTTACTTATAGTAGGAGATAAAACCTTCACCCAGACATCTTTTGCTACCAACACCACCAGGTCCAAATGTGTCTAGGCCAGAAGTTGGATATGTCTAGGCCATTCCCAGGCTGATGCAATACCTGCATTCACTTTATAAGCTGTCAAAGTGGTAGCAAACACTACACATTGGCAGTAGCTTGTCATTGTGTTGCAACATATTTTGCAAGATCTCATCTTCAGAGACTATGTTTGGCACATTTTCCTTGCAGCTATCGTCGTCATTTGAAGAAAAAACAATCTCTGATAACCGGTCCTTCGCAGTTTGGACCTTGAATTTTTTACTGTCCATCTCTTCTCCGATTAGATGGTATGTACACCATCTTTTTCTGGCCGATCCTACAGGCTCGTCTTATTGCTTGTCTTTCAACAGAAGGATTCCACACGACATCCAGTAAAACAACTCTTGAAGCCCCCACAAGATTTATGCCTTCTGAACAAGCCTTTATCGACGACCCGCACTTTGCTTTTCGGATCATTGAGAGAACTGATGAAAGATTGGCGCTGCTTTGCTTCAAGATTTCTATCCATATATAGCACCTCTCTTCGTTCAGTCCATCTAAAGTAAGTCTGAAGCGCTTTTTTATAAGATCAGAGGGTCGATATATTGACTATAAATGAGTAGCTTCTTGTTTAGTGCTCGCTCAGCCTACAGAGTTCCACGACAAATTTTGTCTTTGCACCGAGATAAGGACTCGCTTCTAGCTTTTCAAGCTTATCCCTATAGGCTGAAAACTGAGGCTCTTGAAAATAGTGCTTAGGCAAGAGTGAGGGATGGACAGATACCGGGGAAATCACGTATGATAAAACCAGGTAGCCAGCTTTCAGATCGTTGCTACTCATAATACCTATTACCTCCTGCTGCAAATCTGTCAGCTGCAAGCGAATTAAGGCAACCAGGACAGGTTTTTTGAAGGATTTTTCCTTTATGCACATGCACAAAAGGACTAATAATACCTTTTATCTCCCTCAGTTTATGGCCAGACACTTAGATTTTAGTTCTTTGCTGATATTCCACAAGTTTTTCTTCATCTCGCCATCAAATTTGGGGTTCATCAAGTTTTTCTACAACTTTTATAATAAGCAGAGTCTGGGAAGCAAAAGGCAGATATCTAAAGAGCATGACAATACTTAAAAGGATGCAAACCACACTCAGCTGTCTATTGCTCGTGCCCGGACTGACTGCATCTGAGGTACATTACAAAGAACACTTGGAGCGATCTGCAAACAAGTTGCAAGTGTTCTTTTTGTCAATTCTCGTACACGGACTCATTTCATTTTATATATATGGTTGCCCCTTGGATATATACGTCTGTACAACATACATCTTATCCTTCTATAATCCGCCACTCACTTTGGAGAAACGCATTTAACATGTCACACGAGAATGTAAATTACATGTATACCGTACTAAAACTTGAATCCTTGTTTAACTCACTTTGGAGAAACGCATTTCTCGGCCTATGTTTGGAATCTAAACATACTTTGACTATTAACTGTCTAATATTGACTCTACTCAAGTACTCAGCAAATAATTGTAGGGGATCAGTTTTTTGTAGTAATTTTTTGACATTGTCGGTTTCCTGAGATTCTTGAGTGTTTAGTATCCATGTTCATGTCTGTCTTGTTCTGCTACTGCAAATGTTTTATATGGTTGATCTTTTATGCAGGATGAGGATTTCGTTGCTGAGAAAGATGATTCTGGAGGAGAAGATTCTGACTCGAGTTCGGCGTTCGGCTCCATAAAACTCGAAAAAAAACCGAGATATATTCGACATATTTTTATATTATTTTATGTACTTTCTAACATTTTAGTTAAATTTGCAATTTATAATACGAGTATTTTAGGTTTATTAAGAATTGATTGGGGAATCGGGTTGGGCTTCGACAAAAAATATTTTAATTTGTTGGGCCATGAAAATTTGGGCTTTTTTTATCTATAAAAATTGTAAATTTTAATAAACTCGGCTCGATAACTCAACTCGATTCATTTTTGTTCGATAAAAGCTCGTATTCGGTTTGTTAGTTGACGAGTTCGAGCTCGAATATGAATTTTGTGCGACAAGAAAGCTCGGCTCGGTTCAATTCATCTAAAAAAATAAAACTCGACTCGTTTACATAAAAATTCGGTTCGCTTTAATTCGTGAACAACCGTACATTTGAAGGTGTACTTAAACGTTTGAGCAAATTTTTTTAAGAAAGGAAAACAATAACCAAAACAACTGAACAATTTTGCACGTGCTATTAATTTGTTTATTAGGTATATTTCCTCTTTTAAGTGATTTCATATATTTTGGGTCCGTTTGGCATTGCTGTTGCAGACAGCAACAACAGCTTTTTTCTGAAAAGTAGCTAAAAAAGTGTTTGGTAAAATTTAAAAGCTGCTTTTATGAAAAGCGCTTTTGGCTCAAAAGCTGCTTTTAGAGAAAGCAGGTCCCCCCATGCTTTTGAAAAAAGCTGATTTTCAGCTTTTGCGGGAAGCAGCTACTGGTTTCAACATCAAAACTCACCAAAAACATTAATTTTTTATATTATACACCAAAACATGCACATATCAAAAATATTACCAAACAGTTATCTGATTTTCACAACAGCACTTATTTTAACAGCACTTTTTTCAACAGCACAACAATTTTTAACAGCAATCCCAAACAGAGCCTTTACCTTAAAATTTTGTGTACCTTAAAATTTATAGATTTTTTGACAGGAGGATCCTAGGCATGTATGTAATCATGACCAGAATATAGAAAAGCATCTGAGCAAAATGGGTAAAAGAAGAAAGTACTTCCTGTTTTTACTTTTAATCTTTTTTTGTCTTGAAATCTTTCTTCTGGATTTACCCTTAGTACAGGACCACATTCCGATATTGAGTTGGAGACCGGAGTGAAACAAAGTAACAGTTCTTTGTCTAATCCTTCTGTGATTAGGATTCTTGGTCGCTTAATGATTCTTTTTCTATTCATTCTGTAATTAGGATTCAAAAGATTAAATCTCTACAAATTGGTTGCTCCCATGTTCAGTTTTGATGATTACAACATACAAGATTTGCTTATTTCTTGATTCAAAGAGTTTGATTTTTCAATTTGGCAGCTCTTATCTTCAGTTTTTGGTATTTAAGGTTGCTGATACTTCGATAAAGATTTAGTCTTTATCACCATGGACTATACTCGTAATTGGGCTGATCTTCCTAAGGATCTTGTTGTAGATGTTGCCCATAGGTTGAGTTTTTTAGAGGAGTTTGTTCAATTTACTGCTGTTTGTAAGTCTTGGAAATTAGCCACTGACGCTCACAAGCCGTTGTGGCTGCCTACGAGGTGTCCGATGCTTCTTCTTGCTGAAGACGTTGCACCGGGTGCTATACGTTTTGATGGTGTATATGACCAGGATTTTAGCGACACTGATGAAGATGTTGGTGTATATGACCAAGATTATAGCGACACCAGTGAAGATGAAGATGATAATGATATTAATGATTATCATGATCATCTTCTGGCTGTTTGGAAAGCAAGTTATGATTATTTAAAGAATTCAATCGGAACTAGTCGTGGTTTGTACAGTCTTTTATCGACGAAAACATATAAAATTGAGTTACCAGAAGCTGCTGGAAGACTAGTATTAGGAACGAATAATGGATGGCTGGTAACTCTAGGTAGAGATTTACAAATCAATCTTTTGCACCCTCTTTTGAGGCACCAATTCTCACTTCCCCCCATGCTTACGTTTCCTAGGCAGTATGAATACCATGAGGACTATACTCCTGAAGAAGCAGCGGACCAGTTTATCCAAAAAGTTGCTATGTCTTCTAGATTACCAACATGTAATACAGATGGCAGTATATTTCATCACCATGCTACTTCATCACCAATTATAATGGCTGTCTATGGAGAATTAGGTTTCTTAGGTTTTGCTAGATTGGGAGACAAAGTGTGGACTGATATCAACGTTCCCTCTCGCTGCTTCGACGATATAATTTACCATAGAGGAAATTTTTATGCGGTAAACAATCAGGGGGATGTATATGTGTGTTGTATCGATGATGTTAAAGAGAGAGGAGGTCCCAGGGGCACGAAAATTGCATCTTTTAAATGTGATTCAACATCCCAAAAGTATTTGGTTGAACCATTATCAGGATCTGGTCTGTTGTTACTTCTGCGCTACAGCAAGATTAAGCATATCAGACATGAATGTGGCTTAATAATTAAGCATATCAGACATGAATGTGACTTAATAGAAGCGAAGTACCGTACAATTGATTTCGCCGTATGGAGGTTGGACATAAATTATAACGATTCTGTTGAAACTCCGTCATGTACTTGGACTGAAGTGAATAACTTGGGGAATGAGGCAATATTCGTTGGTAGAGCTTCATCATTATCTGTATCATCATCGGAAGTTGTAAGGCCAAACTCCATTTACTTTACAGATGACAACTGGGAAGCTTATATTCGTAGTGGAGGTGGCCACGATATGGGAATCTTTGACATGGAGAGTCACACCATTGAACCTCATTTTCATGGAAAATCCATCCATCCTATTTCTCCTCCACTTTGGTGCATCTAAACTGTTCCAGCAAAGTCGCTCCAAAATTGGTTTACTTAGTTGCAACTTTATATTGAGTACTTTGTAGCTGTGAATTTTAATTTTGTTAATGTATTTTGTGGATTCAATACATAATCTCAGTAATTGCCAGTCAAGCTCAGTTGTTCAAGAATATATGCACCAGTGGAGCTTAGTAAAAATTTGGAGCTTATTTAATAGATTCCTTGTTTTTTATAATGATTTGTTGTCCTGAGTCATTTTTATTAGTGAAAAATATAATTATCAGTTATGATTAAGTTTAAATATGTTGGTTTGAGAAGTGGAACCAGTATTTTACTTGATTATTGTTTAAAAAGACTCGCTGTCATTACAGACTGAGGGAGGTGGTAAGATGACACAGCATGTATAGTAACCAGGGATGTCTTCTACTAGGAATCCTAATATTAAGATTCTCTAATCCAAAGATGAACAAACTGAAGTCTAGGGTTCTGAGAGAATCATTTTTATTCAATAAACATGCAGAGTGTATGATTGTTATATTTAATGCAATGACTGCCTATCAGAATTGATGGACATGCGATGTTCATTTGGTTTCCAGGCAATTGCTGATGAAGCTACAAAATTGAATGCAATTTAAGGCAGTTGTATTGTGGCAAAGGTTAATTAGTACTTTAATCTTCTCTTTACAATTTTTTTTAAAGATGTATGGCACCAGAGTAGAGTCAACTATGATTGATCAGGTAAAGATGGCTCAGGAAATTAACTTAAGGGGAAATATGGGATCTTATTTTTCTAGCACGTATTTGTCCCGAGGTATCTGCCTTTGACAGTTAATATATTCTATCAAGTTCCCATAATCCCAAATTCGTCTTCTTCTGATAGGCCGAAGAACAGGTCCACACTGCAGTAGCTTCTACAAATATTTCTTTAGAAGAAACATTTTCTCTTGGCAGAAAACTGGTGCTGAGGTTTGAATCCCTCTGTTTCTTAATAAAAAGCAATGCTTCTGCAGTTATATCTGGAAAATTCAGGGATATAATTGTTCTACCTAATGTGAAGGTTGTGTCATGGTCTTGCTGCACTTGTTCTACTTCCCTTCAATTCTCTTCACTTGCACCAAATATTATTATAACATCGAGTAGACTATGAATAATGGTCCGATGTATTAGTTCACAATTTCTTAATTATACATGCATCCAGATTCCCTTATGTTTTGCATTTGATTAATCAATTCAAAGCTTGTGGACCAAAAGACTGAAGGAGAAGTCTACTACTACATCTTAAGAGGAGGGCATTAGTGCAAGAACAAAGATGGAAGCTTTGTCAAAGCTAATCCTGCATTCAATAGTAATGCGACCACAACTGCTAGTACGCACTGGTGGTGTATAGCAATGCCACCTGATATTGCTATTGTTTTACAGGTATTCCTAGCCAGGTAATGGTGCTGCTAGCTCGGTCCTTGATATGAGAAGTGTACATAATTTAGAAAGACTTCCTGTTTTTTGGTTTGTTGAGGTAATATTGTCTTTTCAAGATACTTCCTCCGTCCCTATTTAGTAGTCCATTTTGAAATTTTTCATGCATATTAAGAAAATTCAAATATTATCGTTCTCTTCTATGTTGCCCATAATTATTGCAATATTCAGTATGTAATGTGAAAAAAAAGCCAACACTGTAACTAGCAGAAGGAAAGGTTAATATTGGAAATTTGTTAAGAACATTGTATTGAAAGAAAAGATGGACAAGTATTTTGGGACAACTATCTTTTCCAAAACCGACTACTAAAAAGGGACGGAGGGAGTATCATGTATTTGACGAAGGTCACATATTTTGGGTGTTCAGTTGATATCTTAGGGGTTTAGCTAATCTTTATAATGGAAAATGAAGACCTAGGGGTTTAGCTAATCTTTATAATGGAAAATGTACTGCTCGCAACAGACTGTTTACAGAATTCAGTTTTTGTTTTATAATGGAAATGAAGACCTATTTCAATTTACATATCTTAAAATGCAAAAGTAGTATACTTAAGAGGGATTGTTTTTTCAGTTGCCAGGCATAAGATGTTGTAATTTGTTTGCCAGGCAAGTTCTAGGTAGCCTGTGCCTCTTGATAGAGTTGGTGTCTTTTTCTTATGTGTAATCATCTATATGTGTTATGAAGGAACAGATGGTTGTGAAACATTTTGATGGAGAGCAGTCAAAGACTATGACATATGACTCCCGTAAGCACAATGAGCTAATAATCCAGTCGATGGTTTTCTCTACAGAGCTGCAATTCCACTGAGATTCTTCCGGTAACACTGTTATATATTAGGAAGTGCCTTAAAATCAAATACTCTTTATCCTAATAATCTACAAAATCTTTCACAACAAGGTAAAGAGTAATCCTGATCTACCATTCCTGTTTTAAAGTCTTTATATTTATTTCTAGCTTAGTTCTTGATTGAAATTCTATCCATCCCATTTCTCCTCCGCTTTGGTGCATTTAAATTGTACCAGAATGTCGCTCCAAAACTGGTTAAGTTGCAATTGTTATGTTTTATGTCATTATATATTTTTCGTACAAACATAAATATGATATTCGGTACTTTGTAGCTCTGGTTTTTTAAATTTTGTTTATGTATGTGATAGGGATGCATTTATCGGAAAGTATTATAAAAGGAAGAAGTCAACATAATTAATGGAAAAGAAATCGTGGTAATAAAGGCAAGAAATCAGCAGCAGCATCTCCAGAGTTTTTTACTCAGCAAGCAGCAGCATCTCCAGACTTTTTTAGTTGTTTCCTGTTTCGTTGACTCCTGCTATATAGCCTATATGTAGCCTATATAAAGACCTTCAGAGAATAATAAAAAATTCAGTTTTTATTCTCTGAAAAATATAGTCTTAAAGGGGCTCTGTCAAGGACGAGTCTTGCTGAGAACAAAGGCCTGTGACTAGATCCTACGCTAAGGCTTATAACAGTATGTTTTATGGATTCAATTCATAAACTCCATAGTTGCCAATTAAGCTCAGTTGTACAAGAATATATTTGAAGCTTATTTAATCGATTTCCCTGTTTTTATTTGTAATGATTTTTTGTTTAGAGTCATTCTTCCTAGTGAAAAGTATAGTTATTAGTTATAATTGAGTTTCATTATCTTGGTTTGAGAAGCGAAACCAGTATTTTACTTGCTTATAGTTTCCAGGTTACTTTTATGAAAACTCAGTGTCATTACAGACTGAGGGAAGTTGTAAGGTGACACATATAGTATTGTTATTAGGGATTTTTTGTACTAGGAATCCCGAAATTATGATCCTCTAATCCAAAAAGGATGAACAATCTGAAGGTTAGGGTTGTTGAGAGTTTTTTTTCAATGAACATGCAGAGTGTAATGTCTTATTTAAGGATTTGCCTTTGGATCAAATGCTCTTTATCCTTATAATCTAAAAAAACTTTTACAACAAAGTAAAGAGTACTCCTGCTCCCCATTCATGTTATTAAGTCTTTAAAAAAAATAAAAATTTATGGACTTTCAAATTAATATCAAGTGTGCTTTGGATGTTGAGTTGAGACTACGGTGAATTGGAACTATATGACTGGCTAGGGCCGTAAACGAGCCGAGTCGAGTCGAACATTGTCAACCTCGAATTCGACCGATCCATAAATTTCAAGCTCGAAGTTTGGCTCCACCAAAGTTCGATATGTTCGAGTTTGGCTCAAAAGCTCGAATCCATTTTATTAAATATTGAGAAAAGCTTGAATGCAATAAGTTCTGTTCGAGTTCGACTCGATTAAATATGTAAATATGTAAATATATATAAATATTGAATATTTATATAATAACATATAAATAATATATATAAAATAATAATAATATAAGCTCGATTAGACTCACGAGTCTCACGAACCAAGTAATTTAAAGCTCGAGCTCGGCTCACTAATCTATTCGAATAGCTCGAGCTCGGCTCGATAATTTCATTATTTTACGAGCCGAGCTCGAATAGCTCACAAATCGTTTGGTTCATTTACACCCTATGACTAGCTATTTCTTATACATGTTTGGCTAATAACAGTTGCGTAGCTTTTTAGGAATTTTTTTCAAGGAGTAGATTTTTGTGAAGTTTATTTTTCTGACTTTTTTTGAGCATGTATATCCGTTAATATTGGAATCTATATTAACATTAGATTTATGGAATTCCATAATGAATAGTGAAGTATTTTTTTTTTTTAACTATTAAACTTTTTTTGCTAATTATAGAAAAAAATTATAAAAACTTTATGCTTCCTTTATTAAAGTTTTACTTTGAAAGGAGGCAAACCATTGTAGCTTAGAACATTCTGAAGCTACAATTTACACCAAATACTATGTCTTCCTACCACCTAGCTCCCAAGTTTTAAAGAGGGAGGAAAGGAGGTGAAGAGGAAAGCAAATAGTGAAATTTGCATTCCAGTTCATGCCTAGAAAATAGTTTCTTTTTAAAAAAATAAATAAATATTTGGCAGACCATTTACATTTCTAAGTATCTAGAACTAAACCTGTGTTTTGGCCATGACTGATAATTATTTTCTTTCAAAATAAACAGGAATAAAGATAAAGTTATCTGTCTCAACTCTCAAGATTTAAGAAGGTAAAAAAATAGGAAGAACGGAAAAAATGGAAAATTATATTTTTCCGAACTATTTGTAGCATATTGTATTAGAATATGCTACACTTTGTGCATACAGGGGGAATATACTACAAATGTTGGTCTGAAAATAAAAAATAGCTATGGAAATAACATTTCCCTGAAAAAAAAAGGAAGAAGGCAAGATCATACAGTAAAGATAATGAATATAAAAGAATATGTCTCCAGTTCTCTTTCAGCCACTTGCAACTGTGGAAACAGGAATTTGTATATTACACGCTGGTACTACTAGAAAAAAAGACAAATGGTTGCAGCCAAAATAAAACCTTACAAAATGAAAAGTGGGAATAAGAAGGTTCAAACATTAAAATTTAGGGGCCTGTTTATTGTACGGTGATGTAGAGAAAAAAGTAGTGCACAATCATATACCAAAGAATGCAGCAGCATATTGCTTGAAGGAAGCAGTGTTTGCGGACGGAGATTTAAGAGCTACTTACAGGTTCCAAACACCATTTAAGTGGAACATACTTGGAGTTTAAGCCCTTACTTTCCGAAGCATGGAAAACAGCTGCTCTTGGACTGCAGGGAAGATTTAGTAAGAAGAAAAAATTGGTCAGTAGATGCAAAACAATTGAGACTTCAAAGAATGTATGTTGTATGACCGACAGACCTTGTCTCGGTCATTCTGTTTTCTTCGGTTGGCATAAGAAGGGTCTGAAGTTATGTTATTTGGTGTGCCTGATATTTTTTCCTCACGAACTTTGTTGAAAATGTGGGTGTAGTTGTCAGCAGAGGCGGGATCGTTCTCATCCCACTCACCAAATCGAGGAACTGCAGCACCTTTATCAGGCTAGCATTACAAAATAATAAAATTGTTATTGATCATCTGTCACAGAACACAGGTATTAATACAGCTTCTGCAAGTAAGAACTCTGTTATCTGTGTTATGTAGCTAAGCACTTCAGATAGAAAGCTCGAGTATAGAAATTTTGAAGACAACCATATGAAGTCAAACACACAGTAGAGAACTTTAAGTTCAATCCCTTGTATATGTACAAGTACAGGCACAAAAATGAAGCCAACAAAAAAGGAAGCTAAAGCTGTGAAGAACTATGATCTTCTTAAACTTGAGATAGAAGTTGAAAGAAAGTGAAACTGTGAAAGTATGATTGACCGACTTCGTGTAGGGAAAGACTCTTCAAAATGCACTAGTGTAAACTGTATATATGTGAAACATGGAAGAGTCGTTAAAATATACATTTAGGAAAGACCTAGAAAGATTTTTCCAGTAAGAAACTATATCTTCACAATGGAATCAGAGGGAGAATCCGGGGAGAAAGGGAAGGAGAAGGCATTAAGAAAAATTCAATAGTCAAAACTCTCCCCTTCATCTAACATCTAGAAAATAGACAAATACACTCATGAAGTAGATCACAGGGTTTTAAAAAGAAATATAAACAAATTAAAAGACAAATAGACAATTCATGAAGAACTTACAGATTCATCTCCTCGAGAAACTGGCTTCATTCTTGATCGTCCAGGTGTATTATGGCTACTATCATAAGAATGTTTACCTTCCCAGGCAGGAGACGAGCTACCTTTTCCAGCGAGTTTTGCCTGGTATTGGGGATGAAGTGGTGATCGATCAATGCTATGCTCAGATCCAGTACTTGCCCTTGAAGGTCGACCAGAACCTGATCCATGGCCTCCTCGGTTTTGATACGCTGAGCCAGTACTACCTCGACGTCCTGCAGTTTCATTACGTGCTGGAGCGCTATGGGACTGCCTCGGATCAGCACTATCCCTGCTTGATTGCCTCTCATGTGATGCAGGTTCAGCTGCCTTCCCTCCGACTAATTCCTCCTCTGGTGTACTTCTGGCTCTAGCAGGTGGCTCTTGAGCTGAATCAGGGAACATGTCTGGATTCTCCTGAGGATCATTTGGGTTCATCATCTTCCCTCCAGTTTTCCCCTTGCGGGCTTTCTCAAAGTATACTGTGTAAGGAACATTATCTTCGCTTTCCCAGTTGCCAAACTTTGGTACGACTGGACGTTGCTGCACCCAAAATAACAAGTCAATAATACTTGCAACATTTTCAATCCAGGAAAGAGTCAAAAACATGCCACACTGAATCTACACTGTTCTACTTTTTGCTAATAATCAAGTTATCATTAGAGAATAGCTGCATAAATAAGTCAAATAATGTGAAACAGGGTTTCTCATCCAATAAGATTTCCTCATGTAATTAGGGACATACTAGTACATCATCTAGGTTCTCAGCCGTCGAATAGACACTCACGCACACATCTTGTCTTCGACAAGATTCGAACCCTCGACATCTCGTTAATAGGGTCATGCGATCAAATGATAAAATTCTCTTACAAATCCATCATTTGCATAAATTGTGCATGCTGGTCTTTGCTTTACATATTTTTTAAAAGTAAACTCATAAATTCACCTACTTAGTAAGCAAATACCAGACCAGAAACCAGACAGTCCATTAACAAAAAAAAAGTCCTTTACATCACATATTCATGACTCTTTTACAAAGAGAACCTCATCTTAAAGATCCCAAGTAGCCAAAGACTTTAAACATAATCAAATTACTGTCTTAACAGCCAATATATCAAGCCATTTACTCTTAATTACTTTCATGATTCATAGCCAATTATTAGTTGAAACACCAAATCATTGAATACCAT
Organism: Heracleum sosnowskyi; assembly: GCA_030848705.1. Classification (NCBI taxonomy): domain Eukaryota; kingdom Viridiplantae; phylum Streptophyta; class Magnoliopsida; order Apiales; family Apiaceae; genus Heracleum; species Heracleum sosnowskyi. The sequence goes on along the minus strand of JAUIZM010000014.1, from coordinate 3,993,761 downwards.
AGCAAAGTATTAAGACTAATACAAAATTCATCAAGAATTTGAGTAGAACACAACAAACTCATACAATTCAAAACTGCTATAAGATATTAGATATACAACACCACCATGCAAAATTCTACACAAGCTACAACAAAAAGTCTTGACCAAACTCAAAATCATGAGATTATATATCATAAAAAAATAGTCAAAGGGTAGGAAAAATAAAACTTACAGCCATGTTTGGTGAATAAAGGATGTGATCAAAGCCCAGAATAAGCAAGCAAAGATAATAAGATATGATCAAGAATATACAAAAGGAAAGAAGCAGAAGTTAAGGAAGAAACAGGGAAGAGACTAAAGAATCAACCACAGAAATTTAAGAAGGTAGAAGGGTTGGGTTTGGGAGGTTTATTAAAGTCTGACCGGCGACACCGGTTATATCATTTTTAGTTTGACTATTCTCCTTACCCTCTCCCTCTCTCTCTCTCTCTCTCTCTCTCTCTCTCTCTGTACTAGTCGTCTTCTTGTTCTGTCTTTGGGCTTTATTTACTTTCCTTCAATTTCTTACCAACTATTCCACCCTACCATAATAAGTTGTAATAAGATGCATAGTTCCTGTCAAAATTATATTTAAGATGCGGTAATATTCCGTTTTTTCCTTTCTTTTTTGTGGGTGTGTTCTGTAATTTTTTTACTTATATCTTGCGTTATAAAAAGTACATTTCACAAAATCTCATACTCAAATTTTATTTGTTTTGTTTAGCGTCAGTGATTAATAACATGAGTTATGATCCAATTTTTCCGCAGTTATCCGAATTTAAATGATTTAACTCCCGCATTGTTGTACAAGTGTTACGAATCATAACCCTCTCTCAACATTTTATTGTTAGAAACGAAGATCAAATCTTCCACCTCTCAAGAAAATAACAACCATTACGTTCAAGCCCTTGGTTGAATACATTTATATAATTGATAAAGGAATTAGTTTTATAATAAATAAGAATTTTTAAAAAGAAAGTAGGGTTCATGAGCTATTTTAATATTTTCTGAACGGGTTAATTATCTTGTTGGTCACTAAAGTGGGCCTAAAGTATAAGTTTGGTCACCAAACTGAAAACGGTCTCAAACAGGTCACTAAAGTCAGCTACATGTGCATTCTATTATATAACTTACTTTTTTCTGGACGGTAAACACTAATATTAATGTTAATTTCTTCGATTTTATGGTGTGAAATGGGTATGTTACCCTACCATATAGATATCACATTAAATATTTTTTAATACATCATCATTTTTCGTAAAAAAAAATTATTTATTTAGTGGAGTGTACCATGTAGCCGACTTTAGTGACCTGATTGAGACCATTTTCAGTTTGGTGATCAACTTGATATTTTAGACCCACTTTAATGATCAACAAGATAATTAACCCTTTTCTGTCCCATCTATATATATCACAAAAAAAATACATTTAGAAACCAATGTAAACCTTTTGTCAAAAAAAAAATGTAAAGCTCTTCCTATCAACATCAAAATTTTGCACAACACACAAATTACATTCAGCCGTCACCCGCCCTGACTAATGAGTAATTTATGATTGACAGACCAGTCGAATTCTCAGACATGAAATGAAATACGAGAAGAGGAGATTTTTCTAGGAAGCCAGAAGGGTTACGGACTTTCATGGGTCCCCAACTACAACTTCCAAGTAACAACTCTTCCTATTCATAGTCATTGTCATTCATCTTGTTAGCAACTTTGTGAAGAGATTGAGGCCTTAATTCTTGACTTTTCATTAGACTTTGACAATTTTGACTCAACCTTTTTGTTGCAAAAAAGTCTAATCTTCAAATTTATAGTTTAAATTTCATGTGTTACTATCACACTTCTACCGTATATAATAGAAAAACTTTTAAAATTGCTTGAATTCAAATAAAATATTCTATGCATCGCATCAGTTTTAAACCTCATGTAAAATATGCTTATTTCACACTTCTGGTCATATTTGTTTAAACGATCCGCAGGTAAATCAAGAACACAAGATAGCTAGGTCTAAGAAGAATTATCGATAATTTTTAAATGTCAGTCGAGACTTGAAATAATTTTACTATTGACGTTGAACTATAATCGGAATTCGAAAAAATCATATACAACTAGCACCAGCAGGGTTTAAAGAATATAAATGACACCATACATCAATTATGTGCATAGGTGATAAGTTTGTTGGGGATGTTTTGCTTTATTCTATATCAACAAAATATTCAAGTTTTGCCGTTCTCATCTCGGCCCCATTTAAGGTTGTGGTACGCACTATTATTATTGTAGAATTGTAGTAGTATTTGCTAATATTCCGATGAAGATAACTAATATTTAAATACGTCAAATTCGAATTTATCAGCTTGTCGGATTTGATTTTCGAATGTAGTTAGACTTTGAGTTGACAACTATTTTGGATTCGTTCTGTAAACCCAGTCGCCAACTCATAAACTTAATCTTGCCGACACTATTTAAAGTAACATACACAGGCATTTGACATTTCTTACCAAGAGATCTTTATTGTAAGGATCCCCACTAGCTACATCTCCAGTGACTACTATCTTTCTCACAAGCATTACAGTGTCCAATTATTGAACCGGCCCTCTACTTGAAGGCCTCATGCTCGAAAACAATTTACGGGGTCCTAATACTTGGTATTTGGTATCTGTATAAAATATAAGTGCTCGGTTGGAAGAAATGTACAAATGAAAACAGAAGATGAAATATAAGTATATTCTTCCGTTGGAAGAAAGGTTTAAAATATGATGTACTCAGGTCACGTTCTTCGGTTATGTAATTGGAAAAATATTACCATCAAAAATTAAATTATAGATATAAATAGTAAAACTTAGCACTAACAAGTACTTGGGGAATTTGGGATGCCACGGCTCCCAGAGAAGTCCCTGCTCAAATGAACACTATTTATGCTCAAAATACAACTGAAAAGTCACTAACAAATGTTACATGAATTCAGGCTTAAACCTTCAGTTTAAAACAGAGATTTGCTGATATGCAAGGACATCGCCACCAAAGCCTTTTGAGGATTTACACAAGCAATTGAAAGAACCTCCACTGTTTGAAATCAGACTTTAGAATCCAACGCCAGAAGTATCTTCTTTCTTGGGCCCTAAGATAAAGAAAAGTGAACTAAAACAAACTGCAATCGAATCAAAGTGGAATTGACATACAATAAATCAAGATATGAAAACAACCGTATCATGAACAATAAGAATGTTAGCAATGTCAATAAATATTTCCTGAGAACAAGAAATAAAATACCGCACGAGGCTTTCACCCACTGTCAAAACCTATAATTTAGCTTTAACGATTTAATCCAATAGTTCTACAATTGCATGAAGCATAGTGCTTACTGTTGTGCATTTTACACATTTATGAACATTCATTACCTCCTAGTATAAAAGCACCGAACCACAGTTTATAGTAAGATTGTGCATATAGGTAATCCAATATTTTAAGTTTCCTCGGCCCTTAAATCAAAAAAATGTATCAAGCCGTACATAGGAAATTGCAGTAGCTTACCATTGGTATACTCATAGCCTTGAGGTCCTCGTCATTCATGTGTAAAAGGGCGGTCATATCAACCTGAAAAAATTGATGGTTGTAAGAAAAAAAAGGGAAGTTGTCAAAAACACAGATTAAGAGCAGAAATATACAACACTTTTCATACTTCCTCTGCGTTGAATTTTTTTGAGTATTTCTCCAGACCAAGGGAGAACAGGAAGCTGTCCACTGATTCAAGCTGCAGTAAAATTGAGCTTGTTAAGACATTGTAAGCACTGCACATCAATAGAACAATTTCACAAATGGATGACCTAAAAGTAATCTATGACATATAGCCCGCATACTGTGGCCAATAAATATCAAGCATGAGCCAGAAAAGATGCTCCATATAAGTTAGGGCCTGTTTAGAAAATGGTTTTTAAGCTAGCTTATGCATTATAAGTCCATAAGAACTTATGAGGGGTGTTTCTGTACTCAACTAATTAACTCAACTTATAACTTATATGATGATAAGTTGAATAAAATTAGGAACACCGTACTTTTTCTCTAACTTATTGACTTATTGTCTGATTTCTTTATTTTTTTAATACTTTAAATGTTTGTTTGATTTAAAATGTATGCATTCAGATCATTGTATTAAATAATTGTTTTTTTAGAATTAATTTAGCAAACACTTCACTAACTTATAAGTTATAAGTAAATTTATCCAAACACCTAGATAACTTGTAAGAATTCTTTTACTCATCACTTATATGTCACTTATTCATTTTAAGGTAAAAGTTGCATCATTTAAGATACCCCAAACACGCACTTAGTTTGTCCAGAATTCTACTCCGAAGCATTTAAAGATTGATATAGCTAAAGTAATGATAGCAGCAAAACTGGCAATTGGTACACTCCTAAACAGAACTTTAAGCACATAAATCTAATCTAAGAAGGCACCCAAGGCAAAGTAAACAGTCTCTACCTAAGAGTGCTGTGGATAAGTTGGCCGCAACAAGAAGAGACATTTTAAGATAGTTTGAGTGCAGCAGTCAGGTGATTTACAAAATTTATCGAGTTGTATTCAATAAAATATATCTCAAATTTTATCACATCTAAATAAGACTGCCTAGAAGATGAGAAGATATTTACTGTAAGATCGGGTGAAACTACTGATATAGACGCACCTTTTGCTCAGCCTTTTTCTTTGATACTGTGTTGTTAACCTTTTTAGTCTCTGGCACAGAGGCTTCAGGTACGACACTTTTCCTAACCGGTTTGGTGCCCTCAGTGACCGCTCTTGGCTTTGCTCGAGCAGCTTCCGCTGGTTGTGAATATACTGTACCTGAGAGCTTTTCACGCAGATCCCTTATATGGGCAGACCCATTTCCAGTGTGAGTTGCTTTTTGAATAGTTCTCTTCTGAAGCTTCAAACGAAGATCAGTTGCACCAACTCTGCTACCTGTCGAGGATGAGACATCTATTAAATATCTAAAATGCATTTTAGAAAGTCCAAAAAACAAATAGTACATTGGGGAGGTGGGTAATGCAAATATGCTTGAACAAACTTACTTGAAACTTGAGGATCATTACGATCATAGAGATCGTGTTCCCATTTGTCGTCATCCTGTCTCTGCCTGCAGCAGAACAACATAGGTTCAAATTCAATATCTGTACTTAAAGTCCTTCTCTAACAGTTAATTTATAACCTGTGCTGTATAATCCAAAACTTCCAATTCTTCCTATTCTATCCAAAATTATAATCTCAGTATATCCATCCAAAATCATGATCAAAATATAACGGATTCAGCTTTCAGTACCAATAGCTGTAGCCATCAGTAAAGACTAAAGATCACTTCAGAATTCACATTCACATATCAAAATAGTACTATAACAATTAACCAATATTACAAGTAAATAATTAATGTAAAACAATTAACCTTAATGATTTTTTGGACAAACTGAAACCAACTCCCAGCTCTTCTCAGCTATGTTTGACGAACATGTGTTTTAATTTTGACTATGAATACATATGGTGCTAAATCTGAAAGAACAAAACTCTCCATATTTAGCTGAGCTCCGCAGGCTAGCCTTTAGCAAAAGGCTAAAAAAGGCAATCATCAGTAAGCCTTCTAATTGTTCTGGAACAATTAGGAGATTCTCTAGAAGAAATACAGGGTTCTGCTTCTGGCTCATCTCTCGCCCTCCTCCATCCGCGAAGCTGAGGCGGCAGGAAAGTAAAAAAATATTGAATTGGTAAAGGCGTAAAGCTATCTCCCCAAGTAGCTGCCCTAAAAGGGGTTTAAGTTGTCTTCCCTAAACGAGGTCAACACAACATTCATTGGTTGGTCGGGACCTGTAAGGATTCGAAGCTCGTCCAAAACAGTTGGGCCTACCAACTGATGCAGGACAACAGGTTAAAAAGCCCAAAGAAAGTATTTGGAGCAGTATAATAGGCTTTGGAAGCCCATTTATTAAAATATTATATTATAGGTTTAGCTATATATAATTAGTAATACAAATTTTAGGGTTTTAGCTTTATTAGGAAACTCAATTATTATATATAGGACTTTTATCATTGTAATTCAGCAGTGATTATTATTATTATTGGAATTGATATGTTGTGTTTTATGAAAATCTCTTGCGAGAGTTTTCTTAGCCTAATCACCACCTAAACCCTTAAACACAGCCCCCATTCTCCATCACCAACCCTATTTGTTCCATGACCTATAGTCTACTGAAGGATCCCCGTCGGCAACAGCCATGGTAGTAGGCTAGTATCTGCGGAACTACCGGACCAGGAGATGTGGTCTTTGTTAAAAGCCATGGTCAAATCATCTTGGTTTAACTAATAGAAGCTTTGTAAGTAAAAACTTTCACATTACAAGAAACAACTTCTTTATCTTTGAAGAAGGACCAAGAGAGAACAAGAAATAGATTAATGAGAAAAAGAATTACTTGCAGACACCAAGTTTATACAAAACAAAAATCATAACTCATAACATATCAGTTTATATATCTACAGATGACATAATTATCGTGGTTGCAGAGTTCATTAGAGAGGAACACCTGGGAGTTCTTTAATAACAAATAGCAGGTTCAACAAAATCACAACTTTACACTCCCATTACCAACTAAATATAATCTATGCAAAGACAGAGCAATGTAGGTCAAGTCCGTAAAGAAAATCCACCAGACCTATTTCAAAAAGTAATATAACATTGAACTATAATTATAATTAAATCATTAATGTCAAAAAATCAACCTTAATGATCTATATAACCAATGAAACCAACTTTCGACTTTTCTCAGCTACATTTAACGAACACGTGTTTATCATTGCGTATGAATGATATACGCATATGACTAGTTTAAGATAAACATATAGGAACTTTGTAAATAACACTCTTATTCAAAATAATTATAAATAAAAAAAATTGATGACTATGTAGAGGGAGCAAAGAAGCCAACAATAACGAAATAAGACATTAGTAACAAAGGACATTACTTGCGGACACTAACTTCATATAACAGAAATATCATAATCTATCAAAATATAAAATTATAAATCTAACAATGACATAAACATCGTGTTTTGAATTATTCAAGATAAACACATGGTTACATTTTATATACAGTCTGTGCAGACAGATTAAGCAATGTCGGTCAAGTCCACAAAAAGTAAATCCACTACACCAAAAAATCCCGTGTAAACAATGGACTCTTTTGTTTATCGTAAAAACGGATTAAGCAATGTAGGTCAAGTCCGCAAAGTAAATCCACTACACCAAAAAATCCCGTATAAACAATAGACTCTTTTCTTTATCGTAAAAACAACAATAGAGGCTATAACAACATAGTTGCACGAGGTGCTATTCGGGTACTATTCAAAATTAAAAGAAACTCGTAAAGTTTCAACCTTTACTCTCATTTGCAAGCTTCCAACAATAATTACATACAATTAAGCAATAAAAACAACATAATTACAAATTTTCAAACCCCAAAAACAAGTAAACATAACAGTAATTGCAGATTAGCGTGTGTTTGTGTGTAAAAGCAAACCTTTTGCCGGAGATACGACGACGGCGACCGGAATCGTCGATGTTGAGACGGTCTTTGATTGAAACCTTAGCGGCTCCGGCTTCTCGATCGGCGTACATTCTCAATTGGATTTTGATTGAATTAATAAACCCTAATTTGATCTCTAAAAATATGTGTGTGAGAATTGAGATGCGGGTTGGTAACCCCAATTTCTCAATGCGCTTTTCGGGTTGCTCACTTGTGCTAATCGGGTCAAATGCTTTGAGATATTAATACCGGGGCTAAGATATTGTTTTTTTTTATTTTTTAAAGTTTGGAAAATTTTGGAAAAAAGGAAAGATAGTATTAGTTTCAACTTTCAAGATATAATTGCCAAGATAAAATTACTTTAATATGATTTAGAAAATTGACACGTCATTTATATCACATTATTCATAAAAAAAATTCGGTACCAAATTTATTAATCTTAGCACAATCCTCTAAACTGAGCATGTTGGGTACGTTATAAATACTAGCTTATATCTCGTGCAATACACAGCTATTTTTTTAATATTTTTTATTATATTAATTCATAGTTTTATTAGTATTCATATTTTTTTAAATTTTATTAATATTTATAATATTAAAATAAAAAATTTAATATATTGTTGGCGAATTTCGAACCTTGAACTTTTACAAAAATAATTTATCTATTAATGTATAAAATATTAAATGGTTTTAATATATTTATTTTAAAATCCAATTATTCTTACTTTTTTGTGGTATTAATGTCCCTTAACGATCAAAACTATGGACTTTTTCTAAATATATTTAGAGATGAAAATATTAATTTTTATATTTCATAAGTCGTTGATAGAGTTCGAATATCTCACGATTATCAATTATTAATTTTAAAGTTGAACTATTCTTTTTTTTATGCTATTGTAACGTGACGATCAAAATTATGAATAAAATATACTTTCTTTGTCCCAACAGATTGTCAACACTTTCATTTTTAAGATGTCTCATCCAATTACTAGCATTTCATAAAATATTATATTTTTCTACATTAATTTTAATAAGTCCCACCAACTTATCCACTATTTTTTTCCTTTTATTTTTCGTGCCTCCGCCAAAATGTTAACAATTGGATGTGACGGAGAGAGTGTAAGGAGATATTTTTAGGTAAATTATTTCATGTTGCATTTACGTCGTGCAAAAGACATATATTTTATTTGTATTTATTCAAAATTTTAATTTCTTTGTTAATTTTAGAAATATGTAATTTTAATATGTTATTAAGCTGATTCGAAACTTAAATTTTTGTTAGTATATTATTAATATGAGAATAAATTAATTGATCATTTGAGTGTATTATATCAACTATCGAATTACTACACTTTTCTAATTTATAAATAAATTAAAATATATGTTAGGTAAATATTTAACAATAGATGATTAAATTTATTTGTTTACATGTAATCTGATCTTAGGAAAAATATGGTAAGATTAACCACCTGATCCTTTTTCTCTATAAGTATTATATTTAAAATTATCGTTAATAAAGATTAAACTCTCAATTTTTAATAATATTTATTATTGTCCTTTTATATTTGTTATATGTAAAGTAATACAATATAATTTTGATGAATTAAATTGTATGTCCCTTAAAAAAGTGTAATGTTAATATTAATTAACTAATTGTTTCACTTTTAAATTCTAGAGTAAAATTTGCAACATAAATTTATGTACATCATTTATCTTATGTCTAATATATATACATGTATATTATTGTTATCCATGATATACATAAGTATTATATTGAGAATTTTTTAATAATGTAATTGATATGATTTTTGACCATGTTATAAATGAGCATTAAATTGATTTTTTTTTAATAATGTAATTGATATGAATCGATATCTCAAAATCTAGTTTAACAATTATTATCAAACTGGAACTATTCATAAATCAAAGAGAAAAGAAAGATACCAATTTTTACATAGAGAATCCTATTTAATACAGAAAACTCAATTATATTTGGTTTAGATAATCAAAATACACTTTTTAATTTTTAAATATAATTCTATTATTAATCAAATACACTTTTTAGTTTTTAAATATAACTCTACAATTAATCAAATATTTTTTTATATTAGATTTAACTATTATCATCTATCATTTAAGATATAACGGTTCTTATTAATTTGATTGTACCCAACACGAACCGGATTACCAAAATTTTGAATAAGATTCTTTTACGATTATTATATATAAGGATATAATTTATTCGATCGAGATTTGACAAATAACATTATTTACAGAAATACTAATAGTCATTGCTTTCACAAAATTGTTGTATTAATTTTTATGACCGTAATTTTCAACACACAAATTCCCTGACAATTTGAAGTAGGTCGGTTGCTTAAGTCTTTTAATATTAGTATCTTATAACCCATGCAATGCATGATTTTTTTTAATATTTATAATAATATTAATTTGTAATTTTTTAATAATGTTATGTTATTAGTTTTTAGAATTTATTTATTACGTTTCATACGATTAATACATTACTTATGTTGTGTTTTGAGTTCTAAACATAAGATTTAAACGATTTTACAGCCTATTAAACTCACAAAATAATCTTTAACTTAGTGATGGTTTAACAAAAATTTTCCCAATTTAAACTACCCTAAAACTGAAAAAAGATAAAATGACGAATTTTAACAATAATTCTATTCAACTTAGGAATAGAATTAAAATAAAGAAAAACTACTCAACATAAAATTAAAGTATAGACAAACAATCAAATAAACCTACTCAATTTAGAATTTGAACTTACGAATTTTTATATTGGGAATTATTGTCAACTTATAAAAGCTACTCATATTTAATTTATATTATTAAAATAATTTCTTTAAATATTAGATATAATTGTTCTCATTCATATATTTTAAGATCAATGGTTCTTATTGATTTGGTCGTACAGACCAAAATTTTGGATAACACCTCTTTTACGCTTATTATATACTAGCTTAAAACCTGTGCGATGCACGGATTGATAATTGTTATTTTTTTATTATTTTTTTAATATTTTGTTAATTGTAATTATGTAAAAAATAAGTAGACATGTTAAAATATCTAAACACTTTTAATTAATTAAAAACATTAAAACAGATTTTAAAATAAATAAGTATGGGTTTGCCCGTTATATTTTTGGAAATGAGGGGTTTTAGTAAGAAAAAATAAAAAATGTAACATATATTTAGTTTAAAAAGGTAAATACCGTGATATTTTTGGAAAATGGGGTTTTAAAATTTAATAATTAAAAGTTTTTAAATACGTTTTAAATAAATAAGTAAAGGGTTTCCTGTGATATTTTTGGAAAAAGAATGAATTTTAGTGAGAAAAATAGGAAAAGTAAATTGTAAAAGGTAATTTTCCTTTTACAATTTACTGTGATATATTTAGAAAAGGAAGGATTTTGTTAGAAAAAATATATAATGTGTTTTAGCTGAAAAGGTAATTGGTTATAAATAGATATTTGATTTTTTTTATTTTAAAATTTTTAATAATTGCATTTGTTAAGAAAAATAAGTAAACATGTTAAAATAGGTAAACATTTAAAAAATAATTATAATATGAAAATAGGTTTAAAATTAAATAACTAAATGTTTGTCCGTGATATTTTTGGAAAATGAGGGGTTTTAGTAAGGAAAAACAGAAAAACTAACATGATTTAGTTACATTCTCCATTTTCCTCTACAAAAAGATATTCTCTCCTAGTACATTGTTTCCAAAAAAAGTCCCTTTCATCTAATCATGAGCTCTTTATTTATAGACCTCTAGATCCTAAGAATATTCTATCACTATCCCCAATGGGGACCACTTGGATGGTCCTATTCTTGTATTGAGCTAAGTTGGGTTTCTTTTAATAGCGGGCATTCTAATTCAAGGCCCAACATTTTGTCCCCCACCATGTCTTTAAAGATCTTTTAGATCTTTGGGTTGGGCTTGTACTTTATTCTCCTATTTCTGTTTTTGAACAGACGCGTGGCTTTTGGACCAGATGTAAGTTTACATGTCTTTTACTTGAAACACACTTTTTTTTGCCTTGAAGCATGTGTTCCACATCCCTTTGCATCTCTTTTGTTTAGTTAGGGTTTTTCACTTTACTGTCTCCCCCTTCCTCTGTTTAGCTTCCATTCGCCGACAACTACGCGCAAGTACGGCTCTTTCCTTAGTTTTAACATAAGTTTTTTATTTATTTTCCAGATCTCGTCTTCTTGTTTTGTTGTATATATATGAACTCCGGCTTTGGTGTGTCCGATAATGGCGATGAATCCCGAGTCGAGAGTAGTTAGGTTTACGGAGATTCATTTCGGGGTTTGGGGTTCGAAGGTGGATGTTCTTCGTTATTAGAACAGGGTGAGCCGCCGTTGGACTTGGATTTTTTGGAGAATGTTGACTTTGATCGTTTAAATTTCTCCCTTTTGTCATCGGATTCTTCAATGGTTGTTGGGGATGATGCCACCGAATCGGAAACTAGAGAAAGGTTGTTAAAAAACATAGCCTCTTTTAATTATGAGAGTGACTTTATCGGCCGGTTAATTAAAATTGAGGATGTGAAGAAGACTTTTGCGCTTGGGTCGAGTTATGAGGTTCGGGTCCCGGGTAGAGGTGATCGTATTTGGATGACTCCCGAACTTGGTTGGCAGGGTATTCCCACTTTGTTATTCAAGTTGGAGTTCCAGTTGCCTATGCACCCATTGTTCCTGTCTCTTTATCGCGCCTTGGGTTGTGGCATCGGGCAGTTATGTCCAAATGCTCTCATTCAAGTGAGTGGGGTTATTGATCGGTGCTATGAGATGAAGGAGGAGCCTACTTTGGAGCTTATGTTCTCGATCTTCCATATTAAGAGATCGGGGGGAAAATTATATCTTGACATTCTCAAAGATCGACTTCATTTGGTTACTACCCCACCTTCGAACTCCGAATACACCCGACAATGGCTATATTTCCATGGCCCCGACTTGGAAGCCCTGAGCCCTTGGGGGAGTGTGTCTACCCAAGCTATTCAAACCTTAAATAATTTACCCAAAAAATCCAGTGCCTTCTTAAAGAGCTTTCACGGGAGGCGAATTAGATACTTGTCCAAAAACTTTTCTAGTCGTCGTTTCATTAGTAGCTATGCTCGTAAGAGTTTGTTTCTTCTTTTTGTTGTGTTGATTTGACTTCTATGACTGACTAAGATTTGTTCTCGTTTGTCTTTTTTTTTGTCTTTCAGTTACCGTTGATAGTTTGTTGGAGTTGCGAAAGAACCAGAACATTATGCCTTCAGATAGAACTCTTGCCCGTTTACATAAAAGGGCTGCGGCATCTGCCCTGCAGGAGGATGCCGGTGCAGAAGGAAGTGGGACGTCTCAGCCTCGGAGTGTTGCGTCCTCTGCTCGACAAAAGAGTGTGTCGGAAGTAGAGGTTGGTGAAGACTTAAGTGACCAGAAGCGTTCTCAGGGGAATGAAGATGTATCTCGGCGTAGATCCAGTGATTTGCCCCGCGCTGGTGATGTGAAGAAGGGCCGGGGTCTAGTAGTTAGGATGACCTTCGCTTCCGGGGATGAGATTCGGCGTGTGATAGCCCCGTCGCCTCAGGGCGAGACCCCCCCCCCCTTTGAAAATTGAGGTTGGAGCCCATGAGCGTTGGGCCATAATGGATAAAGAACCTTTCCAAGCTTTTGAAGCTTTCAATTTGCCCCAGGATTCTGATTATTATGAGACGGTTGCCCGTGATGAGCAGGTGATTAGGTGCAAGCGTCGCTTAGGATGGGTATGAAAATCCATCTCTCTCCTTTTTAGTTTCGTTGTTTGTTTCTTTATTTTGACTTGGTTTAATTTTTCTATTTTCGTAGTGTGTAGCTGATATTCTTCGCTTTTCATCCGCCTATGTTGGGGGTTCAGATGGTGCGGCCTGAGCAGTATTACAGTGTGAATTGGATGCTTCAAAGGCTCGAGTTGTGGAATTGGAGGATAATCAGCAGAAATCCGGGGACGACGTTCGGCGTCTTGAGGGGCGTGTGGAGCAATTGCAGGCGGAGATGGGTGCTCTTCGTGTCACGGCTGATGAGCGAGGAGCTCAACTTGTTGAGGCTAACAGGGTCCTTGAGGAACGAACCACCTTGTGGGGCGGAGAGAAGAGTGAGTTGGAGCGTGAAGTGGACAACTAGTTGGAAGACGGGTATGGATTGTGCTGGAGCATGGCCTCTAGCGCAGGGGTTGATATGACTGCTTTTACGTTTAAATAGTACCTGAAGACCCTACAAGAGATGGAGGCTCTCACTCTCACGAATTTTATTTATGATAGGAAGTCTTTGTTTGGAGGTCCTTGAGGGCTCTTTTTTTCTTTTCTAAGAATGTTAGCCATCTGTTTATGTTACTGGTTTCGGGCGTGGGGCTCTAAGTCTTGACCCCGATCACTTGTTTTAGTATCTCGAGCTATTTGTATTTCTTTTTGTGTGTTTTCTTATTTCTCATGCTTTCGATCTTTTAGCCTTGCCCCTTTTTGAGTTCCACCCTGACTTTTGATTCCTAGTTGGCTTAATACATTAAACGCGAAAACTTGCCAACATTAATAAATTAATATTTTTGAATAGAAAATTTTCAATATTGACATGAATTATCGCGCTTTAACATATTACTGGAATATATGAAATTTGCGAAGTTTTGCAATCCAACTAAGTGAGTTAAAAATTTATGAAATGGGTGCTAAAAAGCCCTAACCCAAAATATAAAATAAAGTTCTCCGAAATAAAATTTGGTGTTTTGGTAAGAAAGTGTGGTCTTTGCAAGAGGTCTAAAAAAGAAAGTTTTGAGTTAGTGTGGATTTGTAAAGTTACCACGTTTTGATTAGGTTGGCGCCCTCAGGTGGATGTGGCTGTTGGTGTGTCTGGGCTCGAGCTGATAGGTGTAACCTTTGCCCAACATTCGTTTGTCTGTCGAGTTGAGGGCTCGATCTACTGGGGGTTTTAGCTCGAGCAGCTGGGTGGAGCTTTTTTAGGGCTCTACCTGTTGGTAGAGCTTTGGGTAATTAATAATATATATATATATATATATATATATATTAAATAAAACAAAAATAAATAAATAATAAATAAATAAATTTGTAGGTAGACCCTTTGTCCTCGATCCCTCAATATAGACCCCTGGCATGGAGCCCTTGGCGTTGAAGTCTTGGCATTTCTTGCCTTGTATGTTTCTGTTTTGATTTGCAAGAATTGGGTTTTGTTGTAGGCACGTCTATCCGCCTGGTAGAGCTTTAGAGGTCGACCTGTTGGTGGAGTTTCCTCTCTCTCTCTCTCTCTCTCTCTCTCTCTCTCTCTCTCTCTCTCTCTCTCTCTCTCTCTTCTTTTTTTTTTTTTTTTTTAAGCTCTTGCTGCAGGCACGTCTACCAATCAGGTGGAGCTGTAGGGGTCGACCTGTTGGTGGAGTTTCCGTTCTTTTTTTTTTTTTTTGGTAGGCACGTCTACCTACCAAGTAGAGCTGTAGAGGTCGACCAGCTGGATTTTTTGGAGTCCCCCCCCCCTTTTTTTTGAGCTCCTGCCGCAGGCACGTCTACCTATCAGGTGGAGCTATAGGGCTCTATCTATTGGTAGATTTTGTTTAAATAATTATTAATTATTATTTTGGACTTTTTACATATATATTTTATATTTTTATTGCAAAAAATATAAAAGATATATATAAGTTTGGTTTTAATAGCAAGAGGCTTGAGGTCGATCAATTAGTGAGTATATTGCATCCAGTTGCATAAAAAAAACTTAACACATTTGGGAAATAAAAGGTCATCGTTTTATTCATGAAGTGGCGTTATGCCTATTATGAAATTCGAAGGGGCAAACAGCCCTCGATTTCACACATTGTGGAATATTGGCTCTATGCCTTTTGTTTACAATTTTTATTTTTGGTAGCTTTCTTTTACTGGAAGAATTTCTTCAAGTGGAGTGCATTCCAAGTGTTTGGGATTGGAGTGCCGTCGAGCCTTGCTAGATTATATGTCCCTGGACGAACCACCTCGATCACCTTGTATAGACCTTCCCATGGGGCAGTCATCTTGCTGGTTTTGGCAGGTATTGATGCAACATCTTCTCTGAGAACCAAGTCATTGATCTGGAAGCCTCGGGGTTTTATCTTGGAGTTGTAGTACTTTGTTGTCTTCTCTTGGTACTACAGGACCCTGAGATTTGCCTCCTCGCGAGTCTCCTCAAGAAGGTCGTTGTTGAGGCGGCACCCTTGTTCAGAGGATTGTAGATCGAAGCTTGTGATTCTGAGAGTTTCCATACTGATGTCCACTAGCAGTGTAGCCTCTGTGTCATAGGCCATGCAGAATGGGGTCTCTCCCGTAGGTGTTCGTGGAGTTGTTCTGTATTCCCATAAGACATTTGGAAGCTCTTCGAACCAACACCTAGGGGCCTCTAGGAGTCTTTTTTTGATACCTTGGAGTAAAGTCTTGTTGGTTATTTCTACTTGGCCATTTGCTTTGGGGTATGCTACAAATGACTTTATGTGCGAGATTTTTAGCTCTTGTAGTGTACCCTCAAAATCATCCCCAACAAATTGGGTTCCGTTATCTGTGACAACAATGCGCGGGACTCCAAACCTGAAGACTATGTACTCCATAAAAAATTCAATGATTTCCTTCTCGCGGATACGCGCTAAAGGTTTCGCTTTGACCCACTTGGTTGTGTAGTCGATGGCAATAATCAGGAAGCGTAGCTGTCCCCTTGCTTTTGGTAGAGGGCCTACCAGATCCATCCCACACATGAAAAAGGGACAGGGACTCGTCACCGGGGTCATCGGGACTGAGGGTCGGTGATTGACAGCTGAAAAGAGTTGACATTCCTTGCATTTCTTAACAAAATTTTCACAATATTTTCTGAGGGTAGGCCAGAAGAGTCCTTGCCTAATGATCTTGAGAGCTAGAGAGTTTCCGCATGGATGCTCCTCACATATGCCCTGGTGGACCTCGACCATTGCCATAGGAGTAGAGGCTCAGTCAGAGCTCTCCTGTAGAGTTTATCGCCCATAAGGCAGTAGTTTCGAGCCCTGTGAATGAGTCTTCTCTCTTCTTTTTTATCCAAAGGCTCGAGTGTGTTGTTGATGTACTTGATTATCGGGGTCCTCCAATCATTTGGAGATTCGATCACGAGGACATCTTCCATTTGGTTCGAAGGGATCTCCAGTATTTCGAAATATATCGGGTCGCGACCTTCACACTTAGAGGTCGCGAGTTTGGATAAAGCGTCGGCACACTGGTTTTCTTCTCGAATTATGTTTGTTAGGGTCCAAGAGGTGAACTGTTGTAGGATGGAGTTAACTTTGTCCAAGTAGCAAGACATCCTTTAGTTATGTGTCTTGAAGTCACCCAACACTTGTCTAACAACCAGCTGGGAATCGCTGAAGATGTCCAAATTTTTTACCTCGAGCCCTTGGGCTAGGCGCAGACCTGCCATCAATGCCTCATACTCCACTTCATTATTTGTGACTTGGAATTTGAATCTTACTGCCTATTGAATTTTGAATCCCTCATGACTTGAGAGTATTAAGCCGACTCCTCCAACCTGAGCCGTGGATGATCCATCAGTGAAAAGCTTCCAGGCAGATCCATCAGGCTTCGGCTTGTCGGCCTCTAGACCTGGGGTAGAAAAGTCACACTCAGTAATGAAATCCGAGAGCAATTGTGCCTTGGTCGAAGTTATGCGATGAAATGTGATACTGAATTGGGCCAGCTCTATGGTCCAAGCGGCCAACCTCCCAGTCATATCGGGTCTGTGAAGAATTCTTTTTAACGGTTGTGATGTCATTACAAGAATAGATCGCCCTTGGAAGTAATGTCTGAGCTTTCGACTTGCAACCACTAATGAAAAGACAAGTTTTTCCACTTTTGGGTAGCGGGTCTCTGCGTCTTTGAGAGTGTTGCCGATGTAGTAAACATGGCTTTGTGTTAACCCCACCTCTTTGATGAGCACTACCGCGACTGTAAAGTCTGAGGCGAATAGGTAGATCTTTAGTGGCTCGTTTGAAGAAGGCTTACATATTATTGGGGGAGAGGT
Source organism: Heracleum sosnowskyi (assembly GCA_030848705.1). NCBI lineage: Eukaryota > Viridiplantae > Streptophyta > Magnoliopsida > Apiales > Apiaceae > Heracleum > Heracleum sosnowskyi. The sequence continues at coordinate 3,976,120 of JAUIZM010000014.1, read as the reverse complement.
GAGGAATTTTTTTAACTCTTGGAAATTATCTTCGCATTCTGAATCCCACACTAACTTTGACAACTTTGGAATGTTTTTGATCGCTTTGAAAAATGGGAGACAACGTTTCGAAGACTGTGTGATGAATCTCCTTAGGGCTGCGATGCAGCCTGTGAGGGATTGTACATCTTTGAGGCATCGGGGTGAGGCCATGTCTTGAATTGCCTTGACCTGTGAGGGATCAGCCTCAATGCCTCTTTCAGTGAGGAGGAATCCAAGAAACTTCCTAGCTGCTAGCCCGAAGGCACACTTTGATGGGTTCAGCCTTAAACTATTTTGGCGGACCCGAGAGAAACATTCCTCCAAGTCATTGACATGGTCTTCTGCTGCTTTGGACATAACCACCATGTCGTCGACGTAGACTTGCATATTCATTCCTATTTGAGGCCAAAAAATTGTGTCCATCGTCCTTTGAAAGGTGGCCCCGGCATTGACCAGACCGAAAGGTACGACCTTATAGACAAAGACCCCCCGGTGAGTGATGAATGCAGTATGGTCAACATCCTCTTCAGCCATCTTTATTTGGTTTAATCCTGAGAACGCATCCATGAAAGAAATTAGTTGGTGGCCTAAAGTTGTGTCGATAAGCTGATCGATGTTAGGCAGGGGGTAGAAGTCTTTTGGACATGCCCTATTCAAATCTGAGTAATCGACACACATTTGCCATTTTCCGTTACTTTTCTTGACCAGGACCACATTAGCAATCCACTTTGGGAATTGTACTTCTTTGATAAAACCCGCCTCGAGAAGTTTATCCAGCTCCATGTCTATTGCCGCTTGCTTCTCAGCGGAGAAGATCCTTCGCTTTTGTTTCACAGTTCGGGCCTTTGGGTTGATATTGAGGTGGTGTAGAGCTATGGATTCTGGGATCCCCGACATGTCTGAGGGGCTCCATGCGAATATGTCTTTGTAATCTTGAAGAAGTGTTATAATCTTGTTTCGTAGATCGGGGTTTAGAGCCTTTCCCATTTTGATTGTTCTTTCGGGCCTCGAGGCATCCACCTCGACCTCTTCCGTGTCCTCCCCGGGTAGGCATGAGGGTTCCTTTGGGTCCTCGAGGAGTTGGCCCGGATCCATTTCAATAACTTGGTTTACAGATTTTTCTTCATTTGATTTACCTTTGGGCAACACTGCTTTGAGATAACACTGTCGGGATGCTTTTTGATCTCCTTCCATCTCACCAATCCCAAACTCTGTTGGAAATTTCATCTTGAGATGTGGGATCGATGTGATTGCCTTGAGGGCTGTTAAAGTAGTTCTGCTCAAGATGGCGTTGTAACTGGAGATGGCGTTTACTACATAAGACTTGACTACTTGCCATGTTTGTCGGGGCATCGACCCGAAGAGAACGGGGAGATCAATGGTTCCAATGACCTTTACTTCGTTCCCTGTGAAGCCGTAAAGGGGGGTGTTCCTGGCGTCGGAGAGTTTGCGATCCCCTAGGTCCATGCGGGAGTAAGCACCTTGGTAATGGACATCATCCGAGTTGCCATTGTCTATCAGGATCTTCTTTACAGTGTTGTTGCCGACTTTAGTTGTTATAACCAAAGCGTCCTGGTGACCGTCGATGAGGCTGAGGGGGGGGGGGGGGAATCTTCATCTGAGAATGATATTACTGGGGTTGGTGCCCTTTTTGGATTTTTAAGAGTGAGATTGTTTACTTCTCTTGCATAGAGTTTCTTGGAGTTTTTGGACATCCCCCCTGTTGCATGACCTCCAGAGATGACATCGATAATTTTGTCGGTGTCGTGGGCTTCACCACCAAGGTGTCGCTCTCTGTCTATGAAGTGGGAGAGGTGCCCGGGCCTTATTTTTCCCTCGATGAGGTCCTTGAGCTGAAAGCATCTTTCTATTATGTGCCATGTGTCTTCATGGTAGTCACAGTATCTTGAGCTTGGGGGTCGATCAGGCCTCATCGGACTTGGAGGTCGATAGTCGGGCTCTATCTTGAGTATCGCCAGGATGGAAGCTCTATCAGTATTGAGTTTGGTATAGTCTTTTTCATCTCGAGGCTTGGAGGGCCATTGCCTGTTAGTCCTTAACGGGAGGTCTCCTGTTTTTTCTGGGACTTGGGCGGGGGTGGGGTTCTCAACCTTCTGAGATTCCCACCTTTTTGTCTCCACCTTATGTGTTGGAGTAGTGACTCGATTCCATTTTGGCACTGGTGGAGTGGGGTTTGGAATGCTACCCACAGCTTCTTGAAGTGTGAGTCGATGCTCCAAGATTTGCATTGTTGCTTGAAGACTTCGGGGATTCTTTTCAAAGAACTCCTCGAGAAGTAGGCCGTGCCTTAATTTATCAATTCCTGCTGCGAGATAGTTTATTGCGAGCTCGTCTATCAGATTCGGAATTTCGACCACCTCTGACTGGAATCGGGCTAGGAAATCTCGGAGAGGCTCCATCTCCTTCTGTCGAACAGTCATTAATGATGCAGTGATCTTTCCACCCCTCTTTTTACTGGAGAATCTTCCCCGAAATTTTGTTTTCAGGACCTGCCATGAGGTGATGTATCTAGGCGGAAGATTTTTAAACCATTTCAGGGCAGTCCCTTAAAGGCAGGTGTAAAAGAATCTACATCTAGCGATGTCAGAGTGCCCATAAAAGCTCATTCGCCCATCAAATACATTAAGAAAATCATTTGGATCGGCTGTTCCGTCGAACTGGCTAATCGATGGGATTTTCAAGTCGCGATCAATTCTTGCGGCCTCGATCTCCTCGGATAGAGGGCTTTCAGTTGGGATCTCGACCCCTGACTGATTCCTGATAAAGTCCTTGCAGAGGGTAATGTCATTTTTTAACTTAGTTAAGGCATCCACAGCTTGAGGTCCTTCTGGACCTTGGTCGATGTATCCCGAAGATTCGATGTTCTGGGTATGTTGTCGTCTACGTCGAGATGTTAGCGACGTCGATGAGTCATCTTGACCCTCCGGGGGGGAGACCCATGTAGAGTCATTTTCCTCTGTTTGATATTTCGTAGTCTCGTAGTCAGACCCCGAGTGGTGTAGCTCGAGCTGTAAGCGATGGATTTCTCTTTTGTGAGCGATTTTCTGTTCGAGGAGTTGCCTCTTCAGCTCAAGTCTGAGAAGTTCATTATCCGGGGTTATATTGAAGCCTCGAGCCAGGAGTTCTTTAGAGGCGGTGCTCCTCTGAAGTTTATCTAGGCGGAGGCGCATATCGCTTGACAAGACCAACTTCCCGCTAGCGGTGGGTACTGTGGTTCTTTCCTCGCCTCGAGGTCGACGTTTTCTGCATGAAGGCTCGGAGATGGCGGGTCGATGCGCAGTCGGTGTCGTTTCTTCCTGGGGTTGAAATAAGCGGATAGGCAGCAGGTTTTGAGCTTTTTTCTGTACTCCAAGCGGAGCGTTCTCTGCTATATCTCGTGTTGGAGGGGCCGAAGCTCCTCCTCCACGCTGCGATTTTTGTATTGGTTGTTTCCCTCCTTAGGATTGATCCATTTCTACCATTAGTACTACTCTTCTTTTGGAAATAGTGATATAGGGCCCCTCCTTCTAGCGCCAAATGTTGAGGTTAAGAGGGAATATAAGTATATTTATTATCGAATGATATTACAAATGATTGTTTAATACATTCTCCATTTTCCTCTACAAAAAGATATTCTCTCCTAGTACATTGTTTCCAAAAAAGTCCCGTTCATCTAATCATGAGCTCTCTATTTATAGACCTCTAGATCCTAAGAATATTCTGATGATATCACTATCCCCAATGGGGACCACTTGGATGGTCCTATTCTTGTATTGGGCTGAGTTGGGTTTCTTTTAATAGTGGGCTCTCTAATTCAAGGCCCAACACTGATCTAAAACTTTAAAGGCATTTTTACAGCGCTAAGTTATGCATCAGATCATCTTTGAAACTATATAACTGGAGATGCCCCCAAGAGAGAATCTATTGTTCGAACATAGAAAGTACTCAAGGTGTTGTTGGAGAAATTTGGTAACAACACAAATCAGATGTGTGCTGGAATAATAGAGCGATTTTGTATGAATGTGGTTGTTTTTAGGGGTTTAGGGTTTATGAAAAAAGAGGGACTGGACTTGGGAGGTGTCTCGATTTGTCTCATTGTATCGGATCCCTTTTGCCAAGATGCATGCGTACCAATTTATATTGGATCAAGCCCATGCAGTTATGTGAAATTGTGTTTATCGCTGAGAGACTTTAGGAATAAACTTCGTTAATATGGGCAATTATATACAAATTTTATCTTACATTATCTTGGCGTTGTGATATCTTCCTAAGTTGAAAAATATCGTTTGGAGATATTTTCCAGTTATTCGTTAATTGAGATTGATTATTTCGTCGATTGAGAGAGAGGATATAACTTGATGCTTAATCAATTAATTATTAACTAAATTAATAATTAATAAATATTAGAAATTTGGATTATGCCAAAATGTGGCATAACACAAGGTACATGGACTTTTCTCGTATCACTACTACAAATTTAAGCTTAGGAGATGTTACTTACACAACGCTTTTCTGTATGTGCTATGCGAGGATACTACTTACACAGTGTTCTTTAAAAAAACGCTATGCAAGGTGATAAAAAGAAGAACTGAAAATATATGAAAAATAAAAAAAATTACTAACATAGCATTTTTCAGCGGAGCGCTATACAAGTTAGATGTTACATAGCGTTTATACATGTGCTATGCAAGTAACCGTTTTTCAAGTTTTTTTTTAAAATTTTTTATTTATTATTTTAATAGTACTAAAGCTCTCTTTGAAGCACTATTTTAGTAAAGTCAAATCACGTTTCTTTTCCATCAGTTCAAGTGTTGAACACACAAAATCGACCATCGCCACCAAATTAATCGTAAAAATATCTCTTTGTCTCTGTATTCTGGTAATCTCTGGGGTTCAAATTCACAACAATTTCACATAATTTATGGGTATTCTCTAATTTTTATTAGGGGTTATTCTCCGTAATTTGGTTATTGGAGGCAATCTAAAGGGTGTGTCGACCAACAAAAGCCATATGAAGAATCTGCCTTCAAATTGAATATGTTTCAATTCAATTTGTAAGTATACGATTTGTGGATTTTCTAATTAAGGGTTTATTGGGGTTTTCAAAATATAACTTGCTGGGTTTTTAATTTTAGGGTTCATCTTCTTTTTTATGAATTAGGGTTCATCTTCACTTGCTAATTTTAGTTATGAATGTCTTGAAAATTCTAGCCTAGAATATGTTGGTGTATCTGCTAGTACTGCTGATTTTGTTGTGCTGTAATTTTAGATGTCTCTTAAAGTATATAGCTTATAGCTCAATTTTGGGCCGTTATCATGTTTTTCATGGAAGTGGAGAGGAGGTTGTTTAAATTTTTTTACAATTGTGCTACAGATTTTTTTGTTTATGACATGTTTTGGAGAACTTGCTTTGTGTTGTTGATTATATTAATCGCAAGTTCTAACCATGATACTTATCCACACATGGGAAAGCTGACCTTGTATCTGCTCTTGTTTCTAAAATCATAAGGTGTATTCAGTTGGATACTAATACTTGCTTGGAATTTGAGTAATTACTATATGATTAATTTGGATACATTTGATTAGTCAATTCATTGGGTTCTTAATGTGTTCATTTTTAAATTTTAGGATTTTTGATTGGTACTCACTTGATGGGTTTGATTCCTGAGGACAAATTTAGTTAATTCACAAATTAAGGTAAGTCGCACTTGTTTAGTACTTAATTTTCTTTGATGCCCTGTTTTGCAAAATTCTAGTTTGAGGTTTATCTCTTGTGTTTATGACTTGTTTTGGAGCACATGTTTTGTGTTTATGTAAGATGTTATATGCGCTTCTTTTTAGATTTTAATCAATGTATACATTCTCCCACATAAGAGAAACTTTTAGATGGTACATGTATGTGATTTACCATCTAACTTCAATCTTTTAGTATGTACATAGTTGCCCTGACTTTGGGTGTGCTGGGACACTATGTTGGAAGATCCTTAACAAAGTGCAATGTGTAACTATTGTAAAATCCAATGTGTAACTATTGTAAAATCTTTCTACATTGGTATATAATTATTTAAGCTGAAATCATAATCGAATTTACTATGTTTAATCGAATACGGTGCACTCGTGAACTAATATCAATGTCAATGTTAGTATATTCTGAAATTTAGAAACTGTTACTGGTAATTCAAAGTATATGTTTACATATCTAATTTATTCACAATTTTTTTGGTGTACAGTTTTCGCATTCCCCGAGTTCAAGTCATATCCTCGTGACAAGATGGTCCATTTCCAGAAAAATTGGGCAGCCTACATGTATAGTCGGTTTCTCAAGAACAAATTATTTATGAAGTAGTTTTTTTTGTAATCGGTAAATGCTATCTAATAGTTTTATTATCCATTGTGTTAATCACTTTGGAGGATTGCACTTGTAGGAATGTTATCTACTTAAGATTAATGGAAGTTGTTTATTTTTGGAATTGATTTCATTTTTGTTGAGTTATTAGTTTAATTTTATACAAGAATTCGTTTTTCTATTTTTTTTATTATATATTTGTGATTTTTCTGGAACACTACAGTGCAAAACAATGGTAAAATTAGATTTTTTTTAAAAAGGCTGCAACTTGGATAACGTTTTTCTAAATGTAATTATAGTAACAGTTGAAGATATACAGGTACTTGCACAACGTTTTGTAATGAGCTACTTAAGTGTTGCACTTAGGCAGTGGTTACTTCCATAGCACTTATAGAAGCGCTATATAAGGGTTCACTTAGAGATCGCCAAAATAAGCGGTGTGTAAGTGGGTTGAACTTGCATAGCGCTTAAAAACGCTATGTAAGCTCAAAAATGAGCGCTGTGCAAGCTGAACTCTGTAGTAGTGTATGTACAAACTAAAATATAGGGGATCCGGAATATGTATTTGGAACAATAAAATTTTATCAATATTCGTCAACTTGTTTGAGTATACTAACTAATTCTATTGATTCTACTGATATCATGACAGCATAAGAATTGACGATTGAGAAACCATGCAAATAAAAGTAAAAAAAATTATTCAATAAATAAAATTAAAGTAATAAACATAATTCCTTCACATGTTTGATCGACATTCCGGGGGTTGTACAGGATATCTATTCCTATCAGAACAATAATCATAGTTCATGTAATGCGCCCTCACGTTTTCATATTGTTCTTGTTGCTTGTGAGTCAAGTTTCGGTATTTTTCCGCATTCCACCAATATGCAGATGAATAACAATCCCGACCAGTACTTGCAGTGCTTGATCTGTTTCGGTTCTGATATAGTGTGGTAGCAGAGCAGCCATCAATGTTGAAGCCTTGAAAATGAACTCTAAATGGTGAAAGAGACCAATCTATCTTTGTTTTTCCTCCATCTGTTGCCCAATCCTCCCCATTCCACAAGCTTGCATCTACTTTCATGGCTTGTGATGGATACTTAACTCCAACGTTCGTGTTGTTCTTGAATACTCTTATCGGAACATCGTCCACAAAAAACCTGATCGAATATTTATCAGAATTAACTATGTATGTCAAATTACATTATAAAGAGTAAATTTGATGCGGGAAAAAAAACATTAATGAAGGTTCTTACACAATCTGATGTTCATTCCAAAGAATTTGATAATTATGAAAATCGGCGGTTGGATCGAACCAGAGAATGACCCTCTGCTCCCTATTTCCTTGTCCATTCGAGAAGACATTTGTCTGTAACGTGATTGGTTTACCTTTCTTATTGCCCAGGAACTCGAAATCGAGCTCGTCGTGTTTGCTTGTACTTGAAAATAGCTGCATGCAAACATAGTTACTAACTTCAGTAATATCATAAAACTCTCAACATTACTGAGTTTCCTTTTTCTTTTTTTGACAAGAATCGACCATTAGTAGAGTTTTAATTGCTTACATAAAAAGCTGTAACAACTCCGGCACAGCCTCCGGCGGGTAGCTTTATTCTCATTTGAAATAACCCTGTTCCATAGCTTAGCTTTGAAATAAACCCTGACCCTGTAATATGAAAAAACACACTTGAATACAAGTTTTCTAATTTGTGTGTGCGCCCGCACATAGAAGAAGCTACATGCCCAACGGTGACCTCTTGTTCTGCTAATATTACTCTCGTATGAATGTCGAGTGTTCGAAAATCTTGTTGATGACAAAATGTGTGCGTGAGTGTGTTAAGTATCAATAGAAATAAATACTACATGGCTAGCTTAGCTTCATGACCTGAGGAATGATCCATTGAAAGCTCTAAATCGCGTCCTTCATTCGTAAGCTTAGCATGGTCATTTCCCCATGAGACTACATAATTTTCGTCGAATCTTTGGTTTGGTGGGGCGCCCATAACTCCGGTAATGATCACCAGATCAAGGATGAGCAGTGCAAAGAACAAAAAATCCATGTATGCGTATGTATGTGGAAAATAAGGAGAATATCTAAGATTTAAGAATGTGTGTAGTTGTCGTAGCTTGGCCTTGCAGGCTTTTATATACAAACGAGTGAAACTACAAATTAAGTGGTGTGAAAGTAAGGAGAATTTGAAGTGAACCATCATCTTCAAACCTCTCCCACACGTTAGACAAATATATTGGCTACACCACGCTATTCCCATAACTAACTCCATATCTAATACTGCCTTCCTACTCATGTACAATATTAGTAGCTTAATTGGTAGTAGTAAACTAGTAATAATTGACAACATTGTCGAAAAAAGAATTATACAAACACCATGATCACTAGCCTTGACATGTATATAAATATAAGAATAGTTCCGCGTTGTAACAAATTGGATTCCAAATGATGTGACATAAGTAATGTGACTGAAACGTCCCGAGCATTTCAGATCTATTTTGGGATTCAATCTCGATCATTAACATTTTAGTTAATATTGTCAATTGGCGTCAAGAATATTAAATTTTCCTTTCCATGACTTAAAACTATGGACTCTTCGAATCATCATCATGTAACGATTTCTTGTGCCAGCTATCTAGCTTGTAATTATGTTAATCTCTGTGTGCGGGTTCGCGCGTGTCCTAATGTGGATTGCATTATTTCATGTTTTTTTTCACACAAGAGGAAAACCTAATTCATGAATTAACTTGCATACTTAAAGCTAATTAGTTTTTTGCATCAAAGAGTTTGATGATGTTGGCGCACTTTTCTTTTATCTAACCATTTATAAAAACTTATTAAAGTTGATAATCAATATATTTAAAAAAGTGCAAGTAATGATCAAATATTTAGTACTCTCTGTCCCATCCAATTATTTACACTTTTTTTGGAAAGTCATTCCCATTTTTTTACATTTCTAAAATTTCCTAAAGTAATAAATAATTTATAATATAAAAATGAACTACACCCCCTAGTTTCATCCACTATACCTACTTTATACATTAAATATTGATTGATCTCACCACTTTACTAATTTTTGTTACTTTTCTACATTATTTTATACATTTTCTTAAGTTCCGTGCCCAACTCAAATATAAATAAATGGATGGGACGGAGTAAGTATCTGATACAAAAATATCAAAAGCAAATACTAACAAAAAAACATGAACTCTTGGTGTGAGACGCAATGCATGTATAACAGTATAAATCATGATTAAAGTAATCTACCAACAGAAAGTATAAGTTTCTTGAACAGATAGATACTCTGAGCCACTTTCGTGTATGAATTTTACACGTGAACGTACGTATCTTTTCTGTATGTAGTTTCTTCTGTATTTTTCTTTTTGTAAAAGATAAATGAATCACAACAAAGGATGCATGCGCCGACATTTAATTTGTTTGTTTTCACATCTTTTTCGACAGCTAGATCCATGCAGTTCAATGAGATGGACATTGTTGGGTGCCTTGGCCACTTGGGCTCAAATGATCCATACAGCATTTCATCTGGGCTTGGCCTGTCAAACTCTCAATACCTGGTCCAACAGATAACATAGCCTGTGATCTGTGTATCATCCGTGCGTTTACAGGGCTTGATCTAGCGAGTGCCAAGTGGACTAGGCTTGTCAACGGGTTGGTTTGAATGAGATTTAACTAAATTCATATTCATATATCATTTGAATTTGATGGATCGAATTTGGATTGAATTGTTCTCGGATTTTTAATACCACCATCTATATCCACCCATTAGGATTTCGGATTATCGGGGACCTTCGAATTCATTTGATTTTAAAATAAAAATAAAAATAAATATTACATACGGTGAAATAATAAAATAAAATTAAACCAAAAAATTGTAATAGCAAATCAATTTCCAAATTATAATATTCAAAAAGTTAATAATAACTTTCGAATTTGAAACTAAAGTACACGTGACTTATATTAATATATATTACATAAATATAGCAATAAAAGAAATAAGTACTAAGAAATTTTCATATATCATACTTGGAAAATTAGATAATTATTAAATTTCATGATTAGAAATAAATTTTTTATGAATTGTTGAAAAGAAATCCCTAAATTTATGTGTGAAAATAACTTCTAATTAAATACTAATATATACAAAATATTGAAATAATTATGTATATGAAAGATTAAAAAAAAAATACTTAAATGAGAAATAAAATAATAAATCTTACAAAATTTAGATTAATTTGATTATGCATAATTAAATTTCTTTAATATATTATATTAAAATTATACATATATAATTATAAATGAACGGATCGGGTTTTTATCGAATCGGATAAACTAAAATCTATATCCGAATTTTTACCGAATCAAATTTTTTTTATACAATTCATAAATATTTATACAATTCATAAATACACTATGCATACATACATACATGGTCCAATAGAATAAGACATGCTCCGATTGGATGACAAAATTTGTCACAATCGGAAACCCGACACGAAAAAATACGAATTTTGGTTGTGTATTTTGAGTTTCGGGTCAGGTAAAAATTTACCCGAAATATTCGGGTCAATTTCGGGTTGACCCAAAATACCCGAACCCGACCCGAAAATTTAATATATATAATAAATTATTTAAAATATATAAATTTATATTTCATAATTATAGACATATGTGATATATCTTCATATTATTTAAATGATTTTAGTTCATATATCATATAATAATTTTATTTATTTTATATTTTATAAATAAAATTGATTTTTTAATATATAAATAATTATTTTTAATTATTTTCAGGTTAAACATGTCATTTTCAGGTTGATCGAGTACTAACAGGTCGGGTTCATGTTGAGAAAATTCAACCCGTTTCGAGTTCAGGTCGGGTTCAGATTGAATAAAAAACAGGATCGGATACAGCAAAGCGAACACGAACCAGACCCATTACCCAAAATTGCCACGTGCTCCGATTACAACGCAGCACAACGGAATCGTGTAAAGAAAGTGGGTCTCACTTATGAGACAGTTTTACTTTTGACTGTACCTTGTCAGAAGTCAACTGCAGTATCTTTCCTTACATTTATTTGATCGGTAAACTCCTTTTTACCCACATAGTAAAAACTTCTCTGATATTAGAGGAATGAATATTTTTTTGAACGATATAGATATCCTTTTAGAAACAGTTATTCAAATAATAGAATATGAAACATGAGATATATCTCGAATAAAATATTAAATAAATAAATGTATTTTGATACTTATAATCTTTCGATATGTATAATTTTTTAAAATATTATTTTAATATGCATAAATTTTTATAATATGAAATCATTTTATTTGATGTTATATCAGAAAGTTTAGTATGAGATGCATTTAAGTTTTTTATCCATATTTTGCATCATTTTACACGTCCAAAGTGAATATTTAGTTGTTCACTCTTAATAAACAAAAGCAAAATAAAACGTGCTAAGGGCATATTCAAATTAAAATACTTATTTTTATGACAAATAAAAACAAGACATTCCAATTGTGTTTTGTTTTCATATAATATATCCCTCTCATTTCTTTACATTTGTTTTTTTGGTACGTCTCTCTCATTTCTTTACATACCAAAAATAATAATATTTTATAATATAAAATCCAATCACATTCACTACTTTCCTCCACTATACCTAGTTTATACCCACTTTATACATTAATTAATTGATTGATCCCACAACTTTACTCATTTTTCTTATTTTTTCTTATTAATTTATATTTTTTCTTAACCTGCCGTCTTCTCGATGGAAAGAATTGAAAGGACGGAGAGAGTTACATCATTTTGGTATAAGATTAAATTTTTTATTTTTCTACTGATAATGCTCCTTGCTCCACTCTACCGTACTTGTCCCTCTTCCGGCAATGCTTGGTCGGGAATGCGGTGTAGCTGTCGGAAGGGAGTCTGCAAAACAATGCCTGACCGGGGGTGGTGGCCGTCAAGCACCTCCGGCGTGAGAGTAAGTAACTTGGTGGTGGAGAATAACAAGAAACAATATCGGAAAGTGTATTACCGGTGACTGAGTTTAGAGAGCGTTTTTGTGAAATGTGAGAGTGAATGTGTGTGAATGTAGAAAAATTCGAACCCGTGCATATGTGAGGCTGCTTGAGTATTTATAAGGTTTAGTGTTACCTTCATTTGTCCCCCGGTCCGGAAGAATGCTCCCTTCCTTATGACAGGTGTGAGTTGATGTTAGAGTATTGGAGAAGGGAGCAGCTTTTGTCCAAGAGGTGGAAGGTGCTGGAGGAAAGAACTGTCTTTGGTCCGGAAGAGATAGTATTGCATCCACTTATTTTCCTTAGTCCACTTTGGGTGTGACGAGTTGTCCATTGAATTCTTCCGGGACATGGTCATATCTGGCGGGTAAATAGACTTCTTCCGGGCAAAGAGACTTCTTCCGGGAGGGTATTAACATTGCCCCCCACTCCTTCGACTTACTTTAGTGAGTTGGAGGAGTAAATGCATACCATTGCTGGGGTTCTTGAGATTAATAACTTCAACGGCTCTTTTACAACGGCTTTGATATTGTACTGAGGTCTTGACGGATTTGTCTTTCATTGATCTTCTTTGTCCTGTAACCCTTTTCAATGAATGAAATGTGTTTTGTTTTTTGTTTGTGCTACCTTTGTTATTTTGGCTCGTGTTGCCCCCCGGGATATTGCTGGTGGGTAGTGCCCGCTAGCAATGATCTCAACATGAAAATTTCTACCTGATTGGAGGATGGAAAAAAATTCTCTGGGAAGGAAGGAAGTGGTTGGAGGAAGGCAAAACACTGTCTGGGGAGGGAGGAATTTTATGTGCCCCTGAAATTTTGACCAAGGAATTACTGGTGGAAATTTGTATAAGTAGTTGGAGGAGGGCAAAACCCTGTCTGGGGAGGAAGGAATTTTTTGTGCCCCCCTGAAATTTTGACCAAGGAATTACTGGTGGAAATTTGTATAAGTAGTTGGAGGAGGGCAAAACCCTGTCTGGGGAGGAAGGAATTTTTTGTGCTCCCCTGAAATTTTGACCAAAGAATTATTGGTAGAAATTTGTATAAGTAGTTGGAGGAGGGCAAAACCCTGTCTGGGGAGGAAGAAATTTTATGTTCCCCCTGAAATTTTGACCAAGGAATTATTGGTGGATATTTGTATAAGTAGTTGGAGGAGGGCAAAACCCTGTCTGGGGAGGAAGAAATTTTTTGTGCCCCCCTGAAATTTTGACCAAAGAATTACTGGTGGAAATTTGTATAAGTAGTTGGAGGAGGGCAAAACCCTGTCTGGGGAGGAAGGAATTTTTTGTGCCCCCTTGAAATTTTGACCAAGGAATTACTGGTGGAAATTTGTATAAGTAGTTGGAGGAGGGCAAAACCCTGTCTGGGGAGGAAGGAATTTTTTGTGCCCCCCTGAAATTTTGACCAAAGAATTATTGGTAGAAATTTGTATAAGTAGTTGGAGGAGGGCAAAACCCTGTCTGGGGAGGAAGGAATTTTTTGTGCCCCCTGAAATTTTGACCAAAGAATTATTGGTGGATATTTGTATAAGTAGTTGGAGGAGGGCAAAACCCTGTCTGGGGAGGAAGAAATTTTTTGTGCCCCCCTGAAATTTTGACCAAAGAATTACTGGTGGAAATTTGTATAAGTAGTTGGAGGAGGGCAAAACCCTGTCTAGGGAGGAAGGAATTTTTTGTGCCCCCTGAAATTTTGACCAAAGAATTATTGGTAGAAATTTGTATAAGTAGTTGGAGGAGGGCAAAACCCTGTCTGGGGAGGAAGGAATTTTTTGTGCCCCCCTGAAATTTTGACCAAAGAATTATTGGTGGAAATTTGTATAAGTAGTTGGAGGAGGGCAAAACCCTGTCTGGGGAGGAAGAAATTTTATGTTCCCCCTGAAATTTTGACCAAGGAATTATTGGTGGAAATTTGTATAAGTAATTGGAGGAGGGAATTTTTTGATGTCCCCCTGAATTTTTACCAAGGAATTTTTGGTGCCCCCAAATGTTGGTAGTGAGTAGCAATAATTTTAAGAATAAAATTGAAGATTTTAGTAATGTGTTTAAAAATAAGGGATCACAAAAATAATGGTGCGCATAATTTATTACGGCAACGATTGGTGTTGGTTTTATTTCTAAGTACTAGCCGTGGGAACAATGTTGGGAAGGCGGGACATGGAATTTTTTGACTTAGTTTTATTTTGGTGCATCTTGTTTGGAAGCGGGAAGACGTAGGGAGGAGACAAAGTGTTTTTGACTTGTGTTAATTTGCATGTGGTTTTGTCTGCGAATTGATGGGTGGAAATGGGTATATCATTGTGTGGGGAGGCGGGCACTTTCTCACTTAGTTTTTTGTTGATAAAACTGTTGTGGGAGAAAGGGGGAAGAGGGAATGGGGAAGCGGGACCGGGGATTTACTAACTTAGTTAAAATTTTGTGTGTATTTGTTCGGGAAGTGGGAAAAGGATATGGGGTAGTTGGTTTTTTGTGATTTAGTTTCTGTGTCTGTTATAAGCGGGAAAAGGGGAGTGGGAAAAGGGAGTCAGTACCATTTTCTCACTTAATTTTTTTTTGTTGGCAAAGTTTCACTAGCTGCTTTTTTTTTCTTTTCTTTTTTTTTAATGTTAAAAAGGGTGGTGCAGAGTGTGATAATTAACAGAGTACGTATATTATTCTATACACAAACCTGTTGTAAGGCTTGTCCTCTAAACAGTGATAAAGGTGGTGGGCCAAATTCATGGGCTTTAATTGTAAAGTTGATGGTTTATTTTTAACTATGTACCAATGTACGTGAATTCTGTATACAGGAGGGTTAACTAGTGTCTTCTTCATTCACTTGACAATCTCTTCCTCGAGAAACATCAATATATGGTGGGAACTAGAGATTCATGAACATGTAAAACAAATGAATTGAAAGGACCAGTAGACTAGCGTGACGTCGCTACATTCTTCCTCAAACGTTCTCCTTTTTCAGACCACATATGACATGTTAAATATGCCCCGCTTTTTTTTATAACTGTTGAAGTCGTTGTCCCCATGTTCATGTGTGTGAGAGGCATACTTTGAATGATGGGTATACTTATATGTGTTATTGTGTAGATATAGGTGTGTAGGGTTTACATTTGAAGCTGTTGGTTGATAAATTGATAGAGACTTGGTGTATATGCCTGTATGCGCATATAACTGCAGTTGTATGTGGATTGAAAATGTGTACATATATACCAGGAGAAATGTAGACCTCTTTGTATGTCGTACAGAAAGTAAAAATGTGAAACCAGGTACACCGTCGTTTCTCGTTTGTTCTCCTGCCCAGCTAATAAATTCTGGCATATGTAGGGTGGCTTGTGCTCTGTATTCGTAATTGTGGAGGGTAGTATACCGGAGTTGTAATATAGGTATGAATTATGATAACATATATTAAGTTGAAGCATAAAGACCATTTTGTGTCTATACGTAGCAGGCAAAGGTATGCTACAAAGGTGGTAATGTCTTGGTCATGTAATATTCAACTTTGAAAGACAAAGGCAGAAAGAGTAAAATGGGTAGATAGATATCGTAAAGAGGAAGATGTGTCGATCCCGGATATGCATGTATGTAAGTAAATGTGTCTATGCAAGTATGGGTATATATTGCATTTTTATAGAAACTGACCGCATGTTTGTTTAACTTCAAGTCTGGGTGGGGGAGATATTTGTGTTGGTTTTATTTTTAGGTGCTTAGCAGTGGGAACAGTAGTGAGAAGGCGGGACAAGGGTTCTCTACGTGTCGAAAGCGGGAACAATAGCGGGTAGGATTTTTTTTTTTTTTTTGTTCTATTCCCGAATTTTACAGCCACAGCTTTGAAAATGACGCAGGTGGAGGCCCATCCGTGGTCCGATCGTGCTCAAATTTTTACAGCATGTTTGGGACAATATTGCCTTAATTATAAACGGTGTGATTGTTGTTTTGAGCTCCGGATAGAGAGATATAGCTGCTGGATCAGATGTTGTTTTCTAGTGATGTTTGCCACCTCTATCTGTCTATATGTGATTGATAACGCCTTTGATAGCTGGGTGCCTGGCCAACCCATTTGAGACTTGAAAATGGGTTTAGGTAGCCTTCCTCTTATCATGATAATAATAGTTGTAGAGTAATGTTGTATGTTGTGATGTGAAAACAAAAACAAAAACATGCTGAAATTCGTAGTCACAACAGCAGCTCAGAAAATGGCTTCGATCGATAGTACTCCGTGGTTCGATCGAACTCAAATTTTGACAGTATATTAGAGACACCAGGACCGTCAATTTGAACGGTGTGATTGTTAGTTAGAGTTCCGTGTAAAGAGATATAGTTGGTTGATCAGGTGTTATTCCCGACAACGGAACCAGGAGAGTGTTTCAGGAAATGAGTAGTAGGAATAAATACATGTGGGTGTGGCGAAGCGGGACTAGGGAAACGGGGATGGGGAAGCGGGACTGGGTTTGTACTGCCTTAGTTTTTATAGATGTAATGTAACTTCTGTGGGAGAAGGTGAGAACTGGTATGTGGCCATGTGTGTGTTAGGGTGTGGGGAAGCGGGACCACAATATTTTTTACTTAGTTTTTTCTTTGCATGGGATGTGTAATATGTTTGTGTGTATGGTTTTAATATATTTGTTGGATTGCTATAAATTGTTTTAGGATGTAGTGGGGGACAGAGTATTGTATAGTAGTGCAGTGACTGTTTATACTTTGTATGCATGTACATGCTCGGTGCAAAATGAAAAGTGGGTATTATTGTGTGGGAAGGCAGGCTTGAATTTTTGTAACTTAGTTTTTGTGGGTATATCTTTGTGAGTGATTTAATTTTTTACTGAATGCGTTGTTGTTGCGTCACTTTGCCTTAGATTTAATAGTTAATTTATTTCTTGTCATATTGAGAAGGCTTCTGACTTGTTTCTGTTGTGTGTTGACAGATGGTTGGAGCTGGTCCTTCTCTCGGAAGAAGTATTGTTACTTGTGTCTGAGATAAGTTATTTGTTTCTGTGGCGGTTTTGTTCGCCTTGTGTCTGTATAAAACATATGTGGTAACATAATTCACTAAATTTTGTCTGAGATAATTGTGTCTGAGGTGTTGCAATTGTGTCTGAGGTGCTTTCTCCACTTTGTGTCTGATATGTTGTTACTTGCCTTGTGTCCGTATGAAACTCATAAGATAATATAATTCACTCAATTTTGTCTGAGATAGTTGTCTGAGGTGCTTTCCCCGCTTTGTGTCTGTATGAGGCTTATGAGATAATATAATTCATTTAATTTTTTTATTTTTTGAGATAGTAATTTTTTTTTTGTTTTGAGATGTCCCTTCTCACCCACCAAGGAAACGACAAGGGTGAGAGAAGGAGTTAAATTTTTTTTTGAGATAGTAAATTTTTTGCTTTGAGATGTCCGTTCCTACCCACCAAGGAAGCGACAAGGGTGAGATGAGTTAGAAAATTTTTTGAGATAGTAAATTTTTTTTGTTTGGAGGTGACTCTTCCTCCCCGCCAAGGAGGAGACAAGGGTGAGAAAAGGAGTTAGCAAATTTTAGAGCTAGTTAATTTTTTTTCTTTGAGATGACCCTTCCTCACCCGTCAAGGAGACGAAGAAGGTGAGAAAATGAGTTAGAAAAATTTTGAGATGGTAAATTTTTTTTGTCAGATGCTCCTTCCTCACCTGCTAATGAGATGAGAAGGTGAGAAAAGGAGTTAGAAATTTTTTGAGATAGTAACGTTTTTTTTTTGCATGATGCCACCCTTGCTCAACAAAAAAGGTGGTTACTCATAAGAGGAAAAAGAGTTGCAAAATTTTTGAAATGGTGAAATTTATGATGTTGCCATGGGAATGTTTCTTGAGTAAATACATGTCAATTAATTTATGACTTGAGTTGAGGTTGATTCACTAAGATTCACCCTCAATTTTGCTGAAATGTGACGTTGAACTGGTGGAGGCTTTTCTTAAGGAAGAAAGCCCTCCTTCTAGCGCCAAATGATAATGCTCCTTGCTCCACTCTACCGTACTTGTCCCTCTTCCGGCAATGCTTGGTCGGGAATGCGGTGTAGCTGTCGGAAGGGAGTCTGCAAAACAATGCCTGACCGGGGGTGGTGGCCGTCAAGCACCTCCGGCGTGAGAGTAAGTAACTTGGTGGTGGAGAATAACAAGAAACAATATCGGAAAGTGTATTACCGGTGACTGAGTTTAGAGAGCGTTTTTGTGAAATGTGAGAGTGAATGTGTGTGAATGTAGAAAAATTCGAACCCGTGCATATGTGAGGCTGCTTGAGTATTTATAAGGTTTAGTGTTACCTTCATTTGTCCCCCGGTCCGGAAGAATGCTCCCTTCCTTATGACAGGTGTGAGTTGATGTTAGAGTATTGGAGAAGGGAGCAGCTTTTGTCCAAGAGGTGGAAGGTGCTGGAGGAAAGAACTGTCTTTGGTCCGGAAGAGATAGTATTGCATCCACTTATTTTCCTTAGTCCACTTTGGGTATGACGAGTTGTCCATTGAATTCTTCCGGGACATGGTCATATCTGGCGGGTAAATAGACTTCTTCCGGGCAAAGAGACTTCTTCCGGGAGGGTATTAACATCTACATATGCCACTTAGCCTTTAATGGACATTGCCTCCTAAATATTTATGTTAGATTAGTCATATTTCCATAAATTCGTCGGAGAGATTTATTAAATGCACCAATATCTCTTACATTTGCAGATTTTCTTTATTGATAAAATATATTTACATTATAAATTTCCTCATAAAAAAATGATTTGGATATAAATGGAGAGTGGTCCCATTCTACTGTCTTGCGTTCCCTCTTCATGGGTGCTGATATTTCTGCATATCCACATATAAAAAAACAACGCCCACAGACACACATGACTACTTTACTTGGGTTGTTAGAGAGAAACATAAAGTAGTTAAATAAACTCGACGAGAGAGAGAGAGAGAGAGAGAGAGGAGAGAGACGGCACTGCACAAATCTCGATAACAAACTTTTATTACTAAAGTACGAGTAGTTCCATTCTCTTCTCTTTTCTACTACTTATAAATTATTATTTGTTTTAGTAATGTGTGAGGATATGGGTCTGATCGATGTGTTTTGCAACGGTTACTTTTGATGGTGGTGTAGTTGTGGCTTGTGTTTTGTTATCTGTTTTATTATTTATAACTGCCTTTTTATTCTTTTTGCTGTTTGACTCAGTTGCTCAAGAATTCTTGGTTCAGAACTAAATGGATGGTATCAATGACAAGTAAGTGATGATATGAACACCCTTTTTGTTTGATTGTTTGGTTTTGATTTAAGTTGTTGGTTTCAGATTTAGTTGAGTATTTGTGTTTTTGTTGTGTTGAGTTTGTTAGTGGGATGATTTGTGGTTTGATTGTGTGTGAGTCTTGTTCATTTGGGGTTGAAATGTTGGATTTGTGATTTGTGTTTGATTTATGTTAATTGATGTTATTCGGGGTTTGGTTAGATTGAAATGTGATTAAGTGGAAGTAGATCATGTGTTGTAATAGTGGTAATGGTTGGTTTGTGGTACATTTGTATGTTAATTGATGTTATTCGGGGTTTGGTTAGATTGAAATGTGATTAAGTGGAAGTAGATCATGTGTTGTAATAGTGGTAATGGTTGGTTTGTGGCACATTTGTATAACCATGACCAAAATCCGAATATGCATACTCTTGTAAGTAGGGTCTTCGGAAGGGTGAGAAGTACGCATACTCTTGGAAATAGAGAGGCTGTTCCATTTGTGGTACATAGGCTGGATCAGTTGTTTAATTTTGTTAATTGAATATGCGTTTCCCTTACTTTCAACCAATAAATGTATGTCCAGGTTCGATTTAGGTTCCTAAATGTGTATATGAATTGACATTGGTTTGGACGCTGAAATTGGTACTATTTGCTTGAGTCCTTTGATGTGATTGAAGCGAATAATTCGTTGCCGCTGTGTTGTATACTTGTATTATCTAGAAGAAAATCTAATCGGAATCCAGTCATGAGTCATCAGTGTCATGTTATGTTGATGGACTAGTGAAGCAGTTCAAAAACATGCCTTCTTGATTGACTAACAAATGGATGGTTTTTCTTGTGTGCAAGTTGTTTGTGAAATTTTAATATCTGTCTGTAAATGCATCACCTTCCTGATTCAGACCCAAATATTTTACTTGATTAAGAAGATCATATATATTCCATTGTACAATGATGTTTAGCAATGATTATAAAATCGCAAGCTAGTTATCTTAGCTTTGGGGATTACCTTTGATTCAGCATAGTGCGTGGGGGATAAAGTTCAGGATTATCTGACTTCATTATTCATACAAGCTACATGTATGTCAAAGTTTTTTTACTAACATGATTTTTGTAATTACTCTACGGTGAAATGCAACAGTGTCATGTGGGACTTGCAAGACGGATATTATTCTATGCCAGATAATACACTTCCAGGTAAGGTTCATTATGATTTAATTAGCAAAAACCCTGGTCTAAGTCATTTTTAACCGTGGGAAGGTTTTGCTATGACCAGATGCATCAAAATGCATGTGGAATGGTGTAGGCCAAAATGAAGGAGAGCCGTGTATGTTTGAAGAAAACACTCCCTTAAAAGCTTGTGGGGATCTGCCATATCACGCTACTTCAAGTGGTATATATATGCTCTCCCCAACTATGTTACATATTTCTCTGTTAAATAGACCTGAATATTAAGCATATAAATCAGATTGGAATAAATTGCTTGCAGATTACATGAATAAGGATCTGGACCTATTTAGGGAGAACTCTTCACAGATAAAGAGGCGCCGCATGCTACAATTTGATCCCGAGGTCTTCAACGCTCCACTTTGCAACGAAGATATATCAACATCATTTTTACAATCAGAGGTTGGCAAAGCTCTCAGATTCTCAGTTGCTTGGAATTTCAGTAATATCTGTGCCATTGGTCATGTGCAGCAATTTTTTGTATCTCAAGTTCCTGTTATTATATTTTCTTATGCGTTAAGTGTGGCACACTTGAATTTATGCAATAATGGTGCTATATGTTATTTTTGTCCATAAAAGTTTCCGCGTTAAGTGTGGCACACTGAAATTTATTTAATAAAGGTGCTATAGGTTATTTCTGTCATAAAAATTCTGCATTGCGGTGATAATATTACAATATGACGATAACTAAAATTCAGCACTATATGTTTATTCTTCCACATTCCGTGATATGTATCCTACAACTATTCCAAGTTCATTCCAACATCTTTCTAATAAATTTTGGTCATTTGGTTAGGAGATGATGGATTCATTTGAAGAAGCTTTGCCTGATGTTTCGCAGTGGGTTTCCAGCTTTGCAGGTTAATACTTTTTCTGCAAACAAGTGATATTTGATCCTCACTTCAGGTCTTTATCTCGGTTTTACAAATAAACTGCCTTTCAGATACATCGGCATCCGGTTATGTTCCTCCAGATCAGTCATCCGACGGATGGTTGACCGACTGCTTTGGGGATGCTAATATGCAATTCAGTCTTGAGGATATGTATGTTCATGTGAATCATATTTATGTTTATGTGTGTGTGTGTTTGTGTTCTTAATAATTTGGCTAATAAGTGTTGATCACACAGGTGTCTCTCTGGTTCATCTGACCTGCAAATTGATATTACAGGTACTTGAAGATCCTAATTCTCATTCAGTACTATGTGCTGATTCTGTTATCGTCTTTTCATCTCAAATAATTTTCCTTACTGTGGTTTTGTCATCAACACCCCTTGTGTATGTTATTAGCTTATTGTTGTTATCCATGTTAATTATTGTCGATGCACCTTTGTAGAGTTTTGCGACACCCCAGTACAGCAAGAAGCCGCCTCTGCTACTCCTCAAGAGTGTCCTAATAAGGCTCGTCCAAAACTTGTTTTCAAAGGTTAAACTTCTCACATGTGTAAAACAGTAGTGCATTGACTGAGGGTCAATTTGAGAAATGGCTATTATGTTTCAACTTTGCATCTTATTTGTCTTTCATAAATGAAACATCATCTGTATATTAAGATGGTATTCAGATGTCTTGAAAGTGAGCTAATGCAAGTAAGCTTGTAACTCAGGTAAGAAGTCATGCATGCATCCGCCTACAAAGTTAGCTTCTTCAGTGGTCTACCCCTTTGCGTTTGTTAAGCCATGTGGTGTCCACGGAGATGTAACTCTGAAGGATATAAACCAACGGATACGCACTCCACCTCCATCAAAATCAAAGAAAAACTCGGAAGATCCTTCAGCTGCTTATCCCACTTCAGCTATAACCGGGAAGCCTGTAGTTGGTAAAACCAAAATTCGAACTGAAGGTGGCAAAGGCAGCATAACGATCATGAGAACCAAAGGTTGATTCAGTAAGTTTTCGTTCTGCTCTTTTGCTCAACGATCTTGGGAATCAAAATTTTCATACACACAGCGTCTACCTGGTTTAGAAATCAGTACTGGTTCTGTTCGGCTGTTCCTCTTGGAGTTCATAGATCATGTTAGATAGTTGCATCTTGAAGAGTTTCACTAGGTGGAAGTAGTTACTGTTCTTTCCTTGATGCTGTAATGGCATCACTAGTTCCTATTTAAAATCTTCTTATCTTTATCTTCTTATCTTTAGAAGAACTTAAAGAAGTTCTCTTCATGTGCAAAGCTTGTAAGCTTGTTTGATTTAAATTTATAGAAACTTGATAATGGAGATTTCACGTTGTCTTGCTTACTTATGCTAGTTTATTTACAAAGCTGTTGTCGTAAATTTGTTTAGTGAGAAATTACAAGTATTTAACGTTATCGACATAAATATAAAAAGGAAAAGTTGCAAATCGTTGAAGGCTGCAAGAAAATCCTGAATTTTGCACTTTTGTCTTTCGAGAACTTATTAAGGCTGCCTGCTTCTTCACGATGGAGCTGCATGCGTATTGCTATCATTTTGCTTTATAAATTATAGTAAAAAATATCTTGTCTGCAATCATGCATTTACAGGGTATTCATACGCTCGGAAAACATTTAACACCATCACGAGTTGTCTGCTTCGTCTAGCTGGGTTAGCCAAGTGCCATCCAAACTTTAAGATCTCCAGCAAGGTAGGTGTAATCTGTGTGTGACCAGGAAAGAAGGAGGTTGTGAATAATTAGAAATGTCAGGCCCCGACGACAAAGAGCTTTCGGACATTTTCCCAGTTGGACCACAGACCACAGCCACAATTGCGAGGCACCGATGACTTACCATAAGCCCCTTCTCGCAATTTACTGATCCAGGGTCTGGTTTTAAGGGCTGCAACACAGGTGTAGTGATAACTAGAACGATTTTCTTAATCATAAATTAAACAGAAGCACATTGTAATCCTTCGATTGACCAAAAACAACAATGATGTCATATATATCATAAAATTTTACATAGTCATAGCCAAGAAGCGTTTCTTTGCAATAGAGACATAAAATGTCGTAAACTTGTTCATCTGATTTGTTTTTCTAGTCAGAAATCGAAACGAAAAACAGAGAAAATTAAGAAGATTGCAGAAAAGGTACTAAAATGCATAGACACTAAATTCTCAAAGAAAAAAATGGGATAGAAAAGAAAGAGTTCGTCCATTCTTTCGGCAAATTGAGCCGTCTCCCTAGCATTTTATAGCTTCCATCAAAAGCCTTGAAGAGACAATGTTCTACGAGCAGGATACGTTCGTTATTGGTTCATCACATACTGTTGTTACGAAATTCCTTCAACAACGCATACCATGAATCTGTAACCAAAATTACTACAAATCTGAAAATGCTTGATATCATTGTAAGACTGTCGAATCAGAAAATGTCAAGAATTTCCAAAATGAAGCCATTGCAAAGCGGACAATTTCCTTTTTGAACATAAAGCTCTCTTGAACATAACCTACAAAAAGTATGTCCACAAGGTGTAAAAGCAGCACCCTTATGCCTCACCATGCAAACGCAACAATTGTTATATTCACCACTCTCATCATTCGGATCCTCATGTTCTTCAACTTCCTCTCCCTCTTCCTCTGCCATTACATAGGCTGATTCTACTCCCATTTCTCTATCCGTTTCTGCCAGTAACGCCATCAATGACATCTTGCCAGACCCTCCTCCATCCTTTTCTTCGCCATCTCCCACACCGTCTCCCTCCTCGTCCTCCTCGTCCTCTCTCGGTGTCAATCCACTCTCCTCCATATCAATCTCCGCAGAATCAGACAAACCACTAATACTTTTCTGTAACCGCCCTGATCTGCTCCGAGCTGATGGTGAATCCATGTCAGGGTCCGAAGTAGGAACACGCATGGAAGGGCGACGCAACTTGAGACTGTTGCTACCATGGTTAAGACTCTCTGATCTCTGCATTTTGGAACGTAAGATTGAAGGCCAAGCAGCGCTAGCACGTTGAAGACGAAACTTATTTCTAAAATACCTCCAAGATATCTTACTTTCTTCGGTGGTATCAAATCGTATTATATCAACAAGTGTTCGGCCTGATTGAACATTCAATGATAATCTCTTTTCAAAATTAAAAACAGACCCTAATCTTTCTTTCAAAATATTACGAGACTTACGATGATCTTTTCTAAATTTGAGTAATTAAGAATGTTTAGAGCTATTCTAATGGGCATGCACAGACACCCTTCTTTCCCGGAAATTATTAGGTGGGAATAATTCCATAATATTTTTTGCTGCTAAAACAGAATCATAGATCTTTGAACTGATATTATTGATTGGTTCAGAAGAGTTGGTGTATAAATATGGACATTTTTTGTTGTTCAACCATTTGGTCCGTTAAAATATTTACATTAACAGATAGTTTTTATACCAGTCACCAACATGTAGACTATAATCTCTTGAACATGTAATTCAGGGAGCTAATCAAGCTGCCATTTATGTAGTTTCATTTAGCTCATTCCAAGGCACGTCTTCTTTCGAGATGAGGCCAGTTGAGTTTGAAGTACAATGCCAACATTATTGCTAGGATGGTCATCGTGTCATTTCTGGTAGAGAGTGTTACCAGGGTCGGGTGAAATGTCGATCCCTAACTACTGCATGCATGCAGGGAGTTGCACATTAAACCTGCGAATGTAGAGAATGTGTTCAAACAGTTGTCAGGAGAATTTCATATCTTTCCACACTACAAGAAAAACGGCCATTTCCTACCATTCAATTGGTTGGAAATGGCCACATTTTGGTCGGAAATGGAATCAATTCCAACCAAACCCGTTGGTTGGAATTGCTCAAGTCGGAAATGCTTAATGGTAGGAATTGCTAGGTTATTTCTAAAAGGCCCCACATGCCAAGTGGCTGCCCATGTGGCTTGCCACATGGGCAGCCACTTGGCATGTGGGGCCTTGACACATCACTTGACACGTCAAGAGCCACGTCAGCTTAAAGGGGTCCCCCAATGTTGACATGTCATCCACATGTCAAGTGGGACCAGTCCAAGTCATTTTTGCCACATCACATTTGACTTTAGTCAAGATCTATTTCCTACCAATTTCTAATATGTCAATTGGTTGGTTTTATATCAGAAACCATGTAAATTAGCATTTCCTACCAAGCATTTCCTACCATTCTGGGTTTCGAATGGTAAGCTTGGTAGGAAATGTGCAGATTTGGTAGGAAATGGTGGCTTTTCTTTTTTAAAAATTCTTTTTGTTTTGGTCATTTCCTGTACAAACAATTGTACAATCCACAATCCACATTCATCAACATCAATCATAACATCCAAACCAAATAATACACTATAATTATACAATGACTAGTAACTAAAATTACTTGCAATTAGATTAAAACATCCAACAAGTTTCCAACAACTTCATTCTACATCCAACTAAAATTACGAGTTTTAAGGTTTAATCTTCCTCACTATCCGAGCCTTCACCTTCAGATTCACCATCTCCGCCTTCCAAATCTCCTTTTGCATCTTCCATTGCACATGCACCTTCCATTGCACAAGTGTTACCTTCACAATCAGCCTCAACATCGCCTTCATCGTCGGAAATGTTCGTCACATCGTCCTCCTCATCGAAACTTTCACCCATGACCTACAACTGAAATAACAAAAAAACACATAAATGACATACACATCAAGGTAAAATAATACTAAAGACGTAAAAACACTTGGAAGGAATTTACCTCTTTCGTCTTGGCTTGATACACACAAACATTGCCATTAACAAGATATAAAATCACATCTAGATGTAAAATTAACAACAATAATTCAACAGAGCATAATTGAAAGAAACAAATGGGCCTCAAATTTAGTTGCTTTCATTGTAGAAATACTCAAAGTATATTTATAAACCATCACAGGCACACACTATTACAATTCTAACAAGCAATCAAATTAAACTTTATACATTCATTATTGCAAAGGTAAGTCCATAACTTTTGAGCAAAGGAGGTCCTTCCAAACCCGTTCTAACGAAAGTAACAGATGCAAACTTTAAAAAATAAAATGGGCAAAAATAAAATGGACAAGCAAGGTACCAGCAAGAACTGAAAGAGTACAATGAGAAAATCAAGGCTCAGGAGGAAGCTAACAAAAGAACTGAGCAGTAGGCGGTATCTCAAACCGGATTGAACTGTCCATGGGATGACAACATGCTTAATTAGGACAGTTCTATAAAAGATGTAGACCTCTTAAAAGTGGTTTTTAAGGGATCTGAAGCACCCTTTAATTTTACTGTTTTCAAATTGTTTTTGCTTATTGTTATTGAATTGTTTTTGGGATATCATTTTGAATGTGCATCAATCTGAAACAAATTTGATTTTATTATTAGCCTAGTGGATACCCCTTTCCTTTTTTTGTTAATAAGATGTTGAGATTTCGGGCTTACATGGAGCATTAGTGTGTGTGTGTGTATTTACCCAGGTTCGCCCAAAATTGGCTTGTCGTCAATATATATACAATCCTAATTATCGAAGCATGAAATACAAATACATTCATAAGCCCCAAAATAGAATTACGGAGTCCTAGTCTCTGAGATTCAGGTCCAGATCCTGAGATTGGGATTGTTTCTCTTAGCTCAGTTATAGTGGTTTTCAGGTTTTAATTACTAAGTTTACATCTGATCAGGACTTAAATTACTAAGTTTACATCTGATCATGACTGTATGTGTATACATTAAACAATTAAATAGCGAAAACAGATAACTGAAACGATGTTATTAAGAAAAAGGATTAGAACAAACCAAGAAAAATGAGGATGACCCATCTTGGACTGTTGAGATTCATATTTCAATCATTCATCACGAGCAGAATTCATCACAGGTATATCTACAGAACACAGGCAATCATAATTACATATATGCACGTTAAATGTTTGTAAATAATTACATATATTGCTGGTACCTTTCTCTGTCTTAAAAATAAAATAAAACTTTTAATTTTGATGATATACAGCTTAATCATGTATTACAGTCACTCCAAAATCAAAACATATATAAAATGAAACAATATATAAGCCCAACCTCCGACTAGGACATCGCCCGTGCAAGGATCTAAAGAAGATGAATGGCAGTTTGTATTACAATATTTACCATCACAGAACCTGGTACACAATAAAGTTTATGATCAAACTTCAAAGATAGACATTAAGATAAACTTCAAAGTTTATATTAGGTACCTTTGCCTTTTCGAGCACCCGACACATGTTTCAAATTAATCACTAGTCTCGCGCCCAGGAGAAGCATGAAGATCCGTGCACAAATCCCTTTTTTTTAACAATGTGACGACATCACCACATTTACTACCAACGTCACGAGATTCTCTGTTTGAATCAGAAACTTCCATTTTAGGAGTTTGCACCTTCTCTTCTTCAAAACCATTTACAAGCCCCTTTTGCACGTTTACTAAAGTCTCTTTAGCAACACATTTCCTTTCCGAGGAGTCCACTTCAATTTTCACTGCAACCACCAAAAACAAAATCAATTGTCCACGAATGCGTACACAAGTACAGTAGGTTCGGCAACTCCAAGAACTTAGTAATCACAAAATTGTAAGTCTTAACTGCAACTGGCTTTAGACTCTTAACTGCAACTGTGATTCCAGATCCAGGTTTTGCTGGAGTTGCCATTTTCTTCAATCCATCCTTTAAATATGAAACCAAAACCACCCCCACCGAGCATACTATCTGGTCTAAAATTCCCAGTAGCTGATTTTAGCTCCTGGAAAGTAAACTGAAGTAACTGGCGCAACATTTTGTTTTCTGAATTGGGAATGTCCAAAGAGTTTTGAGCATCATTTGGAGCACACATTTCTCGATTACTGGCATTAAGGTACCGTGTCTCTGTAACTTCATTTACATAATCTTGGTAGCTAAATATCCAGAAACAATTTACATAGTCACTTTATAAGTTAAGTTTTTCGAAGAATAAGACCGAAAATTTAACTGGTAAATTATTTTAGTTGGAGGCAGCTGTGAAATGAATATTTTTTACAAAAAGAATTATGTTTAATATCTTCACTGGATTTACACTTTATATGAACAAAGAATCTGTACAATGAAAAAGTTGTGCCGTATTCTTATTTGTAATTGTAGCAATTTTGTATATACCTAAGCTCTGAACTAGTACTTCCTCGGAAAATCCTAAAATCAAACATCTCATGGCAAGTGCCGGTTAAAAAAAATGAAGTTGTTTTGCTCCAAGTTTACATCAGAAATGAATGAGAAGACTTAGAATACAAGTGAAGATATGTATTCAGTAAGTTTTTATTTTTCAAAAAGATTATATACAATCTACCAACTACCATAAAGAGAAGTAGTCTAGTGAACCAAATCTATCTCAGTACTTGAATTACAGAGGGGCAGAGGACAACCAAAATTTGTTTCATTAAATAATGGAGACAAGAAAAAGACAAAAGACAGATTCCAAATACGAATATAAACAAATTTAATCTTTCAAGAAAACCACAAATTGCAGACATGGACAAATTTTGTGTTTTGAAAAATATCAAGAAACTACATCAAAGAGAAAAAAATGAATATGAAAAGATAACTTTATATGCATCAAAAACATGGCTGAAAGATGATAACTTTGTGGATACACACATCTGCCATACATGTATGTTAATATCGGAATAATTATGATGTCTCGTTCATGACGAAAATTGTATGTAAATATAAAATACCTGCATCATAAACAAGACTAGGTCGAGGGATAGAGTTGGGTGAAGTTCTGAAATCAGAGGATTTACAGTTGCACTACTAACACTGCGCCTGAGAATTTACCTTGGATTGAAAGCCCCAATCGAAACCCTAATTGAAAATTAAAAAATCAATTAGTCGAATTAATTGAACTAATTAATGAATTAATCAAGTAATCGAAGCCCTAATTGAATTAAAGGTATGAGAAGAGAGGTAATCAAGTAATCGATTGAGTGAGAGGAGGTATGAGAAGAGGTGAGTGTGGAGCGAGAGAGAGCGTGAGAGGGGAGCCGCAGTAGTCTGAGAGAGAGCGTGAGTGTGAGAAAATGAGGGTTTTTTCGTTTAGGGGGGAAGTGTTCTTCTTTTTTTCGTTTAAGGGGGGAAGTGTGTACTTCCAATTATTTGATTGGGGGAAAGTTGCCGCCCTTGCATTTTTCTATTTTATGTAAATTATTTTTTAAAAATTTTAAATTTTAAATTAAATAAACATCATATACAATTACATAATATTAAAAAAAATAAACACAATTGAAAATATATCAATATACTATAAATAATTTATAAAAGTGAACATTAGTTGAAAATTCGAATATTACAGCATCATTTTTTTTATAATTCTAAAAAAATATTCAAACTGTTACAGCGTTTCTGTAAAGATACAGCACAACATAGTTTTCATATTTTCTTTATTATTTTTTCTCAACACTAGAATGAGTACCGATTAACATCCGTACAACATAATATCTTACATTACTTAAAAAGTAATTTAAAATTATTTGGTGAATCTCACACGTGTCCCGTTCCAGGAATTAATACTATTTCAACGTTTCTGGAAAGATGCGGCACAGCCGGACCTTTATATTTTTTGATTATTTTTTCCCAACACAAGAATGAGTACTGATTAACATCTGTACGGTTGGATCGTCGGATAAATAAATTAAAAAAAATTATTCAGTGAATCTGACATGTATCCCATTCCCGGAAACAACACAGTTCCAACATTTCTGGAAAGATGCGCATTACCGGACTTTTATATTTTTTGATTATTTTTTTCCAACACTAGAATGAGTATCGATTAACATCCGTACGGTTGGATCGTCGAAGAAATCAATTGAAAAAATTATTCACTGAATCTGACACATGTCCCGTTCGTGAAAGCAATACTATTCCAACTTTTCAGGAAAGATGCGACATAACCGGACTTTTATATTTTTTGATTATTTTTTCCTAACACTATTATGAGTACCTTTTAACATCCGTACGGTTAGATCGTCGAAAATATCAATTAAAAATTTATTCGGATTTAGGGTTCGGGTTTAGGGTTTAGGGTTTAGGGTTTAGGGTATTATTTTTTAATTAAAAATTAATTATTAATTAATTTTTATATAAAAATTAGAAAAATTAGTGGGGCCCACTTGTGGGACCCACTTTTTTCGTGGGCCCCACTTTTTTTAATATTATTTTTTAATTAAAAATTAGTTAATCAAAAATTAATTATTATTTAATTATTAATTAATTTTTAAATAAAAATATGAAAAATTAGTGGGGCCCACTTTTTTAATTTATTACGTAAAATCATGAAACTTTACCTCGAATCCACAAATCAAAGCCCTAAATCCCTAAATTGAAACCTAAAGCCCCAAATTCAACCCGAACTAAAGCCCCAAATTGAACTTGAACTGAAGTCCTAATTTCCAATTGAAGATTCAAAATCACCGATAAATCAATTACAAAAGTGAAAAATCCCTAAATCAAATCAATCGAAGAAGGGTAAAATCGAAGTTGTTTTTTGTATGTAATATGTATGTATGTACGTAGATGAAATCGAAGAGATGGTAGGAGATGAGAGAATGAGAATACGAGAGTGAAGAGGAGAGAGTGGAGGTAAATGAGTGGAGAGAGTGGGGGAAATTAGGGTAAATGAGTTGTGGGGAAATTAAAATGAGTTGAGTGGAGGTGGTAACTTCAATTTTTTGGTGAAATTTTAGGCGGTAATTGACAAAAAAAATGGGCTGGGGAGAATCGAATACCTGCCCTCCGAAACAATAACAAAGTGTCAAACCACTGTACCAACAACGCTTTTGCATTAAAACAATTGTAAGTTTTATATATCATACCACAAATCAATTTTGTAAATTATAATTTTGATAGATAGATTCATTATAAAAATATAGGAGTTTAAATTAAAAAAAATCTAAAATTTTACATACATCTAAGAAATCAATATATTTAATCATCCGTAAGGTTAGATCGTTGAATTATTTTTAAAAAAAATCGAAAAGTGTAACCTTAGACAACCCCTAAAATATGAGTATAAACTCTAACTCAATCTTCGAACACCGACACTATTTCGTTTTCTAAACGACTTCAACTTTTTGTAATTTTTTTTGTCTAAATTTTTTTCCTTACCTTCATCAAACTACAAAACGACGTTTCATCTAAAAAAAATTAATTTATCAATACATTTTTATATTTTTAATTTTTTTTCGATATAATTACGTTTTAGCGAATAACATAAAAACAAAATAATGTAAGTTTAAATCAACTAATTTTTATCCTCCACTACTAAAATGAGTACATCTTTATATCCATAGACTTTGATTAACAAAAAACATGATAACCGATAACAAAAATATAATAAAAACACATTCTCCCCTAATTTGCATCCTGCAATCTTTTCCTACCAATTTTCCTAGGAAATACACTTAATAATTGGACCAATAACAAACAGCCACGAACGATGACATGGAAGCGGCGGCCCATAAAAATTTAAAATTTTGCATTCGGGTCTTTTCCTACCAATATTGGTAACAAAAGCACCTGGAAAAAATAATAATATTTATATGTTAAGAAATCGTTTATTAATCTAAAAATGTGAGGGACTTTGATGTGGAAGGTGGGGTCCTTTCATTATCAAAATGCAACTAAAACCTACCACAATTGGTAGGTTTTGCTTTCCTACCAAAGTTGGTAGGAAAAGGTTGCTGGTAATTTTTGTTGACGGGGCTACTTACGTGGATGGTGGGGTATCATCACAGTCATTTCCTACCAGTTTTGGTAGGTTTTGATTTACCTTCAAAACCTACCAAAATCTAGTAGGAAATGACCCTGACAAAATTTCGTTATTTTTTTTTCCAGATATTGTTTATTAATTTAAAATACGTGTGGGATGATGATGTGGAATGTGGGGTCGTTGAAAAGTCAAATTGTGACCAAAACCGACCAAATCTGGTAGGAATTGATTTCCGACCAAAAATTGGTAGGAATTGATGCTTGCGTGTACAAAACTTGGGACCCACAGACACCATTTCCAACCAATTTCTTTGTTGGTTGGAAATGCTCAGTCATTTCCAACCAATTTTTTTTGGTATGTTTTAAATGGTAGGAAATGGCCGTTTTTCTTGTAGTGCCATCGATCTGTTCCACTAGGGTCAGAACTCAGATGTTTCACAAGGATCATAATTAATCAACAATCAATAAATTACTGATAAAACTATTTACGGTGATGAAAGTAATTTTTTTTAATATGTTAAGACATTTAATCACACTTCCAGAGCTAAAAGCTTATAAAAATTTGGGGATATTCAAGTATAAGTTTTAATCTCAAAACTATCTAACCAATTATCAAAAAATTATAAATTGTGAACTTTTTATTTTCCAAAACGGTTTCGTTTATAATAAATTACTAAAATTTCCTTAATATTTTTTTAAATCTGAATCTTCAGCCCTATTACTTGTTTTGTCCTGAAGGCCCATTATTCGAGATTTGGGCCCATAATGCCATAACCCAACAACACAGGCCCATCCATGTACACTATATATATTCGAGCCGCTTCATCAATTTCATTTTTAAATTAGCTTCACTCGACTTGAAAGCATACTCATCTTCCTTCTTCAACGTCCCCTCCCCTCCTAATTAGCAATAGCAAAAGTACATCAAAATATTGTTTAGGGGACAATTACATTATATTTTCCAAAATTTGACATCAAAATATTGTGAATTTGGACGATTGGCAAGGACCGAGACTCACTATGTTCTTCCTAGTTCCGTCTTATACCGATCAAATTTTAGTGATTTGTTTTCTCGCTATATTTTCTTCGGAAATTTGAATTTGTATGTTTGTTATGATTTATATGCAGATAAAATAAAAGCTTCACGGTGCTTCTTGAAACTTAAAATCAATGTCGGGTGGTCACTTATTCAACAATATCTCTCTCGGAGGCCGCGATGGCACTGTAAGTTGTACATTCTCCACCGATAACCTATTCAAAAAATATGTGCATGCCCTTTATTCTTCTTAACCCTAACCCTAGTTCTGTTAAGCAATTTATGTATATATATTCTATACAATCAGATCAGTGTTACTAAAATTCATGTGCATATCTCATGCATGCATGCAAATTCTGCATATTGAATGAAATTTTACGTGTTGTTTGCTGCTGCAGAACCCTGGACAACTAAGGGTTGTTCAGACTGGGGGTATAATGTGGAAGAAACAAGGAGGTGGCGGAACTGACGTGGAAGTAGATAAGGCTGATATTTTAGGGCTTACGTGGATGAAGGTTCCCCGGACTAACCAGCTTGGAGTTATTAGCAAGAAAGGGTTCAAGTACAAATTTACTGGTTTTCGTGACCAAGTATGGTTCTAGCCTTGGCAAAACATCAATTACTATTTCCGGTGGCTGAATTGATTTGTTTAATTTTTCGGTTCAAGTAACATGATATACTGCATTATACATGTGTTTGTAATATGTTTATGAAGTAGAACCAATTAGGCCTCTGAACAGAGGGGATACAGGGGAGAGAAGAAACTAGAACTGACATAACTCTCCTGTCATCTCCAAAAACTTTTACTTTTAAATAGGTAGTAGCAGGTGATTTGATTTCCTGCACAACTTCTTGGTTTTGCCATCTTATTTTCAATATTTTGGTATTGTACCATAAACTGATGATCAGTCTTATTAATTTCGTGTTATAGTTTTCTTATTGTGTTCCCAGTAGAATTACTGGGAAGTCGCTTACTTTTGCTTCTTACTTTCTTAATCAGGCAACATGCTTAGTTTTCTAGTTGGCTCAAAGCAAGCGTTTGAGGTATCCTTATAAGCTGATGTCTCTCAGACACAACTTCAAGGGACTAACGATGTTATGCTGGAATTTCATGCTGATAATACTACTGGGGCTACTGAGGTTAATTCCTATTCAGTTATTTATCAAGATTTTTAAGTTATCAGATTAAGTTAATTTTTTATGTTTAGACAGCTTCTTTGAGTAATTTCACCTGGAATAAGTTCCTAATATTGTTTCAGTCGTCTAGAATTCACGTGGAGGCTTCAATGTGTGCTTTTTGTTACAGAAGTAATGATTGGAATTAAAAATGTGGTGTCATGGATGAACATGTTCCGGCTTGGTCAGGTGTCCGTTTTTCATTCTTGTCGTGTACTATGTAGCCGAACCTCTATAAGTTGAGTCGAATTTAGTCCCCGAGTTATAAGCCTCATTCCGGTGGTCTTGTATGCTTTTATCTTCTTTTTGATTTTTCTAAATTTACACTTTCTGATTTTTCTGAATTTACACTATGGCTATTATTTTGATCACCTTCATATCAT
Source organism: Heracleum sosnowskyi (assembly GCA_030848705.1). Taxonomy (NCBI): domain Eukaryota; kingdom Viridiplantae; phylum Streptophyta; class Magnoliopsida; order Apiales; family Apiaceae; genus Heracleum; species Heracleum sosnowskyi. The sequence goes on along the minus strand of JAUIZM010000014.1, from coordinate 3,940,991 downwards.
GATTACAGAAAGATTCACTGATGGAGATCAGTTTCCATATACCTGATTCCAATACTCATTTTGTCGGTGATGAAAATTGTCCTCCGGCTCAAGTGAGTTTTTTCTAGACCTATATAGAGTTAAACCGTACAGTACAGTAATAATTTTATTTTAAACTTAGTGTCATGGCCACTTTATGTATAGATCTTTCGCAACAAGATCTTGTCAATGTCTGATATCACACCAGGAGGTGAAGAACCTGTTTTCACTTTAGAGGGGATCGCGATTCTTACTCCTAGCCAAAGCCACTTGTCAATGTCTGATATCCACTTGAGAGGAGTTTTTTCTTCCTGCCAAAGCCTCCTACACTTATTCTTCATGATATGGTATATAGTACTTTTAACATTTAAATCTAACAATTCATGATCAAAATCAATACTTTCTTGTATTCTAGCAGGGGTGATCACGTGAGTGTCAAATTCAAGCTCTGATTGTTACAACTTGCTAGTAAATTATATGTTCTGATTTCAGATTGATTATGTGGATTTCGAGATGCATGCTGCTGGGCGGTCAAACATGCAATACTTTGATCTTCTAATCAGACTGAAGACTGAACAAGAATATTTATTCCGGAACATCCAAAGAAATGAACAAGAAATTCATTTTTTTACTGTAATATAAATTATACTGCAGTTCAAGGGGTTTGAAAATCATGAATCATGGCGGTCCCCAAGCTGCAGATGGTGTTGCTGCTGTTTTTCAGAATGACGATGATGTTGACCCACATCTTGAGAGGATCAAGAATGATGCTGGTGGAGATGAGAGCGATGAGGAGGTAATATCGTCATTTTTTTGGATAGATGTATGGTAATCTAAGTAATGTGATATTCTCATGCTTAGGTCCCTGACAAGTGCTTTGGAACCGTGTAGAAATTTATCATTTGCTATCTTTCACTGTACTTTCTATGTTCCTAAGATTGATATGTGAACCGATTGTACTCCATTGTAACTAGTAAGTTATGGTTGTAAATGGTATGTGAAGCATTAAAAAGGGTGGCGTGTGTCTGCTAAGACTTTCTCGGCTTATGTTTGGAATCTAAACATACTTTTACTACTAGCTGTAAAATATCGACTCTACTCAAGTACTCAGCAAACAATTGTAGGGGATGACTTTTTTGTAGTAGTATTTTGACTTTATCGGTTTCGTGAGATTCTTGAGTGTTTAGTATCCATGTTCATCTCTGTCTTGTATTGCATGCTACTGCAAATGTTTAATATGGTTGATCTATTATGCAGGATGAGGATTTCGTTGCTGAGAAAGATGATTCTGGTTCACCTACAGATGATTCTGGAGGAGAAGATTCTGATGCGAGTGACAATGGAGGTGAAAAGGAGGTATACCAGTCTTCATTATTTGCTTATTCTAGGGGTTCATTGTCAAGTGTCAACATTCAGTAGTTCACTTGTATAACTGCCTATTCAGAAACTTGCCAAAAAGGAACCCGAGAAAGAGCCTTTGGCATTTCCCAAGGAAGCGGCAAGTAGGAAGAGAACAAGGACGAAAGATGGCGAGGAAGATGGTGTTAAGAAGAAGAAAGACCCAAATGCACCTAAGAAGCCATTGAGTGCTTTCATGTTCTTCTCCAAGGCTGAGAGGGAGGTTGGTATCTCTATCTTTTTTCCTCTTAAAAAAAATATCATCATTTGTCTTTCTTTCACCTTTAATGTGGACTCATCATATGTGTTCAGCATTATCATAGGGGTGTCAAGTTTTACTAGACTGGTTTGTTTTCTACTGGTTCATTAGAAATTGTATACAGAATGTGAAGAAGACTAATCCTGGAATTAGCTTCACAGATGTTGGCAGAGTTCTGGGAGAAAGATGGAATAAGATGTCAGGTCTGTGTAATCTCTCACACCCATTCACAGTCATTTTCATATTCTCAGTGTCTATATCTGATTGCAAACTGAATGCTTGCAGGCGAGGAGAAAGATGTTTACGAAGCAGATGCCAGGCAAGACAAGAAATTAAATCCGACACTGATTTGCAAGAAATGAATCCGACACTGATTTGCTTACTGCTAACATAGCAACATACAAAACATCACGCTTCTTTGTATAGCAACGATCCATCACTATTGATCAGTCTAGTTCAACATTACAGTTAAATCGCATCTAGTACCCTATTTTATACGGAAAATTGAATCAAAGAAAATTAAATGTACCCTATTTCAAATTTAAATTAGTGAAGAGTCGAGTTTCAAAATATAGTAAATCTTCACAAACATAGAGCATTTCCGATGCATACATAACTTTTAGCTATATCTTAAGTGGTAATGAATATAGTCAACCAACATGTATAATGATTGATGACAAACCCTTAATAAGAAAAAAATACGACCTAACATAGTTTGGTTGGCTATATTTGTTGAACGACTACAATTCTCTATAATTTTTCACCTCATCCCCTTTCTATTTTTAAAATATTTTAGACTTATTTTATTTTCATATCATAAGTTGCCTTTTATTGATAATAATTCAATATTATTTTTGAAATATAGCTAACCAATATAGATGATACCATTGGAGACAAAATCACTTTTCATTATCTATAATATAGCCGATTATTATTTTATATTATTTTAGCCAACCATTATACATAATATAGTTGGAGATGCTCTTATACACTACTAACACACTACTACTAATTTAGGCTCAATTAATAATTTTTTTTATATATATCATTTTCAGTTCTTTTATTTTCTGACTTTTTTATTTTTCTATCTTAATTTTTTAAATTATTACTCCTAAATTCACGGTAATGTGTTAGTAGTGTAGGCGTACACAAGTGCAATTGTGCAAATGATGATTAACCGGAAAATGCAACATAAAATTTACTTTGCTAACTTTTTTTAAGTTTCTTACTTTCCTATCCCTATCTTCTACTTTTAACTATACAAAACTCCATAATGTATCTCGTAGACAATTAACTATAATCAAAAACTCAATTTTCAATAATTTTTAATAATTTTTTTCTCTCCATGCTTTGTGGGAGTCTGGTTTTCTCTCCATATTCTTAAACTTTAAGAATCTCTGTGAGAGTTCTTTTATGGCAGATAATATGAGTATTGATCAGCAAATGGCAGGGCTAAGAATTGATGAGGAAGAGAACGAAAGCTTTATCTTTGAGGAGGATTTTGAGGAGGATGTTAATAGATTTGATCTTTGTCTGGTAGGTAGAATTTTAACAGAGAAAAACATCAATACGAGAGCAATGAAGTCAAAGCTTGCAGATGTTTGGAGGCCAGTGATGGGGATCAGTATCAAAGACATTGCTCCAAATGTGTTTCTGTTTCAGTTCTTCAGAAAGGAGGATTTACAATGGGTATTGAAGGGTGGCCCCTGGTCCTTTGATAATGTTATGGTGGCGTTGGAAATGGTGGCGCCTGAGGAAGATCCTGCGAAAGTCAACACGTTGTTTTTGAATATTTGGATTCAACTTCATAACCTTCCAATGGGGTACATGATGGAGACTGTTGGGAAACAGTTGGGGAATTTCTTCGGGGAATTCCTTGAGTATGATGAAAAGAATAACTCTATCTGGAGGGATTGCATGAGAGTTAGAATCAAGCTAGATGTGCGAAAGCCTATTAAACGAAGGAAAAAGATAACAAAGAAAGATGGTTCGGAGTTTATTGTATTGTGCAAGTATGAGCGTCTAGGTGAGTTCTGTTTCTCATGTGGTATGGTCACACATACTAACAGGTTTTGCAGGAATACTGTAGCCAAGGAAACAGGAGGAGAGAAGGATTGGGGTAACTGGCTTCGAGCTCCACCGCGTAGGGTGGCGGGCCAGAATCAGAGTAGATGGATCAGAGAGGAAGGTGATGACACGTGGGAAGAGAGGATTGGAGGGAGCATTAACAACCAGCAAAATTTGGGGGGAATATTTTCAAAAAAAGGGAAAGGGATAAGGGAGGAGAGTGATTGTGGGGATTTGGTTGTTCAGAAGGGTAAGGTGGGTGTGAGCAAATCAAACTCTTTAATTCCAGCTACTTTTCAGGGATATAACACAACGTCTAATGTGTTATATGAGTATATTGCGGACGAGAGTGATGGGCTCCAATTAGAAGAGCGTAAAAGAAGGAGAAGTGAATTAGAAGTGGGCCATATGGGTCATGCGAGTTATCAAATTGGAGGAGATTTTCAGACAGAACAAAACATTCAAGGTCCTGTTATTTCTGTAGGGGATTTAGCAGTACCAAAAAACAATGAATTGGCTGAGCTTGCGATGCAAGCCAACCAGCCACAATGATTCTGATAGGTTGGAACTGTCGAGGTTTGGGCCAATCTCGTACAGTTCGAGTACTCCAGGAGATGTTAAAATCTCATAAGCCCGACATTTTGTTTTTATTTGAAACTTTAGTAGAAGGTAATAAAGTCGAATCTTTAGCTTCTAAGCTGGGTTTTATTAATTTTTTCTCAATAGACAGGCAGGGTAGAGGAGGAGGATTAACAATTTTTTGGAAACGCAATGTGAGATGCTCAGTGGTTGATTCATCCCAAAATCACATTGACATTCATGTGAAGGAGACGAATAATGGTGTCTGGAGGTTAACCTGTTTCTATGGTTTTCCTGAGCGTGAGAGGAGACAAGCTTCTTGGGATTTTCTTCGGTTACTAGCTTTAAGGTCCCAGCTGCCTTGGTGTATCTTTGGGGATTTCAATGATCTTCTATATAGCACTGACAAAAAAGGTAAACACCCCCATCCTCAAAGTTTATTATCAGGTTTCAAAAATGCTATTGAGGATTGTTCTTTAGCTGAAATTGATCTGCAAGGAGGTGGTTTCACCTGGGAAAAAAGTAAAGGTACGGCAGATTGGGTGAGAGAAAGGTTAGACCGGGCTTTTGCTACAGATTCATGGTGGCACATTTTCCCGTTGTGTACGCTTTCAGTGTTTCATGATGTGGCTTCTGATCATGAGCCTATTAAATTGGAGTTGGTTAATACCTTGGTGACAAAAAAGCAGTTTCGCTTTAGGTTTGAAAATACCTGGCTCAAGGAGGAGAGTTTTCATCAAGATGTTGCAGAGTTCTGGCAAAAGCTCCCAGCGATTCATTTACTCCCAAAGCTCATCTCGGTTTCAAGCTATATGGCGAAGTGGGGTCAAACTTTCTTTCACAAATTCAGGGATAAAGTCATCAAACAGAAGGAAATAATTGATCAGCTCAAAGATAGGGAAGATGATGATGGCATTCAAATGTATTTTGACGAGAAGGAGAAATTGAGTGATTTACTAATGCACGAAGAACTCTTCTGGAAACAACGAGCCAAGACCTTTTGGCTTGAAGAGGGTGACTCAAATACGAAATTTTTCCATGCTTCTGCTTCGAGTAGGAAAAAATCTAATCTTATTTCAGGCCTGAGAGCAGAGGATGGTACAATGGTGTCTAACCACGAGCAGCTTTGCAACATGCTGAAGAGTTATTATACCAATGTTTTTTCTGCATCAGATACTCATGTGAACTTGGAGGGGCCTGAATATAATAGTGATTTGATTATCACAGATGAGCAGAATGATATGTTAACAGCAGATTTGAACTTTGAAGAGTTTACGGAGGCGGTGAAATGTATGCACCCAGATAAGGCCAGCGGTCCTGATGGTCTAAACCCGGCCTTCTTTCAGCATTTTTGGAAGATAATTGGTAGAGAAGTTTTCCAAAGCTGTAAAGATTGGTTACTAGACTGTAAGTTTCCAGCAACAGTGAATGATACCACTCTAGTTTTAATCCCGAAAAAAGAACATGTTGAAGAGATCAAAGATCTTAGACCCATTGCTTTATGTAATGTGCTCTACAAAGTTGTGGCTAAAGTTTTATCCAATAGGCTGAAAAAGATCTTACCAGATATCATTTCAGAGGAGCAATCTGCCTTTGTGCCAGAAAGGAACATCACTGACAATGTCCTAGTAGCCTTTGAGTTACTGCATTTTATGAAACGCAAGAGCAGTGGGCTAGAAGGGGAGGTAGCTCTTAAGCTAGACATTTCTAAGGCTTACGACAGAGTTAGATGGGATTATTTGCGGAACAGAATGCGTTTGATGGGTTTCTCTGAACGTTGGATTAAATGGATCATGGTGTGTGTAATGACAGTGTCTTACTCCATATCTTTTCAAGGAACTATGGTTGGTCCAATCATTCCAAAGAGGGGGCTTCGGCAAGGCGACCCTTTATCACCATATCTATTTTTACTGTGTGTAGAAGGCTTATCTTTGGCTTTGAAATCAGCGGCTACTAATGGCAATATCTCAGGCTGCTGCATTTGTACCACGGCTCCATCAGTGACTCATTTGCTGTTTGCGGACGACAGCTTTTTGTTTTTTAAAGCTACTTCTGTTGAAGCGCAAGCTATTAAAGAGGTGTTGAATTCTTATGAAGCAGTTTCTGGGCAAGCAGTTAACTTTCAAAAATCTGCTGTGTTTTTTAGTGCCAATGTGAGGAGAGATAAACAAGCAGAGATAAAGCAGGTTCTGGGGGTGTTTAATGACATTGGCGAAAGTAAGTATCTTGGGTTGCCTTCTTTAATTGGTAGATCAAAGAAAACGGTGTTTAAATATCTAAAGGACAGAGTATTTCAGAAGATACAAGGGTGGAGTTCCAAACTTCTGTCTCGAGCAGGAAAAGCTATTATGATTCGGAATGTTGCTCAGGTGATTCCAGCCTATACCATGTCCTGTTTTCTTATTCCTAAAAGCTTATGTCAAGAAATTGAAAGACTTATGAATGCTTATTGGTGGAGATCTAGTTCGACTGCGAGTAAGCCTATTCAGTGGTTAGCCTGGGAAAAGATGAGTATGTCAAAGTCGAAGGGGGGTCTTGGATTCAGAAACTTACACGGTTTTAACTTGGCGCTTTTGGGTAAGCTTTGCTGGAATTTAATTTCTAAACCAACTGCTCTTGTGTCTAAAGTGCTGAAAGCTAGATATTATCCAGATTGCCATTTGCTTCAAGCAAGGAGGTCGGGGGGTTCTAGTTATACATGGTCAGGAATTTGGGAAGCTAAGGAAGAGATTAAAACAGGTCTTCGCTGGGTTCTGGGAGATGGTCAGTTGTTAGCTCGCAAACACGCAAGTATACGTGGTCACAAAATAGCAAGTGGTAAATAAAAGTTCGTTCCTCAGGGACAAGATGTACTGCGAATTTAATGCCTATGCAACAGAGTATGATTACTTCTTACTGCCTGACAATTTATCAATTTCAAGTTTTTATTATTCTAAAATTATCAACTAAGCACGAAATATCGGAAAATGAATTAACAAGAAATTATCTATAGCAAGAGAGACATGGGATTCCAATTTCATCTACAATTTCACTCATAGCTGACTCAATATAACGACTCGGGTGATAAATTCAATAATTAATCAGATAACACAATGATAATACGAGCTACCTTTCAGCAAACTCGCATCAAACCTCTAAATTCCCACAACAGATGGAGTTTAAGAAGACACCAAATTATATTCAGATTATATATGTCTATACAATCTGAGAATATAACTGATTTAAGCTTAGGTTATCAATACGATTACATGGGGCAACGTGAAATGGGTTAAATCACACTACAAATCAAGAATAATTAATTACTCAAGAACCTATGCTAATTTGGCGACATCAACACCCTAGAATCCACTTTCGCAATCATCTAGGATTGAATAAATAAGATGGTAGCTAATCATCTTTAAATTAATTCAACCAAACTAGAGTACCAAAATTAAATCACCCGGAATCATTCACGAATCAAGCACAAAAGTTACGTTATAGAATCCATTGGAACCCCATGAAAAAGAATTAGTTCATGTCTGAATTAATTATTAACATGGAAATTATGTAGAACATAGATCTGAAATTGCACATGATAATAAACAATATGGGAATAATTAAAAATATAAGAACAAGAGATAGAAAATAAAACCCAATTGAGAAGTGAAATTCTGAAGGTTGAAATTAAATTGAAAAACGAGCTCTTGTCACCTCAAGAACCCTAGAATTCTGATGTACGTTCTAAGATAAAAAACTCTCATCCTGATAATAATCTCTACTTCTAATATTAATAAGTTTAAAAACTTAACTATTACACAAGCCCAAAAGAATTAGGCCCAAAAGGTTTGTAGTTAACCCGAGAGAATTAAAGAACCAGGAAATACACACCACTGCGCTCGACCTTGCGCAGCTGCTCGGCAGACACGCGCACCTGCGCTAACAAACAGAAAACCGGGAGCGCACCTGCGCCTAGGACATGCGCTGCTGCGCGCTTGGACAGAGAAGGCTTTGCGCACCTGCGCGAATTCATGCGCACCTGCGCCTGTGGTCAGAGGGTCGACTGCGCACCTGCGCGAATATGAAGCGCTGCTGCGCCTGTGTTGCGCTCCTGCGCGCCTATGTTGCGCTCCTGCGCCTGGTAACCCCTGCCCAGTTTTGTAGAAATTTCTCTCCTCTTCGCGTGAGCTGTTGAATCGCCCAATTCTGATGTCCGGAACTCCAGTTATGGCCAAAACAGTGAGGTATGCGCATTGTGCTCAAATTCCTGAGTTCTCTTGCCCTGGTCTTCCTGTAATTTCTACTTTAAGCTCACCGATTACCACCATTTCTTCACCAACAACACCAATGCCTCCGACTATGCAACCTACACAAATTAGATGAAAACACATCAAACTAACACGAAACTTGAGAACTAGCAATCGTTTTAAGTACGAATGGAATGCAAATAGTGGATATAAAATCCACTTATCACACCCCCAAACTTAACCCGATGCTTGTCCTCAAGCATAAACAAATGCAACACGAACGATATGCAATGAATGAATGCAACTAATATGAGAATGCAAACGATCCCCTCAAACTAACCATAACCAATCAACAAGCCAACATCTCAAGGAATGCAATCTTTCAAACAGAGTTCGACCAAATTCCCGTATACTAACAATACAAACACAGAAACGTGCGTGTGTGCAATGCTCATCAATATACTCTCAAACTAAATCAAGACCATATCCTATTCTTCACCAAAACAACCACAAGCTTATAAACAAAATGAACTCTAGACACAAGAAACCACTTAAAGACACCTCAATATCCACTCGAGTTAGACAGGAATTCATGCTTTTATTACAAAACAACATACTAAACACAATACGCATGCTTATTTGACCGTGCAATGGCTGAGACCCCTAAAGGCTTATACAATAATACCCATGTAGCGAGCGTTAGGTTAGTGGATCCCAGACCGGAAAAGTCTTAGGTCACTAGGCACAAAGTCCCCAAGAACTTAATTACTCGAGTATTAAAAAGCTCAACCTGATCAATTCTGCATAAAACAACTAAAACAACTCTTTTTTTTTTTTTCTTTTCTTTTTTTTTTCTTTTTTTTATATTTTTTTTTTTTTCTTCGGAATGAGTGTGCTTTGCCTTTTTCTCATCCCACCCTAGACTACTCATCTTTTCAATGAGCCGGCTACTAGCCATTTGACGCCTAGCTTTTACTGACAACTAGCATGATATCCCTGTTTTCCCCCAAACTTAGACTTAAGTGCTTCTTTCAATTTCAAGAGAATAGAAAACATTCTAAATATAAGCAAGTGGTTAAATTCTAACTTCCAAACAAACATGGTCTGATCAAATTCAAAAGCAACCAATGAGACTTGTGAATTTACATTTGTTTCTGGCATGCAAGTCAATTCATAGGAACTTAATCAACCCTCTATTCATCACTACTACACTCCCATCAACATGGACTCACCAACCAAGAAATAGTCAAATCCTAAGGATCATGAATTATGCTATGCATGCTAATGCAACTAACATGAACTCACCTGGCATAAACAAACAAAACAAAAACAAATATGCTCTATATGACAATTATGCAACAATATGAATGAAATTATACTAACATGCATTATGATTTCTAAATGAACACAATGACACAAATACTACTAATCCTCAAATCACCCCCAAACTTAAGATATTCAATGTCCTCATTGAAGGCAATAAAAAGGATAGAGAACATACCTAACTATCGGCAGGATCACCCTCCTCGGGTGTTAAATCTGGTGGTGGATATACGAAGAATCGGGGACCACACAACACAACTGTTTTATTTGAAAGCAGGAAATCCATGGGTTGCCTCCCAAGAAGCGCCTTTCTTTAACGTCTTTAGCTAGACTTGGCCACGATTTTTAACTTGAAAAATTTCCACACCGCACCTCTATAAGGGCCACTTAAGGATCTTTTCTGGAGCGACATCTTCAACGACAAGCTTTACCCGTCTTCGCTCCTCACCAGATCTCTTAACAACATTCTCCCGCCTACCTGAAAAGTTAGCAGCAATAACAATAGCAAGCAAAGGAGATGAATTACAAGAAACATACCCCAGGTGAACTAGCAATGGGTTGAGCTCGAGTTTGGGAGCTCCTTCAAATGATGGCTTAAGGCGCACCTGAGAATTCCAGAGATCTTCCACTCCAAGCAACTTGTGTGGAATACGTAGCCCCATTAGCCAAGGCACTGTAATCCTCAGCTGGCCATGCCTTGCCTTCTCCTTCTCTGTGTCATACTTTTTACTCTGCCCTACATCAACCAATTTCAAGCTAAAACACTCCTCATCCTCCGCCGGCAAATTCATGGCTAGAGTTTGCTTCTGAAGCCTCGGTGGATATGGAGGAGGAAAATCGATTTGGATACCCTCTGTAGTCTTCTCCGGAGTAGATTTGTCAGCAGGAGTGATGCTCTTTTCCTCTTCGGCCTCCAACTGGTCGAAGTCAGATTGCAACGGAGCGGCATTCAACAACTGAAGATGCTCTTCTAATTCATCATCTTCAATGTCAAACTTCCATTGAAAAGCACTCTCTACAGACTTTGACTTTAACGGCTGATCAACCTTCTTACGGTGTTCAGTATCAACCATTACCACACTGAGACCCTCTTCATCCTTCGAAGGAAATAGCATAGCCACTTGAGCCTTGGAGTTTTCTTGATCTTGGGCTGATTCTTCAGAATTTTCAGATTGCAAAGGAAGTGGTTGCGGCTGATTATTCAGAACCGAATTCTCTGGACATTCTGAATTTTCTGATTGGGTTGCCTCCGGTTCTCCTTCCTTATCAGCTTCATGTTCTGATTCTTCCTCATCTTTGCCCTCAGACTCTCCTTCCTGAACTTCGATCAAGGTCTCACCCGTGGCTAAGAAAGGCCAGTCAAGACTGATAGGAAGGTTCTTGTCCTCCTGCTCTACAGCCAGGCCTTCTGTGTCACTTGCAATTTGATTCAATGTTTTTAATGCATTTGCAATTTGACCAATCTGATCTCCTATTGTCTGGAGAGACAATGCATTGCTTTTAACCATCAACCTCAATTCTTCTAATTCAGCTTCTTCGGTCGACTGTTGGTTAGACCAAGTCTGAAATTGCTGCTGCTGAAATTTAGGAGGTTGAAAGTGTTGATGCACTGGGGCATACTGATGCTGAAATTGTTGCCCCTGTTGCTGCTGAGTTCCCCATGGACTGTATGGCTCATCTCCAAACTGCTGATTTTGGAGCGGGTAGGACGGATATTGGGATTGCTCCATACCACTCTGATTGTAGTCCCAGCTGAAATTTGGCCGGTTTCTGTTATACTCACATTGATGAGTGTAATGTCCACCTGCACACAGCTCACACACAATTACGAAGTCCTGCTCCCAATAATCCATCAAATAAATAAAAAAACAGTTCAAGTCAGTAATCTATAACGACCACTGATGACAAGCACTTAAACTACAAATAACACCGTAGTCCCCGGCAGCGGCGCCAAAAACTTGTTAGCTCGCAAACACGCAAGTATACGTGGTCACAAAATAGCAAGTGGTAAATAAAAGTTCGTTCCTCAGGGACAAGATGTACTGCGAATTTAATGCCTATGCAACAGAGTATGATTACTTCTTACTGCCTGACAATTTATCAATTTCAAGTTTTTATTATTCTAAAATTATCAACTAAGCACGAAATATCGGAAAATGAATTAACAAGAAATTATCTATAGCAAGAGAGACATGGGATTCCAATTTCATCTACAATTTCACTCATAGCTGACTCAATATAACGACTCGGGTGATAAATTCAATAATTAATCAGATAACACAATGATAATACGAGCTACCTTTCAGCAAACTCGCATCAAACCTCTAAATTCCCACAACAGATGGAGTTTAAGAAGACACCAAATTATATTCAGATTATATATGTCTATACAATCTGAGAATATAACTGATTTAAGCTTAGGTTATCAATACGATTACATGGGGCAACGTGAAATGGGTTAAATCACACTACAAATCAAGAATAATTAATTACTCAAGAACCTATGCTAATTTGGCGACATCAACACCCTAGAATCCACTTTCGCAATCATCTAGGATTGAATAAATAAGATGGTAGCTAATCATCTTTAAATTAATTCAACCAAACTAGAGTACCAAAATTAAATCACCCGGAATCATTCACGAATCAAGCACAAAAGTTACGTTATAGAATCCATTGGAACCCCATGAAAAAGAATTAGTTCATGTCTGAATTAATTATTAACATGGAAATTATGTAGAACATAGATCTGAAATTGCACATGATAATAAACAATATGGGAATAATTAAAAATATAAGAACAAGAGATAGAAAATAAAACCCAATTGAGAAGTGAAATTCTGAAGGTTGAAATTAAATTGAAAAACGAGCTCTTGTCACCTCAAGAACCCTAGAATTCTGATGTACGTTCTAAGATAAAAAACTCTCATCCTGATAATAATCTCTACTTCTAATATTAATAAGTTTAAAAACTTAACTATTACACAAGCCCAAAAGAATTAGGCCCAAAAGGTTTGTAGTTAACCCGAGAGAATTAAAGAACCAGGAAATACACACCACTGCGCTCGACCTTGCGCAGCTGCTCGGCAGACACGCGCACCTGCGCTAACAAACAGAAAACCGGGAGCGCACCTGCGCCTAGGACATGCGCTGCTGCGCGCTTGGACAGAGAAGGCTTTGCGCACCTGCGCGAATTCATGCGCACCTGCGCCTGTGGTCAGAGGGTCGACTGCGCACCTGCGCGAATATGAAGCGCTGCTGCGCCTGTGTTGCGCTCCTGCGCGCCTATGTTGCGCTCCTGCGCCTGGTAACCCCTGCCCAGTTTTGTAGAAATTTCTCTCCTCTTCGCGTGAGCTGTTGAATCGCCCAATTCTGATGTCCGGAACTCCAGTTATGGCCAAAACAGTGAGGTATGCGCATTGTGCTCAAATTCCTGAGTTCTCTTGCCCTGGTCTTCCTGTAATTTCTACTTTAAGCTCACCGATTACCACCATTTCTTCACCAACAACACCAATGCCTCCGACTATGCAACCTACACAAATTAGATGAAAACACATCAAACTAACACGAAACTTGAGAACTAGCAATCGTTTTAAGTACGAATGGAATGCAAATAGTGGATATAAAATCCACTTATCATCAGTCTATTAAAGCTAGTTCTGATAGGTGGTTAAGGAATAAAGCTAATTTTTGTGTTGATCAAAGCAGTACTTCTGTAGAGGTGAACACAAAAGTTTGTGAGTTTTTTAGTGCAGACAAGAACAGCTGGGATGAAAGGAAGGTAAAAACATGCTTTAACCAAGTTGATGCTGAGGCCATTTTGAGTACGCGTATTCCTAGTAGTGGTACAAAAGACAGGATTGCCTGGTGTCATTCAAGTAATGGCAAGTACACGGTGAAAACGGGTTATCAACAATGGCATAACAATCACATTGGTGAGATAGGTTTGCAGCAGTCCAAAGGGTGGAGTAATATTTGGAGCTTAAATATCCCTCACAAAATCAGAATTTTTCTGTGGAGATTTTGTCGCAACAACGTACCTGTTAGAAACCTTCTTAATCACAGGGGAATTCGAGGGGTGCCGATAGGATGCAATATGTGTGTGGGTGACATAGAACATTTGGCACACTTGTTTTTCGACTGTCGTTTTGCTAAAGAATGTTGGAAAATAGTGGGTCTTGAGTATGATATGAGGGATGTGGAATATGTGTCAGAATGGGTGTTACATAAGCTGAGTAATGATACGGCTGAGAATCTGGGGAAGATTTCTGCAGTGCTCTGGGGTGTGTGGTTTGCCAGGAATAAACGCATCTTCGAGAACAAATACATGTCTCCAGTAGTTACCATGAACTGGAGCATGTCACAAATAAGGGAATGGCGTGATGCAAACAACAAACGGCATGTTACTGGTTCATTTCAAGGAGGAGGTATGCAGCAACAAGTTCGAAAATGGACTAAACCAGCGATGGGGTTTCGAAAATTGAATGTTGACGCAGCTGTCAAGGAAGGACAGAACTCTTTCTCAGTGGGATTGGTCCTTAGAGATGACAGGGGTCAGTATGTTGCAGGGAAAACGAGACACTTTGCAGGGACAGTTAACGTAGCAGAGGCAGAAACAGTTGCCATCCTTGAAGGTCTGATATGGCTGGAGGAACTTCCTCCTGGTCCTATCATTCTCGAAAGCGACTCGCTGCTTAGTGTTAATGCTATCAGCAATGGTTGTTTGAACTTGCTGGAAGCTGGGCACCTGGTGCAGAGTTGTAGGAATATAATCAGTAGTAGAGAAAATGTCTCAGTAGTTTTTGTTAGGAAGCAAGCAAACAAGGCAGCCCATCTTTTGGCTAGATATCCTTGTGAGCTTAATAGCTTCGTTGTTAATTTGTCTCCTCCATCTTGTTTGTTGGGGACGCTTCTGTCGGATGCTTTGATGGTTTAATGAAAATCGTTTATTTGTTTCAAAAAAAAAAAGTTTCTTACTTTCCTAGATCATTGAGGACTTTTCGAAAGGACCCGATAACATCATTGAGGCCCATTAAATTTTTCCAATTAGATCGAAAGGACTTTTCGAGACCCGATAATATCATTGAGGCCCAATCCCATTAAACTTTTCCTCAATTTTCTAGAAAAAAAAACACTCCATTTTATTCCTCGTTTGCTTGTTGGGTAGTGTTTGAGCAGACAAGACAAGCCACAATACAACTATACTTCCGTAAGAAAAATCTATGGCATCGTTATCCGGACCCACAACCCCATTTCCACCGCCGATTAACCGGAGACCGGAAACTCAACCGGCCAAAAATCTTGAAGCACTGAAACTAAAGGAAAGAGAAAACAAAGAAAGAAAAGTGATGGTGAATAACAAGATAGCATCACAAAAGGCAATTTCAATAATATTGAGAAGAGAAGCTACAAAATCTGTAATTGAGAAGAAAAGAGGTCCTACTAATTCTAAAAAGCTCTTGCCCAGAACTGTTCTTGAAGCTCTTCATGAAAGAATCACTGCTTTGCGTTGGGAATCTGCTCTTAAGGTCCTCTCTCTCTCTCTCTGTCTCTCTCTCTCTCTCTCTCTCTCTCTCTCTCTCTCTCTCTCTCTCTCTCTCTCTCTCTCTCTCTCTCTCTCTCTCTCTCCCTCTCTCTCTCTCTCTCTCTCCCCCCTCTCTCTCTCTCCCCCCTCTCTCTCTCCCCCTGGGTTTGTGTGTGTTGCATATTCTTATCCATATACATTGTTAAAGTTTTAATCTTTTTTGTTAATTTAGCTTAAATGATGAATAAGCAGTTTTGGGAAAGAGTAGGATTATGTAAATTATGAGTTTCTTGAGCAAATGATTATTTTTTTAATGACATTTAAAAGTTAAGCAGTTGGAGGCTTGGAGTTGGTGATAACAACGATAAGTAAACAACTGTTATCAGACAGAAGTTATGTTTTGGTGAATGGGTTCAAATACTTCGAAAGACCAGGCTACACTAGTCATTATTATTTCTTAATCCACAGCTGACACATATTACTGATATTAGGATTTAGGTGTAGTGATTTGTACTAACATGGCATATCATCATTTTAGCTCTTCAAGTATGTCAAGATGGACACATAACCCTCGAGCAAAATTTCCGTATATTCCAGCCATTTACGTTCGCCAATAGAATTATTCGAGAAGACATAATGGAGTTTTTCGGAGTCCGGAGCGTTTGTTTTGTGTGATACCACTCACATATCAAAGTCTGGACTTAATAGTATTTTTCTATGAATAGTTTGTGTTTTTTACCATAATGAAAAATATTGTGATTTTTCCCCGGTATTTAATTAATGAATTAAAAATAGGAAAAAATCATTTTTTATTGGTACGACCCACATATAAAGTTTTTACACACTATGATATTACATACAAGGTTTCTTCGTAACTTCATTTGTCTTATCGACTTACTAGAAGGGCCAAATTCATAATAAGCCAATATATAGGAGGAGTCTTATTTATATTTTCTTACCAGCAAACATTCTGATATTCGATATAGTTTACACCTTATAGATTATGTCAATGGTCAATCATTTAATAGTAAGGTATTCTGGAGGATTCATTCTTTTTGCTGTCAGGCAACAACAATTTTTACAAAGTTGGTTATCACTTATTAGTATGAGCCCGTCTTGGATATGGATATGTATGTCTGGCAATAAATGGTGGGAAAAATAAAATAAAGAATCTATTTAGTTCTTGCCTAGCTAAACCTTACTGGATGGACCTTGTACCTTGTATTGTTGACTTGGTTTTATGAGGCATTGGGTGAAAATAGGTTGTATATTTTTTCAAGCATTTGCATGTCCTCTATAAAATCTATTAACGTTAGAGAAAATGTGTATCCTCTCTCAGTGATGATTACTGATTAGATGTGTAGTGGTCATGGACTTATGGCACTGTTATAGTAATTAAGCTTCTCTAGATATCTTGGGGGTGGGGTTGGCTTTGAATTTTTTCTTGCAAGTTGGTACTTGTGCAGAATATTTTGAGAATCATTAATTAAGCAGTGCCAGAGTGGTGGCAAAGGTGCTTCTAGAAGAATATCAACTACCTAAAAAAAGGTATCATTATCGAGATATACGTCGTCCAAAAGTAGTGGTAAAACATTATTTAAGCAACTGAAAACCTCTAGGTCAATTTGTAAAATGTGTGGAGATGCTTAAAGTTGGCTATTCGTATGTTGTTTCTAATGCAACAAATTCTGCACATAATCACTTATTTGTGCTTCACCACCTGCCTTTTCTGACGATCAATTTATGAATATAACAAGTTTATGTGGTGCTTATCTCATTATCTGAAAAGAAGGTTGGTTGTGCTAATCGAAACAATAGCAAAATATTTCCGGTTTTTGTATTTCCTTTTTTGCCAAAATTTTGGATCTGCTTTTAAAATGGTTTTTCAATGTCAAAATTGTAGTCTGCAGATGTTCATAAACTAACAAAGACTGAAGTTACTTTCAGGTTTTTGAGTTACTTCAGGAGCAGCTATGGTACAGGCCAAACTCTGGTATCTATGTGAAGCTAATTGTCATGCTTGGGAAATGTAAGCAACCTGAGAAAGCCCATTCGTTATTCCAGGCCATGGTTGATGAAGGTTGTGCTGTGAACGTTGAATCCTACACTGCTCTTTTGTCTGCTTACAGCCGGAGTGGCCATTTGAACAAAGCATTTTACCTCCTCGAAGAAATGAAGACAACTTCTGATTGTCATCCTGATGTCTTCACTTACTCGATCCTCATAAAATCTTGCCTCCAAGTTTATGCCTTTGACAAAGTGCAATATCTGCTTTCTGACATGACATCACTAGGAATAAAACCCAACACGATCACATACAACACCCTCATTGATTCATACGGGAAAGCAAAAAAGTAAAATCTTTCTCTTTGCCTTGATATTATTAAGTTCAATAATATTTTTTGGATAAGATGATACTCAACGACCTATTCTGACTAATTTTCAATGAAATTAAAAGTAATTTACGTAAATTTATCAAAGTAGGTTAAGCAGTCAATGATTCTTCGATCAATATCAGTGAAGATATCTCAATCTTGAACTAAATTAGAAAATCAGTTGACTTTGCTTTAATAGTCAAAATGGGTCACTTGTTTTAAAATTAGGGTAGCAAATTTCCTGATTTCCATGATATAGTACTCCCTCCGTTTTGCTTGAACTTTTTGTCAATAAATATATTTAATTAATATTGTTATTCACAAAAGGAAAAGTTTAAAAATAATAATCCTAACCATGTGGTCAAACCTCTTTGAAGTGCGTACAAAAAAGTCAAACAACTAATATAATGGAACGGAGGGAGTATGAATAAAGATCTTAGTAAGAGGTGATGTGAATAATACAAAAAAAGAATTATCTATTAGTCCTTCATTGTAAATTGTATTTTCATGCCACCTCAAACTACAAGTTCGTTTTACTCTTAGCAATTCCTTCATTGTGGTTGTCTTGATGCCTTGTACAAATAAATGTGAAGATTATTACTTTGTTTTAAATGTATCCAACTGTCTTGTATTATAAAACCATTAGAGAGAGTAAATACCTTACTGGTTCCATTTGTTTTAAGGTTCACCCAAATGGAATCAACTCTTGTTGAGATGCTCCATCAGCAGGAAGTTGAGCCTGATGTATGGACCATGAACTCCACACTCAGAGCATTTGGCAACAGTGGACAGATTGAGATGATGGAGAGGTGTTATGAGAAGTTTCAATGTGCTGGGATTCAACCCAACATTAAGACCTTCAATATACTCTTAGATTCCTATGGGAAAACTGGTAATTATGAGAAAATGAGTGCTGTAATGGAATACATGGAGAAATATCACTTCTCATGGTCAATTGTCACGTACAATGTAGTGATAGATGCATTTGGAAGGGCTGGTGATCTTAAACAGATGGAATTTTTATTTAGGTTGATGCAGTCGGAGAGGATAAAACCAAACTGTGTCACACTTTGTTCACTTGTAAGAGCTTACGGTAAAGCGGGAAAAGCTGAAAAAATCACCAGTGTTCTGCGACTTACTGAAAATTCTGATGTGACACTTGATACTGTGTTTTTTAACTGCCTGGTTGATGCTTATGGGATGATGGGATGTGTAGCAGAGATGCAAAATGTCCTTGAAATAATGGAGAGGAAAGGATGCAAGCCTGATAAAATTACATATAGAACCATGATTAAGGCCTATTCTATGTGTAACATGACTAACCAGGTGAAGGAGTTCAAGGCTGTGCTTGCGTCACTGGGGAGCACTTCACCATAACGAAAGGACCAAGTTTTGAAGAACTACAGGCTACATATCTTTTTTGCAAGGTGAGTCATTGACAATTTTTCAAGCAGTAGAGCATAAAAGCATCGGACTGATTTATGATCCTTTAATCAAAACCGTTGGTAAGTGCTGGATATATTTGTTTTGCTAATTGAGTGTGTAAGTGTTCTGCCAAGTTTACTTAGCTGATGGATGTTTTACTCATAGCATCCTGAAATGTGGTATTATAATTTTTTATCTGATATAGAAATTATGAATAATATTTAGTTTTAACTATTAATTTTTAATGCCTCAACATGCGTACAAAGTTGCCCAAAGGGTATTATTTTGAAACAGAGGGAGTGCATAAAACTGCTTCCATATGAACTTTTCAGTGAACTGATTCTTTACTAATCCCAGTACTGTAATTTAAATGCACTGCATGTGCTACACACTTTTGCTATATTTCATTACTCAAGTGACGAACTTACTAAGAAGTTTATATTTTTACACCAATTTGTTGTACACTTGCATATTTATGTGTAAGCTAGACTGCTGTACAGTTGCATTCGGCTGAAAATTTAGCTGGGTCAAAAATTGTTTTCTTGAATAATTATGAGTCATAGTAAATCTGGATATCTTCGTAGAATAGTCTAGTTCATCGCTGAAGTTTTGAGGAACTGTTCTCTGTTAGTAATTTTGTAGATGATCTGCAAAAAGTATTATAAACTTCGTGAAACACAGATTTTCTGAACTGATGCTTAGTTAATTCATAATTTTTCAGGGCAGGTAGATATCACAAGTCTGGCAGTTGGATATGATTGTGGACAAGTGTTCTAAAGTAACTTAATCTGGTAAGTATTAAAAGTCAATATTGTGCTGCCAAGGTCAGTAAAAAGAAATAAGACTCGAGCCTTTGCTGATGCTTTGTCCTTATCCTTCAACAGTTTAACTGATTTTTAGGGATGTTTGTAAATTGTTTTGCTAGCTTCTGATTGTCTGCTCTGTCGATAATATTTTGAAGTTCAGTACAGGGAAGGATATACTTGCTACAGCCAATCAAGCGTACCTAGTATATCCCAAACTTAGAGTAGACTCATTACTATGGAAGTTTAACTTTTGTGCTCCATATATGAAGTTCAGACGATTATTTAGCAAGACTACTGCTGACAAAATCCTGTGCAAAACTGCAAATGTTCTACAGAAGTCTCAAACCATACATGATATTCCACACAAAGCTGGACCTAGGGGAGATACAATTAATAAGAGAAAGGCGTGCAGTCTCTTCCATATGCTGGTATAAAACTAATGCAATGGTGCAGTCCAAGACATTGCTTCAGTTATACGGAGCAGGAGTCGACATACGAAGTAATGATTAGTTGTAAAAGGTTATTTACGCTACAATATGTTAATTTAATCCAATTTAGAGATTCAAACACAAGCTGTTTTTAACCCTGTTATGATTCTGTACACAGACTTGTTCATTTTTAAACAGTTGCAGAATTGTATCTACTTGACATGAAGATAGAGTTCAAGTTCAACTTCATTTACTTTTTTTTTTTTTTTGAATGTTTCTCTCTGTATATTTTATTCATATTGCAAAGATTTGGCTTATGATTAAATAGCTGCACATCAGATATATTTAGGATGAAGCTAAAATGTTTATCTTTAACAACAAAGTAACTACCTGTTGACCCCTTCAAAAATTGCAGGGTAACAGAGGGAGTGCATAAAAATAATAAAAATAAATTTAAATATTATGTGACTCGTTATTAAAGTTGTAATATTGTTAGTAGATGATAATTTTAAAAGATTTTCAATTTGTTATGGTAATAATATTTGGGGTAATTATGATGTCGTAACATAAACAAAAGTGACTTTTTCTGCACTTGTAATCTTTTATTAATTCAAAATTGAAATATTTTCTTGTATTCCAACATTATCTAGTTCATAGATATTCAACTATTTATATTAATTTTATAATAATTAAACTTAATCAAAACTTTAAATGTATTATTACCGTATACATATCCTAATCCATATCCTAATCAAAAATCAATTTCAATCTTTGTCCTAATCTCAGGCGCCTCTATAAATACCAATTACAAACAGGAAAACAGAACTCATAACCAGAGCCAAGATGGTTTCGAACCTTTCAGGACTATTGAAACGAATGTCCCTGCCTACTAATGACCTGCCAAACGAGAAAAGGCAAAGAATGTCGTTGCAGTTCGAAAAAGGTATTAGCCTGTCAGGGATGATGAGAGAGCTACCACATAAGTTGTGTCGAAAAAGGAAAAGATCGTCGTTGGCACCGACTAGAGAGCTGGATGGAAATAAGAGAATAAGTACGTTGGTAGAGACGAAGGAGCTTCCGGAAGAAATAATCCAAGGGGAGATACTGACGCGACTTGGAATTAAATCAGTTGTACGTTTTAAATCTGTATGTAAATCATGGCTATCTCTGTTCTCCGATCCACAATTCGTGAAAGAGCACAGTGCTCACCAAAACCCTGACGACTATGATTGCCTTGTAGCTGTTAAAACAAACGGTATTGTTATATTCTCCCCGTACGAAAAGACATTTGTGCTGGATAGGGATCAGTTTCAGTATTTGATTGGTTCGGCTAATGGCTTAGTTTGTATTTGCAGCGGTGACACTGTGTCCTTGTGGAACCCCGCAATTCGTCAATCTAAACAATTCCACCTTCCTTGGCGACTTGATTGTCTGAAAAAAGTTGGATTCGGTTTTGATCCTGTGAGTAATGATTACAAGGTGGTGATTTGCTATGTTTTCTTCTCACATCTATGTTTTGCAGTTTACTCCACTAATTCTGATAGATGGATCAGACAGAAGTTTAAGGATCCTGCTTTTGAAATTCATATTTCAAAATCTTCTCAATCACCCACTCCAGATACCATGGTAAGGGGTTGCCCTTATTGGACATGTTCCACGACGACTAAAGTCTTGTCCGATAAGAACAAGGTTAATTTATCCTTGGCTACACTCAAGTTTGATGCTACAAGTGACACGTTCAAGTTGTTGCCTGAGTTTTCCTCCGATTTTAACAAAGGCACGACATATAAAGCCATGAATACGAGGGATGTTCTTGCTTTAGTGTTTTTTCAACAATGTAAAGGGGGTGAGATCGATGTGTATACTTTGGACGAGAAGAAGCAATGTGGTGGTTGGAGTAAGATGTACCATTTCGGATCACTCGAACATTTTTGGCGTATTCGGGACCTGCAACCGGGTTTCAAGTATGCCGATGAGATTGTATTTTATAAAAATACGAAGATTTACGGGTATGACAAAAAATCAAATACATCCGTCTGCATTCCTCGTACAAAACCTGTTTCCTTGAGGAACTGCTTTACATATACGCCTAGTTTGGTGTCTCTTCAAGGAATGAAGTTATTTACTCAGAGAACTAACTCCTCCACTCGATCACCACCGCTCTAGAAGACAATTTAAGACAATTTAAGTGTTCGACTATATGTCAAATTCTCTTCTTTTATGTTCGAACCCAGGTTTTGTTAGTTATCATATTTGAAATGGGGAACTCTGTATTAGTAATTACGTTAATTACTTTAAACATGAAAACTGGGTTTGTAATTACTTTGGAGTTGAAAGAAACATGGTTTGTAATATTGCTAGCTTCTGATGATCCACTCCCCGCGCCGCGGCGCCGATAATGTTTTGAAGCTTAGTACAGAGAAGGAATTACTCGCTACATAAGATGAGCGTTAAAGGGGTTCAATAATCCGTTTTATTTTTTCATTTGGGCTTAAAATCACTTGTCCTATGCCATTGCTCCCAATTTTTTTTCAGACATAGATATAAAAGGATACGAAGAAATATAATCAAAACTAGTAAAAATGTATAAAAGTAATACTAAACTCTCAATACATGATACCAGTAGCATAACAAAATCAGGAATCTAAGTCTTTAAAATTAGAATTTGTTTGCATTTTCTTCTTGATCGATAACATAGTCAACTCATTCAATCGTTCATGTGACATACTAGAATGAAAATACGATTTAATCAACTTCAATTTTAAAAAAAATCCCTCCCGCGAAAACCAATATAACCAAAATTGTTAACAATATTCTATAAGTAATTGTTGGTCTAACAATCTTAAATTTTAATTTTTTTTCATATAGATATACCACTTGTTTTAAATTTTTTCCCCATTAATCCCTTTTTTTTAAGAAAGAGTTGCCCTCAGATATTGAATGTCCCAGGCTTGTGATATACATTTCATTATTTAGCTAAACTATCAACATTTTAACCATAGTATAATATTCTTAACTTTATTCATCAACAAATTTTAGATATTTTGTTAGTTTTTATATTTGATAATAATTTTGTAAATAAAATTTGAAATATTTTGGTTAAAAATTTAGAATAATTTCCGATAATTAATTTTTTTGATTATTATTTGTCCAAGATATAAATATGATATACAATGCATTTTAATAATGTTAATTTTTAAGATAAACAACGTCCATTCATAATATAAAGTAGTCAAGCTTATTAATATTAATTTTATGCTTATTAGTAATTACTAACTTAAAACCGGTGCGATGCATGGATTATTTTTTAATAATTTTTATTTTATTATTTACTAGATTAAAATCCGTGCGATGCACGAATTATTTAGTTATTATTTTATTATTTATATTTTAATAATTAATTAACTATATTCGTTAAAAAAATAAGTAGACATGTTAAAATAGGTAATTTTTTTAAATAATTAAAAGCATTAAAATAGATTTTAAAATAAATAGAGTTTTTCTATGATATTTTTGGAAAAAGAGAGATTTTAGTAAGAAAAATAGAAAATATAACATAATTTAGTTGAAATAGGTAATTACCCGTGATATTTTTGGAAAAGAAGGGAATTTTATTAGGAAAATAGAAAAATATTGTGTTTAAGATGAAAAAGGTAATTAATATTTAGTGTAATTATTATTTTAAATAATTAAAAGCATTGAGAGAGGTTTTAAAATAAATAATTAGCAACAAGCTGGCCGAGTGTTGCATACCTTTCTTCGATACTCTGAAAGGCGCCAATACTTCCAAGACCTTTACTTGGACCTCGGATTCTCAGTCCGCCTGTGAGTCTCTCAAACACTACCTAGTGTCAGACCCGATGCTATCCAAAGCCCTCCCAGAGGAGCCCCTCTCTCTACCTCTCAGCCGGACCCAATGCAGTCAGCGCCGCGCTCGTTCGAGAAGAGTCTGGACTTCAAAAACCCGTGTAATATGTTAGTCAGGTTCTAAAGGATGCCGAAACTCGATACCCTGACTTGGAAAAGTTTGCCTACGCCTTGGTTATGGCCAGCCGAAAGCTAAGGCCCTATTTTCAAGGCCGAGAAATCAGGGTCATCACTAACCAGCCATTGAAAAAGATCCTGCATAAACCCGACCTCTCCAGGCGAATTGTAAACTGGGCGATGGAGCTCAGCCAATTCCAGCTGGAGTTCGTCCCTCGAACCTCCATCAAGGCACAAGCCCTAGTCGACTTCATCATGGAGTGCACCTTCCCGAAGGATGGCCCCACGACCGACAATCAATCTCCAGGAACGCCTGAGCCCTATTGCTGGGAGCTTTGCGTGGACGGGTCGGCGACTAATGACCGAAGCGGGGCGGGAGTCATCCTCACCTCGCCCGACGGATTCCAAATCAGACAGGCCCTCAGATTCAATTTCAAAGCCACCAACAACCAGTCTGAGTATGAGGCTCTGTTGGCCGGCCTCCGACTGGCTCACCACCTAAAGGTAGACGACCTTCTCGTACACAACGATTCCCAACTAGTCGTTCGTCAAGTCCGGGGAGAATACTCGGCCAAAGACCCGATCATGGTGCAGTACCAACGACGAGCACAATAGGAGATGCTCGAGTTCAAAAGTTTTACCCTTAAACAAGTAGACCGCGAGAATAACGTCGTCGCCGATGCTCTTTCCAAGTTGGCCACCTCCGACCTCGAGAAATTGGAAGGGGTTGTCTACCTTGAACACATCGAGAAACCCAGCCTCAGCCCTCAATCAGACATCATGGAAGTCTCAACCGCCCCCGAGTGGCAAACCCCCTATATAGCCTATCTACAAACTGGGACTCTACCGACTGACTCAAAAAGGCCAAATCCCTCAAAGCCAAGGCCTCGCGATATTCCCTCATCGACGGCGCGTTATATCGCAAGGGATTGCACGATCCTCTGCTCAAGTGCTTAAACCCGACAGAGGCCGAATACACCATGGCCGAAGTCCACGAATGAATGTACGGGGACCACATGAGCGGCAAGTATCTAGCCCATAAAATCCTCCGGATGGGATAATTTTGGCCGACCTTGTTCAAAGACTCAATTGACTTCGCCCGTAAATGCAAACAATGCCAGTTCTACAGCAATGTGCCCAAGCAGGCCCCAGTCCCACCATCTTCGATCCTATCCCTGGTACCGTTTGAAACCTGGGGAATCGACATCATGGGACCATTCCCGACCGCCTCGGGACGACGGGACGACTCAAGTACGTGGTAGTCGCCGTCGACTACATGACCAAATGGGTCGAGGTGAAACCCTTAGCGCACATCACCGACAAAGAGTGCAAAAAATTCCTCCACGACAACGTCATCCTCCGATTCGGAATTCCCGTCACCCTGATCTTGGACAACGGGACACAATTCACCAGCACCAGCTTTTCGGATTTCTTACAAAGCTTCAATATCACCCACCGATGCTCGGCCATTGCCCATCCGCAAACCAATGGGCAAGTCGAGGTCACTAATAGAAGTCTCCTACGAGGGATGGAAAAGAGACTCCTGGACTCCAAGGGGAAATGAGCCGAAGAGCTTCCCAAGGTGTTGTGGTCTTACCGCACGACCCCCGGGACCACGACCGGTGAGACGCCTTTCAAGTTGTGCTATGGCACCGAGGCAGTCATACCAGTCGAAATAGGGTCTCCATCTTTCCGGCTAGTGCACTACAACAAACTGACAAACGAAGAGGGTATCCGGACCAATCTTGACCTTTTGGACGAATGCCGAGACCAAGCCGTCATCAGAATGGCCGATTATAAGAAGAAAACCGTAGCCTACTTCGGGAAGAAAATCAGGCCCCGACAGTACGAGGCGGGAGACCTCGTCTTAAGAGCAACCGAGGTGTCCGACCCCAGCCATCAAGGTAAGCTAAGTCCTAACTGGGAGGGTCCCTACAAGATCACCAAGGTCATCCATCCCGGAACCTACTCACTCGCCACGATGGACGGCGACGCGATACCCAATTCCTGGAACGGTCTTCGGCTCCGACAGTTTTATCACTAGATATTTTGGCAAGTCTTTAACCTATGTAACCCCAATGTCGGTTCACGTTATAAGAATCGACCCGGGGACCGGAATCTTTAACCCAGCCACTATGTAATTAATGAAAAGCCTCCAAGGCCTTTATCTTTATATGTACTGCTCAAACTCAGCTCGCTCCAACAAAAACTGACCTCCGTGTCCTGGCTCACTCGGTCAATACAACTCGGACTCGGAGGTTATACAATTCTAATTAACATGCATAGAAAAGAGGAAGGAAGCAAAAAATAAAGGCACTTTCTTCCATTAAAGGGTAAATGTACGAGTATATTGCGAAAACCAGAAACAGAGGTTAGCTCAAGGCAGATAGCCGAGCACAGTCACTCCAACACAAAAAGAAAATTACAGACTAAAAACTACTTATTAAAAATAATCAATAGACAGCCAGGGAACCTATTCCTCGCCCTCCTCCTCGGACAACAGCTCCGCCAAAGGAATCTCATCCTCGGGAGGCGCGCTCGGTCCAGCTTCGGCCTCGGCTCCAGCCTCCTCTCCATCCGCGGTATCCATCTTCTCCATCTCAACGCGCACATACTCCCCATAGTTATGGATTTCCGGGTCGTATGCGGTCCCAACACCAATAAATTTGCCAAAGTCAGTTAAACCCATCTCATAAGACGGAGCCGCCTTCTGGTTCAGCAAGTCCGAGAAGGACTGGGTCTTCAAAAACCGCTTTACAACCCCGACATAATCACCGCCTGAACCAGATGGTCGGCTCCCCAGCTCTTCATTCTCCCTCTTCAGCTTCTCTAGTTCGGCCTTCTCCGCCTCCCACAGTGCCTTCTCAGCCCTTTAGCTCCCGAGTTCCACTTTCAAATTTGCTATCTCCACATTCCTTTTCCCGAGCTCAGTGTTCAGCTCCCCGGACTTCTTCTCCCAGATCTTTCCCTGATCAACAGCAAGCTTTAGCTGGGCCTCGACGGGTTTTTGATCCACCATAGCCTTGTGAGCCTTCCTCTTCTCGGATTCCACAGTCGCTGTCATAGTCTGAAACCGTTCGAAGTTGGCAGCAAAAACCGACAAGAACTACGACAGCAAGAATTAAATTCAAAATCAATAGAAGAAAGGAAAGGAACGCAAAGGTTGTAAGAAGTAGGCCCATAGGAATTACCTCGCCAGCCTTTTCCCGCAGAGTGCGTTCAAACTCTTTGTCCTCCAGCCCCCGGTAATACTCCATGTCGGTCGGGATCTGGAAAGCCTTCAGAGTGTCAAAGGGATAGGGGTTACTCCCCTTCGACCACCCTTCATAGGATCACATATCTAGCATGGACCAACCAAGCTTCCCTTGGGGCTGGGTGAGTTTCCTGATCGGCTCCCGGAAACCACCAGCAACCGACTTCACACCAGGCCACACCTCCTCCTCGTATACATCCTCTGCAACGATCCTTTTTCCCTTCGGACCCCCCCCTGAGGAGGGCTATTCCCCTCATCCGAACTCAACAAAACTTCGAGTGGTGGAGCGTCAACGGGTCCGGCCAGGTCCAAAGCCACCTGTAGGTAAGGATCCAGAGTCCTCTTCGACTTCTTGGACACAGTACCCGTTGTAG
This sequence comes from Heracleum sosnowskyi, assembly GCA_030848705.1. NCBI lineage: Eukaryota > Viridiplantae > Streptophyta > Magnoliopsida > Apiales > Apiaceae > Heracleum > Heracleum sosnowskyi. The sequence goes on along the minus strand of JAUIZM010000014.1, from coordinate 3,912,955 downwards.
AGTCACTGGCCCGGGAACCAGCGGGCACATCCGCGCTCTCACCCGGCTTCATTTTCGAGGTCACACCCCCCTTTTCACCCACCATGGCCTTATCCTTGAAGGTCAGCATCATTTTCTTTTTGTCGAACATGGCTGGATAGGTAAGAGCTCGATGAAGAACTGTGACAAAGAAGATAGAGAGTTAAAACACAGGCATAATAGTGACTCTACAAAGCAGTTAAAAGGACCAATATACATATTCTACAATCAGTAAGACACCCAACAATTAACTCTAAAAGATAAACCAACACCCCATACCGTTATACATAACCAGAAAGGCCCTATCTTGGACAAGTTCCAAACCTCATAGCTCGGTCGGCGGACAATCGATGAACGCCCTTATCCTTTCAAGCTCATCCGCGGACACCCCAAACGGCTCCAAGGGAACGTCCACTTCCGTGGCCCAACCGGGAATCCACGCCAAATCTCCTCCACGGACGAATATATACTCTACATGCCATGTCCTGTTGGACGACAGTGTACGAAACCATTTCTTCCAGAACATGGCAGTAGACCTCCAGTGCAGGTCATACAAGGGCCTATTGGATGTAGCCTGAACCCTGAAAATTGTGAAGAACAATCTCGTGGTCGGCTTACAACCGAATTCAGCACAACGGGCTATGAAGTATGCAATGCACCTCATACTATTCGGAGTAAACTGACCAAATCCACATTTAAAGTGATCCGCAAATAACGTTTAGACGAATCGGTGAAGAGGCAACCTGAAACCAACACGGAAGAAGCTCACGGGTACAAACACCCATCCATCCTCGGGCCTATAGTACGGCCTTTCCCACGATTCGGCATATCGCCACTCATACTCATCCGGGATATCAAACACCCACTTCACATAATCCCGATGATCCTGGACTTATAGACTTTGCACGTTCACATAAGTCATACTCCCGAAGGCCTCATCCAGCCGCTTCCGGTCGTATTGCACAGCCCGGTCCCCGGACTCCACCAGCTCCCTCTCATAAGTACGAAAATATTGATCCCGCACTGCCATAAAATCCCTCGGCGCGGGATAGAACATCCGAGCCATGTACCTCCAACCATCCATTCCCACGTGCAGCGGCTGCGTCTCGCCCACGTACCTCAGACGCCCACGCACGTATAAAGCAACCAAGTCACCTCCACCCAGCTTCGCCCCTGCAGCAACTTCAACAACATGGCGCACGGGCACCGTAGTCAAAATTGCAGCACCACTACTATCCCCTTCCCCCTCCACTACTGATACCACAATCGGCCTACCTATTGTGACCTCCCCACCAACACCCGAATAGCTCAACCGTACTACCAGCGGCCGTCCGGCTCTCCCTTTCGGACATTATCGACCCGTACGAAACCCCGCCTGCTTGCACCCTCGCATACTCCCTAGCAGCGTCAGCCGTTGTACTCGGCCTCCTAACCTTAGCTGTCCTAGCCATCCTCACCGCACTCCGCACCCGAGAAACCTAAAAGGGAGAAACACCTCAGAAACACTCAACAGATAATCTACCAAGATCTACAGCTAGTATATACATATATATATCTCACGCGAATAAACCCAGAAACCCAAGAACCCAGGAACCCATAAACCCAGAAACCCGGAACATTCAAACCAAGATATATACGCATGTTAAAGAATCAACAAGTTACAAACAACAAACCAAAGACTACAAACATGCATTCTGGCAAGACATAATTTGACCCAATGCACTACAGAATTCATACATAATCATAAAAATATTTCAGAGCAGAAAGGAGTTGCCAACGCATCTTAAAAAGAAGAACGAGCGGATCGTAGCGGACTCCGGGGACGTAAACTCGCCGGAAGTTCTTTACCTTTCTCTCTCTCCACATCAAACCTTTGCCTCTTCGTAGAATGTATAAAGCACAATAAAAGCAAAGATGGTAAAGGCCCTAGCCTTTATATAGACAAAACAAAAAACTTCTATAGCTTCCTCCGCCACGTGGCACGCTCTCACTGGACACGTCCGCGCACGTAAAAAACGTTTCCCCTACCACTACGCCCACTCGCCCCCTCACCTAGAATCCCGTGTAACTCCCCCACGTGCATTGATGACATCATTTGAGAGACATTAATGCACATTCCCCCATATTTCGGCGCACGTCCACCTTTCCCTTTTCCGTTATCTTTCTCAAATCCCGATAAACATGCCTTATCAAACGCGAACTCAACCCATACGACTTACTTCTCATAGTCATCCTCACCCGACTACAAGAGGGAAGGCACCATTTCAACATTGACTCTTGTCAACCATACACCTTACTTCTCATAGTCGGCCTCACCTGACTACAAAAGGGGGCACCATTTCAACGTTGACCCTCGTCAACCCCTACACCTTAATTCTCGTAGTCGTCCTCACCCGACTACAAGAGGGGGGCACCATTTCAACGTTGACCCTTGTCAACCCATACACCTTACTTCTCTTAGTCGGTCTCACCCGACTACAAGAGGGGGGCACTATTTCAACGTTGACCCTTGTCAACCCCTACACCTTACTTCTCGTAGTCGGTCTCACCCGACTACAAGAGGGGGGCACCATTTCAACGTTGACCCTCGTCAACCCCTATACCTTACTTCTCGTAGTTGGCCTCACCCGAATACAAGAGGGGGGCACCATTTCAACATTGACCCTCGTCAACCCCTACACCTTACTTCTCATAGTCGGCCTCACCCGACTACAAGAGGGGGCACCATTTCAACGTTGACCCTCGTCAACCCCTACACCTCACTACTCGTAGTCGGCCTCACCCGACTACAAGAGGAGGGTACCATTTCGACATTGCCCCTCGTCAACCCCTACACCTTACTTCTTGTAGTCGGCCTCACCCGACTCTGGAAGGCCAGGCATGTTAGTTGCGCTCCATGCGAAGACGTCCATGTACTCGCGGAACAGATGGATGAGACCGTTCCGTAGTTCCGGACTCAGGCTGGTCTCAATATTCACGGTTCGGTCGGTGTTCCCATGCATTATGCTGACTTGCTCGGTTAGTTCCGCGGGGGACGGCCGTAGAGAATCTGGGGTAAAGTCGGACCCCGTGGATGGTTCAGGGCTATCCCTGCCATGGAGCTCAGGATTTATGGTTAAGACTTGTCCAGAAGTCCATCGTTGGTGTTGGGCCATCATACGAGCCTTGTGTGCTTCGGCCTTAGCGGCTTTCATAAGAGCGCTCTCTGAAGCGGGCTGCAGCCCGACTGTTCCTAGTTGTATCCTATTCATGGTATGGGCGAAGAGTACATCGACTGAGGACCCATTGTCCACTAGCGTCTTCCAGACGTCGTGGTTGGAGATGTCGACGGTGATGACGAGAGCTTGATTGTGGTTGGGGTCGATGCCCTCATAGTCGGCGTCGTTGAAGGTAATCACGTTGTTCTCGGCTAGACTGGGCCCCAATAGAAGGATCTGAGGGGATGTGGTGCATGATGGCGGGGATTCGCTTCTGCCTACCAGCATATTGATGACGATTTTGGCTTTTCCAGATGGTTCAGCTATCTTCGAGGCGGGGGGAAGATATTGTGTTAGGTGCCCCTGCCGGGCCAACCTTTCCAAATAAAATTTGAGGGAGAGAAATTCCTCCGCCGTGTGGTCGCACTCATTATGGTAGTTACACTATTTCGCCTGATTTCGGGTTGTGGAGGGTTCCAGGGGCCGGGGTTTTTCGAAGAAGGATTTTCCTTTGATGTCGCCCAAAATGGCGGAATTCCCTCTTGTGAAGCGGGTCCACTCTGGCAGGGGCCTCGGTGGCCGGGATACATCAAAATACTGGGATCGGCTTCCCTTGTCGGTAGGTACGGCCACCGAGCTGGGAGGCCGTCGAGGCGGGGGCTTGGATGAAGTGGCTCTACTAGGATGGTGCCGAACTAGGATTTTGGTGGAATTTTTTGTTCTTGTCTTTGTGGGGGTTCTGGCTTCGAGGATGGCCTTGTTTTTCTTCCTCGTCTCCTCCGCGATTTAGCCTAATGGCTCTGAGAGCATTGTCGGCCGTGATGTAATCGGAATCCATAACGTAGACCTTGGCCAGGTCTCGCGGCTTTTTGCGGATGAGCTCGAGGACGTAGTCCTTGTAAACATAGCTGTTTAGGTTTCTTCGGAAGGCACTTATCGCCTCATGCTCGTCTACGGAACTAACCTTTTTGACTCCTTCCTTGAACCTTTCGATGAAGTCGCCGAGGCTTTCATTCCTTTTTTTGAATTATTGCTTCCAGGGATACGGTATGTATGTCGTGGGGGCGGTTGGCCCTGAACCATTTAAGGAATATCGATCGGAACTCGGACCAAGTGCTTATGCTTCGGGCCGGTAGCAGAGAGAACCACTTTTGGGCGTGCCCTTCCATGGTGGAGGCAAACAATCGGCACTTGGTCAGATCATTGTAGTCATGGAGGGCCATCTGCTGATCGAAGAATTGGATATGATCTCCCGGGTTCCGATCGCCACTGTAAAATCGGAGCTGAGGATGCTTAGTTTTGGAGTCTTGCTTCTGAGCCTCTACTTTTTCTGTAAAGGGGGATTCCCTAGGGTCACAATCCTCCTCCTCGTTGACCTTCCTTTCCAGTTGGTCTATCTGTTTTTGTAATTCGGAATCGGATCCTCGCCGGCGGTTCGACGAGGTACGTCGATGATCCCTCGGGGGCTGTCGGGAGTGCTGATGTGGGATTTGTGGATGTCAGGTGACATGCGGTCTTGGTCCCGCCTAGTTCTCTTTTTGGGTCTCGGAAGTGGCGGAAGATGATTCTCGGGGTAGTTACACTGTTCGGAAGTTGGAAAAGTCTTCAGGGTGAGAGTGGTAATGTTCCTATGTTTCTTTCCTGTGTCGGTGGCCGTTGTGTTCGGGGTGACCCTCTTTTTGGGAGGAGCCAAGTCTGGAGAACACAGGTCTGCGGTGCGGACTGGCTTCCGAATTGCCGTCCAAATCCTCGAGAGCGGTTCCTTCTTGGTCGAAAGGGGCGGAGTTGTGCACGACCTCCGGTGTGTGGCCGGGTGCCGAGGTTGGGATCATGGTTTGGTAGAATACGACGAGGGCCGCCAACTGAGATTGACTCAAGGTATAAAGCTGTTGGCCCGTCATTATTTGCGGTCCGGCGAGACTCGGCGCCATTCCTCAACGGCCTTCTCCTTGGCTACTGCCCGGGCCTTCCGTTTTGCCTCTCCAACGGCTTGGGCTTCCATTCTGGCTCCTTCTTTTTCCCTTGCCAATCTATCAAGGTGGACTCTTTAGTCTTCGGTTGCGGCCAACTGTGTCACGGGGTGTTCGGTACCCCGGGGCGGTAGTTGGTTGTCGTCCGGGTTGGCTGGTGTGCTCCATGTGCTGACAGGCATCTTTCGGTGTTTCTCGAACTCTGATTGGGTGTTAACCGAGTCGTGGCCCAGTTAAATGCTAATCAGGGTGATGGAGACCGAGGTTTAGGCTAGTATGCTGAGTGGAGAGTCTTGGGGAGGCCCCTCCGTCTAGCGCCAAATGATAAGTCTATGTTCCTCCCTCTTGCCTTCCTCTTTGGCTGTGACCGGTTATGGGGTTCGGTTGTGTCGGGATAAGTGTGGGAACCCTGGGCGCGGGAGTGTGGATAGCGGTACAACTCTTAGAGAGAGAGAAAGCTAGAGATAAGGTAGAGCTTATTATGAAGAGAATTCTGTGTGTGTATGTCCTCCTTTGTTTGTCTTTGACGGGGTATTTATAGGCAGGGGGCATGTGATGGGCACATGGTTATCGGGAACTGTGCCCTGTCCTTTTTTGGCCTGGGCCTGTGTTGAGCTTCTAGGGGTGCCTACTTCGGCGTTCGGTATCGGGAACTGTGCCTGACCCTTTCTTGGCCTGGGCCTGGGTTGGGCTTCCAGGGGTGTCTACTTCGGCGTTCGGTCTGGGCGGGATGTGCCTTTCCTGCCGGTCTGGGCCACATGGGCTCCTCCTGTTTGTTTGGACTGGGCCGATTGGGTCCACCCTATCAATAAGTAAATAGAAAAAAATAGCATGTTTCAACTTAAAAAAGGTAATTACCCGTGATATTATTTCAACAGGAGGAAGTTTTATTGAAAAAAAAAAAGAAATATGTAAATATTTTTAAAGAATTAAAAGTATTAAAATAGATTTTAAATTAAATAAGTAAGGGTTTGTCTGTGATATTTTTGGAAAAAGAGGGGTTCAAGTAAGTAAAATAGAAAAAATAACATGTTTCAGTTAGAAAAAGATAATTACACGTGATATTTTTTCAAAAGGAGGAAATTTTATTGAAAAAATAGAAAAAATAATAAACAAGTAGGCAAGTTAAAATATGTAAATATTTTTAAATAATTAAAAGAATTAAAATAGGTTTTAAAATAAATAAGGAAAATAGAAAAAATAACATGTTTTAGTTAAAAAAGGTAATTATCCGTGATATTATTTTAACAGGAAGAAGTTTTATTGAAAAAATAGAAAAAGTAATGGGTTTTAGCTGAAAAAGATAATTGGTTATAAATATTATTTAACAATATATTTTTAAGTAAGGGTAATTAGGTAAAATCAGTTAGGACCAACCGACCAACCAAATTTTAATGTTTCGTCTATTATATTATACTATCTTATAACCCGTGTGAAGCACATGCTTTTTTTAATATTACACAATATTTCTTTTATAGTAAAAATATTTTTATATATTTTTTGTATTAATAATAGAAATATATAGAATATAGTATAATTGACATTTTAATTAAGAAGATATAGTGTTTGATATTTTTTAGAATGTATTAATAATTGAAAGATATATAATATTCAGAATATATATAATTAAAAAAAATATTAAGAAGATATGTAATTAAAAAAATGCAATATTAATGATCGAAATATATGTTATACTAATTTTTATTTTTAGACGTGTTTATGAAAGGTAATATATTTTTATTAAAATGTCATGAGCTAGTTACTATATTTTATATTATTTTATTATTTATTAAATAGAATAAATGACCGAAAATTAAAAATTTCAATGTTTCGGCTATTATATAATAGTATAGATATGATAAATTTGAAAGTGAGAATCTTAAATATTAATAAAGAATACAAAAATATTTTCGAATATTTAATATTAATAATTCAAAATTTTGGAAAAATGTTTTCTCTATTAGTAAAGATTTTAAAGGCAAAATATTTTCAAATCTTGGATATTAATATTCAAAATTATATGTGTTGAAAATATTATTTTATAATTAAAAATATTAAAATAAGTTTTAAAATAAATAAGTAAGGGTTGTTGGAAAATGAAAGATTTTAGTAACCACAAATAAAAAAGGTAACATGTTTTAATTGACAAAGGAAATTGTCCGACATTAAAAAAGATTTTAAAATAAATAATAAAAGTTATCCATGATAAGTTATTTAAGTTAGAAAATATAAAACATATAATGTTACCACATTTATATATGTTGGCAGGTTGCATGTGTTAGATTTAGATTATGAGTTGTTTTAGTTAAAAACATAAAACAATTACTGTATTTTAACTAAAAAGGATAATTAATTATAAATAAATTGGTCCAAATAAATTGGTTATTGAATCGGTCCAAATACCGTACCAAAACTTTTAATATCTTTAATAATACTAGCATACAACCCGTGTAATACACGATTATTTTTTAAAATTTATAATTATATTAATTAAAGAAATTTATTTTTAATTTAATGATTAGTTAGTCATTATTATTCAACTGAAATTACAAAGGAATCTAAACAGAAGAGAAAGTTATAAATTTTTTACATTGAGAATTCTATTTAACTTAAAAAAAACTACTTATATTTGTTTTATATTATTCAAATTCATTTTTTAGTATTTGAATACAATTTTAATAACAATCAAATATACTTTTTAATATAAGATCCAACGGTTCTTATTTATCTATTTCAAAATCAACGATCATGGATCAAAGTTTTGGATAAGATCTCGTGCAACGCACGACTCTTTTTTTAATATCTATAATTATATTAATTTGTATTTTTTTAACATTTTTATGTTATTAATTTTTAGAATTTATTTATTAGATTTTAGACACTCAATTAACTATTTATGTTGTACTTTGACTTCTAAAAATCAGATTTGAACGTTTTATGGCACACACGAAACTCACAAATAATCTTTAATTTAGTGATGGTTTAAAAATTCTTTTCCTATTAAAAATACCCCGAAATTGAAGAGAAAAAAAAAGTATTTACATTAAGAATTCTTATTGAACTTACGAAATTTATTTATATTTGGTTTAAATTATCAAAATAATCTTTTTAGTATTTTTACTTCAAAAAAAAATAAATCTTTTTAGTATTTGAATATAGTACTACTAACAATCAAATACACCTTTTAATATTACCTCCAACATTGGACCAATGATCACCCCTGACTTTTGTGTACCACTAGTGCCACAAAGGCTTTTGGTGGTCTTATTGGCGCATACCACGATGGGGTCTTCGACTGGGGTGAAGTCGTAACAAGGTAGCCGTAGGGAAACATGTGGCTGGATTGAATCCTTCGCGATGGAAATGCCCTCTTCCCCCAACCGGGGGCTAGCTTGCTTCCACCGGTGGCGGGCGGGTCTATCTATTTAAGATCTAACCAAATAATCTTTAATTTAGGTTTCGTTTGACATTGCTGTTGCAGACAGCAACAATAACTTTTTTTCGAAAAGCAGCTGGAAAACTGTTTGGTAAATTTTAAAAGCAGTTTTTCCGAAAAGCGCTTTTGGCTGAAAAGCTACTTTTAGATAAAGCAAGTCCCCCATGCTTTTGAAAAAAGCTGCTTTCAACTTTTGCGGGAAGCAGCTAGTGGTTTCAACGTCAAACCTCGCCAGAAACATTATTATTTTTTTATATTATACACCAAAACATGCACATCTAAAAAATATTACCAAATAGTTATTTGATTTTCATAACAGTACTTTTTTTAACATCACAACAATTTTTACCAGCAATCCCAAACAGAGCCTTAGTGATTGTTAAACAACTTTTTTACAATTAAAACTAAACCAAAACTAAAGATAGAATAAAGTGACAAATTTTTACGTTTAGGATTTTATTTAATTTAGAAAATTTTCACTATTTTAGATTCGATCCAACGATTCTCATCTATCTATTTTAAATTTAACGATCCTTATTATTTTGATATGTAATAGAAATTAAATATCAGTCTTTTCATTAAATTATAATTAATTCTAATACGATTCTAATAATAATTCTTCCACACTTGACTTATATCGTTTTTAGATATGGGTTGAGATTGAGATTGCTTTGGACCAAGCTAGGGTGTTCATGGGTTGGTCAACCCGACCAAACCGACCCAACCCAACCCTATTTTCAGTCGTTTAAATCGATAAAAAAACCCGAAACTTGGTTAACCCGAATTAAATGGGTTGGGTATGGGTTCTATGTTTTTTCGGCCAACACAATCCAACTCGATTTAAATTACAAATTTTATTCGATAATTTAAAAATATATTTATATTTTATATATAACTATACATTAAACGTTATCCTCCTTACATTTATTGATATATGATTACCTTTTGTGCATATATGTATGACCTACAACATAATTTACATTAATAAAATTATAATATTAATTAGAAATAAATATTAGCACCAAAATCGTAAGTTATACGTACTTTATTTTCATTTAAAATTTCGAAATGAGCAATGTTATAGAATATTGAATTTTTTTTATTAAACATTCAACCCATTCAAACCAACCAACCCGACCCAAACCGATGTATGATGGGTAGGGTTGGGTTACGAATTAAAATTTTATGGGTTGGGTTAAAAATTTACAAACCGATTTAAATGGATCGGGTTGAAAAAACGCCTCCAACCCCTACAAAACCAAGATAACATCTCCTTACTCTTATTATATATAAATAAAGTATGGGAGTATTTGTATAGATTTTACTTAAAAACTAAACACGATTGCTAAATGTCATAATATTTTGCTTAATGTAGTAATCAGAAATTATTCTATTATCCCTAACTTGTTTTCAGTGCAGAATCGATAAAAAACTTAATTCATTTAATACGTACATGATCTAAATGCAGTGAATAAATGACTTATCAATTCATCTTCACTCCATCATGTATAATATAAATATGTATAAAAGTTTCATTTTTTGATCCTCCCTCCTAGTTCAAGGATTCTATGTATATATTTTAATTTTTTCCCCATACTTGCATACTATCATTTTGGCTTGAAGATTTTTGCCCGCATAAATCAAAGATAAATTTATATTATTTTATTTCTTTTATCATCTCTCTTTCGTACATATACACGGATGGGAGACCGCTCTACAAGTTAGAATAAACAAGTGAAAAACTAATACCTGGAAATTAATATGTGATATAGAACATATTTATATCTCTAATTTTTTTGTAAGTAATTTGAACATGATTATTCATAATTTTGTCTTTTTTACATAATCATTTAGTTTTGCCTTATTAAAAAATTTATTTAATCATCAAAATTTTAAGATTAAATTTAAAAATTGTAACATAAATATTTAAATATTAAATATTTATATATTTAATAAAAATTTATATGATTAATTTTTCAATTATTATTTCACTTTATTTAAAGTTTGAAAAAATGATTTACAAATTAATAATATGAAAATATGAGAATTGAACTTGTAATGTAGGGATGTAATTTTAATACACGCTAACTTTAAATCATGTGACGCATTAATCAATACAGTAGTAGTAACCTAGCTGCTTTAAATAACATTTAATGCATGTAAGGACTTATTGGTAATTTCTGATTATTACATTAAGCAAAATATTATGACATTTAGCAACACCCAAACTAAAATCTTGAAATACCGTTTGCTGTAGGGGTGGCAATTTCGGGTAATGGGTCGGGTTCGTGTCGGGTTTGCTGTACCCGGTCCTATTTTTGAGTCAACCCGAACCCGACCCCGACCCGAACCCGAAATGGGTTAAATTTTCTCAACCCGAACCCGACCTGTTAGTACCCGATCAACCCGAAAATGACCCGTTTAACCCGAAAATAATTAAAAATAATTATTTATATATCAAAAAGTTAAATTTTATTGATAAAATATTAAAAATATATAATAAAAAATTTATTATATGATATATGAATTAAAATCATTTAAAAATTACGAAGATATATCACATATATCTATAATTATGTAATATAAATTCATATATTTTAAATAATTTATTATATATATTAAATTTTCGGATCGGGTTCGGGTATTTTGGGTCAACCCGAACCCGACCCGAATATTTCGGGTAAATTTTTACCCAACCCGAACCCGACCCGAAACTCAAAATACTCGACCCAAATTCGTACTTTTCCGTGTCGGGTTCGTGTCGGGTTCGTGTCGGGTTTCGGGTCGTGTTAAATTTTGCCGGCCCTAGTTTGCTGTCCAAACCTCCCACGTTAGGGTCGATGTCTCTGCCGAGGAAAAGAAATATACCGGCGCTGACCAAGGATCAGGATGGGAAGAGGAGAAAAATCTCTCCAGAGCTGCCGGAAGAATTGATTAGAGAGAAGATACTGACGCAACTCCCATTCAAATCGGTGGTACGTTTTAAGTCTGTCTGTAAATCATGGCGATCTCTATTCTGCAGTCCACAATTCGTAAAACAACACAACGCAGCTGGTCTAAACCCTAACGACTATGACTGCCTCGTAGCTGATAACATAGGCCATACTGTTACTTTCTCTCGCTACCAACAGACATGTGAGCTCCGTGCGCATCAGTCTGACTATTTGATTGGTTCTGCTAATGGCTTGGTTTGTATCTGTTGTGAAAACACTTTTACGCTGTGGAACCCCGCAATTCATCAATATAAGCGAATTCACCTTCCACCACTAGTTTATATTGGTCTGAAAAGAGTTGGATTCGGTTATGATCCTGTTACTAATGATTACAAGGTGGCAGTTTGCTATGGCACCAGTTCGTCACATCTATGGTACGCGGTTTACTCCTCTAATTCCTATTCATGGATTCATCATCAGTTTGACGTAGTTGATTATAAAATTCTTACGTGTAAATTTGCGCAATTACGCACCCCGGATACCATGGTAAAGGATTGTCCGTATTGGACAAGTACAAGTTATACCATACTAGCTGCACTCAAGTTTGATGCTACAATTAACAAGTTCAAGTTCTTGCCTGAGTTTCATTCTGATTTTAGTTCTCAAAGAATTTTTAAAGTCGTAAATATGAGGAACCTTCTTACTTTGATGGCGTATGACCCATGTACAACTGGTAACCTCGATATATATTCTTTGGACGACGAGGATATGGGACGTGATGGTGTTTGGCGTAAGATGTCCCGTTTAGGATCATTCGAATGTGTTGGGGGTATTCGACATTTGCAACAGGGTTTCATCTATGGCGATGAGATTGTAATTCATGATGAAAATGGTAACATTTACCGCTATGATCATAAAACAAAAACATCCGAGTGTATTCCAGTTACCGAACCCAGATTCAACGTCTGCTTTACTTATACCCCTAGTTTGGCTTTCCTTGAAGGGATGACGTCTACTTGATTTTGTTAATCCTCTCATATATTGGAATTTAATAGTTATGTGATTTTCCTCTATGGTTTTCGCGATTTTTACCTTATATTTTTTATTCCCTTCATTTTGCTTGAAAAGTATTAATGGTTTGTAATTTTCATGATGAGTTTTAAAAAACATGGAATTAATGTACGGATTTCTCCAGTTTTGAATGTAAACTGTCCGGTCCTCATAAATTTGGAGGCGCCAAATCTAAAGGGAAGAGAAAACAAAGAGAGAAAGGTTATTAAATATTGAGGAGAAGCTACAAAATCAGTAATTGAGGACTGGGTAGCCAGTATTCTAAAAAGCTATATATTACCCAGCAGTTCAGCAATGTTCTTGAAGCTAGCTACATACATGAAAGAATCTCTGCTTTGCGTTTGGAGTCAGCTCTTGAGGTCCCTATTCTTATCTCTGTATGTGTGTTAAATATTGTTATCCACATACATTGTTAAAGTTCTATCGTTTTTGTTAACATAGCTTAATTTAAGTTAAATTAGCGGTTCTGGGAGAGCATGTATGTGCTTAAGATTATGACTTTGTTATGTAATTTAAAACTTTAGTAGTTGAATGCCAGGAGCTAGTGATAACAAAGATAAGTAAAGAACATTAATCAAACAGAAGTTTTGTGCCGGATCAGTTTTTCCTCCAATCCGAAGTGCCTGCTTCCCCAAGAAACCAGCAAAACAAGCAGAAAAACACATCCTTAAAAGTTCATACAACGATTACCCATTTAAGAGGCAGAACCACAAAAGCATGTGCAGCAAAAGATCTGCAAGTTCAAGTTAAATTAGTACAAACAAAGAACTATATTTCCTTTTACATAAAGAGCCACTATGATTCTCATTTGCATACTGGTAACTTCTATATATTGCATGTCAAGAATATTTATTATTATGATTGAAATCAACTTCACGGTGAATGAACACTTGCAAGTGATGAAGCTCTAAACATAGCCTCATCATGAGCAGCTTTTATTTTTTCCTAAATATAGACAATAATTCACAGGTTTTCTTAATCTAGTGATCTTAACAAGTGACTACCTCTATTTAGCAACAAAAAAAAAAGTGACTACCTTTACCTTCCACGCCATTAATAGTTCTATGATAATTACAAAACATCAGATGCTCTTATTTGTCCGTCATATGTTTCACAAGTTTAGAGCAAAAGATGGCAATGAGAGTCTAACTTGCTGAATTTCATCACTAAGGGGCACTGATAAGTGATAAGCACCAAACGAGAGGCCCTTTGTCATCCTAGCTTGCACAAACTATCGACCTCGATGCTCTTCTTGCGTAGGCGAATGCCAAGCAGCACACTGATTTCATGAAACTATGTCCTAATAAGGGCTAAAGTAGTCAAAAACTTACCATGTTTAGTAATGCACCTGGTTGGTAATGATCTTCTAAAATGGTAAATGATCTCTTAGTGAATCAATTAATCGTAGAGGAGTTGTAGAGTGATGACCAAGTCGAGGAGTCTGGTGATCTTTTGAATAAATAGAGGTCATTCCTTGAAGGGAAACCAAACTAGGTGTATATGTAAAGCAGCCACACATGGCAGCAGGTTTAATACCCGGAATGCACTTGAATGTACCCATTTTGTGATTGTAGCGGTAAATCTTACCATTTTCATAAAATACAATCTCAACATTATCCTTGAAACCCTGTTGGAGGAACCTAAAACGCCCCTAAAATATTCAAAAAATGGTCCGAAACGGTACATCTTACTCCAAACACCACCACCTCCATCCTCCTCGTCCAAAGAATATACCTCGAGCTTACGAACTGGACATGGCTCATAGGCCATGAAACTAAGAAGATCCTTCATATTAAGGACTTTAAATGTCTTCTCACTACTACAATAGGAGGAGAACTCGGGCAACAATTTGAACTTGTTGCTTGTAGCATCAAACTTAAGTGCAATCAACGATAGATTAATCTTGTCCTTGTGAGTTGAGACTCTAGTAGGGGTAGGACACGTCCAGTAAGGATTATCCTTAACCATGGTAGTTGGAGTGAGAATTTAGAAATAAGAATATCGTAATCATGATCATCAAACTGATGATGAGTCCATATATAATCATAGTGACTGTGAATAGATGTGTCGTGTCATGGTTATGGACCGATGCGACTAATACAGTGATGGAGTCATCGAGATTTGCTAGATATGTCGTGGACTCGTGGTTGTGGTACAGAAAAAACAGAGCATGTTCAACGAAGTATTTAAAAGAGAGAAGTGTACAAAGTAGTAGTGGGTTGGATTTCTTCCATGCAATGTTGGTACTTGCAAGAAATTTTGAGAATGAAGGAGTGCCAACTGGGGGCAAAGGTGCTCTCCAGTGATGGAAGAGGTATAGAGTTTGATTCTCACCACCCTTCTCCGCCTATACACATATTATCAACTATCATGTACTCCGTTCTTCTAAAATCTTGCCACCAAGTGACCTACTTCCTGACACGACATTGCGAATTTGCGAGGGATGAAACCTAAAACAATCACATACAACACTCTCATTGATTCATACGGTAAAGCAAAGAAGTAGTAGAGATTATGCCTTTAGGAAGGGCTGGTGATCTTAAATACATGGAATTTTTGTTTAGGTTGATGCAGTCGGAGATGATAAAACCAAATTATGTCACACTTTGTTCACTTGTAAGAGCTTTTGGTAAAGCAGGAAAAGCTGAAAAAATCACTGGTGTTCTCCGATACGCAGAAAATTCAGACGTGACACTTGATACTGTGTTTTTAATTTGCACCTATTCATTACTTAACTGGCTGTTTGATAGCCTCCCAACTTTTGCAAAAATATTGGACTCGGATCATTTTAAAATCACTGCATAAGCTTATTGAAGGAGTTACTTTATTGTATCATCTGCTGTGTTCCTAAACAATAATCAGATTTACTGACATTACATAGTTTGTTTGATATGAAATATGAAGTACGTTATACCAAAAAAAAGAAAGAAATTCATACATGAAATTTAGATGTGCATTATAGTTTATTCGCTTGGATTGCTACTGTTACGCTGGTGGAAACATGTTGTCATTTGCCTAGAAACTAGGTCCGTGTTTGGGATATCACGAAAAAGTTGACTTATAACTTAAAATGAGTAAGTGTCATATAAGTGATAAGTTGATAAATTCTTATAAGTATACAGGTGTTTGGATAAATTTACTTATAAGTTAGTTAAGAGTTTGCTAAATTAAATTTGAAAAAATAATTATTAAATACAATAATTTCAACACTTGCATTTTAAATTAAAAAAATATTTAAAAACACAAAGTTAAAAATATAAAGTATTAAAAAACAAAAAAATCAAGTAATAAGTCAATAAGTTCACGAAAATGTACCCCATTATTAACATTCAACTTACCGACATATAAATTATAAGCTGAGATCATAAATTGGGTTGGCAAACGACCCATAAACTCTTACGGATTTATAAGCCATAAGTCGGCTTATAAACCCGTTGCCAAACAGGCCCTAGTATGGGGAAGCTGGAAAAATATACAATGCCAAAAATAGGGCATTGACTTGTTTTATGTTGAAAATAGTTCATCCATCAACACTCTTTTTTATTCTATCCATACATTACAATAAACATTTCTCTGAAGAAAATTGTGTAAAGGAAAAGCTTATCTGTATTGTACGAGCCTATCAGGGGCATTTTAGTTATAATTAGAAGACAAATATTTAAATTTTTTACTTAATCATACCTATTTGAGTTATATATGAGTTAAGAATTAATCATAGGACATATTTATAATTATTGAATAAAAAAGGATATATTAATAAAGTACATCATAAATTTGGGACATATTATACAAATTCTCAACAAAGAATTACAAGGTACTAGTCTGTTATAAGTTGCATAACTTAGCTGATCTTGGGATGATTTACTCGTTTAGTAAAGCCACTTCACAGAAATTTGATGTTATTAATTCTTTGTTAGATCCTGGTATATTTATCGGTCAAATTTCTACATCATTATATTTTCAATAAAATATAAAAAGATTTTCAAAATAAGGAAAAAAGCACCGGCAAAGTGTTGAAAACAATAAGATGGTGCTTCAAGTACATTCTAGAAAATTAGTAAAATTAGAGCATCAAATATATCAAACGATATCAAAAAATAAACGTCGTAGTAGCTGGACAACACTCTAATCTACTCCCTCACAACTACCCGATCCAAATATTTTTAAAACAAATATTGAAAAGAATGCAATATGCGCTTGTGAGAAACGTTTTTGTGTGCCCCGTCCATCTACATCATCCGTAGAGACACCTGGCATCATCCCACCCGCTCACCAAGTCGTATATAACCAATGTGAAGCAGATGCACCAACAACTAGGGCTATTCATCGCCGCACTCCCTTTTCTCAAATACTCTCTAATCTTTTACACTCTAATTCAACTCCAATTGTTGACAACCGATCGTAAAAAAAATTCATTCCTTTGAGCATTCGGGACAGAGAGTGAAGAATTTAGGTGGAGGTTTTCTTGTTAGGTATGGTACCATTTCTTTGATCATAGCATATACATTTTGATGGATTTGAATATTTAGTATGTTCTTTTTTCTTCATTGTTTTGTACTCCACTGAATTTTTTTATTATATGATAATTTCTTGTTCATTATTTTAAACATAAATAACTGCCATCAAAAGGATAGGACACTCAAATTATTTTCACCTCTAATGGTTTACTCATTGGCTTACGTTTATTAATTTATCCCGTTGATCAAAACAAATAAACCATAATATACATCTAGTCATATGCAAGCAGCGAATACAAGAAGTAGCAGTAGCATTAGTATCATCACCATCATCCTTCTTCTGATCAGCATCAACCTCAGATGAAGTGCCTACTAATTTCTTCAACCCCTCTTTGACATCGTCATCAGAAATGCCAAGCCGGTAATCTCAAACCGGCTCAATATGTGAAATTGAGTTTCTCTGTTAGCATACTAAGATTGTTGCAGAAGATTCACCCTTTTTAACAAGATCTTGATGATTTGCAAAAGAAGCAGTAGCTTGAATCATGACATTTTTAGAAATGTTTTTAATATCATTACTCATTAGAGCAACATTTTTGTCAATCCCTGTGATCATAGTAGTAAGTTGATCCACATCATTCCTGAGAGCTACCAATTCATCAGTTTTCTTCTTATTGGCCTCTTCAACAATGTTTTGATTGACTCTTGCAGTTTCTTCCTTCGTAGCCTTTCTATTCTCAACATACCTATCACACCCTTCCCGATTTTTCTGAGAAGAGAAAGGCTACAGAAGAGGAAATTGTGAGTATCAATCAAAAATTGTTGAAGAGTCCAACAAGAAGAAAACTGATGAATTGGTAGCTCTTAGGAATGATGTGGATCAGCTTACTACCATTATCGCAAGGATTAACAAAAATGTTGTTTTAATGAGTCATGATGTTAAAAATATTTCCAAAAATGTCATGATTCAAGTTACTACTTCTTTTACAGATCATCAAGATCTTGTTAATTAAAAGGGTGAATCTTCTGCAACAATCCCCGGATGCTAACAGAGAAACTCAATTTCACATATTGAGTCGACTTATGGTAATCTAAAACCGGCTTGACATTTCTGATGCCGATGTCAAAGAGGGGTTAAAAAAATACTAGTTTTACCGACAATTTGGATCGTATATCTGCTTTTGTTACAACAAACTATTTTCTATATTTGATTAATTGGTCTACAATGCAAGGCGATTACAAAACATTTAAAATTTAAAAGAGGTGAGACAGCCTATTGATTTATGAAATTAAAGGATAACTTAAGTATATTGTGCTAACGGAGGAATTTGGTGATAAAAAAATTTAGGGTTTTTAGTGGCTGAGATTGTAAGGATGGGGCTGTTAGTAGAGATCTCAACTTCTTCCCCCTACAATGTGCCTACGTACCCCGTATTTATAGGTGATAAAACCTCACGTAGTTCCTGGAGAACAAGAAACCTTATGGACTAGGGTTTCGCTTGCTAAGAGCATCTCCAACGTTACTCTCCCCTTAGCTAAAAAGATGATGTGTCATTTATTATACACAAGGGCTCTATTTTTTTAATCTCCAACCATCTCTCCCCTTGTCTAAAATTTTAGATAATTTGTTTCAAGTTGGCTATATGTAGCCAACATCTAAATATTTTTACAAAAGTTCAAAAAGTGACACATCACCCTGACATCATCAACTTTTTGTATTTTCAACATATAACCAATCATTTTACATAATACCATTGAAGTAAATTAGCTTACAGGTTCAACAAATTTTACATAATCACTATTTTACATAACCAATATACATGATCCCATTAGAGATGCTCTAAGCCCAAAGCCTACAAAGTTAGGTCGGTGCTACCAACCCATGACAAGTGCAAAAACCTATTTAGGAGAGGCCATGCGATAAAACCTAACCCAATGACCCCAAGGCTTAATTACGACTGTGACTTCACGGATACAACATTAGCCCTACCCATTGGAGCTAACATCAACCCCTACCAACTACTACATCAGTTATCAGTTGCAGGGAAAAGTAATGACTTACTCCAAATGTACGAGCAGATCCTTACCCCCGATAAGGATAACCCACCAAACTACATGACAAGTTCTCCAAAGTTAATGTTACGCATGGTGTATCTTAATCCCCTAACAAGGATAGCTTTCTAGAATACATGACTAGACCCCAATAGCGTATCGACAAGCTTAGTTATCTATGATCCCCCTATAAGGATAACTTATTGGAATACAAAATCTGACCTTCAACATATAGATTGATGATTACCCGATGAGGCTAACTCACCAAAATGCAGAACCAAGTTCTTCAATATAATAGTATTCGCGCCACCAAATAAGTTTTCAGTAAATCTTCATTCTTGATACTGATTGCGGGCCAAAAATAGTCAGTTCCCGAAATATTCGAATATTAGGGTTGCCAAACACATTTTTTTCTTAGTCAAATTTTGGGTATAACATGTTGCACTCTGAATTTAACGATGTCAAAAGAATTTTGAGTGTTTATTTTTTTGGATAAAGAGGATGAATTAGGCATGTGGACTTGCAACCAGAAGTTAGGAACTTTAGATCTAGATGTTTATCGTGCTAGTTTAATTTTTTTACAAGGTTACAATTGTGATGGTGAGATAGTAATGCAAAATATATACTATTTGATGTTAAAGAAGTTTGTTTAAGGCTACACCGGTTGAATTCAAAATCTATTATTCGTATACTGCGACGTTAGGTTTAGTGACTTGAATGAATTTTGTGTACTCATGTATGCACGACCCTACAATTGGTAGCTAGCCAAAGTTTTTTATGAAGAATAATTCATTCGTTAGAATACCTGTAAGAACCGGGAAACCGTGGGTTTATTTTTAGAGTTTAATATAATTTATTTTACGTTATTTGTGGATTTAAATACATTCTGTATTTAAATGTGGGGAAATTTTCGTTAAATGATCATATGTGTCTGTCTTATAAATGCTACGTGAATTTTGAGGTAATTAGACTGGTATTTAAAAAGTGGGTTATTTTATTTTAAAGTTATCGTAAATTTTTGAACGAAGAATTCCGTTCGTTTCGTAATTGTTCGGGGAATTGGTACCTCATTCGTACCAATAATTCATTCGTTAAGACAGGGGATATTTTGAATGATTGTTATAAAGATATTTTGGGTTCGTACATATAGATAGTATTAAATTACTCTCGTAATTATCCGTACTTTTTGATGATTATCGTTTTGTAACCGGTACGCTATATTCGAATAAAAACGATCCAACGGGTCAATATTGAACCAAAAATATCGTTTGGGGTATTATTTTCTGTTAAATATAAATAGACGAATCGTAATTATTTTACGTATAATAAAGTATATAATATATCGATAAATACAAAAAAATACCCGAAAACCCTAATCGTGTTCTTCGTGTTCTTCGTAATCGAATCAAAGATCGAAGGTGTTATCGGATTCCAAATTCAAAGTTCTAGTAACCAAATCAAAGCCCTTTTCATCCTCTATCATAATCCATCATCAGTTTTCAGTTTGGGTAAGGATTCGAATTTTTCTGATTTTATACTTTTTATTTCGAATTATTAATTTGGGGAAATTCTTGGTGGTTGATTGTTCTTGATGATTGATGGGTTAATCATGTTTGTTATGAGATGTAGAGTATTGTAATGATTTTTAACTTGATTTTTGAGCTTGAAATTGATAAAAACGGAAAACAAGTACATGGTCGGAGTTTGGTCGGAATTTGTTTAGACTGAACAGACCTTGTTGATGTTTGTACAGTTGAATAGATCGTGAAGTTTAGGAACGATTCATATATTTAGTTGTAAGTTTCGTGTATGATTTTGTTCACCGGAAAAATCACCGCCGGCGTCAGGGTTGGTCTTTTTGGCCGTTTTCTGAGTAGATTCTGGGCGTATTTGGTTTGTAAGTGGTTGGGGGTTGTAAACCCCATGTTTTTTATAAGGTTGCGACATTTTGGGAGTGCCGGAAAACTCGCCGGCGGCGAGGACAGCCGACCGGTTTCTGGAAATTCCAGAATCCGGCGAGCTGTTCTTCAGCTTTCCGGCGATGTTCTTCGTGGAACCGTCGTTTGATCCGTTTCTACCCTAATTCTGATTATGAACAGTGTTTCTGGATTTTTATTTTTTTAAAATAATTCAAAAATTGTTTTAAAAATTCTAAAAATCATATCTTTAATTTAAAAATACTTTTTAATATTCAGAAAATTTTATAAATTCATAAATATTTATTTAAATTCGAAAATTTATTAAATTTAATTATTTTAATTATTTTTGATTAATAATTAATTAATTTAATTAATTGATTAATTCTTTTAATCAGTTAATTCTTAATAATTAATTATTAATTAGATTTAATTAATTAAAATTAAGTTTAATTATTTTCTAGCTTGGTTTATTTATTTAAAAATAGTTTGAGTGTTTGGAAATTGTCAATTAATTTTATATTAATTGATTAAATTGTTTTAATCTTTATAGTGGGAGAAATAGTCCGATTTTTGACCTAAAAATATTTTGAGGTTAAAATTCTTTGAAACGAGAGTCGAATATTTTCTAAAATTATTTCTTAGATGTTACGAGACTTATGTGATTTATTTATCACAATTAAATGACGATATGTGCTATGTGAATTATGTGAATTATCTGGTTGTTGAGTCATGAATGCTAATAATTGTTTGAGACTTGTTTAAATGTTTTAGTCGTGTTTAATATTATCACGAGGGGTAGTTAAAACAGAAATTTGTCGGTATTGATAGCAATTGAGATTTTGCAAGACTGTTGACTTAGATGTTGACTTTTATATTATAGAGACACTAGACGAGCGCGACTAACCAGGGTTGCATACAGTTGAGCAGGAACGTTAAACAAAGGCAAGTGTCTATACCCTTCACGTATTGTTCGAGTAATATTCTCTTGAATTATTATTATGCGAGTGTTTATACTATTCACTTAATTTTCAAGTGTTGGTTCTTTTACACTGAACTGCAATTGTTATTATTATTATTATTTCTTGTTAATGCAGTTATCAGATTCAGTTCCTTATTCGAACTTATATATGTTATGTACAATCCGGTTTATTTCCTTCCAGATTGTAAGGCTTATCTGTTATAAGTATACTTTTTGAAGGACTTGAACTATTTCTTTCAGTATTCGAACTTATATATGTTATGTATAATCCGGTTTATTTCCTTCAGAATGTAAGGCTTATCTGTTATAAGTATATTTTTTGAAGGACTTGAACTATTTCTTTCAGTATTCAATAAATCCTCTGATTGGTATTCTTACTTATCAGATTCATATTGCCATGTTAAATGAGAAAAGTGTACTTATTTTGTTGAAACTGTGATTTGAATTGTGAACCCGATAAGGGTAAAACTGTGATTTAAGTTGTGAACCCGATAAGGGTAAAACTGTGATTTGAGTTGTGAGCCCGATAAGGGTGAAAACTGAGATTTGTTGAAAAACTAGGGTTTTATATTGAACCCGTGAATTGGAAATGCATGACCGCGCGATGGTTGGAAATGCCTGACCGCGCGACGGTCGAGAGATGAATTTTGGCCATGGTCAATAAGTGCCAAAATGGGCTGATTTGTGATTGTATAGCTCGGGGAACCCCAATATGTGATGAGCCTACTGTGTACCACAGTTTGGTTGGCGAGCTATGAGCGATTGATCGTCGGCTTAGCTCGTGTGAACGAATGGATTCCAATTCATTATTTTGATGATAAAGTGAGAAAAGTTACTTATATGTATTAGATTATTTTTAAAGTTATGTGTTGGTATCGATAATCAAGTTTCATTGTTCTTAAATTCCATTGAGAATTTCCTAATACCTGTTCTATACTGTTTTGTTAAAATTCATATTTATTGAATTATACATTGATATTCAGAGTTATATTCTATCACACTGGCTGAGCATTTTGGCTCATTCTTGCTTCTCTATTATTCTAACCTTTCAGATAGTTACGAGGATGTCTCACGTTAGGCGAGCAGCTAGGGTGAGAGTGAACCGTCAGGTTCCCAGGGTCCGTGGTCAGGTAGTAGTTTTGAGCTGTAACCGGTAATCAGGTTGTAAGGATGATGTAAGCATAAAACTGAATGAGTGTGTAAAACTTTTGTAGACATTTGGTTGTTAGCGTAATTCCTTATCGGGGTTACCCTAATAACATGGTGGTTTGTAATAACATTAGTAGTTGTGATGACTTGTTTCATATTATAACCTGTGCTCGATCCTTAGTATTTTCGGGGTCACTGTTATATTTATAATGATATTTCCAGGGTTGTGATTTATATTGGTTGTGCGCTACCCGATCTTGACCCCGGGTCGGGAGGGCGTCACAAGTTGGTATCAGAGCCACGGGTTATGGTCACTGAAACAAGTATAGGGTATTGGATAGGGTTAAACAGTAGGTACTATGAGATAGTTCCATGTGAGATGATTATGTTGAGCAAACTCATATAGAGTTTGAGTTAAGATTATTGGGTATATTCTTGACTATTAGGGTAGAGAGTCAATGAGGATGTAGCATGTGATTCTTAAGTTACACTACTGTTATGTTTCAGCCATCGGGCTCTAGCTCTTCACACTCGGAGTCAGACCCTTCTGAGCCTTCTGTTCCAGATCCACTGTCAGACCCTTCGGAGCATTTTGTTTCAGATCTACTAGTAGTACCCGACCTACCAGTTGTACCAGATCCACCAGTTGTGATAGCTCTACCAGTTGCACCTATTCCTGCTGTACCTTTGCGAGCGATACCCCCAGCCCGTTCTCCACCTAGTTTAGAGTCCGTTAATGGACCCCCGTTTCAGTTTATCCCAGAGCCTATACCTTATCATGAGTATATGAGGGTAGCTGGAGAGCGAGACTTTTTGCATGGTCAGGTGAGAGAGATGGTACGTTACCAGAGGCATGTGTCAGGAGCATCAGCAGTATTGATGGATCTTAGGGCATTGAGGATAGTCCTTGAGGTTAGACTTAGTCATATGGGCAGTACTGGCGGAGGAGAGCGAGATCCGTCAGAGATGAGTAGCTTGATGGATTATATCATGGGAGAGCTCCGGAGAATTGCACCTGATGAGGACTAGAGACAGGAAGTCATGTGGTGAGCCAGACGAGATGGAATCTTATGTACGGTAGTTAGTGGATTTCGTTCCGACACGTATATAGATGCGTTATATAGATATCAGCAGTACACTGGACTGGAGTGGAGCCGTTTTGTTATTGTATATAGTGGTACTGTTGAGGTAGTGGCAGGCGTTTTCTTTTGGCTGTGTACTCTACTTCTGGTGTTGTTTTCTATCATGTACTTTTCTTTTATCATCAAAACGTTTTCACGCTTGTACCCAGGTTATATGATGACCAAATTTTGTTGTGCCACAATTGCTATCATTTTACATATTCCGCTATTTATCATTCAGTATCAAACCTGGCATGTATGTTTATTTTGTCAGATCTTATTCTTATACCTTGCTATCTTTTGCTCTATTTTGTCATACGCTGTAAGACAACATGTATGTTCATCCTATCAATTTTATTCATGTACCTTGTTCTACTTTGCTTTTCTTACAAACGTTATGAGATCTTCTACCACAATTATGTTGTGGATAGAAACCAATCATTGTACTCTGTTGTATCTTGTTATGAAGGGAGTGATTCCTTGACTCCCAAATTCTTATTAAATTGATTCTCATTGTACAAGGCCTATCCAGCTACTAAATATATTGTTTGTTTTGTACCAGTTATCAAGTCTTGAATCACTTGATTAGAATGGATACACCAGTGGAACAAATTCTAGATCTTCTTCGTCAACAAACAGCTGCCCTAACCCAACAGCAGCAGTGTTTGCAACAACAACAGATATGCCAGCAACAACCAGCCGTACCAACGATTACTTTTAAGTCGTTTCAGGCCGTAAAACCACCAGAGTTTAAAGGGACTGCAGATCCCGTGGAAGCAAGGGCGTGGTTAAAAGAAATGGAGAAGGCTTTTGCACTAGTGAAAGTTGGAGCTGACCAGAAAACGGAGTTTGCAAGCTATTTCCTGAAAACTGAAGCTAATTATTGGTGGGAGTCGGTGAAAGCTTTGGAAGGCACAACGACAGTTACTTGGGAAAGGTTTACCGTTTTGTTTTTAGAGAAGTATTTTCCCCGTTATATGCAGAATCAGATGGAGTTGAAGTTCTTTGAACTCAAGCAAGAAAATTTAAGTGTAACAGAGTATGAAGCCAAATTTACTGAGTTAGCAAGGTTTGTTCCAGAGTTTGTCGACACCAATGAAAAGAAAGCTAGGAGATTCCAGCAGGGTTTGAAGCCGTGGATACGCAGCAGGGTGGCAGTGTTTGAGTTGGTCACGTATTCAGCAATAGTTCAGAAAGCTATGATTATAGAGGGAGAAAGTGATCAATCGCAGAAGGAGAAGGACAACAATAAAAGGAAGGCCGAGAGTCATGAACCAAATCGAGGGCAAGGGAATTTTCAGAATCGTTTCAACGGGAAGCTGGGATTCCAGGCAGGGAGGAATATGGGATTCAAGAGGCCAAATATCGGGAATGCTGGCTCAGGTACTCGTCTACCATTCGGGAATCAACCGGAACCAAATGCACCTCCGTTGCCAGAATGTAAGACCTGCGGAAAGAGACAACAGGAGGTTGTGTGAAGACTGATGTGAATTGCTTCAGGTGTAACCAAAAAGGACATGTCGCTAGGGAATGCTCAGCACCAACTTGTTTCAATTGTGGGAAAATTGGCCATATATCCAGAAACTGTAAATCAACAGGACAACCTAATGCTAACCAGCCGAGAGCCAGAGTATTTTACATGAATATGGAAGATGTTGTCCAAGATACGGATGTGGTGACAGGTACGCTACTCGTAAACTCCGTACATGCAAAAGTGTTAATTACTTCGGGAGCTACCAAGTCATTTATTGCTGTAGATTTTGCTAGTAAATTGCGATGTGAAACCCGACCGTTAGATAAGGCTTTTAAATGTAGAAGTAAAAAATTAGGAACGTATTCCAGTTAACCGGATTTGTCCGCATTGTGAGATTGATATTTTAGGCCATCGTTTTCTTGCTGACGTAATACCTTTCAAGTTGATTCACCTTTATTTAAACGAGATAATAGTACATCATGGAGTGCCAGTTTCAATCGTATCCGATAGAGATCCACGGTTTAATTCAAGATTCTGGAGACAATTTCAAGAAGCCTTGGGAGCTAGAGAGTGATATGCGAGAGAAGTACCCTCATTTGTTTGCCTAGGTTGATTCTGGGGACAGAATCCTTTTAAGGGGGGAAGGATGTAAGAACCGGGAAACCGTGGGTTTATTTTTAGAGTTTAATATAATTTATTTTACGTTATTTGTGGATTTAAATACATTCTGTATTTAAATGTGGGGAAATTTTCGTTAAATGATCATATGTGTCTGTCTTATAAATGCTACGTGAATTTTGAGGTAATTAGACTGGTATTTAAAAAGTGGGTTATTTTATTTTAAAGTTATCGTAAATTTTTGAACGAAGAATTCCGTTCGTTTCGTAATTGTTCGGGGAATTGGTACCTCATTCGTACCAATAATTCATTCGTTAAGACAGGGGATATTTTGAATGATTGTTATAAAGATATTTTGGGTTCGTACATATAGATAGTATTAAATTACTCTCGTAATTATCCGTACTTTTTGATGATTATCGTTTTGTAACCGGTACGCTATATTCGAATAAAAACGATCCAACGGGTCAATATTGAACCAAAAATATCGTTTGGGGTATTATTTTCTGTTAAATATAAATAGACGAATCGTAATTATTTTACGTATAATAAAGTATATAATATATCGATAAATACAAAAAAATACCCGAAAACCCTAATCGTGTTCTTCGTGTTCTTCGTAATCGAATCAAAGATCGAAGGTGTTATCGGATTCCAAATTCAAAGTTCTAGTAACCAAATCAAAGCCCTTTTCATCCTCTATCATAATCCATCATCAGTTTTCAGTTTGGGTAAGGATTCGAATTTTTCTGATTTTATACTTTTTATTTCGAATTATTAATTTGGGGAAATTCTTGGTGGTTGATTGTTCTTGATGATTGATGGGTTAATCATGTTTGTTATGAGATGTAGAGTATTGTAATGATTTTTAACTTGATTTTTGAGCTTGAAATTGATAAAAACGGAAAACGAGTACATGGCCGGAGTTTGGTCGGAATTTGTTTAGACTGAACAGACCTTGTTGATGTTTGTACAGTTGAATAGATCGTGAAGTTTAGGAACGATTCATATATTTAGTTGTAAGTTTCGTGTATGATTTTGTTCACCGGAAAAATCACCGCCGGCGTCAGGGTTGGTCTTTTTGGCCGTTTTCTGAGTAGATTCTGGGCGTATTTGGTTTGTAAGTGGTTGGGGGTTGTAAACCCCATGTTTTTTATAAGGTTGCGACATTTTGGGAGTGCCGGAAAACTCGCCGGCGGCGAGGACAGCCGACCGGTTTCTGGAAATTCCAGAATCCGGCGAGCTGTTCTTCAGCTTTCCGGCGATGTTCTTCGTGGAACCGTCGTTTGATCCGTTTCTACCCTAATTCTGATTATGAACAGTGTTTCTGGATTTTTATTTTTTTAAAATAATTCAAAAATTGTTTTAAAAATTCTAAAAATCATATCTTTAATTTAAAAATACTTTTTAATATTCAGAAAATTTTATAAATTCATAAATATTTATTTAAATTCGAAAATTTATTAAATTTAATTATTTTAATTATTTTTGATTAATAATTAATTTATTTAATTAATTGATTAATTCTTTTAATCAGTTAATTCTTAATAATTAATTATTAATTAGATTTAATTAATTAAAATTAAGTTTAATTATTTTCTAGCTTGGTTTATTTATTTAAAAATAGTTTGAGTGTTTGGAAATTGTCAATTAATTTTATATTAATTGATTAAATTGTTTTAATCTTTATAGTGGGAGAAATAGTCCGATTTTTGACCTAAAAATATTTTGAGGTTAAAATTCTTTGAAACGAGAGTCGAATATTTTCTAAAATTATTTCTTAGATGTTACGAGACTTATGTGATTTATTTATCACAATTAAATGACGATATGTGCTATGTGAATTATGTGAATTATCTGGTTGTTGAGTCATGAATGCTAATAATTGTTTGAGACTTGTTTAAATGTTTTAGTCGTGTTTAATATTATCACGAGGGGTAGTTAGAACAGAAATTTGTCGGTATTGATAGCAATTGAGATTTTGCAAGACTGTTGACTTAGATGTTGACTTTTATATTATAGAGACACTAGACGAGCGCGACTAACCAGGGTTGCATACAGTTGAGCAGGAACGTTAAACAAAGGCAAGTGTCTATACCCTTCACGTATTGTTCGAGTAATATTCTCTTGAATTATTATTATGCGAGTGTTTATACTATTCACTTAATTTTCAAGTGTTGGTTCTTTTACACTGAACTGCAATTGTTATTATTATTATTATTTCTTGTTAATGCAGTTATCAGATTCAGTTCCTTATTCGAACTTATATATGTTATGTACAATCCGGTTTATTTCCTTCCAGATTGTAAGGCTTATCTGTTATAAGTATACTTTTTGAAGGACTTGAACTATTTCTTTCAGTATTCGAACTTATATATGTTATGTATAATCCGGTTTATTTCCTTCAGAATGTAAGGCTTATCTGTTATAAGTATATTTTTTGAAGGACTTGAACTATTTCTTTCAGTATTCAATAAATCCTCTGATTGGTATTCTTACTTATCAGATTCATATTGCCATGTTAAATGAGAAAAGTGTACTTATTTTGTTGAAACTGTGATTTGAATTGTGAACCCGATAAGGGTAAAACTGTGATTTAAGTTGTGAACCCGATAAGGGTAAAACTGTGATTTGAGTTGTGAGCCCGATAAGGGTGAAAACTGAGATTTGTTGAAAAACTAGGGTTTTATATTGAACCCGTGAATTGGAAATGCATGACCGCGCGATGGTTGGAAATGCCTGACCGCGCGACGGTCGAGAGATGAATTTTGGCCATGGTCAATAAGTGCCAAAATGGGCTGATTTGTGATTGTGTAGCCCGGGGAACCCCAATATGTGATGAGCCTACTGTGTACCACAGTTTGGTTGGCGAGCTATGAGCGATTGATCGTCGGCTTAGCTCGTGTGAACGAATGGATTCCAATTCATTATTTTGATGATAAAGTGAGAAAAGTTACTTATATGTATTAGATTATTTTTAAAGTTATGTGTTGGTATCGATAATCAAGTTTCATTGTTCTTAAATTCCATTGAGAATTTCCTAATACCTGTTCTATACTGTTTTGTTAAAATTCATATTTATTGAATTATACATTGATATTCAGAGTTATATTCTATCACACTGGCTGAGCATTTTGGCTCATTCTTGCTTCTCTATTATTCTAACCTTTCAGATAGTTACGAGGATGTCTCACGTTAGGCGAGCAGCTAGGGTGAGAGTGAACCGTCAGGTTCCCAGGGTCCGTGGTCAGGTAGTAGTTTTGAGCTGTAACCGGTAATCAGGTTGTAAGGATGATGTAAGCATAAAACTGAATGAGTGTGTAAAACTTTTGTAGACATTTGGTTGTTAGCGTAATTCCTTATCGGGGTTACCCTAATAACATGGTGGTTTGTAATAACATTAGTAGTTGTGATGACTTGTTTCATATTATAACCTGTGCTCGATCCTTAGTATTTTCGGGGTCACTGTTATATTTATAATGATATTTCCAGGGTTGTGATTTATATTGGTTGTGCGCTACCCGATCTTGACCCCGGGTCGGGAGGGCGTCACAATACCCGTCGGACGAAGAGGAAGACGGGGATGACTAAGCGCTTAGGATGTTTTGATTGCTCGATTGTACAAGTATAAAAATTCAGAAACTAAATATTGAACATTGTCCTCAAATATGAGTTTTTTGGTTTTAATTTTCGATTAATAAATACTTATACCACATTTTTACATCTTTGATGTATTTACTTTTAAGAGAGGACTTTGGAAGTGTACATCATCGTAGTATTGTCATAGGTTAACATTTACTTGGCGTCATGCTTTAATTTGTAATGTTTCTGTTAATGGAGGAATTTGGTATTAACAAAGTTTGAGGTTTATCGCCGGAATCAAGATCTATGACGGTGGTTCTTCGCCGGAAAGTCGCCAGAGTGTGGTGGTTGTGATTAATTGGGGGCTGAGATTGTAAGGGTTTCTTGGTGGTGGCTCGCTGAGCTCTTCTCTTCCAACCCCTTACAATGTGCCTACGTACCCCGTATTTATAGGGGATCAAGCCCTACGTAGTTCTTGGGGAACAAGTAACCTATATGGGCTGGTCTCAGATTTCCGAGGCCCACTAGGATACTTGATCCATCTTCTAGAACTGGTCTTCGACTCGCTTTAGGAATGTCCAACGATGAGGCCTAGTCACAAAGGCCCAAGGCTTAACTATAGTCTAGGGACTTCACGGATATGGCATCGACCCAACTTAGGAGCCGACACTAACCGCTACCAGCTATCTCCCTGACCAAAGTAGTTGCAGGTATAGCCATGACTTACCCCAAATGTCAGACGCATCCTTGTCCCCCGAATGAGAAGCACCCACCAGATTGCAGGACAAGTGATCCCAAGCATTTGGGTGCAAAGTGCAGGATTACTCCAAAGTTCCCCAATGAGAACGCGCCCATTGAGTACAGGAACAGAGCTCCCAAAGAACACACCAAGGTTCACCCCACATCCCCAATGAGGACGCGCCCATTGAATACAGGAGGAGGCCTTCAGTCATCAGACATACCCCTGGAGGCCTTCAACCACGGACATCCCCCTCCTAGGGCACATCCTAGGAGGGAATTCTTCAATCATCAGGCAAATCCTTGGAGGTCTTCAATAATGGACATCCCTCCCTTAGGGCTCATCCTAAGGGAGAAGTCTTCAATATCTTGTCAGTATCAAGCCAAGAGAGTCGTCCTTCACCACCAAGTAGCTACTTCAAACCAAGAGGGCGCGCTCTCAAGGGGTGGACGGCCTAAAAGAGCGTGCACTTACCCCTCTGAGGGCAAGCCCTAAGTCTTCCATATGATAATCTCATGTCAGTCTAGCTGTTATTCTCTGTCAAGTCATCCATTCATGTCAAGTTGTCAGTCCACACCAAGAGGACGCGTCCTCAAGGGTTGGACGGCCAGATGGCGCGCCCTCACCCCTATGAGGACAAGCCTTGAGCCTCCGTTGTACTAGTTCAATCCCTAATTGCACCTTGAATATCCCCAATTGATTATTACTTGACCCAAATCTTTCTTAAAAACCCGATACCGAATTTTGGCTATAAAAGTTTCTATTGGAGTAAAAAAAATAGTAATTTGATTTGTTAATTTGTTGTTGGAAGAAGGCCTATACTCGTACTGTATGATTTGTTTTAGTGGATTAAAATTGTTTTAACTTCGAGATTTCTTTGTTGAACTAAAAAATCATCCAATAACATTTCACAAATTTTGTTGACCTCGCTCAGGTATACCTGCACTGATTTCATTAAAACTATGTCCTACGAAGGGCTACGGTTGTCAAAAACTGAAATTAGTATGCATCTAGCAAAAAATCAGATCTTGAGGAGACTTTGTTATTCAAATGAAAATATAAAATAATAATTATTAAATTTCATTTATATATATATATATATATATATATATATATATATTATTCTGGTTAGAACAATACTTTTATATAGAGTTCTATAGAGAACTATTAGTTTTACTCGTTGATTTTATTGTTAATTTTAAGATAATATTTCATAAAATATTAAGTTTGATACTAATTTAAAAATATATAATTATTTTTAATGAAAACGAAGATGTATACGTGCGTATATATCACAATGTTCATTTTTCCAAAAACATGAATTTATACTCATTTTTTTTCATTTATCATCAAATTTAAGATAAATCTCGTTTTTGATTTCTTGTATACCTTTCTGTGCCTTTATGCATATAGTTCGTGTTATAAAACTAATTGATTGTGTTATTTATCAAATGACTTTGTTATTTTTCTATCCAATTTTGACTTTCTTACGTGAAAAATGCTATAATTCTCAAAAATTGTCCCAAATTTATTATCTAATATTTATTCATGATTAATACATAGCTGATTAACATCAATATATATATATATAAAGGAGGATACGCGGGAGGTTAGGTGGCGCCTCTAAAATTGTCTCAATCTATTTTTCTAATTTTCTAGAATTTTTGAATTTTAAATACTAATAAATGAAAAATATCCTTCAACCTATTAGAAGTAGAATAGGTGTTCGAATTTATTGAGGAGAAGAGTTCGAATTTATAGCAAAGTTCGAAGTTCTATTTGAAGTAGAATAAGTGTTTGAATTTGCAGAGGGGAAGAGTTCAAATATAAAAGAAGTACTTGCAAAGTTTTATTTGAAGTAGAATAAGTGTTTCAATTTATAGAGGAGAAGAGTTCGGATATAAAATAAGTACTTGCAATTAAAAGTTCTATTTGAAGTAGAATAAGCGTTTGTAACACATAACTAAAATTTCTATTTGAAGTAGAATATATGTAAAGTTGTATAAGTGTTTTTTCAACGAAAAAGGCTATATTAGAAAAGAGTATGGTAACATAAAAATTAATATATAAGACAAGTATATATTCAATATATTAAATTGAGATTTTGATATTAAAAAGGAAAACGTGTTTCACGGGAGGACGTCTTATTAGCGAGAACTAAGTAATTTTCATAATTTAATTGATAGAATTTTAAAAAAAAAATATTACGCCGCCGCGAAGCGCGGCTTTTTCAACTAGTTTGCTTATATGACGTAAAATTATACTGAAAATCTCTATAAATTTTAAGACATATAACAAATTATATATATATTTTTTAAAACTAATAGAACACTACTTTATTAATAAAATAATATTAATAAAACAATAATTCCACAAAATAATATATATGTTTTTTTCGGGTTCAAGCGTATTAACTAGGCGTCTAGGCGGGTCGAATTCGGATCGGATTATACTAAATTCATATCCGAATCCGTTAAGATTTTTCGGGTTCGGATCAGATCGGATCAGGAGACGGATATTTTTTAGGCAGATCCATACCCGATCCGTTCGGATTTCGGGTTATCGGATCAGAGGTCCGACCCGTTTAATATATTAAAAAAGAATAATTTTGTTCATTTTTTTAATGCAAAAAATAAGATTTTTTAATTTGTTTATGAAATTAAATTAAATTATAACATATATATAGACAAATTCAAATTTAAATTTCAAAATAATATTATTTATATAAGATATAAAATATTATATATGTTTTACATATAATTAATATATATTATATATATTATATTAATATATAAAATATAAAATAAATATAATATATTCGGATCGGATTATACTAAATTCATATCCGCTCGTTATCGGATCGGATCCTATCGGATCGGATCATTAACGGATCGGAATTTTTTGACAGAATTCATATCCGTTAATTTAACTACGGATCGGATCGGGTCGGATGTCCGATCCATTTACAGGCCTGGTATTAAGCATAGACGGTTCTTTTGGTAGGTGAGCACAGCAAATGAGAAATACACAAACAGCCTTTTAGACAGCAGACAGTCCATCTTGCACTGTTTGATCTCCCACCAACCCCCAAACCACTTGCTTTCCTTATTTTAATGTGCATTTTTGCTCCATTTAGCTAAATCCATTGATTTCTTGCCCACCCTTTTCTCCAGTTTTTTTCCTCTGCTAACGAAAAATGGGTGGTGATGGCAAGGCCTATACTCTGTCCCAGGTCTCTAAGCACAACACTTCCACTGATTGTTGGTTGATCATTCAGGGCAAGGTCTCTCTCTCTCTCTCTCTCTCTCTCTCTCTCTCTCTCTCTCTCTCTCTCTCTCTCTCTCTCCCCCTCTCCCTCTCTCTCTCTCTCTCTCTTCTCTCTCTCCTCTCTCTCTCTCTCTCTCTCTCTCTCTCTCTCTCTCTCTCTCTCTCTCTATCTATCTATCTATCTATCTATCTATAATCTATCTATCTATCTCCGTGTGTTTCTTAGCCTCTTAAGCTTTATTGGTTTCCAAGATTACATTTTGGGGATTCCAATAGATATTAGTAGTTGCATGCTGGATTAGATTTGTCAAAGAATTCTGATTGTTAATAATTTATTTTAGGGTAGGGTTTGAAAGAATTGTGATAGCAAATTTTGTATTGTATGGTCTTGATTTGTGTGCTTAGCATACTTGAGTTGAGTTGACTCTTTATGTTTGAATATTCTAAAGCATGTGACTTTTTGTGTGGATTGCTGGTGTGTTTGGTTGACATCTTAATTTGTAATTTTGTAGGGAATTTCCTGTCATTTAGGTAATTTTGTATTAAATTATGAGGTGATAAATTGCATTCAGGGATTGTGGTCATATGAGCTTACCTTTTCATTATTGTGCAAACAAAGTTGTTACTTTGGATCTCAAATGGATCAGCCTTTTGCTGATAATGTTAATGTAGACTGAGAGCCTATAATGGAAATTGCATCTTTATCGCTTCTTAAACCTGGGCTATTCAGCTTGATTTAATATATCTGTATAATTGCAGTCTCTTGTATGTATGCCCTTGTCGAAATAAATTGTCTATGATACTTAATACCCAGCGTATACATACCTGTTACGGAACAAAAGAAACTGAAATACCAAGCTAAATAACGAATTGTTGAGATAAATTGTAAGAAGTCTATGGTCTTATTTAATTACAGAGTATCTTCTACTGCATATACCTTGACCAAGAAAGCACTTCCTAGTACCTAGCATCGAGTAAACAATGCAATTGAACCCCAAGTGAATGGAATTTAGCCGAAGTATGTTTACTATGAAGTCAAATTAATTGATTTATGGATGTCCTCGACATTGGTTGTTCACGCCTTCTACTTTATGCACTTCTAATTTTGGCGTGGAAGAGCAGGTTTATGATGTTACAAAGTTCTTGGAGGAACATCCGGGCGGTGATGATGTTTTATTATCTGTCACAGGTACAATTTTTTGCTGCAATGCTATATCACTAAAAATGGCTAATACTAAAACCTTCTTATGTCTTGCCAAAAATTATGATATTTCGCAGCGCACACACACAAACAGAGATTTGAATGCTAATGATATAACTGTTACTGATAAGTGATAACAATTGCAGCAAAAGACGCAACTCATGATTTTGAGGATATTGGACACAGTAGCACAGCAAAGGCAATGCTTGATGAATTTTATATTGGGGACATCGATTCAGCAACCATCCCCACAAAGACCACATACACTCCCCCAAATCAGCCTCACTATAATCAGGACAAAACAAAAGATTTCATCATCAAGATGCTCCAGTTCTTGGTTCCAGTTATCTTCCTATGTGTGGCTGTCGGCATCCGCTTCTATGCTAAATAAGCTTGATAATGGAGAATTCCACTAACTGGAATCCGTTATGTGTGATTCAATTTTTTCAGTCTATACGAATTGGAACCCCTTAGAAACTATCTAAGGTCGGGGTTTTATAAAATTTAAAACTATGAATCTTGTTGAGTGCAATTGCATTAGGAGCTTTTGACAGATTTACTTTGTCAGCAAATTTCTGTTTTGAAAAAGAGAATGTGACTTTGTTTATCACTTGCAAGCTACGGATCCGATTGTTTAACAACGCTCTTGTTGAAGAATACTCGTAATGTAATCTCTATGTCACATAAAGCTGTTAGGTTCCTTGAAATTCATATTTGACTGGGAAACAATGTGTTTATGCAGAGAAGTGACTTCTGTTATTCTGTAGATGTGAGCACAAACTCACATAGGAGGGAAGAGAATACATTGTTCATTAAAACAGATTACACAGCTAAAGCTAGTTGATTAACATCTCTGAGAATTGATTATTAAAAGTGTGCCTTACAAAGAGGAGAACCCAATTGGTCTACTTTGTCGAAAAATACTGCAGTGAAATCACTGAAGGCAATAACAGGGCTTAGCTCTTCATATCCTAGATGCCGCTAAGTATATAGATTTACATGAACATCACATGAATGTGATATCTGGTGAAATGAATATATAATTGAAAGTCGAAATTATAATCAATATTACCCTCTGATACCGAATGAATATTGAATGAAGTGGTATGCATCGATATAAACATGCAAATTGTATAAATCACGATCAAACTATGCAAACAAAAAGAATTTTAATACTCGCGCACACATCCATCTTATTTCGTCCAGACTCTAAATTTCGTCTTTGGTTGAATGGCGCTTGCACACTGAAAAACTTGTAAAGTTCTTATTGGTAATGAAATTATTTATATGCTTGCACTGATATCAAAATATCCAATGCCAATTTACTCATCAGTTAGCAGAAGTGACCATTGACACAAGACCTAATCAACCAGAGAAGTTTGGAAAACAAAGCAAAAAAAAAAATTCTGATGACACACTAGATACTGAGTTTTTTAACTGCCTCGTTGATGCATACGGGATGATGGGAGGCGTAGCAGAGATGAAAAATCTTCTTGAAACAATGGAGAGAGAAGGATGCAAGCGTACCGCTGGCATAGAAGTATAGAACCATGGTTATGGCCTATTCTGTGAGTAACACGACTAGCCAGGTGAAGGATTTCACTGGAGAACACTTCACCATAATGGAAAGGATCAAGTTTTGAAGAACTATTGATAGTAATTCTGATGTGTCTCTGTACATATAAAGTACTGCATAAATAGAGTAATGTCAGCAGCAACTTCGATTATCTCTACCAAGACAAAGTCACCACTTCAAAGTAGATAAACTCATCAAGAAAGGTGAATGTTACAAATTGATGCTTCTTATTTCTTTCTTCTGGATTCATAATTAAATTCATCATAAAACGATTTCTTTTGACAAGGTCGATTTTATCGAGAAAAAAAGTAGACGAATATATCCGGTTGGTATGCCACACCACAAAAAGATGCAGTAGCTATATAACTGGTAACTACAAACAATAGAACTACATAAACAATTGAATGGTCAAAACTTTTCTGAGATTAACATCTGCCACTTGCCTCATACAGCAAGCTTGTGATTCATACAACATATTCTTAGCTATTGCAAACCGTATTGTAGATTTAGGTAGTACGGACTACAGAGTTACAAAGAAAGGTTATGTTAACGCAAGTAAGAATGTACCTGCAATATTTTGTTATGTCAGTTCAAAAACTAAAGCCGATTGTGAATTAGCAATGGACAGCTACTGAGTTTGTGGTTAAAAGTAACAGCAGCTGGAAGGGGAACGGAAACTGCTTATGGCAAAAAATGTACTGAATAAAATAGATCGACATACTCTGTATAACCAGTTTCGTTCCTCTGCAAAAAAAAAAATTTATTTTTGGTATCTAATTTCTGTGAAGTTTCAAAGTCATGATACCGATGATTAAAAAGCTGTTACTGGAAAGAATTTTCAGAATTACAACTCAAGTTCATAAATACAAAACCAGTACCATCTAACATTCATGCATTTTTCTACATTCCTCGGGGAATTACAAATTAGTCTTTTTGATAACTAAATTACAAAAATAGATTAGCATCCAACTGCAAAAAATTAGTTGAACCATGAGGCTGGCTAGCTAGGCTGAAGGGAACAACGCAAGGATCTTCCCTGCTTGATCAGGAAAGAAAGTTATAAGAAGGTATACACCTGTAGTGCAAGAAAAAGAACCCGAGGTTACATGATGATAATTAAATTTCATAATAAAGTAAGAAAAATTTGTC
The DNA here is from genome assembly GCA_030848705.1 of Heracleum sosnowskyi. NCBI lineage: Eukaryota > Viridiplantae > Streptophyta > Magnoliopsida > Apiales > Apiaceae > Heracleum > Heracleum sosnowskyi. The sequence continues at coordinate 3,875,047 of JAUIZM010000014.1, read as the reverse complement.
AAAGTGCCTTACAAATAAGTACAGTTCCGAGTACTGCCAAGATTTTCCCTTGCACTGTAACTAGCCCAGCTTCGCCTGCATTTTGCAGCTCACTGGAACCGACAGAATCAAATGAGCCTGCATACAAAAGATTTTTAATTACTTTTGTTATTATCATTTTATGTATTACTGGGCAACGTAAATTGTCAACGGAAGAATAACCTATTTAGTTAAAAGTAAAAAGTAATAATAACAACCTGGCTTCACAGATAGCTGTCCTGATGTCAAACAAGCTACATTCTGAAATCCAGATGCATCTAACTTCTGAGCAGCAGCAGCAGGCCTTACATTAAGATCACAAGAAGTGAGGAATAAGTCCTGAAGTTTTGTAGAAATAAGTCAAATGGGTGACATTTTTATGTGGATGGTCATTATCATATTTGAGAAAGCTTATGAGAGTTTGCCAATTTTTAAAGCATTGCTTTTAAGGAAAAGTTTTTGATCATTTGAAAACCCTTACTATATCTGTCAAAAATGCATAGTTACATGCTTAAAATGATCTGATGGCATCACAACCATAAGATTTTTTTTATGCTATAGCCTATAAGTAGAGGCTACCAAAGATATAAACTTAAAAAAAATATCTGCAACATCTAAAAGAAATTAGATACCATAAAATGATCCATGTAGTTGTGAGCTTGGTTAGCTATCTGAGATTATGAACTATAAAACAGGATAAAATTTGATGCAGCAAATAGAAGCTGCTGATGACAATTTTAAAGTGACCAATGGGATAAATGATAACTGCTTATAGAGGACTTACCTCAAACCTTCCTGACAGACAACCAACATTTTGCTGTCGAGCGAGAACTCGCTCTTTACAGATTCCACAAACTCGGGATTGGGTTAGTAAATGGGAGGCAGTAAAATAGACCAGAATTTTTTTTGTGAAGCTGCCTCTTTATGATGGTGCCTACACCAAAAGGCAGATACCAACTGTAAGCTAATTGCGTATAGAAACAAGAGTGACATGTCAAAAATAAAACATTTATATTACAGCATTAAGTAGTAGTATGTTTACCAGGGTCATTGTCCTTATTCTGTCACGCACATCAAGAACTGTGTAACCTTGTGATACGAGTTTAGTTGCTTCTTCAGCATTTACAAAATCTACTTCCGCTTTGATATTTAAAGTTCTGCGTTGAATTGTTTTTTAAAGCAAGGTCCTTGGTGGATGAGTCTCAAGTACCAAAGAAGATGACCCTAGAATGCTGAAGACACAATTAAGTTATTGTCAATGTGATGAAACACACACAAAAGTTGCAAGTACATACATGTATCATAATTTGAAAGCCAGCAGTTTTGTTGTAAAGAACTTCACAATTTAGTAATTTACAATATTTAGCAAAAAATAAAAGAAGCTTCACAATTTACAAGTATAGTAAAAATGTAAGTGGGCATAAAATGTGGAGTGAGCAGGCAAGCAATAAACCTGAATAATCCTCTACTAGAACCCAAGCAGGAGGGCAGGGAAACTGACCACAATTAATTACGCATATTGACTTGCTTAAAGCAAAGTTAACAGCAATCTATGGCAAAGCCTTTTAAAACTAAGGCAACCACTCAGAAATTGTATGTACACACAGGAACAGCATTTGGGGGAGGGGGGGGGGGGTGAATGCAGACTTCCAGTAGACTATGCATCTATAATTGGCCAAATGAAATACGTTTAACTAGCATAGGGAGAGAGGAAGGGAGAGATGCACGGGGAGGGAGGGAGAGAGTTGAATTAAAAAAGAGAGAGAGCAAAGAATTAAAAGGAGAGAGGACTGCAAAGAAATCACCTCCGAGAAGAAGGGGAACAACAGCAGCCAATACCAGCCATTTCTCCTCGTCTCTCTGTCTATCAATCCTTTGCCGGGTAGAAGAACTGTCATCTTTGGTGGCGATGGGGCCCCAAGGAATTCGTAAGGGTGAATGGGATAGCGCCACGTGTCAAATGTAATGGCAGGTGCATCCTGTGTTTGGATTGAATTAGTTAATCGCAAGGGGTTTACCTTTATTATCCGCCTCTTTCCTTTTTCCTAACATTGAGGGTTGAGACTAGAGTAGTAGAAATGTAGAATTAAGAAACTGATCCTGAGGAGAAGATGCAGAATCAGCAGCAGGACAACATTCGCAATCTTCCAATCGACATCGCTTTCGCTCGTCTAGGTGGTAAATGAATTTACTACTATATTAGTAGTGATCGTTTTGCTTTTATGTGTGTTCTTATGAATTTGAGCTTTGAATTTTGAATAAATGCTCCAGAATGGCTGGTTGATCGGAAGAGAATTCCATCTGATTGGAGAAAGAGATTGGCTTCCATCAAAGCTTACATACCTGGCCCAACATTTCTTGGAAAACAATCGAATCGACGGCTGATCAAACATATCCACCACCTTCTCGTCTCTTCCTAAGCAAACAAATCCTTTCTTTCAAACCCTAGACCCTCAAGGTTACCCCCATCATTTTGCTAAATTAGTCCCTTATTTATCATGTTTCAATTAAATTAATATTGTTTGCATTTTCAATTTCACTACACTAAGTATCCTCACATTTTAATTATTACTACACTACATTACACACGTGGCTGCAGTTTACATTTACACCGCGCCCAAATATCAAAATTTTAAATTAGTGGCTGGATTTTTGTTCCGCCTTCCACATAGATGGTTTCCGTTAACTAATGTTGGTTTTTTATAATTTACTGTGTATATATGTGATATCAAAAAGTAGTAATATCATCCAAGAACATACAAAAACATTATTTTCAGAGGATTCTATTCTATTCTTTTTAATAAAATAAATATGGCATGTGATTTAAGATATAGGATTCAAGGATAACTCAATATGAAAGAATTCTTAAGAAATTGTCAAAATAGTTTAATTATTGGAAAAAAAATAACAGAAGCCTAGAACACTGTAAGCACCCCCACAAACACCATCCTTTTTTCGCTTACTTTTCGTTACTTCTAATCATATATCAATGTTGATGTCAACTCTCTTTTTTTCCCAGGGAACTTGGGAGGCAATTGTTCGTGCTTATGAGAAGGAATATGTTTATCTTGGTGAAGCTGCTCAAATCATGGTCCAGAATGTTAATTATGAAATGTACGTCAATGTTCACCTTTCCCTTTTTTATGATTATTTCTAAAGCAATCATCTACATTTTATCTTTTGCAATATTTATTTTGACTCATATTTTCACATTTGAAGACCTTACGAAAAGAAACAGGTTAAAAAGATTCAGCAGCAACTAGCTGAACTAGTGCGCAGGGAAGCTGATATTAAGAGAAGTGCAGCACTTTCTGCAGCTAAATATGCAGAAGCTTGTCAAGAGCTTGGACTGCAGGTTTGATATTTTCGTAACTCTGTTGAGAGCCTAGAAATATTCTTCTGCGTATTACATGTTTTAAGTGTTTCCTTTTTCTTCTTTAACAAAGAACGAACTTAAGGTTGAAACTCATAGAAACTGCAAAAGAATCACTTACAAACACATTTAGAAGGATACTGGAACTTCTTAAAAGTGACTCTATGTCAAAGTCTATCGAGTATAACTCCAACTTTGTTAGAGATGCTCATACAGATAAAGATGTAACTTTGCTAACTGTATCTCACCATTTTAGTTACACTTTTAAAAACGCTTTTTAAGATATACAGTAAATTGATTTCTTATGATGCATTCGTTCATCTAAATCTAGTCATATTGCTCTGGTTGCAGAAAACTTCGGCAGCTCTGTTAACTAATCTGACTAACATTCGTGAAAATCCACCCTTTCTAAATGTTTCTATGGGATCTGAAGTTCTTGATTCTGTAACTGCTAAAGCAAGCCTTGATGATCCACACATTCTGACCGGAAACATAGACACTGTGGATAACAGCATTGATTGGGATATTACCCTGGACAGCTCTCAGATTAACTGGGATATCGGCACACATACTATAATAGGAAGAAGGGACAGTGGAGGTGAACACACCTAGCCTTAAACTAGAATCAAGCACATCATCATCTCCCATCGAATGTGGGAGTAATGAGACTCAAAGAAAGCAAATAAAGAGCAAGAAGACACAAAACTTAAAGGCTGAAAGACACAGAGAATTAATGAGAGGTGCAAGTGTTTAATGCATGTAAATGCATGAATATATAGCCACAGATGTAATATGAGCATGTAAAACAAACCTGCAAAGCAATACATACATTCAACAAATTCTGCAGCCAAGTACATTCAAAACAGTGTATAGAGCTACACTAACAGTAGACAAACAGTACATAAGGGACACTACAGACCATACTGAAAACTGAGAAGCACTCCCTCTTATAATTATAAAAATTAACACATGTAACTAGACATGCCAGCACAACACATAAAGTACTTAACCATAACCAAAAATAGTGTATGCATTGAATGCAAAGAAGGCAAGAGAACAACTAAAGTGTTATTATGCTTAAAAAATGTAAAAGTTTAGCTAACTTTTATAACAAACACAAATCTACAAGCAAGTAAGGTCTCACTGCATAAAGATGCAAGTAATTACATACTTTACTTAGGCAATCAAAAATGACAACACATAATTTTTTCAGAAACAAAATTAAGCTTTGTTTTAAAAATGCTTTTAAAAATATACATGTAATACTACAACAATCACCAAAGAGTTGTGCACAGATAAAGATACACACATATATATAGATATTAGGTGTAATCATAGTATAGTAACATAAAGGTCAGGTCTGCCAACAAGATTTGCACAGGAAGAGGATTTCTAACCAGACTATTTACTACGCTAATCACAATTTTCAATTAGTTAGGCTGCATACCTACTTACTAGTCTTGAATTTAATGACCACATAGCAACTCAGTTTAATAAAAATGTTACATAAGAAATACAAATCCTAAAAAATATAATCCAACACCACAGAGATCACACGGGCAAATTACTATAGAATCAATAATACCATATAGTCGCTTTGATCTGCTACACAATTAAACAACCCAAATAGCAATTTTATCAAGGAGACGGACAAAATATCATTCAGACGATTATTTTTTACTAGCATCCCAACAAAATACTTTCCACATGCATATGCCACTAGAGTGATCAGTTAACTTGGGTTCAAATCAAGGATTAGTCAGGCTACCCAATGCAAAAGTGTGTCCTAAACATGGATGCTAAGTTGAAAAATATCAAGACAATCACACAACACAGACTAGAGATGTAAGATAAGCACTACATAATTAATATACTCCGGGGCTAATGTGTAACTAAAACAAGTAATCAAGACTTAAGATAACACAGCAATGAACTGCGTGAAGTGTTAATGTATCAGGGAATAGAGCAACCACACAGAAAATTAATTTACAGAATCTCAAGGAAAGTGGCATCAATCTTTTCCAAAAGAAATTGCAATGCAATACATTTATAGTTTGAACAACATTAAATACTTATATAATACATCATATTTTTCACAACACGGAGATGATCAATGACTTATCAAACAAAAGTAACCAATATTTCACAGTTTTAATCACAAGCACATTTATAAAACAATCGAAAACTTAATTTAAATTACCAAAGTGCTTGAGAGATCATACCTGAGCCGTGGCTTCAATTCACACGGACTTACCACTTATATCAAATTGCAATTAGTACAAATGCACTGAGCTAGACTGAGCTGAGCTGACTCGCCCTGGAGTGAATTGACTCACTGAGTTGATGACCGAGTTGCATCAGAATGTAGAAGCCACCGTCGTTTTGAACTTGAATAACACCGAATTGAGTAACTGAAGTGAAATGGTCAAATTTCATGGAGAATTAGTGTATCAACGATGTGCGATTTTAGGGTTTGAGTGTCTGCGAAATTTGGGAATACAAATAGTGATTTATTGATATGAATCAATAGATAATGAAGAGAGGATCAAGAATCTGGGATTGAATTTCATGTCAGATAAATAATTTGGCCGGAATTTTGGATTGAAAGATTAGGGTTTCAGTCGGATTTATTTGGGGAAGAACTAGAGTGTAGGGCCCGTGTGTGTTTATTGTTTAGATTGAATGGCTGAGATTTGATCATGTCACGATCCAAGGGCTGAAATAATTTCCTCAGAAAAGGAATAAAAACTGATTAATAAACAAATATTCATTTTAGAAATATTATATGATTTTTAATCACAAAAAGAATGTAATTAAATCAATAAAAATATTTTCAGGGGAAATAAAATTACCATATATTTAAGCTAAATATACTTGATTTTTTTTTAACATTTTTAATTTTTAATTTACAAAATTTGCAAATTAATTCTTGTAAAATAAGATATTGTCAAAAAAATATTTAAAAATATTTTTAAAATATTCTTGTAAAAATTTGCAAATTAATTCTTGTAAAATAAGATATTGCAAATTTGCGGTTCAATCGCGAAAGTAGTTGCACAAAAAAATAACTTTAATGCCTAATACATGAACTCACAAAAATGAATAAACTCTGTAATATACGAGCGCGACTAGAAAGAAGGACTACATCGATCGACTATATTAAGGTTTTAACTCATTTTATTTAGTTTGGCCTAGTTTAGAGTCTTTAGGAATTGACCATAAATTTTAATACATACATAATTTTTTCTGTGTATATATACACATATAATATATAATTGTGTACATATTAAATAAAAATATATTGTGCGGTTGGCGGTTGCGGTTTGATTTTTGCAATTTTTAAGATGTCGAATCCGCAACCAAATCGCAAATTAACAGTTATATAAAACTTCATTCGCGACCATTCGCGTTTCCGGGTTATCCGCAATGTGCGGGTCGGTTGCGGGCAGTTATCCCGGTTGATGCGGTTGAGCAGAATGAACACACAGCCCTACTATGTATAGTCAAGTCCACTACCGGAAAATCCGAATTTTGTATAGAAATCTGTTCAAATAGTGGAAGTGATTATAAGAGAACCAAGATTTACAAAAACTTAAATTCAATAAAATTATAGACATAAAATGTCTTACTATGAACACTCAAACATTCCTAAATCCAAACATAGTTTGGCGAATCGCTCGGAATTTAATGGTTTTGTAAATATGTCTATAATATTATGTTTGGTATCGATGTATTTTAATTTAATATTACTTTTAGGCACATGATCTTTTAAAAAGTGATGTTGTATATTTGCAACACCCTTCAAGTTTAATATAAGTTATATTTAACTTGAATTTTATTTCATTTAATTCCGCAATAATTTGTTATTGGATTGTTAAATCACGAACAATACAAATTCGATAAAACGGTATAGTTTGTATTCAACCCCCTTCTACAAACATATCAGGCCCTAACACCCTTTATCAATTCACTATTTCGCCCTTTTTTATACTACCGGTAGTGGTTAGTTCTATGAGTGATACATATTTAGGGTTAGATTAAATTGGAATATCTTTTTTGGATCGGGTTTTTTTGGATCGGGTTAGAAGAAAACACACATATTTTGAATACGGTATCGGTCGATAAACAGGGTCATCTTCCCGTCAATCAATAATAGGGCCACTTGTTGTAGATAGTGGGCAATTAGGGCATTTTCCCTTAATTTAATTTAAACTAATCTAGTTACAAAAATGTGGTTTTTAAAGAAAATCTCAAGGCAACGTCTTTTGCCCATTGTTCTAAAAATTCAAAAATAATAATATATAAATTAAAAATGTTCAGTTAGAAGTCTGGTTCTGCTGTGTCCTCGTGCCTAAAACTACTCTTATATTTAAAAAAAGTATGGGTCGACGCGAACTAATTTTCCAAAAACCCGATCAATAACATGTTGTATTAAATATTTATATTGTTATTTTATTATATTAATATTTATAATTTTTTCCAAAAAATTATATATTATTTTATTATATTTATTTTCCAAAACATAGGACATAATTAAATAATATAATATTAAATAATATTACCAGCGACCAATTCCGGTCTCAGATGCCACTCGCGGATAATAGTTAATAAATTCCTTTTAACCCCAATTACAATTACAGTTTCAGATCTCAAATATCAACACAGCTTTAGTCCTCGCTTTGTCTACGTCTCAACATCCATCTAACCCTAGTCTTCTTCCAATTACATTTTAATCTGTCTATGCCTATATATATTTGTTAGTTTACTTGCTTGTGTCCTCTAACAGTTTTTATGGAGAATCACACTGTCAACATATGAACATTCCCTGACAGCAGACCTTGCAAACCAAGCTACTGTCCCATATAGAATCATTTGAATTGGATGTATCCAGTCAAAGTGTGTGACAGACGATTCTGCAACAGGTGGTGCAGAGTTCACATGATTCTGCAACATAACTGCAAAGACTACGACAAGATCTTAAAAGATAACAAGACAAAACTTATCAATTCGAGAGTATGCAAAATCAATTGAGATTATGTAAGTTACAAATAGAATGTATCTAGATTGCTTTACTATGTTTAGTTTGTCTAGTTAACATTTTAGAAAAGGTCACATGTGAGCCCTTTGTGAGAAGCTGTCAATTGAATATATGTACAACTACATATCTCACTTGTGATCAAAGATTTTTAACCTACTTCTACATCTCTATTGTATTCTCTCTCGAGAATATTGAAGCTGAAAACACAAATTCCCATATTTTTATGGCAAACTTTGCAAAATAAAAATAAAATTATTTATTTTGTGAAATCACTGTGTTGATATCAATTACCTATTTATTTTTCATATTGATAAGAACACATCTCTTTCTTTGTTATTGGAAAAGATTTAAATTATCTGTATTGCATTCAATCCCCCTTATACAATACTCTCGGGGACTAACATTCATCGTTAAATCATAAAAATTATGAAAATCACCAAAAATTATACTATCATTGTCGTTACCACCACCACTATTCACAGAGCATTAACGAAAAATTAATCATTAATCACCAACTTTCATATTGAAAAAATCACAGATTTTTTTATCTAGGAACTGATTTCACTAGTGTAAGTATCATATCATCAATGATGGCGGGATCGTTCTGGAAACATCTTCGATAACGATGACATTCTCGCACAATGCACCTGATTGATTTTTGGACGATTCTATCCATCATTTTCTTTACTGATTACAGATTTTATCCATCATCTTATCTTAGACTTTCACTTAAATTTCCCTTCAAATCAAGTTACCACATTAATATTCTCATAAAATTTCTCTTCAAGTCAAAACTACCATCTTAATATTTTCCTAGATTTTCTCATCAAGTTAAAATGTTGGATACTATTGATTTAATGATTACCATCAGAAATTGGTTATCATTACTTAATGTTAGCATGACATCATCGTCAGGATTTAAAGATGACAGGATTTATTCTGGTGTCAGGGTTTATTCATTGAATTCCATGATTCAGAAAGAGATTGATTTGCCGAGATATGTCGGTTGCACTAAGTCAAGGACTACAATTATCTACGGAAGATAAACGAAAAGAATATCAATTCAGGTAAGGATTATCTTTTGTAACAGATAGTGCAACTGGGTATCCTTATAAACACCGAATATATTTTACTTACTGTAATTACTTACACGAGTACCATATAACCTATATTTCAATAAGTTATCTTTATTAGGGATCGTGGGTAGTTAAGCCTGTCAATAAGCTCTTGGGGTCTAATCATATATTTTAGTAAGTTGTCCTTGTTTGGGGATTATGATTTGTCATGCGTGGCATTAATTTTGGAGACCTTACCCTGTAGTCTGGCGGGTTATCATCATTGAGGAGTAAGGATCCACTCGTACATTTAGAGTAAGTCATGATCCCTGCAACCTATGACTGAAACCTATGACTAAGGAAATAGCTAGTAGCGATTAAATATGTTAGCTCCGGTAATATGGCTAATGTTGTATATGTGAACTTGTAGTCTTAGTTGAGCCTTGGGTTCATTTGAGTCGGTTTCATTGTGTGGGCACTCCTAAGTGAGTTTGTCATGGGTTGGTAGCACCAACCTACCTTTGTGGGCTTTTGAGGCTTATTTTTTCAAGAACTACGTAAAATTTGATATCCCTATAAATACATTGAAAGGATTGAAAGTTAAGAGTTCTGATAGGCCACCATCACCCTTTTGATCTCACCCATCTATCACACTACGACGAATTTTTCGGCAAAAAACCACCGTCACATATCTTGAATCTGGCAAACAATCTCGAATTTTGTTATCACCAAATTACTATGTTAACATTCAAGTTTTATGTAGTATTTCAAGAGTAACGTAAAAATATTAGTGGAAAAATATATTTGAATATTTTATATTATCGTATATGGGATCTTTTTTCATTTAACGATCAATTGATTAAAAATATGAATTAAGACGATTCATATTATTTTTAAAGTATTATAATTAATTATTTGTTAAATTATTTCTAAATATCAAAAGTAATTGATATATTTTTTAAGAATATCATGTTTAAAAAAAAGAAAAAAAAAGATATTACCATTGTAAAACGCATCTTATCAAACTTAAAATATATTTCAATCACATTTAAGTATGATCGTAGTTTAAATTGAGATTTTATCTTATTTGATCAACGGTACAAATTACTTTACCATGGTATGACATAATTTAATTCAATCTAGTTACAAAAATATTGTTGTTAAAGAAAGTCTCTAGGCAATGTCCTTGGTGATTTGTCTAAATATTTAAATTCATATCATTAAAATAATTAAGTTTTTAAAAAATTTATGGGAGAATCTTATTAAACAATGAGTGTGCAATTATCTCATTGGTAAAAAAAGTATAATTTGACCCGACCCGAACGACGTTATACACTCAGCTAAGAAAATGTAACGTTACAAAATTGATTTCATCAAATAAAATGTAACTGTACAAAATTGGATTTCAAGACACGAAGCCGCCACGACAATCCCATCCCATCTTCTTTACAAATCTTCATGGTGGGAATGAAGAGGGTGATCAAGATAGCATTCTTGTGCATAAAGATCAAATTGCGATGTTATCCCGTGATAAAGAAACGGTGATTTGTCCCTCTTCTGAATCTTTGCATCTTAAGATGATGAATCTGGAGTGTGGACTTGCAATCACAAAATAGGACCGATAAATCTGGATGATGATGGTCTTAGGTGGAATATTTTGCAAGGTTTCAGGTTTAATCATGAGATTGTGATGCAGAATGTGAAGAGGTTTATTGGAAATCATTGGTTTATTGGAAATCAGAGGGTTATTCAAGGAGCTGGAAAGTATTTACTCTTTGATTCAAAATCAGCAACACTGAGTATTGTTCAAGGCAGTGCATAAATTTTCATGGTGGTAATGAAGGGAGTGAACAAAATTGCATTCTTGTCCATAAAGATCAAATTGTAATGTTATCCCGTGATAAAAAGATCGTGATTTGCCCATCTTCTGAGTCTTTACATTTCATTGGATGTGCAAGAGAAATCATTTCTCTCCGTTGCGGGATCAAATACTGTATGTGGAACCCTGCACTTCACATGTTCGTTGAGTTTCGCCTCTGCCTATGTTTCTTGGTATGTTTTACAAGTACCACATCGATCGCTAATTGAAATAAATTGGTCGAGATACCGATTTGAGATTTATTAAAAATAAATATATTTATGTTTGAAAATATTAAAACAAATAAATAATTGTTAATGTACAACTAAAAAATGGGAGAAAATGAAAATATCTTAACAATTAATACATGCAAACAATTTTATAAATAAAATAGAAATACATCACTTGTAGTTGGGTTGCACTTTAGTAATTTCAATCAAATAACCATCCACCGTGCATCTAAACATTTCTATCCGTGATGTTGTGAAGAAAACATTTGAGAGGAGTTTCATTTTCCGGTAAAAGTCTAACGTTTTAATTGGAGTTATGTCGTTTCTTTCAACTTCATTTTTTTAACACTTTTGATATGTATATATATATATATACACACACACACACACACACATACACACATATATAGATATATACACACACACATTATACAGATTACAGTACAAAAAATAGGGTTTCTTATAAACAGCAAATCAAAAAATACTATTCTCTTATACTTATCCACCCTTTCATCTATTCGGTTGTGGAACATCGAAAAAAAAACATTAAATCGTAAACGTCAACCTATTAGAACATAAATGTAAAAAGTGGAGTAGAAGAACATACTAATCAAACAACATAGGGGCCAATTACCCTTGTAAAATGAACCACAGAAAATCTTGGACGCTTAGACATTCTTGTCCTCCTCTTCACCTGGAAGGTATTTTAATGAATGTATCATGCGCCAAGACAACTTAGGCCAGCAACCAACATATTTAGGGTCATATGGATCTGAGTAAACAGAGTGCATGCACTAAAGCCAAGGTTGGCGTAAACGAAAAAGAGCTCCTAAACTCACCACTTGCACTGCCTTGAACAAAATTATGTACGTTTTGCTGATTTTGAATCAAAGAGTAAATAGTTTCCAGCTCCTTGAATAACCCTTGAATTTCCAATAAACCTCTTCACATTTTGCATCACAATCTCATGATTAAACCTGAAGCCTTGCGATAATTCCACCTAAGACCATCACCATCCAGATTTATCGGTCCTAATTTCTGATTGCTTTGCTCGAACACATTTTTCACAACATCAAATTTAACCATTTTTAAACTTTGGAAAAACTTGATAGTCGCTGGAAATTCTAACACACTGTGACGTATTATCCAAACTAGTATTTTATCCGTGCGCACCAAAAACACTTTGTAAAAAGTTATAAATTTATTATTATTGTAACTGAATAATTTTATTTTATTTTTAAGAGATTTTTTTAAACTCAAACATGTATTAATATTTCTTTTTCACATATATTTTTACGAATTATGTTAACTCTATAATCATTCATGCTAAAAATATTATTTTATATTTATTCTTCTTATTAACTCTATAATCATTCATGCAGATGTGTTTATCTGTTCCTGTTTTTAGCTTCGGAGTACCATTGTAGCACTGTCATTGTTAGCAGAATCAGACACATGTTTCAAAATAAATAATAGATTATAAGGTGTATGAATGGTTATCATATACATATTTCACAACTAACTGTTTTAATTAAAATTTGTACATTCACCACGACCGAATGAACGTTATGTGAGTTGATTTCAGATTTTTGTGAGGGTGTTGAGGTTTACATTTCCTCAACCACGTCTGTAGCAAAGTAGACAGTATTGTCATGCACCAAGTTTTTTCATTCAATGATAAAGTGAGTGCCAAATTTTTTCCTACGATAACTTTCAATTTTTCAAGATACTGATCGTCTTTCCCTTCCTACAATGGAGGTTTTAAATTCGTTAGAATATATTATAAAGTTATATTCAACATGCTATATTTTGAGTACTCTATATTTATTACATCATTACCTTTCGATCCTGATCGATGTGGCTATTAACTTTACTTTTCCGGTAAAAGTCTAACGCCTTAATTAGAGTGATGTCGTTTCTTTCAACTTCGTTTTTTAACACTTTTGATATGTATGTATATATATATATATATATATATATATATACATTTTCCGGTAAAAGTCTAACGCCTTAATTGGAGTTATATCATTTCTTTTAACTTCATTTTTTTAACACTTTTGATATGTATGTGGGGCGTTGCCAGGAATATAAGTTACCAGGGTCAAAAAAAAAAAAATCAACGTACAAAATAATCAAGAAATTTTAAATACCTTCATATCCCTGATTACACAATAAAATTAGTGGGGTCTGATATGGTCAGAAAAGTAATTATAGAAATATAATTGACTGGTCAAACAAAAGGCCGATATTTAAAGCCCAATACCCTAATTATTCATTAATTTCGTAATTAATGAATAGGGAAAATATACAGCTCATAAAAAGAGTCCAAATTATGGCAAATTGGTCAAAAAAGGATCCAGAATCCCAATTAAAGGCAATTAATGAGTCATAACCTTTATCAACAAGGAAACGAATTCTTCAGCAAGAAATACAATACTTATCCAATATCAAAAAGAAGACTTATCCGGTAAGTCTCCCAAACATACCATAAATACTAGGCTCCAAACGCCTATATAAGGTCCCTGATCCTACAATCAGAACTACGTCTTTGGCTTGATTCTCAATAACGAATTGAGATACGTAGGCATCTTGTGAGGACCAAATTAGTCCGGATACACGAGTGCAGCCATTAAAGCTCGAAGCTCATTAATCTTAGCAATTAATATACAAGTACGTTTTTTAATCCATAACATTTGGCGCCGACTGTGGGAAGACAACATCAACCATGGCAAACACACGAAGAACAGCTCGGGATACTCAGACTCCCGACGATCGCCCCCTCACCTCTGAGGCTGATCAGCCACCGCCGACTACCGGCACACAAGGGGCGAATATCCCCACCAGTACTCAAGGACCGGAAATCCCGATTTCGGTTGAAGGGACGAATCCCCTGCAGATGGTCCTTCATGGATCTAATCCACAAGAGACCGTCCACCAGCAACCAATCACGACCTCCCCGCTGCTCATGAGTGCACCAAGGAGCCTTCAACTCCATACTACTGATCTCCCTCAATACGCGAATCAGACTTTGGGGATGCCAAGCTATGGCATGCCCCCTCGACCCATGGCGGGCGGTAGTGGAACTAATCCAATCTACCATGAGGCATATGTGCCCCCTTATATTCAAGGTCTGGGACCCCAAACTCGTCAGACCCCTTTCGTTCAAGATTACTCGGGCCCATACACCGAGGATGAGGGTTATACAACTGGGGAGGATATCGCCCCAAGAAGGAGACGTTCTTCCCAGACCAATCGGGAACAACCCCAAACTACTAGGGAGAAACTTGCAGCCCATGAGGCAGAGACTGCAAGGCTCAAAAAACTCCTTGTTGAGGAGGCCGCTCAATCTCGAGGCCGAACAACTGAAGGGATCCCAATAATCAACTTGGATCCACCGACAAGAAGAACCAAGAGGGCCGAAGCCCCAAGAGGTGATCCTAGTATTCTGTTGCCCCTAGGAGATCCTGATGATCCTACACCACCGTTTACTCAAGATATCATGAAAACGGCTATATCTAGAAAATTCAAGATGGCTTCGATCAAAGCCTATGATGGAACGGGAGATCCCGCAAATCATGTAAGGACCTTCTCCAATGCACTGCTGTTGCAGCCAACCAACGATGCAGTCAAGTGTAGGGCGTTTCCGCAAACCTTGGCAGGCATGGCCCAACGTTGTTCATTAGTGGAAGGGTGCATGAGAAAAGCTCTGCATCACTCATGGCAATCCAGCAAGGAAAGAATGAAGCCTTAAGGGACTATATCAATCGATTCACTCGAGAGGCTTTGAAAGTCCCGGATTTAGACGACAAAGTGGCTATGATAGCCCTGCAACAAGGAACCACAGATGACCACTTCAGGAGGTCGTTGGCTAAACATCCACCAGAGAGCATGTTGAAGCTCCAAGATAGAGCCGGAAAGTACATCAAGGCTGAGGAAAGCATGAGAAAGTATGAACCCACCGCTGGCGACGGTGGAAACTCAAAGAAAAGAAAAGAAACTCAGGAGTACGACGTCAAGGAAAAGTTTCCCCGAACATCAAAGAATTCTGACTCTCCACCCAAGAGAAATAACTTTGGGCCAAAGTTCACGGAGTATGCAAGATTGAATACTCCCAGGAGTCAAATTCTGATGGAGATAGCCAAGGAAGAAGATATCAAATGGCCAAAGCCAATGAGGGCTGATTTGTCCAAACGGAACCAAAGTCAGTTTTGTCGGTTCCACAAAGAAGTCGGTCATGACACCGATGATTGTAGGCAATTGAAAGATGAGATTGAGTTCCTGATACGGAGAGGAAAACTCAGCAAATTCACCAAGGATGGAAATCAAGGGAGTCAAAGAGGAAACTATGAAAGGAAGGATTACGACAGAAGGGACAACGACCAAGATCGTAACCCCAAGCCCCGAGGGCCAGTTATCAACATGAAATTCGGAGGACCAACCGTTGTTGGGTCCTCCCGAAACTCAAGAAAGGCTTATGCCCGAGAGGTAATGACTGTGGTTGGAGAAGCACCGAAGCGTGCCAGAACAGAAGTATCAATAGGTTTTGACGATTCAGACTTGGAAGGGGTAAAGTTCCCCCATGATGATCCTCTTGTCATAATACATGTGATAGGTAACTCCGAAACAAAGAGAGTCCTGGTCGACAATGGAGCTTCAGTGGATATCTTGTTCCACGATGCTTTTATCAAGATGGGTTACACTGATTCTCAGCTAACACCCTCAAATATGCATGTATACGGATTCAACGGGGTGGAATCAAAAGTGGAAGGCACTATCCAACTCCCAATGACCATGGGGCAAGGGATGAATACGTCTACTCAGATGTTGGACTTCATAGTTATAAAAGCGACTTCAACCTACAATGCAATCCTGGGAAGGACTGGTCTTCATGCGTTCAAGGCTGTTGCCTCATCTTATCATCTAAAAATCAAGTTCCCAACGAGGAATGGGATTGGTGAAGAACGAGGAGACCAAAAGATGGCTAGAAGTTGTTATGTAGCCGCGTTAAGGCCTGATGGAACCGGGGGGCAAGTTCTCCCAATTGAAGATATGAATATCAGCGACAACGAGGACAGAAGGGGGAAACCGGCTGAGGACTTGGTCCCAATTCCCCTAGTCCCAGGAGAACCAGAGAAGGTGACTTATATTGGGGCACTACTGCTCGAACCATTGAAGAGCAAACTCACGTCTTTTCTTCAAGAAAACAATGACGTTTTTGCTTGGATAGCGGCCGACATGCCAGGGATTGATCCCCAATTGATATCTCACAAATTGAATGTGGATCCAGAAAGGAAGACAGTAAAACAAAAGAAAAGAAATTTTGCTCCAGAGAGGCTTGAAGCCATTAAGCAAGAAGTGAATAAGCTTTTGGAAGCCGGGTTCATTGAGGAAATTCAATTCCCATAATGGTTAGCTAACCCCGTGATGGTCAAAAAAGCTAACGGGAAATGGAGGATGTGCGTCGACTTCACCGACTTGAATGATGCATGTGCTAAGGATTGTTTTCCCTTACCAAGGATTGATGCTCTAATAGATGCCACTGCTGAGCATGTGATGCTAAGTTTCATGGATGGCTTCAGTGGATATAATCAAATCAAGATGCACAAAGATGACATCGCCAAGGTATCATTCATCACTGACTTTGGTGTCTTCTGTTTCATAGTCATGACTTTTGGGCTTAAGAATGCAGGAGCGACCTATCAAAGGTTGGTAAACAAAATCTTTGAGCACCTAATTGGAAAAACCATGGAGGTCTACGTGGATGACATGTTAGTCAAAAGCCTCGATAAGGCCGATCACATTAAGCACCTCCGAGAGGCATTCGAAGTGCTAAGGCACCACAAGATGATGTTGAATCCAGCTAAGTGTGCCTTTGGTGTAGGCTCGGGAAAGTTTTTAGGCCTAATGGTTTCCAAGAGAGGAATCGAGGCCAATCCCGACAAAATCAAAGCAATTCTAGACATGGAGCCACCACGGACTGTCAAAGATGTCCAGAAATTAACGGGAAGAGTGGCAGCGTTGGGGAGATTCATCTCCAAGTAAGGAGAGAAGTGTTTACCCTTCTTTAAAGCACTCAAAAAAGTGAAAATTTTGAATGGACAACTGAAAGCCAAGAGGCCTTTGAGGCCCTAAAGAAATACATGGCTGAAGCACCACTATTGGCAAAACCCAAGCCAGGGGAAACTCTCTACTTGTACTTGGCAGTTTTTAACACAGCCCTTGTAGCTGTACTGATAAAGGAAGAATTGAAAGTGCAGAAGCCCGTCTACTATGTGAGTAAGATTCTTCATGGGGCAGAAATAAACTACTCAACGATTGAGAAGTTTGCCTTAGCCTTGATAATGGCCTCAAGAAAGCTACGCCTGTACTTCCAGGCAAACAAGATAGAGGTTTTGACTGATCAACCTCTAAGAAACATCTTACATAGCCCTCAAGTTAGTGGAAGATTGATCAAATGGGCCATTGAATTGGGCGAATTCGACATCAAGTATAAGCCTCGAACGGCCATAAAAGCTCAAGCACTCGCTGACTTCATGGTTGAATGTACCATTGACAACCAAGAAGTCGGGGGGCAGGAAGTAACAATGGAAGACAAGGAAACTGAAGACATAATCTCCAAAGAATGTTGGGTGCTCTATTTTGATGGAGCATCAAAAACAAAATCAAGTGGAGCCGGTTTAGTGCTACAAAGTCCTGATGGATTCCTCATAGAGTATGCACTGAAACTTGACTTCCCAACGACAAACAATGAGGCTGAGTATGAAGCTCTGATAGCTGGCTTAGGGCTGGCTGGAGCCTTGAGGGTCAAAACTCTGAAAGTATGTGGAGATTCGAGGCTAGTGGTTTCCCAAGTGAATGGGGAATTTGAGGCCGGAGATGAAGTCATGGCCAAGTACTTGAAACTTGTCAAGGCCATCATGACTCAGTTCGACGAATGCTATGTAGAGCACATCCCAAGGGAAGAAAACTTGAAGGCTGATGCCTTGTCTAAGTTTGCTTCTTCTGAAATTGAAAACTATGCAGGGAGTGTATACTTCCAAGTCCTGAGGACCCCAAGCATCAACGGAAAGTTGGTAGCACCCATTGATGTTGCTAGTTGTTGGATAGATCCCATCAAGGCTCATCTGGAAACTGGGTGGTTACCCAATGACACTTCAGAAGCACGAAAGCTATACGTCGGAGCACTAAGGTATACCCTGATTGAGGGAATCCTATATAAGAAGTCTTTCATCATTCCATATCTGAAATGTTTAAGACCTCAAGAGGCAGAATTAGCCCTGAAGGAAGTACATGAAGGAATTTGTGGGCAGCACTTGGGGGGCAGAGCCCTTGCCCATAAAATCACCCGTCTAGGTTTCTATTGGCCAAGCATACTTGCTGATGCTAAAAGCTATGTAAAGAAATGTGAACGGTGCCAGAAACATGCACCAGTGGTTAGGCAACCACCAGAGATGATGACATCCATTAACTCACCTATTCCCTTTGCTATGTGGGGAATGGATATACTCGGGCCATTTCCAATGGCAAGTGCTCAACGAAAGTTCTTGATAGTAGCAATCGACTACTTCACCAAGTGGATTGACGCTAAACCTTTAGCCAAGATAACCACCAAGCAAGTAATGCATTTCTTCTGGGAAAATGTGATATGCAGGTACGGAATTCCGCGAGTCCTGGTTACGGACAATGGAACTCAGTTTAACAATGATGAGTTCAAGAAATATTGTGATGAGAATGATATCAAGTTACGCTTCACTTCTGTTGCCCATCCTCAAGCAAATGGGTAAGCTGAGGTTGCAAATCGAATTATCCTGGATGGACTAAAGAAAAGAGTTGAACGCTCCAGAAACACTTGGGTAGACGAATTACTCCCCATACTTTGGGCATATCGTACTACTTGTAAAGTCACCACCGGGGCAACTCCGTTTCTATTGGCTTATGGAGCAGAGGCAGTAGTCCCGGTGGAGATTACTCACACCTCCCCAAGAGTTGAGGCTTATGAACCGGAAGAAAATGAAGAAGGCTTGAGGCTAGCTTTGGATCTAATTGATGAAGTTAGGGATGAAGCAAACGCCAAGATAGTTGAACATCAAAAGAAAGCCTCTTTCTACTACAACCTAAGGGTTAAAGAAAGGTTTTTTCGTCAAGGAGACTTGGTTCTCAGGAAAATTGAAGCATCCAGAGTTGGACAAAAGGGCAAGCTGGCCCCAAATTGGGAAGGACCATATCGCGTCAAGAACGTGTTTGGTCGAGGCTCGTACAAACTAGAAACCCTTGAAGGGCATGAGGTGCCAAGGACTTGGCATGCCTCCAATTTGAAAGTCTATTATGTTCAAAGTGTGTCCTGATTGGACTCACTACTAGGACAAATAGAAATAAGGTTCGATGAAATCATGAGCTTCCTAGAAAGCAAATGAAGGGTTGAAACCCCAGAAACCTAAGATATTCAGTCCAAACCCCATCATTTGATATGCTCAATGAAAGGCTTGAAGCCAAAACAAGACGGTATAAGACATAAAAGGCTTATGCAAGTGTCAAGTTAGCCTCGAATAAGGCAAAATCGTCGTAAATGTGTAGGTCGCTCCACACTTTATACCAAGACGATACTCGTGAAACACTAGTGTATATTAAAATCCTCAAAAAAGGGTAGTAAGTCCCAGGTAAGGGATAAAAAGACCCCAAGTCTCGAAAAAGACCGGTATAACTCCTATGAAATCCTAGTGCATTATCATAGACGTTGGGAAGCGTGATCAGCCATTTTAAACTTCAAAGAAGAAACCCAGAAAATCTTCAAATCCTCAACAACAAGCCATGAAGGGCCAAGGGATACAAATAAAACTAAACTTGTTAAAAGTTTAAGTTAAGCCCGAAGGCTGGAAATACATAAAGAAAGTACAAGCCATGAATGGCCACAAATAAAAAACTAACTAAGCATCTTCCCCCTTGCCACCAGCTTCTGCCTCCTCCCCTGAGCTAGATCCAGAGGAATGCTCATCAGCATCTTGGTCATCGGCAGAAGTGTCGCCAAGGGGGACGAATGCACAGGATCTAAAATCCCAGAAATCTTCAAGTCTTCAAAGAAAAATCCCAGAAATCTTCAAAGAAAACTCAGAATCTTCAAAGAAAACCCAGAATCTTCAAAGATTTCTTCAAATCTTCAAGCAAGAAACCCAGAAAAACGGTGAGATTCAACGGAAAATCTCGTCGGTAATCACTTTGTGACAGAACCACTTAGAGAAGATTTTGGAGAAAATTTAGCAGAGTAACTTTGAGAAATAGAAAGTGAGGAATGAATGGAAACAACTGAGAGTTCACCCTTTTATAGGGATGACAGCCGGTCAATGGGCCGGTTGAAGGAAGGACAACCAGCATTAGCCGGTATAGTCATAAAGGCTAAAGGCCCAATAAAGGCTAAAGGCCCAATAAAGGCTAAAGGCCCAATAAAAAAGGCTAAAGGCCCAATAAAGGCTAAAAGCCCAATAAAGGCTAAGGCCCAATAAAAAGATGAAGGCCCAATTGCTAAAATCCTTGGGCCCAAATGAAGCCCAATATATGTGGGCCCTAAAAGTCTGTAACGAACCAAGTATTCGACCAGAATCCTAGTCGAATGAGTTCGAATAGGCACCAAAACTGAAGTCTCGTTCGACCATGTTCCTGGTCGAAATCATTCGACCAGGCACCAAAATTGAAGTCTCGTTCGACCATGTTCCTGGTCGAAATCATTCGACCAGGCACCAAAACTGAAGTCTCGTTCGACCATGTTCCTGGTCAAAATCATTCGACCAGGCACCAAAACTGAAGTCTCGTTCGACCATGTTCCTGGTCGAAATCATTCGACCAGGCACCAAAATTGAAGTCATGTTCGACCACAATCCTGGTCGAAACCAGCTTCGACCAGAATCCTGGTCGAAACCATTCGACCAGGAGGCAAAATGCAAGCAAATTTCGACCAGAATCCTGGTCGAAGGAGTTCGACCAGGAGCTAAAATCAAGGTCAAATTCGACCAGGATCCTGGTCGAAAATGACATGAAAAATTCAAAAATCAATTTATGTTCCAGGGAATTGATGAAAAATCCCGATTCCTGTTTTGGAGAATTATAAAATTGATTTAGAACTATACGTTCGTCAAACCAAGCCACGATATGGAAGAAAATTTCGTAACTCCTGAATGAAATAACTTCTACGATAATCCAAGAGAGATTTTCCTAGAAGTTGGGGGGCAAATGATATGGTCAGAAAAGTAATTATAGAAATATAATTGACTGGTCAAACAAAAGGCCGATATTTAAAGCCCAATACCCTAATTATTCATTAATTTCGTAATTAATGAATAGGGAAAATATACAGCTCATAAAAAGAGTCCAAATTATGGCAAATTGGTCAAAAAAGGATCCAGAATCCCAATTAAAGGCAATTAATGAGTCATAACCTTTATCAACAAGGAAACGAATTCTTCAGCAAGAAATACAATACTTATCCAATATCAAAAAGAAGACTTATCCGGTAAGTCTCCCAAACATACCATAAATACTAGGCTCCAAACGCCTATATAAGGTCCCTGATCCTACAATCAGAACTACGTCTTTGGCTTGATTCTCAATAACGAATTGAGATACGTAGGCATCTTGTGAGGACCAAATTAGTCCGGATACACGAGTGCAGCCATTAAAGCTCGAAGCTCATTAATCTTAGCAATTAATATACAAGTACGTTTTTTAATCCATAACAGGGTCAAAATCTATCTATCTATCTATTCTATTAATAATAGCCCAACATGGGGCAATAATTGGTGGCACATTTTATTCGATCTAAATTGGCAAGACATTTTAATGCATTTGAAATATCCAAATTTCCCTTGTGTTTACTATTTTTAAAAAAATTGTTGTTGAGTGGATTCAAACTTGGGTCTATATAATAATTTGCACCTACTTTTACCACCACACCACTCAATTACATGTGTTGTCAATTACACACATCATATGTGTATGTGTCGCTTGACTAGAGAAATATTTGATATTATTATTATGATATATCTATTTTATTATAACCCAATAAAATCAATGATTCATGAGACATTTAATCTAATCTAAATTGGCGAGACATTTTATTTAATTTAAAATATTTAAATTTCCCCTGTGTTTACTTTTCTTTTTTTAAAAAATTGTTAATGAATGGAATCCAACTTAGGTTTATGCAATAATTTGTTCATCTTCCTACCATTGCACTATTCAGTCATACGTGTTCTTTATCAAACACATTATATGTATGTGTGTGTGTCGCGTGAGTAGAGGAGTATTTGGTATCTATTATTATATCGATTAACATAATCTTATAATATGTGAGATAATTTAACTATTGAAAAAATATAAAAGGTACTCTATATAATATTTTTAGCTATAAAAATATAAAAGGTACTCTATATAATATTTTTAGGATTTTATCTAACGGTTCTAATGATTTCTATTTTGTCCTTATTTGTAAAACTTATATGAAAAAAATTAGTTGGAAAATATAAAAGGTACTCTATATAATATTTTTAGTTATACACAATATAAAAGGTACTCTATTTAATATTTTTAGTATTTTATCTAACGGTTCTCATTAATTTGATTAGAAATATCTAACTGTTGTGGAATGAGTGAACAAACCATGAGGGACCAGACTACCAACCAAACTTTTATTGTTCCGTCTATTATATAATATTATAGATAGATAATGTTGTTAGAAAAGAGAAATTTTAGTTATAAAAAATATAAAAGGTACTCTATATAAAATTTGTAGTATTTTATTTAACGGTTCCCATTGATTTGATTGGAAAGATCTAACGACTATGGATCTAACAGTTCTCATTGGAAAGGTACTTAATTCACGTGAACATACTAGAAAATTCATTATATATTAAATTTTAATATTATGCATGTACACATTCTATAATGCAAATTACATTTCACAAACAAGAAAATGTTTCATTGTACACATTCTACAATGCAAATTACATTTCACAAATAAGAAAATGTATCATTCGCTCAATGAGCTAAATTAGTAAAATCGTGTAGGTTAATGTCTGTATGTAAGATAATCATATTTTGAAATAGATCTTACACGTAACAAATATCATAAGTATCGAATTTACTCATTTCTTAACTCAAAAACACCTCAACCAATGATACTTTTCAACGCTAACTATCTCACTACAGAGATGAAGTCCAGCTTTTGTACCCACAATGAGACGTCTGTCAAACGATCTATAAATTATCATAAACACCGAACTACTTAGAAGTTAAAACAATTATGCTAGATAGTGACCCGTGCCTTGCACGGGTTTCATGCTAGTTGAAATATAGTACTAGAAAAATATTTTTTTAGTGGGGTCAAAAATAAAATTTAATACTAAAACAAGAAGATTTAGAAAAAATTTACATATAAATTATAAAAAAATTATAATTTTAGTGGGGTCAATTGCCCCCGCTGCCAATACATTGGCTACGCCCGGGGGTCGGTGGAAGATCAAACAATGCAAGATGGACTGTCTGCTAGTGTATTTTCTCACTAGTTGTGCTCACCTAACAATTCATGCATAAAAAGAAAGATAAAAATGAAGTTAATCCCATCAGGGACTTAAGTGAAAATAAACAAGATCACCTCGCGTACGCAAGAGCCAAGACATTCACCCAAATCACCCATCAACCCGAGTCAAGGCGTGACGAGGCGGGCGGCGCGCGCGTGTACGCGTGAGGCACACAATAACACCATGCACAACCACACGCCTTAGTAGTTGTACATTACTCTTGCACATGGTTCTATATAAACCCACCAACGTTCTCATTACTATTTCTATGTGGGATACAAGTTATTTCAATTTAAACAACCCACATAAGTCCAGTGGCGTAGCCAGAAATGGGAATTAGCGGGGTCGAAAATTTATCTAACTGTGCAAATTTTTTTTAGAATAGATATATTAATTAAAAATTTAAATTATGAAGAACAAAATTAACTATCTACACAATTTGACGGGGTCAAATTTATATCTATTACTACAAAAAAAAAAAAAATTAGTGGGGTCAAATTTGAATTTTTCTACTATAAACATTTTTATAAAAACATTTGTACATATAAAAAGTTCATTTTTTAAAATTTCAGTGGGGTCAGTTGCACCCGCTGGTTATACAGTGGCTACGCCCCTGCACATAACCCATTTGAAGCAACCCATTTCAACTCAATTTATTTATGAATTACACTAAGAAAATGTTTTAGATCCAAACATGAAAGTTTAAGTACTCGTAACAAGTGGAGGAAGTGGAGGAACATCCGGGCGGTGATGATGTTTTGTTATCAGTCACAGGTACAATGTTTTGCTGCAATGCTTTATCACTAAAAATGGTTATACTAAAACCTCCTTATGACTTGCCAAAAATTATGATATTTCGCGCGGCGCGCACACACAAACAGAGATTTGATTGCTAATGATGTAACTGTTACTGATAAGTGATAACAATTGCAGCAAAAGACGCAACTCATGATTTTGAGGATATTGGACACAGTAGCACAGCAAAGGCAATGCTTGATGAATTTTATATTGGGGACGTCGATTCAGCAACCATCCCCACAACGACCACAAACTCACATAGGAGGGAAGAGAATAGATTGTTGCTTAAAACAGAATATGCAGATAAAGCTAGTTGATTAACATGTCTGAGAATTGCTCATCTGCTTGTCAAGTTGTTATACAAACTCGGACAAGAGGTAATGGGCTTAGCTCTTCATATCTTAAGATATTGGCCCTTTTTAACTACTACTGTTGGGCCCGAAAGGCCTGTCACATTTGTGCCACCATATCCTTTACAATCCTAGATGCCATACAGTCCATAGATTTACATGAACATCACATGAATGTGATTTCTGGTGAAATAAATATATAAATCGAAAGTCGAAACTATAATCAAATGTTACTCTCAGATACCGAATGTATATTGAATGAAGTGGTAAGCATCGATATAAACATGCAAATTGTATAAATCACGAAAAAACCATGCACACCCGGTATGTAGTAACTTGCATGTAAGTTGCTTCGATACATATTTAAGCATAAAAGTCGGTTTTTAGGATCATAAAAAGAATTTTAATACTCACGCACACATTTGTTTTCGTCCGATCTCGAAATTTCCTCCTTGATTGAATGACACTTGCCCCCTTGTACACTAAAAACCTTGTAAAGTTCTTATTGGTAATGAAATTATTTACTTCTTTATGCTTGCACTG